>CM040421.1:128642307-129242307 GCA_022702705.1 Papilionanthe hookeriana x Papilionanthe teres | reverse complement strand
AAGTTATTTGCATAATCAGACATTATGCAAAGGTAATTCCTATAATTAATTGGCAGGATTGACATCTAAGTAACTTCATTTCTAAGATTTAAAGCCAAACTATAGGATTGTTTGGGAAGACATCAAGATTTTTCTTGAATCTATGTCCTTCTCCTACCCTTCTCTCCTTTGGATTCGGATAAAATAAAATGTTCCAAAATTGGAGCCATTCACCTATTGAATTTCCGACTATCACATTTTCTTTAGAAACCTTACCTTTGGAAGTCATGAATATTAATATTTCCTTATCTATATCAAGAGTTTTCTTAGGTGACTTCGGTTATCTAAGATGTAATTAACTATAGCCCTTATAGGAAACTTAAAGACCCCATATTAATATAAACCCTATCTAATTCATTGTTGACCTCATTTTTAGTGAGGTCTGATCTCTCTCCTTAGTACTTAGGATCTAGCCATAGGTTTTCCCTTCGACTATCCTAGAGGACTAGAAATGGGACCCACCACATAGAAATTCAAAACACTTCTTGACTCCCTTCAAACCCCACATGCTTGATTGTAAACCCCTAAGTCACTGCCCCTGAGTCACTTGGAGGGTTGAGATCAAATGTGGAGGTTTAAAGGATGAGTTCCCTATAGGACTCTTTGGCCTTAGGATTACCCCAGGTGGCTCGGTCCGGTGAGGGCCGACTTACACATACACTACACTTTCACACACACCTTCCAAATCCTAAAACCCACACTCTCACCCAACTTGACCTTTTGACTCATGTGAGTAATTCATATGGATGGTCCTTAACCCCTAAGCCCTTGGCTAAGAGGGTTAGGAACAACATGTTGAATGCCTCAAATGAGTTCTTTCTTGGCTCATGTGGACTTAATATAGCTTCATGGCTCAACCAGAATTATTCCATTTCACTCACACTTGCTCAATTTTCATTTTTTTTCAAAATTTCAATTTTTGACCCCCGGGACCCCGGACCTACCTAACCTATTAAAAGCCCTTGAAACTACCCAAATTCTTCAAAATTTCCAAATCACCCAAAATTTCCTAAAATTAATCTCAAACATTTCCACACTACTCAAATTGACCATCTCCAACCAAATATACCAAAAATTCCAAAAATACCCCTAATACCCTCCAAATTACCAAAATGCCCCTCTTGACCCAAAAATCTAAAAATTCAGAAAATTCCCAGAAAATTCTAAAAAATCCTAAATATTTCCAATTTCACTTTTTTCAACTACACCATGGGCCAATTTTGTCGATTTACCCCACTTTTGTCAAAACCCCCAATTTTGGCCCATGACCCAAACTTAGCCCAAACCAACCCAATTAAACCCCAATTAACCCCAAACCTTTTCTAAACCTTCCCTAACATCTCCACAAACAAAACACTAACATAATTTGCCCAAAATTTGGACCCAAACCCTACTCAAATTCAACCCAAACCCAAAATCTCTTAAATGGGCCTACACCCAAACCTAACCCAAATAGGCCCAAATCCCAAAATCAAAACCCAACCAAAGTTGAAACCTCTTTGAAACACTCCCATAAACATTTCTTAATTTTAATTTTACATCAATTTCAACATTAGCCCAACCTTAGCCCAAGTTAGTCCATTTTGACCTATTTTGACCCTATCACTAAAGAGACTCAATTTAGACCCAATTCAATTCCAAACCACCTCAAGTTTGATCCAAATCACTCATGGCAGATCCTTAAACTAAACCTAACATTTATTTGGCTTGGCCCTTTGCAAAATTTTCACATAAAAGCCCACTTCCAAAAGACATTCAAAAGCCCATTCCTAACCAAACTCAAAAGCCCAAGCCCATCCTAAAGCCCACATTACAATCTCATCTCATCCTTACTTAATTAAAATCATTCCTAAGTCCTAAATCAGCAATCAAACCTTTCTAAACAAAGCCATATGACAAACCATCCAAATTTTACACCAAAATACCAAAATTCCTTAAACCCATTTCCATGAAACCAAGCCAACTTTTCCCAAGCCAAATATGAGCCTTGGAGCCATTCTTAAGCCACATGCAAGCCATGTGAGTTGTTTACATGTGATCTTACCACATTGGGCAAAAGGAGGAGGTCCTTTAAGCACTTCCTAAAAGTCATTAACCTTACTCATGATTCCCTATAACCCAAATTTAATCTAAATATTCTTGGATGGAGACTTCTCCACTTAAGACCAGCTGACACAACTAATTCACCCAGCCCAAAACCAGGTCATGGGGAGGTGAACCAAGCCCAAAATCATGGGTTGACCAATTTGAGCCCAAAATGAGCCCTTACCCTTTCTATTTCAAGCCATCCTCTACACATGGCAACCATCAATTGAACTCACAGGAATCAAGCTCTGACCTCCCTGACCCTGAGGGTGACCCATGCCTGGCCGGCCAGCCACCATAGCCGCCAGAAAACACCATGGCCGAGACCTTGAAAGGAGCCAAACATTGAAATTCTCTCTTGCTGAGCTGCCTCATGCCCAGTGGCCATTGGAGCAGCTTCTTCCCTTGCCAGGAGCAGCTGATCCCGACCATTAACCCCCACGGGAGGCCCTCCAGCCAACTCTATTTAAACCCCCTCACCTCTCGGCCATGAGAGGAGTTGCACAAAACCATACGAAACTCGCCAAAATTGTTCCGCATCATCCTCCACACTTAGAGCAGTTGATCCCCAGTGACAATTTGCCCTAATCCCCACCAACAGAGCCCAATTTCTCAGCCAAAATTCTACCCAAAACCAGGACATCTCCCAATTCTCCACCAAAGTCAAATTAAACTCACCCGCACCTGCACAAGTCCAAGAGAAGGAGTTCCCCAGTGAAAGTCCCCTCTCCAGGCCTCTCATCTGCTCTAGCCTCCAAAGGTTGTGATCGGTCTGGTGGAAATCAAGTCTAGGCAATTCCCCAGGGCCAGAGACTTCATCTAGAGCTTACTTGGACTCAATAGAAGGTGACACAACTCTCAGATCGAAGCCACACTTCTCTGAGCAAAGGTATGAGCTCTCTCCTCTTCCCGAGCTTCCATGAATTCTCCATTTCTATTGCCTTAATTTCATGCCACAAAAACCATATGGATGTGTTCGTCTCTTCAAGACGAATCCATAGAGCATAAGAACGTAGAAATCGGTTAAGTATCGAGGGAGATATTAAGCCTGGAAGACGGACGGTTCTCGGGCTAGGAGGCTTGGGGACGATGAACGAATGCCGTCCATTTGATACACGCGCGGGTGGACGGTCCAGATTGAATTGTATGAGGAGACGGGACGATACAGCGGGCCGCGTGGCATACCAGTCAGATGGCGGCGCCGAACCAGAAGACGCCGCATGGCCGTTCGGGGAGGCTAAGGTTGACGCGGCGCCGCGTGGATAAGTAGATAAATAGAGAATTTTCTTATTTATTAAATACCCAGAACTTCAAAAATACATAACTTTGTGTAGAAAAATTCTAAAAATAAAATAAAAATACCCACTTGCTCAGTGAACAGAGGAGAATAATGTGAAAAAGACATCAAGTCATTTCATTAAGTATTTTATTTTTAATGATTTATTTACTCTTTGTGGTATTTTAATTCTCCATTTGTAAAGACAATTTACCATGGCATGAGAGCATAGGGCTTTTGAAGCCTCTGAACTTGGGAACATTCCCAGAATTTTCCAAAGTCAAAGGCCATCCCTATGAGAAGTTATTGATTTTTCAATTTCATGTTACTGTTTTGAGTATTTTAATTCCAATAATTAGCATGTTGAGAAATAAATTCTAGGAAAATTTGGTGATATTTCTTATGACCAGGGGAACCTAAAAAAAATAGGTTTTGAGTTAATTCACTTGGGACAACCCTAATTGGCCTAAATACCCAAAATTGAACATTAACTAATTAGGATTAACCACACATTAAATTGACTTGAAAACAATTCTCCACTGATTTTTAGGATCAGAGGAACATCACATAAAAATTTGAAATCAATTGGAAATGTTTAACCCCACTAAATGGATTAATTAAGTCACATAACCAAAATTAAGCTTTAAAAATTCATAACTCACAAAATACTTTTCAAAAATTCACAAAAAATGGTTTTGAGGTTTCTCTGACCTCAGGGGAATTTGAAAAAATTAAAATTGTAATTTTCTAAAAAAGTTGATTTTTGTCTATTATTTTAATATTTTAATAATTAAAAAATGATAAAAATTATAAAAATATTAAAAATCACCAAAATGTCACATTTTAACTTCTAATCACTTAGGAACAAACCAAATATTTTTCCTAAGTCTCTAGGATAAGATATTGAATTTTAAAAGCCTAAAACAATTTTTGAACTAAAAAATGATTTTCTTTAATATTTCCACTAAAATAATTCTAATAAATAAAAAAAATCAGAAAATTATAAAATTTGTTTCTCTAAACTCCTTGAGGCCAAAGAGATTTAATAAAAATATAAAATCCATTTTTTAAATTTAATTTTATTTTATAATCAATTAATACTCTAAAACTCAAAATAATTATAATAAATAAAATAAAACTCAAAAAATCACCAAAATTGGTCCAAGTGGTCCTCTAGTCATTAGAAACATTCCATGAATTTCTTAAGGATAGAAACTTTACTTTGGTCATGTTGTTGAATTTTCTTTGAAAATCTTTATTTTCTACTAAAAAAAATTATATAAATAAATTAAATTCAGAAAAATCACATTTTCTCCTCTAATGTCTTAATTGACATGTGAGTGAGGTTACATAAAAATTTCAAGTTCATTTGAGCTTAATTTAGTGAGTTATAGAATTATTAAGCTTGAAGGGCAAAAGGGTAATTAAGATTTCAACCCTTAATTAAAATTTTAGGATTAATCAAAAAGGGGAGGGTAAAATATTTGATTTTAAACTGATTTTGGATGATTGAAACTTAAATGATTGAGGGTAGAAACCTACTAACCATTTCAAATATAATTAAAATAAAACTTTAATTAATTAATTATTTGAAATTTTGGAAGAATAATAGAAATTGGAATTATTAAAGTAGGGATATTATTAAGAGGATATTTATTCTTTAATTTAAAAATCCCTAAATAAATCACTTCAATAATACTTAATTCTTACTTAAAAAAAAATTTTAAATAATAATCCAAATTAAAATTAAATTAAATTAAATTAAATTAAATTAAATTAAAATCAAAATTAAATTAAAATTGAATTAAAAATAAATTAAATTAAATTAAATTAAATTAAAATTAAATTAAATTAAAATTGAATTAAAATTAAATTAAATTAAGTTAAATTAAATTTAAATTTAAATTAAATTAAATTGAATTAAAATTAAATTAAAATCAAAATCAAATCAAATTAAGTTAAAATTAAAATAAATTAAATTAAAATTAAGTTGAACCTAAATGAAATCATTAAGAATTAAATCTAAAATAACTTGAACACTATTCCAAACTTAAACTATTTTTTTTTATTAAGTCAAAATTAAAATTAAATCATTAAGTTTAAATCATTAAAATACTTAATAAGTTGATATGCCCTTGTAAAGCCCTTATTATTATAACTCTTAAATGAAGTATCAAGTGAAGTGTTACTTCACTTATAGGATATTCAAATGTCCTAGTTCACTGAGCAAGAGAACAAAACTTGAACTCCTGGATGATTAATTCACTTATATAATTAAATTCTTTTGGACTTAAAACAATCCTAGAGGTATTGAAAAGATGTTTAAGACTCGTCTTAAGCACTTCCTCAATATGATGGGTTGTTTATAAGAACAATTGAACTTAATTGTTCTTTGGTGAAGAAAATCATCCTTAAACCAAAACACAAGAACCTAGACGTCATAGGAGATGACTAGCTATAGGATTAGGACTTTGGTAGACAACCAAAACCTTTCCCTTAGCTTTACTTAGGTACTTGTTGAAACATTTAAATGTCTTAACATGTGTTTTAAGTGCAGCTTGGGATGACGGGAAGACCCTCCAGGTACGCTTTTATTTTATTGCAATTTACTTTATTGCAATTTACTTACATGCACTCGTACTTTACTTTTCTTGCATGATAAACAACTCGTTGCATGAAAACCAAAACCTTTAGGATAGTCCCGAACCGAAACCAAAACAAAATTAAAAGTCATTACAAAATAAAAATCACCGCCACAACATTTCAAAATATAAAACAACTCAAAATTTAATCACAAACAGAACAACAAAACTACAACTTTAACTAAATTAAAACGTCTCGTTGAATGATCGGGAATAACTAGGATGATGTAACTTACGTGTTGCTAACAGGATTTCCCACGGTCTAAATGAAAGTGTGGAACTCATTCAGTTGAGTTTAGCAAATTCATCTGGACTAAGTGAATTCAATGAAAATAATGGTGCTTGGGATGACGGAACCGTGGGATCTTAATCGGTTCCGTTTAAACAACTTTAAGATTTGTTTTAATTAAAATATTAAAAACACTTGGATTTTAAGATTTTCTCTAAACCAAAACACTTCTCTCATCTCCTGATTTATGACTTATAAAACTAAACCTCTGCAACAACAAAGAGCTTGGAGCATAGTGGGCAGCATGACCATCGTCATCAGCAAAACCTGAGTCTACTTCAGCAAAACTTTCCTTAGAATTAAATAATCAAGCCATAGGATTTCAAGGTAGTCTGCTTAGTGCAACATAAATCCTCAACCTTTTCGTTAGGCATTTTCATAATCATATTATGTAAATTAAGCCATAACCGGTCTTAGGATTTCGTGGTAGTTGTTTGGTACGACATAAACCCTCACATCTTCGAGGCTGTTTGTATGATCATGTCATACGAATGTATGACCTAAATAAATAAAATTGGCAGGATTACAATATTAAATAAATTCCTAAATTGAAGCCAAACAATAGGATAGTTTGGGAAGTTGTCAAGATTCTTCTTGGATCCTCGACTTCTCCTACTTCTCTTCCTTTGGACTCCTGAAAATAACTGTTCCAAATTTGATCCATTCCCTATTGAAATTTCCAAAATTCAATCCTTTGAAACCTTAAACTTTGAAATTCTTGAGAGAAAAACCACTGATCATTATTGAGAGTTTTCTTGAGTGTCTTCGGACATTTAAGATGTAATTAACTATGTAGGTCGGCCCTTATAGGGAACTTTAAGAACCCGAGTAATATAAACCACGCTTAATTTCTTTGTATTAAGCGGGGGAACTTGTCGGTTTATAAAATTGGTTCGTAGACCAAACGGATGTCACAAATCTTCTAGTTTATTTAATCGAGCCCCATCATTAAGCAGTGTGTCTATTCTTCGGGATAGATACACGGTTTGTTACGTGGTGCTCGATTACATAAACTATTTGGGATGTGAGATCGGTTCGATTTCATATCTTAAAATTTTCAAACTTAAAATTATTTTCAAAAATCAAATACTATTTTCTAAATTATATATATATATATATATATATATATATATATATATATATATATATATATATATATATATATATATATATTTAAATTAAATTTAAAATTCACCGACAATTTACGTAGCGACCCTTTTTTAAAAATACAACACATAACCTAAAAATATGTCGACAATTTCGGCGACTCACGTGAGACTAGTTCCTCTCTCCATTTTGATCGGATGGTTTTGCTTTCATAAATCGGTAGTGAGTCCATGCCCCTAGTGGACCAAACTACTATTATTTCCGTTGGCATACCCCGCTCATTTCGTCTTCGAGCGAGTATAGTCAACTCCTTTTGGATTGCGGAGCCATTGTTTAGACACCCCTAAATAGAGAGGTTCCGGAATCCTCCCACCTTCCTAAAGAGGCGAGGTAGACCCCCAATAGGTGTGTTAGAATAGGAGCTATCTATTCATGTGATTTCAATGTGAATTCGACCTCCTCTAAATCTCGGACTAGGCCCGATACTTCATTTCTCTTTAGGTTTGACTTGTTGTAAACATGTCAAACTGAAATTCTGCCCTAACAACCTTACAATAAACTCCAAAAAAAATAAAATCTCGTTAAAATTCCAATTCAAAATAAAATTCTCAAAACCCATCAAATACACAATAATAAAACAAAATGCAAAATCTTGAAATAAAAAAAATTCACATGAATAAATTTCAGAGGATGCCCAGTTTACAGAACAAGTATGTTAACTTGAGTGTTACCGTTGAAATTACAAGACAAAGGACGTCACTGACTTCTGAATGTTCTTCAAAAGACGATCTACACATCCACCGAAAGACCGTCCCGCGACAAAGCTGCCAACAAGTTCAAATGCCATGGGTTGATAAATAAAAGGATAAGAGAAGGATAATGGGTAGTGGGTCCCTACCCTCCCACCACAAAATAGTCAAAACAACTCGACGATGGGTTGTGGGTCCCGACCCTCCCACCACAGCAAAAATATAAAAAAAAAATAATGTGCTCAAGGACGTTCAAAGTTTAGTGGAAAGATAATCAAGAAGGGGTGAGACACGATGAAACTTCAGCATTTTAATAAGAATATGACTTCAGGAAAGAATGAAATTAATGTCATAATGACTGGGTCCTTCACTTTAAGGAATTTGGACTGGGTCCTAAGTTCATTTCAAAATGAAGTAGTGTGGTTGAAATACGAGTAATTGATTTGGGATATCACGAGCCTTTTAATTTCCCGCCATGAGGCTGGGTCCGGACTTTCGAATAAGTTATAATATCTCAGGATTCGCATTGAGGACCATTTCAGAATTATTAATTAGGGGAGTTTCGACATTCAAAGTCTTTAAATGAAATATGCACTGCCAGATACAATAATTCTCAGAAAACAAAAGGAGCAAAAAAAAAAATCTGAGGAGAAGCTTGAGGTGAGCACAAAATCAAAAATTGGTGCCCAAATTCAGGCATTCAAAATCTTTAACATGTGCTCCACCAGATATAGTAATCCTTAATAAAAAAATGGATGAAAAAAAAGGAAACAAAAAGTCTCCCTGAGAAGAAGCTTGAGGCAAGCATATAATCAAAAATTGGTGTCTTAATCCTCCCCTGATTAATAAAACTTGAAAGACAACCTTAAGAAGTTTCCTCCGATATTATGCTTTAAAAAGAGTCAAGTGATTCTATGCCTTTTGGTCGGTCATTAATTGGCTCAGAAATATCTTTGGACAGTGAAAAATATTTTACTCACATGAACATAAATTTTGAAATCTGCTTAGGCCTGGGAAGCAAGAATTAAAGAAAGGGTCACGTTGTTGGCAATTAATGGAAATTCGACCCTGAAGTCGTATCCTTCAGCGCCCAGCAAATACGACTCCAACGTCAGTTCAAAGAACGTCAGAGCAACTTCTCAAAGACAACTTCAACAACCTTCACAGAATCTGCAACAAATCGAATGATGTCTGCTACAAAAGAAGCTATAAAGTTCCTTCCTCCTCAACGAAGACATCCTTAGAGATAACACACCATTATAAGTACTTAAAAGAATGTGATTCTGATAGCACCTTAAAGAGTGAGTTATTTTCTAGCACTGGTCCTTAGTCAGTGAACAATACCTCAAGAAGTGTTGTACATCGTGATGTTTCAAAAACAGAGTCTTGTTCTACGAAGCACCGATGCTGCACTTGTCTAAAACTGGGTCCAATTCCTAAAACAAGTGCAACTAAATAAAACTCTGCATCAAACAAAATAAAATTCAATATTTGAACAAAACAAAAGAACTCCGCACATTGTAAATTTTTTAAAAAGAAAAATATATCTGCACAGACATTCGATAAAATGAAGCACTGCATGAACTTCTACAAACATTCTCTACACTTTACAATATGTTTTCACAATCTCTGGAGTCATAAATCTCAGCAACATGTTCAGTCTCTGCATTCATAAACTTCAGCATTCCCAAATATCAACGAAATCTTTCTGAATCTCTGCATAAATACATCTCAGCAAAATTCTTCACGGTCACATGCATCCGTGAATTCTCGGCGATTCTCGGCAATTCTTAGCATATTCTCGGCGAGTTTTCGGCAATTCTCGGCATTCTCGAGCAATTCTCGGCAATTCTCGGCATTCTCGACGATTCTCGGCGATTCTCGGCATATTCTCGGTAGTTCTCGAAATTCTCGGCATTCTCGGCAATTCTCGGCATTCTCGGCATTCTCAACAATTCTCGACGATTCTCGGCACTCGACGATTCTCGGCAATCTCGGCATTTCTCGGCGAATCCTCATCGATCCTCGACGATCTCGGCCAATTCTCAGCATATTCTCAGCATTCGGGATAGGCTTCCGCCGTACTCCCATCTCAGCATATTCTCTGCAGTTCTCAGCACTCGGGATAGGCTTCCGCCCTACTCCCTCCTCAGCAGTTCTCTACATTAGGATAGGCACAGTCCTACTCTTTTCTCGACGAATCTCGACATTCAACTCTCTCGGCACAAAATTGAAATTAAAATTGAAATCAAAACGAGTCTTAGCATTTGGGATAGAGCTACGCACTACTCCCTACTCTGCATATTCTCTGCATTCGGGGTAGTCCTTCACCCCATTCCTTTCCCAGTACAAAATTATAATTGAAATTGCAATTGAAATTAAAGCACTCTGCATTTGGGATAGGCTTTGTCCTATTCTTCCTCAGCATTTGGGATAGGCTCACACCTAATCCTTCTCAGCATACACATTAGGGATAGGCTCAGTCTTAATCCTTCTCAGCATACACATATGGAATAGGTTCAGTCCTGCTTCCTTCTCAGCATATAAATGCATTCGGGTGGGCCTTAGCCCTACTCTTTTCTCTACATAAAACCAAAATTGAAATTGAAATTGAAATTAAAATCAAAATCAAAATCAAATTGAAATTGAAGTCGAAAGAAAAGCAAAGTAAATCAAATCCAAATTTGAAATTTGAAATTTGAAATTTGAATTTGCAACTCTTAAATCAAAAATTCACCTCTTAATCCCCAGCGAGAGTTCTGGAATCTTCAGTCTTGAAGATTTAACTGATACTCCGTAGTGGAAATTTCTTACACTTTGTTCTGAGTTTGTCACTCAAACATTTGTATTGGATTTGTTGATTTCTTCGGTCAACGCCAATACGCGCGGTGTGCTTGGTCAGCACACCACACCTATTGGGGGTCCATTTGTTGACCTCATTTTTAGTGAGGTCTGATCTCTCTCCTTAGTACTTAGGATCTAGCCATAGGTTTTCCCTTCGACTATCCTAGAGGACTAGAAATTGGACCCACCACTTAGAAATTCAAAACACTTCTTGACTCCCTTCAAACCCCACATGCTTGATTATAAACCCCCAAGTCACTGCCCCTGAGTCACTTGGAGGGTTGAGATCAAATGTGGAGGTTTAAAGGATGAGTTCCCTGTAGGACACTTTGGCCTTAGGATTACCCTGGGTGGCCTGGTCTGGTGAGGGCTGACTTACACATACACAACACTTTCACACACACATTCCAAATCCTAAAACCCACACTCTCACCCAACTTGACCTTTTAACTCATGTGAGTAATTCATATGGATGGTCCTTAACCCCTAAGGCCTTGGCTAAGAGGGTTAGGAACAACATGTTAAATGCCTCAAATGAGTTCTTTCTTGGCTCATGTGGACATAATATGGCTTCATGGCTCAACTAGAATGATTCCATTTCACTCACACTTGCTCAATTTTCATTTTTTTCAAAGTTTCAATTTTTGACCCCCGGGACCCCGGACCTGCCTAACCTACTAAAAGCCCTTGAAACAACCCAAATTCTTCAAAATTTCCAAATCACCTAAAATTTCCTAAAATTAATCTCAAACATCTCCCCACTACTCAAATTGACCATCTCCAACCAAATATACCAAAAATTCCAAAAATACCCCCAATACCCTCCAAATTACCAAAATGCCCCTCTTGACACAAAAATCTAAAAATTCAGAAAATTCCCAGAAAATTCCAAAAAATCCTAAATATTCCCATTTTCACTTTGTTCAACTATACCATGGGCCAATTTTGTCGATTTACCCCACTTTTGTCAAAACCCCCAATTTTGGCCCATGACCCAAACTTAGCCCAAACCAACCCAATTCAACCCCAATTAACCCCAAACCTTTTCTAAACCTTCCCTAACATCCCCACAAAAAAAAAAACACTAACATAATTTGCCCAAAATTTGGACCCAAATCCTACTCAAATTCAACCCAAAGCCAAAATCCCTTAAATGGGCCTACACCCAAACCTAACCCAAATAGGCCCAAATCCCAAAATCAAAGCCCAACCAAAGTTAAAACCTCTTTGAAACACTCCCATAAACATTTCTTAATGTTAATTTTACATCAATTTCAACATTAGCCCAACCTTAGCCCAAGTTAGTCCATTTTGACCTATTTTGACCCTATCACTAAAGAGACTCAATTTAGACCCAATTCAATTCCAAACCACCTCGAGTTTGATCCAAATCACTCATGACACATCCTTAAACTAAACCCAACATTTATTTGGCATGGCCCTTTGCAAAATTTTCACATAAAAGCCCAATTCCAAAAGACATTCAAAAGCCCATTCCTAACCAAACTCAAAAGCCCAAGCCCATCCTAAAGCCCACATTACAATCTCATCTCATCCTCACTTAATAAAATCATTCCTAAGTCCTAAATCAGCAATCAAACCTTTCTATACAAAGCCATATGACAAACCTTCCAAATTTTACACCAAAATACCAAAATTCCTTAAACCCATTTCCATGAAACCAAGCCAACTTTTCCCAAGCCAAATATGAGCCATGGAGCCATTCTTAAGCCACATGCAAGCCATGTGAGTTGTTTACATGTGACCTTACCACATTGGGCAAAAGGAGGAGGTCCTTTATGTACTTCCTAAAAGTCATTAACCTTACTCATGATTCCCCTTAACTCAAATTTAATCTAAATATTCTTGGATGAAGACTTCTCCACTTAAGACCGAGTGACCTAGCCGATTCACCCGACCCAAAACCGGGTCATGGGGAGGTGAACCAAGCCCAAAATCATGGGTTGACCAATTTGAGCCCAAAATGAGCCCTTACACTTTCTATTTCAAGCCATCCTCTTTACACATGGCAACCATCAATTGAACTCACAGGAATCAAGCTCTGACCTCCCTGACCTTGAGGGTGACCCATGCCTGGCCGGCCACCCACCACAGCCGCCGAAAAACACCATGGCCGAGACCTTAGAAGGAGCCAAACATTGAAATTCTCTCTTGCTGAGCTGCCTCATGCCTAGTGGCTATTGGAGCTGTTCTTCCCTTGCCCAGAGCAACTGATCCCAGCCATTAACCCCTCTAGGAGGCCCTCCAGCCAGCTCTATTTAAACCCCCTCACCTCTCGGCCATGAGAGGAGTTGCACAAAACCATACAGAAACTCTGCCAAAATTGTGCCAGATCATCCTCAACACTTAGAGCAATTAATCCCCAGCGACAATTTGCCCTAATCCCCACCAACAGAGCTCAATTTCTCAGCCAAAATTCTACCCAAAACCAGGACATCTCCCAATTCTCCACAAAAATAAAATTAAACTCACCCACACCTGTACAAGACCAAGAGAAGGAGTTCCCCAGTGAAAGCCCCGTCTCCAGGCCACTCATCTGCTCTAGCCTCCAAAGGTTGTGATCGGGTCCGAGTGGAAATCAAGTCTAGGCAATTCCCGGGGCCAGAGACTTCATATGGAGCTTACTTGGACTCAATCGAAGGTGACATAACTCTCAGATCGAAGCCACACTTCTCTGAGCAAAGGTATGAGCTCTCTCCTCTTCCCGAGCTTCCATGAATTCTCCATTTCTATTGCCTTACTTTCATGCCACATAAACCATATGGATGTGTTCATCTCTTCAAGATGAATCTATAGAGCATAAGAACGTAGAAATCAGTTAAGTATCGAGGGAGATATTAACCTTGGAAGACAGACGGTTCTCAGGCTAGGAGGCTTGGGGACGATGAACAGATGTCGTCCATTTGATACACGCGCGGGTGGATGGTCCAGATTGAGTCGTATGAGGAGATGGGACGATACAGCGGGCCGCGTGGCATCCGAGTCAGATGGCGGCGCCGAACCAGAAGACGCCGCGTGGCCGTTCGGGGAGGCTAAGGTTGACGCGGCGCCGCGTGGATAAGTAGATAAATAGGGAATTTTCTTATTTATTAAATACCCGTAACTTCAAAAATACATAACTTTGTGTAGAAAAATTCTAAAAATAAAATAAAAATACCCTCTTGCTCAGTGAACAGAGGAGAATAATGTGGAAAAGAAATCAAGTCATTTCATCAAGTATTTTATTTTTAATGATTTATTTACTCTCTGTGGTATTTTAATTCTCAATTTATATAGACAATTCACCATGGCATGAGACCATAGGGCTTTTGAAGCCTCTGAACTTGGGAACATTCCCTGAATTTTCCAAGGTCAGAGGCCATCCCTATGAGAAGTTATTGATTTTTCAATTTCATGTTACTGTTTTGAGTATTTTAATTCCAATAATTAGCATGTTGAGAAATAAATTCTAGAAAAATTTGGTGATATTTCTTATGACCAGAGGAACCTAGGAAAAATAGGTTTTGAGTTAATTCACTTGGCACAACCCTAATAGGCCTAAATACCCAAAATTGAACTTTAATTAATTAGGGTTAACCACATTAAATTGACTTGAAAATAATTCTCCACTGATCTTTAGGATCAGAGGAACATCACATAAAAATTTGAAATCAATTGGAAATGTTTAACCCCACTAAATGGATTAATTAAATCACATAACCAAAATTAAACTTTAAAAATTCATAAATCACAAAATACTTTTCAAAAATTCACAAAAAATGGTTTTGAGGTTTCTCTGACCTCAAGGGAATTTAAGAAAATTAAAATTGTAATTTTCTAAAAAAGTTGATTTTTGGCTATTATTTTAATATTTTAATAATTAAAAAATGATAAAAATCATAAAAATATTAAAAATCACCAAAATGTCACATTTTAACTCCTAATCACTTAGGAACAAACCAAATATTTTTCCTAAGTCTCTAGGATAAGATATTAAATTTTAAAAGACTAAAACAATTTTTGAATTAAAAAATGATTTTCTTTAATATTTCCACTAAAATAATTCTAATAAATCAAAAAAAAATCAAAAAATTATAAAAATTGTATCTTTGAACTCCTTGAGGTCAGAGAGATTTAAAAAAATATATAAAATCCATTTTTCAACTTTAATTTTATTTTATAATTAATTAATACTCTAAAATTCAAAATAATTATAATAAATAAAATATAACTCAAAAAATCACCAAAATTGGTCCAAGTGATCCTCTGGTCATTAGGAACATTCCATAAATTTCTTACTTTGGTTATGTTGTTGAATTTTCTTTGAAAACCTTTATTTTCTACTAAAAATAATTATATAAATAAATTAAATTCAGAAAAATCACATTGTCTCCTCTAATGGTTTAATTGACATGTGAGTGAGGTTACATAAAAATTTCAAGTTTATTTGAGCTTAATTTAGCGAGTTATAGAATTATTAAGCTTGAAGGGCAAAAGGTTAATTAAGATTTCAACCCTTAATTAAAATTTTAGGATTAATCAAAAAGGGGAGGGTAAAATATTTGATTTTAAACTGATTTTGGATGATTGAAACTTAAATGATTGAGGGTAGAAACCTACTAACCATTTCAAATATAATTAAAATAAAACTTTAATTAATTAATTAATTGAAATTTTGGAAGAATAATAGAAATTGGAATTATTAAAGTAGGGATATTATTAAAAGGATATTTATTCTTTAATTTAAAAATCCCTAAATAAATCACTTCAATAATACTTAATTCTTACTTAAAAAAAAATAAAATAATAATCCAAATTAAAATTAAATTAAATTAAATTAAATTAAATTAAATTAAAAATCAAAATTAAATTAAAATTGAATTAAAATTAAATTAAATTAAATTAAATTAAATTAAAATCAAAATTAAATTAAAAGTGAATTAAAATTAAATTAAATTAAAAATAAATTAAATTAAAATTGAATTAAAATTAAATTAAATTAAGTTAAATTAAATTAAAATTTAAATTAAATTAAATTAAACCAAATTAAATTAAAAATCAAAATCAAATCAAATTAAGTTAAAATTAAAATAAATTAAATTAAATTTAAGTTGAACCTAAATGAAATCATTAAAAATTAAATTTAAAATAACTTGAACACTATTCCAAACTTAAACTAATTTTTTTTTATTAAGTCAAAATTAAAATTAAATCATTAAGTTTAAGTCATTAAAATACTTAATAAGTTGATTTGTCCTTTTAAAGCCCTTATTATTATAACTCTTAAATGAAGTATCAAGTGAAGTGTTACTTCACTTATAGGATATTCAAATGTCCTAGTTCACTGAGCAAGAGTACAAAACTTAAACTCCTGGATGATTAATTCACTTGTATAATTAAATTCTCTTGGACATAAAACAATCCTAGAGGTATTGAAAAGATGTTTAAGACTCGTCTTAAGCACTTCCTCAATATGATGGGATGCTTATAAGAACAATTGAACTTCATTGTTCTTTGGTGAAGAAAATCATCCTTAAACAAAAACACAAGAACCTAGACGTCATAGGAGATGACTAGCTATAGGATAAGGACTTTGGTAGACAACCAAAACCTTTCCCTTAGCTTTACCTAGTACTTGTTGAAACATTTAAATGTATTAACATGTGTTTTAAGAGCAGCTTGTGATGACGGGAAGACCCTCCGTGTACGCTTTTATTTTATTGCAATTTACTTACATGCACCGTACTTTACCTTTTTGCATGATAAACAATCGTTGCATTAAAACCAAAACCTTTAGGATAGTCCCTGAACTGAAACCAAAACTAAATTAAAAGTCATTACAAGATAAAAATCACTGCCACAACATTTCAAAATATAAAACAACTCAAAATTTAATCACAAACAGAACAACAAAACTACAACTTTAACTAAATAAAACGTCTCGTTGAATGATCGGGAATACCTCAGATGATGTAACCCATGTGTTGCTAACAAGATTTCCCACGGTCTAAATGAAAGTGTGGAACTCATTCAGTTGAGTTTAGAAAATTTATCTGGACTAACTGAATTCAATGAAAATAACGGTGCCGAGATGACGGAACCGTGGGATCTTAATCGGTTCTGTTTAAACAACTTTAAGATTTGTTTTAATTAAAATATTAAAAACACTTGGATTTTAAGATTATCTCTAAACCAAAACAGTTCTCTCATCTCCTGATTTATGACTTCTAAAACTAAACCTCTGCTACAACAAAGAGCTTGGAGCATAGTGGGCAGCATGGCCATCGTCATCAGCAAAACCTGAGTCTACTTCAGCAAAACTTTCCTTAGAATTAAATAACCAAGACATAGGATTTCGAGGTAGTTTGCTTAGTGCAACATAAATCCTCAACCTTTTCGTAAGACATTTTCATAATCATATTATGTAAATTAAGCCCTAACCGGTCTTAGGATTCCGAGGTAGTTGTTTGGTACGACATAAACCCTCACATCTTCGAGGCTGTTTGTATGATCACGTCATACGAATGTAAGACCTAAATAAATAAAATTGGCAGTATTATAATATTAAATAAATTCCTAAATTGAAGCCAAACAATAGGATAGTTTGGGAAGTTATCAAGATTCTTCTTGGGTCCTCGGCTTCTCTTACTTTTCTTCCTTTGGACTCCTAAAACAAACTGTTCCAAATTTCATCTATTCCCTATTGAAATTTCCAAAATCCAATCCTTTGAAATCTTAAACTTTGAAATTCTTGAGAGCAAAACCACCGATCATTATCGAGAGTTTTCTTGAGTGTCTTCGGACATTTAAGATGTAATTAACTTTAAGGGCTTGCCCTTATAGGGAACTTTAAGAACCCAGGTAATATAAACCCTGCTTAATTTCTTTGTATTAAGCAGGGGAACTTGTTGGCTTATAAAATTGCTTCGTAGACCAAACGGATGTCACAAATCATCTAGTTTATTTAATCGAGCCCCATCATCAAGCAGTGTGTCTATTCTTGGGGATAGATACACGGTTTGTGATGTGGTGCTCGATTACATAAACTATTTGGGATGTGAGATCGGTTCGATTTCATATCTTAAAATTTTCAAACTTAAAATTATTTTCAAAAATCAAATACTTCTTTCTAAATTATATATATATTTAAATTAAATTTAAAATTTAAAATTCGCCGACAATTTCTGTAGGCGTCCCCCTTTTAAAAATACAACACATAACCTAAAAATATGCCGACATTCATTCATATTAGATAGGGGAAATTGTCAGTCAAAATGGTTCACAGATCAAACGGATGTCATAAAATTTTTTATTTATTTGATCAAACTTCACCTCAAGCTAGGCATTTATTCTTCACGATAAATACATATCTTGCGGCGAAATGCTTGATTATTTAAACTATAATTCATATGAGATCGATTTGATTTCATAAAAATTTTCATATACATATATATTAAATTAAATCATAATTCTATTTTTATAAAATTAAAACCCTTTTTAAAACAAAACACCCAAAACATATTTTTAAAGTATCAACCAAAAGTGTGACTGACATCCCCCTACTCTTCCCTCCTTTAAACTCCTAAACAACTACTCCCACTTGGTCCTTTCCCACTGTACTTTTTTGTCCAACCATGAAATCCTGTCGTTGAATTCTTGAAAACGGGTACCTCTAATCATTATTGAGAGTCATCTTAGGTGACTTCAATCATTTAAGATGTAATTAACTATAGGAGATTACCCTTATAGGAAACTTAAGAACCCAAGTAAATTAAAACCCAATCTAATATTTATATTAGGTAGGGGACCTTATTAGCCACACAAAAAATCTCACAGATCAAATGGATGTAAAAAATTATGTAGTTTATGTAATCAAGCCTGCGATCAAGTAGTACACCCATCTCAGGATTTGAAGCATTACTTGTCTTATTGTTATCGATTATTTAAACTATTGAATATATGAGATCTTTTCAGTCTCATATTTTTTCAAAACTAAAACATTATTTTCAAATATTAAAATTATATACATATTAAATTAAATTCATTTTCAAATCACCAAAAAAGAAAAAGGTAACTGACAACTAATAAAGAAAAAAGCTCATTCATAACGCTAGCTCTTGCTTTTAGGATGACCCATATTTGTATAAGAAGTGTAGGGAGCAAGTAATCATAAAATGTGCACCCAAAGAAGAAACCCAGGAAATTATTAAGAAATATCATGATTCTATGTTTGGGGGATATTTTAGTTTTGATAAAACTTTATTTAAGATTTTTTAATCTGGATCCTATTGGCCTACTCCTTTTGTGGAAGTGAATATATAAATAAAGAACTTGTGATAGATGCCATAGAGTATGCAATATATCTAAGAGAGATGAAATGCCCCTAAATTTCAATTTGGTGATTTACATTTTGATGTTTAGGATTTAGATTTTATCGGACCATTTGTACCATTTTCTTGAAATTTATGTATTTTAATAGCTGTGAACTATGTCTCAAAATGTATTTAAGCAGTAGCTCTTCAAAACTATAATGCTCAAAGTGTAGCTAAATTTGTAAAGACGAATATCTTCAGTAGATTTGGCATGCATAGAATGATCATTAGTATTGGAGGAAGTCATTTTAAGAATAGAATAATTGAGACATTAGTTGCTAAATATGGAATTAAGCATAGAATAGCTACAACTTATCATCCTCAAACTAGTATTTTAGCAGAATTATTTAATACAGAAATCAAGTGAATTTTAGAAAAGATTATCAATCTTAGTAGAAAAGATTGGTCTTTAAGACTATACGATGCATTATGAGCTTATAGGACTACTTACAAAACTTTTATAGAATGTTTCCACATAGGTTTATTTTTGGAAAAACTTGTCACTTGTCAGTGGAATTAGAACATAAAGTTTATTGAGACGTTAAGAAATCTTGAAATAAGTTGGTGAGAAGAGATTATTGCAACTAAATGAACTTGAGGAAATTAGATAATAATCTTTTGAAAATGCCAAAGAGTATGTAGAAGGATAAAAAATTGGCATGATCAGAAGATTCTTAGGAAAAACTTTCAACCTAAACATGTAGTTTTACTATATAGTACACGATTGAACTTATTATATGAAAAATTTGAGTCCAGGTGGTTGGGTTATTTATTGTAATTAAAGTTTATCCTTTTCGCGAAATCAATATTAAAGATCCTAAAAGTGGTAGGGTGCTTATAGTGAACGAACAAAGAATTATATCCTATGTAGGTGTAGAAAGGCTTATAATTAATGAGGTATTAATATTGGGTCAACATGGGTAAGAATCAACACTCGTCAGGCTGATGATTAAACTAAGTTCTTCTTAAGAGGCGACCCAAGGAATGTATTTGTGTCAATTTTTGTTGTAGTGTGATGTGTTGTTGTCTGTTATGTTGTTGTTTGTTGTTGATTAGAGGCTGATACTTAGAGTATCCTTTCCCTTTGCATTTGAACTCATTCAATAAGATTTGGACAGTGGAAATCATCATCATAGGTAAATTTCTATATCTCGATCCTACATTTGAGTTCTTCATCCTGGAAAATTTCTGGTTTTTCAAGAAATAAGTTAAGAAGAAGAATATTCTTTGGGGGAGAGTTGATTAAACTCTTAATTAGCATACTGAATCATTTAATCATATATTTGAACTCATCTCATCCTATATTTCATATCTCACTCATCTTATGGCACCTAAAACCAAGGGAAGAATGAGCAAAGCTCCTTTTGATAAGAAAAATTTTGTAAGCTCTAAAGCTAAGTAGCATTATCATGGTTTGATAGTAGCAAAGAAGTTTATTTTTTAGTGAGGATTTTTTAATCCTGGGGAAGAAGTGAATAGAATAATAAAGAGTAAAAAATGGAAGAAGTTCAGTTATATCACTTTAATAGCAGTGGTACCACTGATAAGAGAATTCTATTCTAACGTACCCAAAGTTCATAATGATTTGTTTTTGTGAGAGGAATTTATGTGGATATTGTCTCCTGCATGCATTAATGCATTACTATCTTTGATTAATAACCTTTATTACCCTTATGCTGATTCTACTGTAACTCTTAATCAACTGAATGAAGTGTTGAATTTTTTAACAGACGGTAGAGGTGAGTAGAAAATTATAGAGGTAGATCAAATCAAACTTTTGGTTTAAAATTGAAAGGTTTATCTAAGGCTTAGCTATTCATTTCTGCTAAATTGATGCCTTCTACCAATGTTGGTGAAATGTCTGTAGAACAAGCCTATTTGAATTATTGCATCCAGAAGGATTATTCCATTCATGAAAGGTCTATCATTCATTATAATATATTAGAATCCTTAAAGGGAAGAATGACCTGTGGTTATGGACATGCATTCATTATCTTGTCCTCATGCTGGAATTGATGTTCACAGTGGGGAGGAAATTCATTATCCTTTAAAATATTTAGTTATATAAATGGCATGAATATGTTGAAAAAAGCTTGTATATGTGGTAGTCTAGTTCTTCTACTTCTTATACATTACAGCCTCCTACTCAAAAAAATATATTTGTACAATATTTGGAAAGAGTAAAGGATTATACTAAAATTCTACATTCTGAGGTATACAAATTCAATAAGCATTTATCACACTTGGATCAACAATACAAAAGACGATTTGACCATCGAGCCCAGTACTAAGGTGCTCAAATAGAAATGTATAGACAAAATCAATAGATTCGGGGTGATAAAAAGTGGAGTTCCCTGCTTATCCTCCTTACCAGTTATAAGAGTAGAGTAAGGCAATGGATCAGGATTTTGAGGAGGAAGATGATGTTAAAGCTAGTGGAGATGATGGTGATGAGGATGAGGAGTAGTTTTTTTTTTTTGTTTTTAATGTGATGCACTAATGTCTTTATTTTCCCTGCTATTATGCTAATGTACTTTCCTTTTATCTTTCAGTTGTACTGGACATTCTCTCTTATTACTGATATTATGGATGACTGAATTAGCATTTATTCATGCTTTGAACTTCCTGTGAACTTATCTGTTGAAATATTATTATTCTTTTTAATGCAGATTTCATGTTAAACTTGTTGAACTGAGATTCACTTAATGCTTGATAATTGTCTTTTCTAGTTATACCTGTATCTTCTTATGAGAAACTAGTATGGCAGAAAGTTATACAGTTCTATTCCCTGCTTATATTTCTGATATAAATTTTATAAATGTTTTTTTAAAAAAAAAGTAAGTTTAGGGGGGATGGGGTGAAAAATTTTTATAAGCTAAATTTTATTTTTACTCATTAACCTGTGTTTAAAATTATTATGTTTTAAAAATGAATTAAGGTATGTGGTTTAAAATTTAGAGTAGTTTAATTTTGATTATAGGAATAACATAGTAGACTTATTTGAAATTCTATGTAAATAAGG
This sequence comes from Papilionanthe hookeriana x Papilionanthe teres, assembly GCA_022702705.1. Classification (NCBI taxonomy): domain Eukaryota; kingdom Viridiplantae; phylum Streptophyta; class Magnoliopsida; order Asparagales; family Orchidaceae; genus Papilionanthe; species Papilionanthe hookeriana x Papilionanthe teres. The sequence goes on along the minus strand of CM040421.1, from coordinate 129,219,882 downwards.
CTATTATAGAGTTAAGTTATCCTGTAGTAAATATGTAGAAAAATGATTATGATTTGTTGTAGAGAAGAGTTGTATATCTGAAGAATTAGGAATCCTTATATTTACATTTTCTAAGAACTGAGACTCTATTGAAAACTTATCTAGACTAAAACTTTCAATTTTTTAAAAAGTTTTTAAAGCAAAGAAGAGTGACTGTTTTATTTTAAGAAAATGATAAAATTATAAAAGGCCTATCCAGATATAGTAATCCTCCTAAAGATGTGTTAAAGATTGAGAAAGATCCTAAAAAAAAAGAAACAAAAAGAAAAAATGAAAAATAAAAATAAAAATATTTATTAAAAGAGGATAAGCTTTAGGAAAAACCTAATAAAAAATTGGTTTCAGTTGAATCTTTTTAAAGCAAAAGACTTTATTACAATCCTAAACTTGTTTATAATTCAAAAAGTATTAGTCAATCTTTATAAATAGAGCGCTTTAATTCTATTTTCTCCTTTTTATAAATATCTCATGTTTGACAAATATCAATGATTTTTGAAGTAGATAGGAAATCAAGATTTCAAACTTGAAAATAAGGTTGACTTGTACCCAAGTTCTAGGTTGATTTACTAGAATTTTCATAAGTTGCACTATGACATTCCTATGGCAAAATAGAGGATAAATAATGTTTAAATTTGGGGGATTTTGATATGTCCTAAAACATGCTTGATTTTCTTTATATTTTGCACCTGTTTAAGGATGAAGCTGCACTTTAAATAAAGTTATTCTTGTATTTTTCTTGTAGGTATGACAAGTAAGACACATGGAACGAAGTCGAGCTAAAATGAAGTGAAACGGAGCTGAAATGGAGCATATAGGGCTCAGCAGAATAGTGCCTATGTGTTAGCCTTTTGCTGCCAAGGCATTCCACCCAGGCACCTTGGCTCCAACTTACTGCTTGCCTAAACACTAGAACCTACCCAGGCAAATCGAGAAGCTGACGCCTAGCTGCTGGCTAGTTTTTGGGTAGTTTCTGGAGTTATTTCAGCATGACCTTAGGTGTTAAAGGGGGATTTTAGGCAGCTCAAGGATGTACTCCTGTTCATTCTAAAGCCTTGGGAATTGGAAGAAGACAAATGAGCCATAGTGAAAATTTAGGGTTTTGTATTTTGCACTTTCTTTAGGATATTGGAGAGGAATTGGAAAGAAATCTGTAAGGGGTTACTCATTATTGCAGGGAGCACTTGTAAACTTTTTGGAAAAAAATTTTCATCTCTTTGGTCGGGGAAAAAGATAAGTATTGTGTTAAATATTTTTTGTAGTGTTTGTAAACAAAAATTATATTTGATTTCCTTTATTATAAGATGATGATTGTGGTGTTTTCTTCATGCATTGTGAATAGATTTTTCTTACCTTTCTCTTGTGTTGAATAAGTAGAATGTGTAGGACGTTAGGATTCTTATATAATTGATATTTAAACATTAACGTGATGAGTATTCTTCAAAATTTAATCTACTTTTTAAAATGGCCAAAAAGACTTTTAAAATATGTTGTGATCCGTTATGACTCGGAAGAGCGATGGAGGAATGATTAGAGTATTCACTTCGAACTATTGGGTTAAGGAAAAGTACTCCATAGGCCTATGCAAATAAATAGATAAGTAGGATTTGATGGGTTTAATTTGGGTTTAAAAAATTAACAACAAATTTAATCAAACTACTTTATGCACTCAGGAGAGAGTAAAGTAGAGGATTGCTCCTATTTGTCACTAGCCACTTTTTCAATTTGAAAGACCTATTCCTACACAGTCACTTATGCCATCACAAGAGAGGGTTTACTTTCATATTTTGATTTTTGCTAATCCAATTAAGTTAGATAGGTATTAACATTATAATTAATTCAAGTAGCGTAGGAGTAATTAGAAGAACTTTTACATAATCAAAATTCCAAACTAAGACATAACATTATTAGACTAAAACTTTTCTTGAAGGATTCCTTACCTCCTCTCGGTGGGATCAACAGTCCATACTCAACAGAGCCTTATATTATTGAAACAATACGTATACTTGCGTGAGAAACCCTAGTGTACAAGAACACCTAATTTTAAGAACTTAAGTAATTCGCTAGGGAACGGATCAAGTTTTGAATACTATTACCAGGACTTAGATTATTGTGCTAATAGCTTTGGGTGAATCATACAAAACCTGGAAAAAAGTGTTAGCATAAAAGTCATAATAACCAAATACTTCACACATATGTCATTTGAACCTAACACTACGATGTGTTGTGAGGCCCCTTTGTAGAATATCATGTTAGTAAGGTAAAGGTTTTCCTAACATGTTGTCTATTTAGATGTTGATCGACCTAAATGTCCATCTACAATAGCAAAAGTCAAAGCATCATCCACATCCATGTTGACATCACTTTTTTGAGAGGTCATTTATGATTCACTTTGAGAAAGGAGGTTTACCAATATTGACCTCCTAAATCTTATCAAGGGTCACTAAACCCTAAAGTATTGGGTAAAACCCTAATGAGGCCCTTTTAGCCCAAATCTTTATGACATCCTAAAATGATCATATAAATGACATTAAACCCTAATAAGGGGATACATTAACCAACATGATGATCGTTGACCTAATTGGTCAAACTTTGGTCAAAATGGACCCACTGACCACCACACTGACCAACAGGTCAACCCTTCACCAAACCGATCAAACTTGAGTAAAAATAGACCCATTGACCACAACATTGAGCAATAGGTCAACTCTTGACCTAACTAGTCAATCTTTGGTCAAATGAACCTGTGGGCCACCACATTGACCAATAGGTCAACCCTTAATCTAACTGGTCAAACTTTGGTCAAAATAGACCCATGAACTACCACATTAACCAACAGGTCAACCCTTGACCTAACTCGTCAAACTTTGGTCAAATTGAACCCATTGACCACCACATTGACCAACTGGTCAACCCTTGACCTAACTGGTCAAACTTTAGTTAAAATGGACCCATTGATCTCCCCATTGACCACCAGGTCAACTTAAACACTAAATTGGTCAAACTTGACCCCTTAGATCAACTTAGTACACCAAAATGACCAAACATGACCATTTGGTCAACTTAAACATTAAAATAGGTCAAATTAAATGATTTAACCAAATCAAGTAATCTAATAGCTCCCCATGATTCACTCAACCATGACAAGGTTAAGTAAGTCACCTAGATCAGACCTAGACCTAAATTGGTTAACCATGGTCAACCATTATCAATCTTGGTCAACCATGTCAACTTTGGCCAACTTGGGTCAAAATACTCTATTTTGGACCAAATTGATAAAATTGGTCAATGGTCAATGCCCAAAATCATTTTTACCAATTTCTGGGTTAATATTATAATTTCATACATTTTTAATTAATTACATAATTAATTCAAAATGAAATTATAATTAAATAACCCTAGATTGAATTTGAATTTATGACATCATACATGACATCAAACACCCATATTTTTTTTTAAATCAAGATTAACTTATGGGGGGTCACCCATGACACATGAAACTTACCATGACATGACAAACACTTATGAAGAACCCATGACACATCACTTCTAACCATGGTTAAAACTCATCATGATACCATCATGAAGAGATAAAAGAGGTGTCACACCTTCATGAAATGTTCAAAGAATGATGTGGTTGAGTCATCATTCAGCTCCCCCATAATTCAGTTGGAGAGAAGCTCATCCAAATCATCCTCTCCAATGTAATTGACCCCAACATGACATGCCCTTGATATAAGGAAACAGAATGCTTATGTCTCATTCTCTCTTGAGCATATGGAATGAGCGTATGAATTTACATGGTGGAGGTTAATTTAGCAAGCTTTAACCAACCATATCCAGCTTATGTATGATCCAATGGAGAGAAGCCAAAACAAAAACCAAGCATTCACCATAGTTAACATGGATTAAACCTGGGATGGTAAATTAAGCTTATCTTCTAGCCGAAATATCATCCCTAAGACAATATGAGCATGTTACCATCTTCCTCAAGCAATCCCAAGCTCAGCCATGGCTTCCCCCAAGCCTATAAATTGGCTAACCTGAGAGCTCCAAGGGAGAGGAGAGATCCAAATACACTGTCTAAGCCCAGAAGCACCCAAGACAAAAAATCTTCCCCATGACCTAGGCAATTGATCCCACCTAACCCCGGTCACTGATATCCACTAAATTTTCCTAATTTCATGCCCTAAAAACATGACAATTTTTTTGGCTGACATAATACTCTTCAGAACTCCATATTTGCCATTCCTACACCTTTCTCTGAGGTGTATGAAGAAGTTTCCAATCAAAATTGGATCTTCTCGTGAGCCCTAACCTACTTTAAGACAAAGCCATGAGCCCATTTTAGTTAAATTCTACCTCCACCTAATTTCACCTCAAATTGAGCATAGGGAAAGCTTCGCAAGGACCTAGCGATTGTGTCTGTCAAGCTTGATTAAAGCTTCACTTCATCAAGGCCAGGTTTGGTCATTTTAACCTAATTTGTGCTCGACTATGAGACATTGTGAAGAAGACTAATACAAAACCTATACATTACTGTATATATATCCTCGACTCAATGAGATGAAGCTCTAAGAATAAATTTTGCTCAAGTCCATGAAGAATTGTGCGAGATATTGTGCCTAGATCATGGAAGGCTTACGAGTTAGTTCAGATTAAGGAGATGAACGGATGTCGTCCATTTCTGTGTATTTGAAATGGACAGGTACGATATAACTGGACCGCGGAACTCTTCATAAAAAACAATGGAACCATAAGCCACGAAGGATGTCGCTTTTAAAGAAACAAGCAAACAAACCATGCTGCATTTCAGTTTGACGGATCTGAGGATCCAGTCAGCGTCGTGTCACTTAAATAAGAAAATATGGATTTTCTTATTTATTTAAATTCAGAAATTTATAAAAACCCATATCTTGACATACAAAAATCATAAAATATTAAAAAAATACCCTTAGACTCAGGGAGATAATGAAAAAATTATGAAGCATAAATTTAGAATTATTGAATTATATTAAATTTCTAATTAATTAACTTCTCTCTAGAGTAATTTAATTTTTAAAAATTTATTATAACTCCAAAGATTTTGAAATTTTCATAGAATGATCTTTTCATCTTTAGAGACATTCTATGATTTTTCTAAGGATAAGAGAATTCCTTAGGGTTCAATTTCTTTATTTCTATCAAATATTGTAATTATTTACAAAAATAATTATAAAAATTAAAGAAATTGGAAATTAATTTTGAAAAAGGTTAGATAATTTAGAGTGACATTTTTAAACTCTAAAATGACAAATTTTATTCATTTTGAAAATAACAAAATGACATCTTTATCACTTAGGTTAAAATTGTAAATTTCATATTTACATTTTAAACCTTTAAGCTTGAACCTTATCCTTATATGACATGAAAAATTTATTAAATCTTAAACATAAGGTCTCATTCATAAATTAGATCTTGGGTGAACCTAAACCCTAGCAGACATGGGGTTTAGTCATCACTTTAAGACTATTAGATTTAACCTTTGTAGACCCAAAGTCAAAATCTCTTAAGTATAACTAACAAAGACATAACTTTTAACATAAGTCCAATCCCAAATGAATTCAAACTATACTTAGACATTTAGGTTCAATCCATGTGAACCCCAACTTCAAATGAACCTTAAATAGATCTTAAACAACAATTATAACCGATTAACCCTGTTAAGACTTAATCACATTAGGTTTAATACCATAAACCCTAATTAGATCGAAGACATCAAATAGACCTGATTAAACCATGTTAAACCTTAAATACATTAGGTTCAACATCATAAACTCTAATTATGTCTAACCTTTCATTAGACTTAATTAATCACTTTAAACCTTAATAACATTAAGTTTAAGTACAAATAAACATTAATTAAACCTAACCCTAATTAAGACTAATTAATTCAATTAAAACTTAACTAAAAAATGTTTAATTAAACTTGTACCATCACTAAGTCTAGCCTTAATTAGACTTAATTAACCCTTAAGTCTTACTTACATTAAGCTTAAGTAATTTTAAACTTTAATTAAATCTAACCCTAATTAGACTTAATAAACCCTTAAGCCTTACTTTCATTAAGGTTAAGTAACCTTAAATCCTAATTAAGTCTAACCCAAATTAGATTTAATTGACCCTTAAGCCTTACTTAAAATAGGCTTAAGTAACCTTAACCCTAATTAGAATAAATTAACCCTTAAGCCTACTTACATTTGACTTAAGTAACCTTAAACCCTAATTAAGTCTAACCTTAATTAGACTTAATAAACCCTTATGCCTTACTTACATTAGGCTTAAGTAACCTTAAGTCCTAGTTAAGTCTAACCCTAATTAGACTTAATTAATTCTTAAGCCTTACATACATTAGGCTTAAGTAACCTTTTATCCCTAATTATGTTTACCCCTAATTTGACTTAATTAACCCTTAAGACGTACTTACATTAGGCTTAAGTAACTTTACATCCTAATTAAGTCTAACCTTAATTAAACTTAATTAACACTTAAGCCTTACTTGCAATATGCTTAAGTAACCTTAAATCCTAATTAAGTCTAACCCTAATTAGACTTAATTAACCCTTAAGTCTTACTTACATGAGGCTTAAGTAACCTTAAACCCTAATTAAGTTTAACCTTAATTATAGTTAATTAACCCTTAAGCCATACTAACATTAGGCATAAGTAACCTTAAACCCTAATTAAGTCTAACCCTAGTTAGACTTAATTAACCCTTAAGCCTTACTTACATTAGGCTTAAGTAACCTTAAACCCTAATTAAGTCTGACCCTAATTAGACTTAATAAAATTAGGCTTAAGCAACATTAAGCACTAATTAAGCCTATCACCAAGTAGACTTAAATCAAAGCTAATCTTAAGATCAACCTAACTTGAACCCAAGTTAACTCCAACTTTATGTTCAACATACATTGAACCTAAGTCAAACTTAATCTTAGGTTCAACCTAACTTAAACCCAGGTTAACCTAAATCTTACATTCAACCTATATTAAACCTAAATCAAATCATAACTTAGGTTCAATCTTTTTTGAACCCAAATTAACCAAACTTTAGGTTTAACCCAAAATTAAACCTAACTCAACCAAAATTTAGGTTCAACCCAAAATTGAACCTTACCTAACTAAAACTTTAGGTACAACCCAAATTGAACGTAACTCAACCAAACTTTAGGTTCAATCCAAAATTGAACATAACTCCACCAAAACTTTAGGATTAACTTAAATAAGTTAGTCTGAACCACAGACTCAACTCAAATTTTAACTATGTTCCAGACATAAATCTTTTAGATTCAAACCATGTTGAATCTAAAACCTTAAGTCTAATTTATATTACATGTAACCCAAGTTTAAAGTCTGGTTAAGTTTAATCAAATCTAATCAACATCATATTTAAATTTTAAGCCTAAACTGGACTTAACAAAACTCCGTCATGACTAACTTACAATGGACCTGAAATTCTATGTCTAATTCACATTAGACTTAGAAGCAAACTTATTAACTAAATATCTTTAGATTCAAAAGACACTGAATCTAAAATCCTAAAATCTAACTTATGTCAGATTTTACTTAATTTTAAGTCTAATTTATATTAGGCTTAACAAACATTGAATCAAAAATACTAAAATCTAAGTCATGTTAGATTTCTTGAATTCTAATTTATATTAGACTTAACCCAAATATCTTTAGATTCAAAAGACATCAAATCTAAAATCCTAAAATCTAACTTGTGTTAGATTTTATCTTTAAGACTCATTCAAATTAGGCTTAACCAAAATATCTTTAGATTTAAAAGACATTGAATCTAAAATCATAAAATCTAACTCACGTTAGATTATATCCTTAAGTCTAATTCATATTAGGCTTAACCAAAGTATCTTTATATTCAAAAGACATCAAATCTAAAATCCTAAAATCTATCTCATGTTAGATTTTATTTTTAAGTCTAATTCATATTAGGCTTAACCCAAATATCCTTATATTCAAAAGACATCAAATCTAAAATCCTAAAATCTAACTTATGTTAGATTTTATTTTTTAAGTCTAATTGATTTTAGGCTTAACCTAAATATCTTCAGATTCAAAAAAATTAAATCTAAAATTATAATGTCTAACTTATGTTAGATTTTACAAACCACAAATGATCCTAAATAAAGGAACCATAAAAAAATAAATGACAAAAACTATAAATAATTTAATTGGTTAATAAATCGTAAAAAACCTAAAATATTTCAACCTTTAAAAATTGTCAAAAGACATTAAAACTTAAATGAAACATTAATCAACAAGTCTGATGTTATTGATGCCTTTTTCATCTTTTATAAATATCATCGAATGCAACTTGAACATCAACGTTATTTATCGATGAATATTTCTTGGATAAGACAATCCTGGTTAATGATAGGATTCTTTCGCTCCTAGTTTAAAAACCTTTCGAACTAAGTAGATCAAGGAATCTGACGACCCTGGGACTACGAAGGCATGGACATTTTGACCGGGTTGTCTAAAAATAAAAAAAATTAACCAACTAAAACTACAATTTAAGAAATAAAATCAACATTTTTTCTTTCTAAGAATAACTTTGACACTGTTTTTCTTGCAGGTTGAAGACAAGTTCCATTTTAGATTTACTTTGCATGTTATTAGGATGTACTAACTCTGTTTTGTAGGACGACATTCTGAGGACAGGACAAATAATAACAAAACATAAATAAAACAACAAAATTTTAAAAAATCTAAAATAACAATACCCAACTAATAATAAATCAAAACCAAAACTCTTAGGATAGCCACTGAAGAAAATATAAAATGACAATAAAACAACGACTAATTACAAAACAAAAATCAAAATGACAATGAAATTACAAAACAAAATGAAACTAAATTGACAAAACCAAAATAACATCCAAAAAACAAAATAAAACAACTAGAAACTTTAGGGTAGTACACTTATTACCCCTAAGATTGAACATTGACGTTTCTTTCCTTGACTTTGACATTTTTCTTAGAGAGTGAGTATTAAATTTAATCAGCCGTTTTCTTAAGTAATTTCTAAGGTCTAAGTTGTAATTCACTACAGGAGCTTGCTTCTATAGACGAATTAAAGAACTTAGAATAGATACACACCTAAATTCTCTGGTCATCAGAGGCTATCCTCTACGAAAATATCTAGAATAAGGCATTTTGGAATCTTCTTCACAAGGATTACCACTGAAATTTTTATTCTACTATTTTCTATTTTATTAGCTTTTATCGTTGTTGACCTCACTTTTGGTTGAGGACTAGTCTTTCTTTAGAACAGCTTAGGGTCTAGCCATAGAACTCTTCTGGTGACTTTCTTAGAAGACTAGCCATGGAACCCTTTTCCTGAAAAATTTAGAACTTCTTTGCTTCACTGAGAGTTTTTCATATGCTTAAGGACTAACCTTTAGCTTTTGGGAGGAAGATACCAAGCATAAGGAAGCCCAGGGGAAGTCTCCTATAGGTGGTCAAACCTTAGGATTTACCCTTGAGAGCTTGGACTAGCACACACACACTTACACTACACGCTTCACACTCACAACCCTAAACAAAGCACATCTTCTTTGATCCCCTGACTCTTTGGAAACTCTTGTAAGTGGTCTTCCCAAGCTCTTAGCCTCAGGCTAGGGTATGGCTAGTACTAACACATAGAGGACCAAATGAAGGTGACCCTTTGTCCATGAAGTTTCTGCATATGTTTTGGTAAATTAATTTCAATAATTAGCAAGTTAATTGGAAAAATCCAAAAAAATCATAGTAGGTTACATTTGACCAGAGGACCCTAGGATAAATTTTTCATGACCCAAATCCTTAAGAAATGACTTAATCATCAACTTAAATCAAAATTGATTTTTCATTAATTAGAATAAACCAAATGTTTAAATGGCTTAAAAATAATTCTCCACTAAACTTTAAAGGTTAGAGAACTCCACATAAAAATTTCATGGCATTTGGAGTTCATTTAGCCACCTAAATGAAATTTCTAATTGAAATGACAATTTTGAACATTAAACAAATTTTAGTAATTAAAATACAACTCAAAAATTGTCAAATTAATTTTGGAAGTTCTCTATGATTAGAGGAATTTTCTAAAAATAAAATTAGAGTTTTAATAATATTTTCATTTTTAACCATATTTTAAATATTTAAAAAATTAAAAAATAATAAAAATAAAAAAATTTTAAAAATCACCATATTATCACATTTGGTCTCCTAATAACTTAGGAACCATCCACATAATTTTCCTAATCCTCTAAATCAAGATATTAATTTTTAAAGGCTTAAATTAATTTTTAAAAGGTTAAAAATGAATTTCATTAATTTTCCAATAAAATAATTCTAAAAACAAAATAAAAATTAGAAACATATAAAATTTATTTCTCTGGGTTCCTTGACCTCGGAGGGATTTAAGAAAAATATAAAATTGAATTTTCAACTTTTAAAATATTTTATAATTTATTAAAACTCTAAAATTTAAAATAATTCTAATAATAGAATTTTAAAAAAATCATGAAATTTGGTCCAAGTGGTCCTCTGGTCTAGGTCTACCTCCAATAAAAATTTCAAGGGCAAAAGTTTTGTTTTGATCAAATTATTGAATTTTCATTGAAATTCCTTATTTTTGCATGAAAATAAATATATAAATTAAATTAAAATTTGAAAAATCACATTTTCTCCTATAATGTTTTAATTAACCCATAAGTGGGGTCACATAAAAATTTCAAATTCATTTGAATTAATCTTAATAACTTATGAGATGATAAGCCCTTAGCGGCAAAGTTGTAATTTCAAGAAATTTAGCCTTAATTAAACATCTAGGCTTAACCAAGGGTAAAATTGGCAATTAATGATCTTAACATGACACACTTGATTGATTGAAACATCAAGGGATAAATGGTAGAAAGCCACTGCAATTTTGGCACACTAAAACTAAATATTTAAATTTATGTAATTATTTTGATTTGGAAGATGATTAAGTCAAATGATCCTTAAGGTTAGGGGTTGATCTTGGAGGTTAATAATCCACTGATTTTCACCCCTACTTGATTTTTGAATAATAACCCAACATTTTTTATGAAAATTAAACTGGCATATTTTAAATTTTTAAAAGAAATTGCAAATTTATCCACTAAATCATAATGGCTTAGTAGTTGACTAGGTCTAATCAAATTTTGTTAAAAGAAGTTTAGAAAAGCAAACATAATCAAATTTTGATTACTTGAAAGCATTACAGGCCCAATTATGAAATTAATTGGCCAAACTTCCTTAAATGGATTGACTTTTTGCCCCAAAGAATTTTCACCTACATAAATCCCAAATGAAATGACAAATAATATTTACCCTGTCCTTTGGGTTAATCAAAACATTAATTCACTAAACCATAAAGGTATGAAATAGATAAATCATTTAAAAAATATGATAGATCCAAAATGATCTCAAGGATGCTCAAAAGTATTATGAAATATCTGGACTTTTCATGGATCTTTTCACAAGTCTTCTGGACACCTTGTAGGACTACTGCACCTATCATACTTATTAAATGAAAATATCTCTCAAATGAATAAATAGGACCCACCAGGTTATGACATAGGACTCTGTAAGCTTGTGACAAACACATCCATAGGCTTTACTTTCTTGCAAATAACAAATGATAATTGCCAAGAATACTAAAATTTCAGGTGGAGATGACAGGAAGATCTGCCAGGTACGCTTTTATTTTATTACAATTTACTTACCTGCACTCTACTGTACCTTCTTTCCTTACAAATTTGCATGCTAACAACAATGTCACCCTACATGAAAATTGAAACCTTTAGGATAGCCACAAAACTGAGACAAAAAATTATTAAAAAATCAAAACAAGATAAAAATTCACAGCCACAACATTCAAAATTTAAAACAACTCAAATTTTAATCACAAACAAAACAAAACTCACAATTACAACTAAATTAAAACGAAGGAGGTAATCTACGTGTTGCTAACGAGATTTCCCACTATCTAAATGAAAGTATGAAACTCATTCAGTTGAGTTTAGTAAATTCATTTGGACTAAGTGAATCTGAAGAAAATGATGATGCTGAAACGAGGGAACTGTGGGATCCTAACTAGTATCGTCATAATCAGCTTTAATATTCTCCTAATAAAATACTAAGACATATCAATTTAGACATTTCCAGAACATGATACTTTCTTTTCTCTCTGATTCACACTTCTTTAAATTAAACCGACAACAACGAGGATCTTGGAGCATGCACAGTGGGCAGCACATCCATCTTCAATAGCAAAACTCCTTAGAAATTAAACAACAAGCCATAGGACTTCGAGGTAGCCTACCTGGTGCAACACAAATCCTAATCTTATCTCATTAGGCTTTTGCATAACTTGTCTTACGACTCTGAGGTTATCATCGGGTATGACATAAATTCTCTTATCTTCCAGGTCATTCACATGATCAATATCAAGTGAATGTAAGTCCTAAATAATAAAATTGACAGGATGAAACACCAAATAAAAATCTTAAATCAATGCCAAATCAGAGAATAGTTTAGGAAGACGTCAAGATTTTTCTTGGATCCATGTCCTTCCCCTAGCCTTCTCTCCTTTAGATTCTGATAAAATGAAATATTCTCAAACTTGAGTCATTCGCCTATTGAATTTTCGACTATCACGTTTTCTTGGAACACCTTACCTTTCGAAGTCATGAATATAAATATTTCCTGATCTATATCAAGAGTTTTCTTAAGAGACTTCAGTTATCTAAGATGTAATTAATTATAGGTGAAGTATCTTCGGCAGTTTAGATCATGAAAACTCTTGAATACTCTTGAATAACATAAAATGAAGTCACTTGATTACATATTTCCTGATTTAAATTAATTCTTGGAACACCTTACCTTTCGAAGTCATGATTAATTTTCTTAGGTGAAGTATCTCCGACATGATCCCTTACTTCACCTTCTTTTGTACTTCATGGGTTCAATTTTGTCTTCGGCAGATTGATCCACTCTTTCTTAAATATTAAGACTCCTTTGGACAAACATATGAAAATCTAAAAATGAAATAAAAAGAAAATAAAATATCAAAATGAAGTGAACTTTTGCACAGTTCACAGAACAACCTTTTTCATAGTGTTTGCACTATGATGACAAGGTTTTTGGCCCTCACTAACCTTCGGAATGCTTCTTTTGAAAGTCAAGATGTCAACCCCTGTGCTAACTTTCTCCTGTAACTTGCCCTCCTCCCACGAGGCCCGTCTTGCAGCACCAATGATTTAGTTTGGGATTGGCTTCAGTGAGTTTGAAGTCGTACTCAGAAAAGCCCCGTTCGTAGTCGTGAAAGTTGCTACTCCTGAAGTTCAAGAACCGTCTAAGAAGGTGAAAGCAACCACTGCTCCCGTTAAATCAACTGTCTCCGTGCTAAGGAGAGTTGTCACCATTACTGCCACTGGCTTCGCCGTCACTGCACCTGCTTTTCCGTCTGCCAAAGGGAAAGAAATTCGGCATGAAAAGAATTCTGATGATACCTTTCTTTCCCCGTCGTCAGTCTTCGAGATTGGTTCGAGTTCTAGACCTCCCCTACCAACCAAATCTCAGAAAAGAAACCGCAACCGCAGGATTCGTAAGGCCACTATAGCACAAGTTGCAAACCTGTTAGCAAATGATGAGATTCTTCATTAAGAGGAACTCGGTTTACAGGATACCTCTCCTCTTCTTCGAGGTTGTAGGTTCCACCTTTTAGATGACACTACTGGAGTTGAGAGCCTCCATAGGATTGCCGTTACACTTCCAAAGACCACACAGTCCTGATAAGGTGAGGGAGAGGCCCACACCCATCACACTAGCTCACACTCTTCTACGAAGATTGTCCGAAATAGAAGGTTATTCTGTCGCAAAGCTTCTCAAGAGGATGGGATGTGCAATATCCCCTGAAATAAAAGATGAAATTCTAAAGATGGAAAGACCCGTCCGAGTTTCCTTCAAACTGCATTTGGGATAACGTGTTTATTCAGCTGCTATAGATGATACTACTATCATTCCGACACCTGCAAAGACATAGGTCAACCAAGTCCCGGCTGGGCCCGAGATTACCAACTGCTAGTGATCATAATGAACCTAGAAAGAGAAAGCACAAGAGAGGATTATTCACCTCTGTGCATGGTCTACACTTTAGGGAGCACACTTCCCCTCGTTACCCCGATGTCCCCGCTGAGACATCTCGTCTCAAGGTTTCGACTTTTAAGAGGAAAGTGTGGTTACCGAAGGGTGTTGTACCAATACATTCTGAAAGGTTTATTGACCGTAAAATGGATCATGAGTCTGATATTCCCGTTGCCACTACCGTCGTTGCTTCTAAATCAGTTGGAGAGAAAAGTGGCAGTCCAGGGAAGCTTATAGATTTAAAATTGACTAAAGAGAAAACAGTTGATGATAAAGTTCAAAAGCTTCGAGCAGAAATTTTTTAGTTAGCCAAACAATGAGGGTTGGGTATCGATGATGAGGATTACTTCCTATCAGATTACATGGATGAAGAATTCATAGAAATTAATATGGTTGAAACTCGGTCCACGTCATCTGCATGTGATGCTCCAAGTGAGGAGAACACCACATATGAGCTTCGGAGGACCATCCTGACAAGAGATGAATAAATTAGCCGTCTGAAGAAGAAAATGGAGGAAATGACTGGTGCTATGACTGCTATGGCTACACTCCATGGACAGTCACAGTCACGACCAGCAGCATCTCCAGAGGTTAACCAGCCTGAAAACATACATACAACAGACGAAAGTAGATAATTTTCTTTTGCCAATTATGACAAACCACCCAGAAAAGATCCAACTCTAAGTCTGCTAGAAAAGGACATTAAACAGATGGTGGAACAGTAAGTTTGGGTGGCCTCGGTTCAGTCCAAATGTGGAGCATCAATTTCAAAGGGTAGACCCTACCCGGAGGAGTTTGATGCCGTGCCTTACCCCAAAGGCTTCGTGCCCCCGACTTTCAAGACATACTTTGGGATGGGAAATCCTCGTCAGCATATAGCACACTTAAGAGCTAGTTGTTGCAACCCAGGAGGGAGTGAAGCCCGGTTGTTCCATCAGTTCGTCAGTAGCCTGTTAGGAATAGTGTTTGATTGGTATGTCGAGCTTCCCAATGGATCAGTAAAGACTTTTACAGAAATGGAAAACATGTTCTCTTCACTCAGTGCCCAACATCATGTTACCATAGGAGATCTTATGGTGGAGCGCCAGAAGCTTGACGAGACTTTGGTCGACTACATTCTGAGATGGAGAAACTTGAGCATGAAATACGAACCTCAGCTACAAGAATAGCACATGATCGAGATACTACTCAAGAATATCCACGATCTGGTAGCCTTCATGCTTAAGGGTCTCACCATCAAGTCCTTTGGGAAGCTACTCAGCAAGGCCAGCAGCTTGCAAGAAGAAGTCAAACACATGGAAACTGCAGAAAAGATAGAGAAAACAAAACTCATTAAAGCATAAGAGAAAAGATCTGGCGTAGTGGCAACAGTCGATAAAGGAAAGAAGCCAATGAGAATTCAGGTCAACCAGTCGCTGCAGTACAGTCAGTCACCCAAGTGCAATCAGTCTCAACATTATGGTCAGCCGTGTGCACAGCAAAGCATTTAGTCTGATCAGCAGCAGAGGTCATACAGGACAAATGGACGAGAGGGTCCGACAATGTCAGTACGGTTACGCAGGAACTACTCCTTCAAAGATGACGTCGTAACAAAGATGTTCAAGAATTTAATGAAGAAGCCCGAGTTCAGATTGCCCGAGGTGAAGAGGCCGGAAGAGATGGACAAGAAGGATCAGCCCAACTTTTACCTTTACCAAAGGATGCTTGGACACACCATAGAAAGCTGCTTCAGTTTTAAGGATTGGCTCAAGCGGAATTACAAATAAGGGAATATAACAATACCAAAGGAATACTTGAAAGAACCTGAAAGAGGTTCTATAAACGTGATTTTAGCCGAGCCAATCTCATCGATTGATCCGTATGCCAGCAAAGGCGTGTTGACCTCATTTTTGATGAGGTCTTCTCTTCTTCTTTTAGTGCTTAGGATCTAGCCTTAGGCTTTTCCTTTGACTATCTTAGAGGATTAGAATTGAGACCCACCTTTTAGAAATTCAAACCACTTCTTAACTCCTCGCAAACTCCACAAACTTGATTGTAAACCCCTAATCACCTAGAGGGTTGAGATCAAATGTGGAAGTTTAAAGGATGAGTTCCTATAGGACTTTTGGCCTTAGGATCGCCACAGGTGGCTCGGTCCAGTGAGGGGCTGACTTACACACACACTACACCTACACACTACACTTTCACACACCTCCTAAAAAAATCACACCCCTACCCAACTTGACCTCCTGACTCATGAAGGTCATTCACATGGATGGTCCTTAACCCCTAAGCCCTTGGCTAAGAGGGTTAGGAACAACATAGTGGGTGCCTCAAATGAGTCCCTTCATGGCTCATGTGGGCTTGATATGGCTTCATGGCTCAACCAAAATGATTTTATTCCACTTACATTCACCTAATCTTCCATTTTCCAAATTTTCAATTTTGACCCCGGGACCCTACACCTGCCAACCTACCCAAAGCCCTGAATTACCCAAATTTCTCAAAATTTCCAAATCACCCAAAATTCCTCAAAATCATTCCCAAACATTTTCACATCACTCAAATTGATCATCCATACCCAAAAATACCAAAATTTCCAAAAATACCTCCCAATACCCTCCAAATACCCAAAATACCCCTCCTAGCCAAAAAATCCAAAAATTCAGAAAATTCCCAGAAAATTCCAGAAAATCCCAAATATTCCGAATTTCATTTTGTCCAACTACACCATGGGCCAATTTTGTCAATTTACCACACTTTTATCAAAACCCCCAATTTGACTCATTTTAACCCTAAGTGAACCCAATGTCAAACCAAACCTACCCAATTGACCCAAATTCTGGTCCAATTCAATTCTAAACTTCAATTCAACATCCCCAACACCAATCTAGACCAAATCCAAGCCCAATTTGATTGAAATTTGGATCCAATTTCACTTTTGGCCTTAAAGCCCAATTTGGACCCATGACCCAAACTTAGCCCAAACTCACCCAATTCAACTCCAATTAACCCCAAATCTTTTCTAAATCTTCCTTAACATTCCCACAAACAAAACACTAACATGATTTGCCCAAGATTTTGATCCAAACCCCACTCAAATTCAACCCAAAATCAAAAAGCCCAATTTTAGCCTAAACCCAAACCTAACCCAAATAGACCCAAACCCCAAAATCAAAGCCCAACCAAAGTCAAAACCTCTTTGGAACATTCCCATAAACATCTCCCAACATTAATTTTACATCAATTTCAACCCTAGCCCAACATTGGCCCATGCTAGCCCATTTTGGCCTACCTTAGCCTCTTTACCAAAAAGCCCATATCCAACCCAATTCAAACCCAAATCACCTCAAATTTGTTTCAAACCACTCATGACACATCCCTAAACCAAACTCAACAATTATTTGGCCCAAGACTTTACCAAAATTTCATCCCAAAATCCATTTTAAAATTCAAAAGCCCACTTTCCTAAATCATTTTAAAAGCCCATCCTTTACCACATACAAAAGCCCAAAATTGGCCCTAAAACCCACATGACATTTCCATTTGCCATCTATTTAATCAAAGCCATTCCCTAAGTTATAATCCCATCATCAAATAATTCCAAATCAAGCCTCATGCCAAATCACCCCTAAATACCAAAAAATTCCTAAAATCCATTTTCATGAAATTGACCAAGCTTTCCCCAAGCCAAAAGTGAGCCATGAAGCCATGCATGAGCCACATGTGAGCCATGAAAGCCTTGGACACTTCACCATACCCAAAATGGCAAGAAGAGGAGACCCTTTAATGATTCTCTTAAGAGTAATTAACCACTCCCATGTCTCCCCTAACTCTTGCTTAAGCTTAATTGTACTTGGATTGTGACTTGACCCCACTAATCAAGCCGATCCAAGTGACTTTCCTTCACCCAAATTGGCCTTGGAGGGTGAACCTAACCCAAAACCAAGGGTTGACCCATTTAGACCCAAAACTAGCCCTTTTCACATTCCACTTTGATTCAAACCCTTTACACTTGGCCATTGCCAATTGCTTGCACAAGTCTCCAGCCCTGACCCACCTGGACCTGAGAGTGACCCATGCCTGGCCGGCCGGCCACCCAGTCGCCGGAAAACGCCATGCCCGAGACCTTGGGAGTGAGCCAACTTTGGAATTCCACCCTGTCGAGCTGCCCCATGCCCAATGGCCACCATGGTTGTTCTTCCCATGACCAGGGCAGCTGATCCCAACCCTTGGCCACCCCTGGGAGAGCCTCCAGCCATGCCTATTTAAACACCACCCCCTCACGGCCATGAAAGGTGCTGAACAAAACCTTAAGGAAACTCTGCCAAAATCATTCCAGACCACTCCCCTCACATAGAGCACTTGATCCCCACTGAATTCCAGCCCCAATTCCCTCCAGCTGAGCCCAATTTTGAGCTCAAACTTTAGCCCAAAAACCAGGACACTTCTTCACAGTGAGCCAATCCC
Organism: Papilionanthe hookeriana x Papilionanthe teres; assembly: GCA_022702705.1. Classification (NCBI taxonomy): domain Eukaryota; kingdom Viridiplantae; phylum Streptophyta; class Magnoliopsida; order Asparagales; family Orchidaceae; genus Papilionanthe; species Papilionanthe hookeriana x Papilionanthe teres. Next base: position 129,201,183 of record CM040421.1, on the reverse strand, counting down.
CAAATTGATTGGTTCTACACCTTCACCAGACCAAGGGAAGGTGTCCACCAGCAAAAGCCCCATCTCCAGGCCACCCGGTTGCTCCAGCCTCCAAGCTTTGTGATCGGGCGTGGTCGAAGTCCAACCTAGACAATTCACCGGACCGGGAGACTTCATGCGGAGCTTGCTAGGATCCAATCGAAGGTGCCACAACCCTCGGATCGAAGCTTCACTTCTCTGAGCAAAGGTATGAACTCATTCTTCTTCCCGAGCTTACAGAGATTCTCCATTTCATTTGAATAAATTTCAAAGCATGTTTACCGTATGGATATGTTCGTCTCCTCAAGACGAATCCATAGAGCACAAGAACATGAAAATCCGTTGAGAATCGAGTGAGAAATTAGGGTTAGAAGGTTGACGGTCACGGGTGCACACCAGTCTTAGACGATGACTGGGAGCCGTCGGATCGAGCGTGTATCGAGTGGACGGTCTGGATCGAGCCGGACAGCGCGATGGTGCATGAACCGCGGGCCCCTGGAGCGCTGAGTCGGATGGCGGCGCCGAATCAAGAGACGACGCGTGGCCTTTCGGAGCTGCCGAGGATGGCGTGGCGCCGCGTGGATAAGTAGGAAATTAGGGTTATTTTCTATTTATTTAATTCGCTAAACTTCAAAAATTCATAACTTTGTGTAGAAAAATCAGAAAAATAAAATAAAAATACCCTCTTGCTCAGTGAACAGAGGAGAATAATGTGGAAAAGAAATCATTTAATTTCATCAAGTATTTTATTTTTTATAATTTATTTACTCTCTGCATACATTTAATTCTCCATGCATGTATACAATTCACCATGGCATGAGACCATAGGGCTTTTGAAGCCTCTGAACTTGGGAACATTCCCTGAATTTTCCAAAGTCAGAGGCCATCCTATGAAGAGTTATTGATTTTTCAAATTCATGTCACTGTTTTGAGTATTTTAATTCCAATAAATAGCATGTTGTGAAATAAATTCTAGGAAAATTTGGTGATGTTCCTTATGACCAGAGAACCACTAGGAAAAATAGGTTTTGAGTTAGTTCATTTTAGACAACCCTAATTGGCTTAAACACTCAAAATAGGTCCCTAATTAATTAGAACTAACCATACATCAAATTGACTTGAAATCAATTCTCCACTGACCTTCAGGATCAGAGGAACCTACCATAAAAATTTGAAGTCAATTGGACTTGGTTAGCCCTATTAATTGGGTTGATTAAGCCACTTAGTCATTTTAAACTTTAAAAATTCATAACTTTCAAAATATCTTTCAAAAATTCACCAAATTGGTTTTGGAGCCTCTTTGATATTAGGGGAATTTAAGAAAATTAAAATTTCAATTTTCTAAAAAAGTTGATTTTTAATATTATTTTAATATTTTTAATAATTAAAAAATAATAAAAATCACAAAAATAATAAAATTCACCAAAATGTCACATTTTGAATTTTAATCACTTAGGAACAAACCCCATATTTTTCTTATGTTTCTAGGTTGAGATATTAATTTTTAAAGCTCTAGGGTAATTTTAAAAATTAAAAAATGTATTTTCTAGCATTTTCACTAAAATAATTATAATAAATCAAAGAAAAATCAGAAAATTGTAAAATTTAGTTCTCTGGAATCCTTGATATCAGAGAGAATTTTAAAAATTATAAAATTCATTTTTCAACTTATATTCTATTTTTAAATTAATTAATACTCCAAAACTTAAAATAATTATAATAAAAATAATATAATTCAAAAAATTACCAAAATTGGTCCAAGTGGTCCCCTGGTCATTAGGAATGTCCCCTAATTTTCTTAAGGATAGAAACTTTCCCTTGGTCATGTTATTAAATTTTCCTTGGAAATCTCTACTTTCTACCAAAAATAATTATATAAATAAATTAAATACAGAAAAATCACATTTTCTCCTCTCATGTCTTTATTGACATATGAGTGAAGTCACATAAAAATTTTAAATTCATTTAAGCTCAATTTAGTGAGTTATGAAATTATTAAGCTTGAAGGGCAAAATGGTAATTAAAATTTTAACCCTTAAATTAAAACTTTAGGTTTAATAAAAAAATTAACAAGTAAAATATTTGATCCTAATCTGATTTGGATGATTGAAATTTAAATAATTGAAGGGTAGAAACCCATTAAGCAATTTAAAATGATTAAACTTTAATTAAATAATTGATTAAATTTGGAAGAATAATAAAATTGGAATTATTAAAATAGGGATATTATTAGGAAGAGATTTATTCTTTAATTTAAAAAATCCCTAAATTAATCATTTCATTAATGTTTAATTCTTAATTAAAATAATAATTCAAATTTAAAACATTAAAAGATTTAATCATTAAACTAAAATTAAATTATTGAACTCTTTTAAAATTTTAATTAAAATTAAAATGAATAAAATTAAATTAAAAAATTAAATTAAATTAAATTAAATCAAGTTAAAAAATTAAATTAAATTAAATTAAATTAAAAATTAAATTAAATTAAATTAAATCAAATTAAATTAAATTAAAAATTAAATTAAATCAAACTAATTTAATGTAACATCAAATCAAACTAAATTGAATTAAATTAAATTAAATTAAATTAAATTAAATTAAATTAAATTAAGTTGAATTAAATAACATCACCTAAGACATAAAGAACTCAAAAATAAATCTAAAATAACTTGAATACTATTCCAAACTTAAATCATCAATTTGAACTTAAATTTGAATCACAAATCATTAAGTATCATTTTGCCCTTAGGAGCTTTTACTATTATAACTCCTAAATGGAGTATTAAATGAAATGTCATTTCACTCATAAGGATATTCAAATATCCTAGTTCATTGAGCAAGTTAACAAAACTTAAAAACCCCGGACGATCGATTCATTTACATGATTAAATTCATTTGGACTTAAAACAATCCTAGAAATATTGAAAAGATGTTTAAGATTCGTCTTAAGCACTTCCTCAATATGATAGGATATTTATAAGAACAATTGAACTTAATTGTTCTTTGATGAAGAAAATCGTCTTCGAACTAAAACACGAGGAACCTAGACGTCATAGGAAATGACTAGCTATAGGATTAGGAATTTGGTAGAAAACCATAACCCTTACCTTAGCTTTACCTAGGAACTTGCTTAAATGTTCTAATCGTGTTTTAAGTGCGGCTTGGAATGACGGGAAGACCCTCAAGGTACGCTTTTATTTTATCGCAATTTACTTTCCTGCAATTTACTTTCTTGCAATTTACTTTATTGCGAAATGCACTTTACTTTTCTTGCATGATAAAACAAACTGTTGCATGAAAACCCACACCTTTAGGATAGTCCCTAAAACTGAAACCAAAACTAAATTAAAAGTCATTGCAAGATAAAATTCACCGCCACAACATTTCAAAATATAAGGCAACTCAAAATTTAATCACAAACAGAACAACGAAACTACAACTGCAACTAAATTAAAACGTCTTGTTGGATGATCGGGAATACCTCGGATGATGTAACCTACGTGTTGCTAACGAGATTTCCCACGGTCTAAATGAAAGTGTGGAACTCATTCAGTTGAGTTTAGCAAATTCATACGGACTAAGTGAATCCGATAAAAATAATGATGCGGAAGGATGGAACCGTGGGATCTTAACCGGTGTCGTTATAATCAACTTTAAGATTTGTTTTAATTAAAACACAAAAAAACACTTGGAAATTAAGACTTCTCTAAACCAAAACACTTTTCTCATCCACGATTTATGATTTCTAAAACTAAACCTCTGCAACAACAAGGAGCTCGGAGCATGGTGGGCAGCACGGCCATCGTCGTCAGCAAAACTTGAACCTACTTCAGCAAAACTTTCCTAGAATTAAACAACAAAGCCATAGGACTTCGAGGTTGTTTGCCTAGTGCAACATAAATCCTCAACTCTTCGTTAGGCATTTGCATTGCAAATTAAGCCCTAACAGGTCTTAGGATTCCGAGGTAGTCGTCCGATACGACATAAACCCTCATATCTTCCAGGCTATTTATATGATTCTATCATATAAATATAAGCCCTAATTAATTAAAATTGGCAAGATTAAAACATTAAATAAACATTCGGACTTTCCTAAATCCAAGCCAAACAATAGGATAGTCGGGAGATTATCGAAGTTCACTTCGAATCCGTAATTTCTCCTACTTTTCTTCCTTTGAATTCCCAAAATAAAATATTACAAATTTGATCCATTCCCAATTGAAATTTCCAAAATCCAATTGTTTGAAAACTTTAAACTTTGAAATTCTTGAGAGCAGAATTATTGATTATTATCGAGAGTTTTCTTAGGTGATTCCCGTCACTTAAGATGTAATTAACTATAGGGGCTTGCCCTTATAGGGAATTTTAAAGAACCCGAGTAATATAAACCTCGTTTAATGTTTTCATATTAAGCGAGGGAATTTGTCGGCTTATAAAATTGGTTCGCGGACCAAACGGATGTCACAAATCTTCTAGTTTATTTAACCGAGCCCCACCATCAAGCGAGTGTGTCTATCCTTAGGGATAGATACACGGTTTGTGGTGCGGTGCTCGTTTATGTAAACTATTCGGGATGTGAGATCGGTTTGATTTCATATCTTAAAATCTTCAAATTTAAAATTATTTTCAAAATCAAATACTACTTTCTAAATTATATATATATTTAAATTAAATTTAAAATTCGCCGACAACTTCTATAGGCGACCCCTTTTAAAAAATACAACACATAACCTAAAAAATATGCCGACAAGGCGGATAGAGCACAATTTAGAACAAGCTCAAGAAAGTCTTGGATCAGATCCAGTCTACTCCAAAGAAAGCTGTTGTACGGAGTCTACCGCCAACCAATCCGAGATGAAGGCTTCGTCGAGGAGGCCACCGCAACAAGAATGGAGAAAGAAGCAGATCGTGAATGAAATTAAGGATGATAGTACAAAGGGTAGTATAGAGGTTACCCCTGTTAATTTAGTTGTTTCGGATTCGGGGGTGAAACCCCTTGAACCCCTAACTTTGTACTATTATCTTTATGCCCCTCCAGGGTCTCATAATGATAATAGAAATTATTTTTGATATGTTTTTACTGTCTCTAATGATGACATAACTAATCACAACCTCTCTAACTCTGATTTTGATTCCCAAAATGATCCTCAAATCATGATTGTTCCCGACAAGAATGTTGACTAAAACAAAGAAGATATCGACAATACTGGCTACAACAGCACCGAAAGCAAGGAGCCAGTCCTCGAATGAAAAGGAACTCCACTTGCCATCAAAATAGACTTTTCAGATACATAAGAGCCAGATACAGTAATAGAAGAATCTTTGGGTCCAGAAGAAGAAGAAATAACAGAAGTACATTTAAGAAGTGGCAAGGTGCTACCCCCAAGATGGATAAAGGAAAACATACAATTACTCAAGAAGAAGTATCTCCAACAATGGAAGAAGTGCAAGTTTGAAATGAAATTGAAGATTCAAATAAAGTGGATTACAACGTGCTAGATCATCTCAGGAAGTTGCCAGCCAAACTAAGCATTTACGACGCTCTGATCTTGTCAAAGGAGATGAGCAAAAATCTATCAAGGCTCTACATGATCTGGATATTTACTTAGCACAGTTGGCTTGCACATCCTCAGATGGAGTTTGTACTTTGTAAGAACAGCCCGGCTTAACCTTAACTGATGAAGAATTGCTACTCGGTACAGCCGTTCGCAACCGTCCACTCTACATTTCTGTCATCATTGGTAGATTCATACTTTCTAGAGTGTTAGTAGATCCTAGAGCATCGCTCAACATAATGAGTCTACGAACATTAGCTTACTTGGACATTGATGCTTGAGATCTTTCTATGGACAAATAAATGCTAAGAGGATTCAACCAGAAAGGAGAAAGAGCCCTCGGATCTGTAACGCTGCAAATGAAAGTTAGAAATCTAGTAACAACAGCAAAATTTCATGTCATCGACGCAGATACTTCGTTCAATACCCTGCCTGGTCGGTCGTGGCTTCACGAGTATAATATAGTCCGGTCGTCACTTCACTAATGCATCAAGTACTACAAGGACAGACAAGAACATTGCATTAAAGGAGATCTACAGCCATTCTCAGTACTTGAAGTAGGCATTCACGAAGACGACACCTACTACTGTCCTCCAAAGAAAAAAATCTTTTCAAGAGAAATTGTGACAAGTAAAATTGAAGATTCAAAAGAACTACGAGAACAAGAACGTTAAACTCCAGTTCAACAATCTCCCACCGCTCCTTCACAATGGGTTGGTGGAGGTTCTTTTTGTCCACGTATCCGAGATCGAGGCAGGGGACATGGAGGAGGGGAACTCACCAGATTGTTGAACGGGCAAAGCCGACAATAAGCATGATGTAGAAGGAAGCTCCAATGAAGATAAAGAAACTATGATGATAAGTCAAAAGAAGCCTCAGTTTGAGATATCTCTGGATGATAGAGAAAAGAATGAATATGAATTGATGTACGATCAGATTAACCACTATGTTCATACCATGACCATAACTCTGATCCACCCTCAAACGATGAAGTGTATAGAGGTCAAGGAAGTTCACAATGATGGTTTTAAACCGATCAAGTTTTATAAAGTTTCTCCTTCTACTTCTGAACCTTGTATAACTCTTGAAGAAAATGACTATAATGAATTAATGGAATTACCTTTTGGTTACTTTTCACCATGTGCACAAAAGTTAATTTAACAAGGATATGTGCTAAAACAAATGCCAAAAGACAAGTTACAATTGTTCAAAAAATTATGGAATGTAAAAGGAAAGAAACTCTACTCAAAACAAGGTCTTGGGTTTGGTACGATAGGGCCCGTCGATGATTTGAAATTTTGCATGGTTGTTACTAGTCAGTCAGAAGAAGATTGCCTGGACATTCAAACTGAATATGAAGATCAACCAATAGGTGATGCTCTGCAAGAATAAATAAAATCAATGGTCGATGAATTAAAATAAATTAATCTCGGGACTGAGGAGCAGCCCGACCTACTTTCATAAGTTCGTTGCTCAACGAATAAGAGGTTACAAACTTGGTTAGGTTACTATCAGAATTTAAGGATTGTTTCGCTTGGAGTTATGATGATATGCCTGGACTATCTCCAGAGGTTGCAGTTCACCTGCTCGGAGTAGATCAAAGTACAATGCCAGTAAAGCAATTTCCCAGAAGAATGTGCCTCGAAAATGAACAGCAAGTTATAACATAAATAAAGAAATTTATATATGCTAACTTTGTCCAAGAAGAACAGTATCTGAAATGGTTAACCAACGTCGTGCCAGTAAAGAAGAAGAATGGACAAATCTGAGTGTGTGGACTTCAGAGATTTAAATAAAGCATGTCTGAAAGAAGAGTTCCCGTTTTCAATACCTAAATTAATGGTGGATATTGTGTCATCACACAAGAATTTCTCCTTCATGGATGGATCATCGGGTTACAATCAAATCAAGATGGCTCCACAAGACGAACAGCTTACAGCATTCAGATCTCTGATCGGGATCTACTGCTACACCATGATGTCGTTCGAATTGAAGAATGCAGGAGCTACATATCAAAGAGCAATGACAAAAATCTTCGATGACCTCATTCACAACCAAGTTGAATGCTACGTGGAATATTTGGTCATCAAGAGTAAAGTAAAGGAAAATCACCTAAATGATTTAAGGATCGTATTTGAACGTTTACAGAAATACAATCTAACGATGAATCCCTTAAAGTGTGCCTTCGGCGTTACCTCTAGGAAATTTCTAGGATTCGTTTTTCGTCATCAGGGAATCAAAATTGACCCAGAGAAGATTAAAGTTATCTTAGAAATGCCTCCTCCTAAAGCCTTGAAACAACTACTTTCTTTTCAAGGAATATTGGCATATCTATGGTGCTTCATATCTAATCTATCAGGAAGGTGTCTCCACTTTTCGTACCTACTTCAAAATAATGTCACATTCGTTTAGGGAGATCCGTTCAACAAGCATTCAAAGATATTAAACAATATCTAACAAACCTCCTGTTTTGGTAGCCCCTATCCCGGGTAGGCCGTTGATACTTTATACCGTGGCATTAGACAAGTCTCTCTGGGTACTACTTGCCAAGTCAATGATGAGGGTAAAGAGAACGCACTCTACTACCTGAGTCAACGTCTCATACCCGTGGAAGTAAAGTATCACCCTATTGATAAACATTGTCTAGCTTTAGTTTTTACTACTCAAAAGCTTAGACACTACAGTTATCTCATAAGGTCAACCAAATTTTGAAAGTTAATCCATTGTAATATTTGATTACCCGACCGACACTTTACGGACACTTAGCAAGATGGTCAATGATATTATTGCAATTTGACATAACCTTTGTGTCCCTTCGCACTATCTAAGGGCAAATTCTTGCATATTTTCTCGTAGCGCACACACTGCCAGCTGGGTCCCCACTCAATGACGAACTACTAGACAAACAGATACTACAAATAGAAAAGCCCAGTGCCAGACGTTGGGAAATGTACTTTAATAGAGCATCATCAGCCCAAAGAGATAAAGGACAACATACAGTGATACCAGGCAAGGCAGGAATTGGTTTAATCTTTGTGACTCTAGATCAGGCCATGCTATGATTCTCTTACCATCTGACAGAACCGTGTACCAACAATGAAGTAGACTATGAAGCTCTAATCACCGATTTGGAACTAGCAATACAAATGAAAATAACAGACATTGCCATTTATGGCGACTCAACACTCTTCATTCAACAAGTAGCAGGACAATACAAAATTTTGAAGCCAAGATTAGAAGATTACCACCGGTACACAATGAAATTACTCGAGCAAATTCCAAGTGTGATATTCTATAGGATTCCACGAGCAGACAACCCCTACGTGGACTCTTTAGCAAAACTCGCTAAAGAATTGGCTTGTCCACCTGAAGGTTCTATAGATATTACAGTGCAAGGACGTCAGGTTTTGTCATAAATCGACCTCGATAACTTACACAAGATCAGAAAAGAAGAGGTAACAGTACGTTGTATCAGATGATACAGAAGACTAGCGTCAGCCGATAATTGAATATTAGCAAACTGGAAGGTTACCAGAAGACAAGTCAGATTTATTCTCACAGCTTCAGATTACTTCTCTAAGTGGGCAGAGGCAGTTCTACTACGGGAAGTCAGAACACAGAATTAGATCGTCTACCACTTTGGTGTACCACGAAGGATCATCTCTGATAATGGGTCCGCCTTCAAGAGCACGAAGATCAACAACTTTGTCAGAAGACATGGAATAGATTGGAGATACTCGACAATCTACTACCTAAAGAAAATGGCTTTGCAGAAGCCTTCAACAACACTCTCGTTCAAATTCTAAAGAAGATGCCCGACGACAACAAAAGAGGATGGCATGAGAAATTGCTAGAAACTTTGTAAGCCTAAAGGACGACAATCAGAACACTGACATAGTCTACACCTTTTGCACTTGTGTACGGGTCTGAGGCAGCTCTTCTGCTAGAAGATCAGCTACCATTGCTCTGGATTACCGTCACCAATCAAATTACAAGAGAAGAGAAGGCCAAACTTTAATTGGTAGAATTATAAAGTCTCGAAGGAAAAAAAATTGCTTGCACAGCAGAATTTGGAACTCTACCAAGCGAAGATGATTCAAGCCCACGATAAATTGGTTCACCCGATGTTCTTCAAAATCGGTGACCTCGTCCTCATTCTTAGAAGACGTGTTCTCGCACACCGCAAGATAGGTGAAAAATTTGAACTGACCCGAGAAGGAACATTGGTGGTGGAAAAGGTTTACTCTGGAGGGTCGTACCAACTGGTGGACTCTCGAGGGGATAGACCCATGTTACCAATAAATGGACGATATCTAAAGAAGTACTATGCAACATGAGGAATTTGAAGAAAGATATTCATTCTGATGTTGAATAAGACCAGCGTCTGTGACTGGGTCCAAAATTTGTAATAAAATAAAGTCAAATGAAGTAAAGTAAATTTTCTCACAAAAATAAAACACACTTGTTAATTTCTAAATGTAATCATATAAAATCATATTAAATAATCTAATGGCATCAAAACAATTATAAAAATTATTAAAATAAAATATAATAATAAGTTGGTCTTGTTCTAGTTCATGCACAACACCACCCACTGACATTTCCCCCGTTTACTTGTGTGGGAAGTGTCGGGTTGCGAGTTGGTGTTTGCTTCCAAATACGGCTTGGACCTCACATCTTGAAAAGGAACACACAAAAGAAGACTACAGATATGAAGTTAGTGAAGAAGATTGGTCGTAAAGAGACCAGATAGACATCAGGATATGGAGGTACTAGAGGATTCATTGACTCACACCTCCTTGTCAGGAGACATACTCAGATTCTGTCCATGATCACCACTCCAAAGGGTGATCTAGTTGCCACTTCAGCCACTAGAGCCCCAGATGCACTTGTGGAGAGTACAGGAAGAAGAAATGCAAATCGTCGTAAGCGTCGCCTCCTAGAAAGGATGGAGAGGAGACAGGTCTGGAAGCTAGTCGCCGAGCTACTGCCCATACCAGAAGAATTCTACGAACTGCAAATGAAAGAAACTGATGACAGCGCATAGTACACCGACACTGAGCCGGAGACCGCAAAGGACCCCGCGCTGACATTGGATCTGATGAAAGAAATCTTTACCGTGTGCTCGACATGCAACTCGAGTTTACTGATCCTCGAATATTTACGCTTACGATTTTCACTTTACATTTCTTTCTAATGATATTATCTATTTCTTTACAATGATGCCAAAAACCTGATTCAGAAGAAAATAAGAGATATATTTTAATTATTTATAATATGGGATACTATGCAAGTAAACGTATAATTTATCAAGTAATATAGAACTTTTTGATTAAGCCCCAAGATATCGAACCCATACGGAAATGTCTAAATTATTAAAGAAATAAGAAAAATAACTTTTTACTTTTAAAATGATTTTGTAAAGTATGTTTTAAAATATAAAGATTTTCAACTTTGTTTGTGGTATTTTCTAAATAAAAAGTAAAGCAAACAACTAAAGTTAACACAACTATAAAATAGTATGAAAGCAAATCAGAATAAAATATCTTTTTCCTCTTTCAATGAATCAGTAATAATTATGGAATTTCGTTGTGGAAGTATCTAAAATGTGTTGTGCCAAATAGAAGCAATTATATTCTTTACCCTTACTTGGTTCTATGAAGAACATTGGTTAATTTGATGATTTAAAATCTTGTAGATGGGTTAGGTAGGAAAGATACTAGCTTTCACTCTAGAGTTCCCTCGATTCCCTCCACCTGGGGGCTAACATCTCATAACAAAATTTTTCACATCAAACCAAATTAAAGGGATTTAGCCTGTCACACTAAAGTCCTCTAATTTTACTCCCCATTATAAGCAGATTTTCATATTTATTTTCACCCAACCTTATGGACTACAATTCTCATCCATACAATTACATGTGATTCTTTCCAATTTTTGATTGAGACAATTCCACAATGGATCTTACATAATCTCCCAACAAATTTTAACATCTTAATTGGCCAAATCAAGAAGTAAATGAGGTGCAAGGTAGTGAATCATCATAACTTCTTTCAACATTGAAGTCTTATACTTTACACAACTTCCTTCCATAATTTAATTACATCATCATTTAAAAGGAAAAAAAGATAAACAAAACTACTAAGAATTCATGGAGAAAACACATCCCAACATGATTTGAAAGTAGAAATCATAGTGAAAACACAAAAGTTCTACTTTAAAACCAAATGTAAAACAAAGTTAAACACGTATCTGAAAATCTTTTCCACAAGACACTTGAAGTTCCTTTGAAACTTTTCTTTTCCTTTACAAGACACAATAGAGGTTGGCGCCCAACTCTGTTGACTCCAAATCTCTATTCTACTCTTAATAAAAACTAGATACAATTGATAATAAAAAGTGGTAACGTGGAAAGGTGTGCTCTCAATAAGTCTCTAACATAAACTTCAATCTTAACACTAATCACACCCTCCAATAACATCCCTTTTTCCGATCTTCAAGTCTTCTTTTTAAAATTTTCCAAAAGGTGTCTTGGTATCTCTTCAAAATGTGTCTAGATTTAATGTATCCATCAAGAATGCATCCATCAGTTCAAACTTAAAATGAGTTTTGGCGCTGATGGAAGTTAGTGAAGTTTAAACCAAAGGATACTTCAAAAACCCCTTCAAATTTGCGCCAAAATCAAATAAAATTCATCACTTTAACTGTGGCGCCTATGCGCCAACGGTCTGGCGCTTAGGCGCCAAAGGCCAATTTTTCACACCTTTCAATTTTTGCTCCAAATTTGATCCTTTATTGCTCCTTTCATCATAGTCACTCATTTTAATCATACCTGCAAGAAAAACACAAAAATACCTTCCATTAATGTGCAATATCATCAAAAATAGGTATAAAAATGTATTTAAAAACATTATATATTTTAATTATATCATTTATCCCGACATCCTTCAGACACGAGGGCATTTTCAGAATGTCTAGAATGTCACGTTATAGAGCTAGAAGAGTATGGCATATTCAAGGCATACGCAGCTTCCTCAATGCTACTCAGGAGCAGAGAACATCCCGATGTAGAGCCATACGTACCATAGTTCATCCTGCTGCCACTACCGCCATAAGGAGTTTCAGACTACATCATGGCAATGATTAGAAAAGTTAGCAAGCAGGAATTTCAACACTATGAAGAAGTTCAAGGTAAATTTGTCAATATTCTAGAAGGACTCGAGTTATACACCGACGTGTTCTCGAAGAAAGATGAAGAAGGAATTCTGTATTGCATCAACGCTCTTCAGAATCTGGGCAGAGCAGGTCACTTGAAACTGAGGATATATACAGAGCCATCAAAATGGAGGAGAGGTAAAGGCAGGGTCACCATCCAGTGTGGTTGGTGCTGCGACTTCGCTAATGATCGACAAGGCAATCCCCCGGGAATCCTACAACATGATGAAGTGGATCAGATACCGCTGCCAATTAAGAAAATGATAAAAAGGATGGTTAAGTGGCATATACTACCTGCAGATTGTATTCTGAATAGTTGCATCAAAAACATTTATGAGGAGGGGGACTGCATCCCACCTCATATCGACCATCATGACTTTGTGAGACCTTTCTGCACGGTTTCCTTTATAAATGAATGTAACATCCTTTCAGACGAGAAATTCAAATTGCCAGACCAGGGGAATTCCGAGGTTCTTGTGAAATCCCCTACCAGTCATATCAGTATTGGTATTAAAAGGAAATTAAGCAAATTTAGCAAAACACTACATTCCAGGAGTTACGAGAAAAAGGTTGTTAGTCACCTTCAGAAGAATGGATGAAGATAAAGCGCCATTTTACTACCAGCTAGATCAAGAATTGGAGAACCTTCATTCTTTGCCACTGTGACGGTAGTACCTCCGGGTGTTCGTGAAGGAACTTTTGTTCTGGAGGTAACCTTGGTAGGTTGGCTCGTCCCCGCAGCAGCCTCAGGTGGCAGAAATTTATTACCCCTCACAACAGGTCACATCAGTTGTTGCCACCACTTTTGCAACAACCAGATGATATAATATGTCAGTTTTGTTCAATGTTGTACACATGATCGACTTTTAGATGTTTTTCAGCATATGATCAGTTGTACTACTTTCAGCACAATTAATGAAGATTTCTGTTTTCAGAGATATTTTTTTTCAGCACAACGGTCGAAAGCTGTAGGACCATGTGTTGGTTCCAAATGAAAACAAACAAATAAATGATACAAAACAAAAATATAAAATGACAACAAAATGAAATTAAAATCAAAATGAACTCGAAATTTAAATTAAATGAAATCAAATGAAATGAAAACAAATTTAAATCAAAATCGAAATATAAATCAAATAAAATCAATTGAAACAAAATGAAATGAAATAAAACAAATTGAAAGAAAATGATGAATTGAAAACAAACAAAAGATAATATTCTTTCTCTTGAGATTCCGAGTCCTTGCACTCATCTTCGAATCCTTTGCTCTTGCGGGCTCTCCGCGAAATTTGACACTTATCACATAGTGCCACTTCTCACAAATTTGAAATATCATGAAATTCTGCAAATCTTGCAATGGCTAACGTTCTTGGCTGAATTACACCAGATTTGCTTTCTTTAAAGGTCAATACCAAGCTTTACCAAATTCTTCTCAAATGAAATTCCAGGATCAGTACCTGAGTTTTGAATCCCTCCTATTACCCTTTGGGTTGGATGTGAGTCCCTGAGCTTTCCTCCCAAGATTCCTAAAATTCCCTATATTTCAATCTCCCTTCCGAGAAAGTTTTCCGATTCCCCAAAATTCCATATATTTCCATCTCTCTTTCAAGAAGTTTTTCCGCCCTCCATGAAATTTCGGGATTGGAGCTCAGTTATCTGATTCCCCAAAATTCCCTATATTTCCATCTCCCTTTTGAGAAATTTTCTACTTTCCATGAAGTTCTACGATCGGAGCATAGTCGTCCGACTCCTCAAAATTCCCTATATTTTCATTTCCCTTCTGAGAAATTTTACACACACACAAAATCCCGAGGTCGGTACTGAAATTCTGATTCTCATTTCTGAGCCTGGTACCTAAATTTTAGTTCTCATCCTTTGGAATCAGTACCTCAATTCTGACTCCCATCTTTCGTGGTCGGGACCGAAATTCCGATTCTCATTTCTGATACGGTACCTAAAGTCTAGTTCTCATCCTTCAGGATCAGTACTTAAATTCTGACTCCCATCTTTCGAGGTCTGTACCAAAATTCTTATTCTCATTTTTTACTCTGGTACCTAAATTCCGTTTCTCATCCTTCGGGATCGGTACCTAAATTCTGACTCCCATCTTTCGAGGTCGGTACCAAAATTTCAATTCTCATTTTTTAGGCTAGTACCTAAATTCCAGTTCTCATCCTTCAGGATCAGTTCCTAAATTTTGACTCCCATCTTTCAAGGTCGATACCGAAATTTCGATTCTCATTTTTTAGGCTGGTACCTAAATTATAGTCCTCATCGTACCAGATCAGTACTTAAATTCTGATTCCCATCATCCGAGATCAGTACTGACATTTTATTTCCCCTCTGCACTCACTTAAAACTTAAAATTCCCCAGAATATTAAAATTTTTCAAATTCAATATTCCACAAATTCTAAAATTTCCATAAATTCTCAAAAATTTAAAAATTACATTGAAATCAAATTCAAATTTGAAATTCAAATCAAATCCAAATTTTAAATCCAAATCCCAACTTCATAATCAATTCGGATTAGACTCCTTTGGTGTTTAGAGGCTTGAAATTCATAGCTCCTCTCATGAAGGTATTCTAATTTCCTTCCTAGTTGGAGCTCCCAGGACTTAAAGGTTTTCAGCCAAATTATCCTCAGCGGAGCTTCCTCATTGAATCCTATGTGTTTGTCTTGAGTGTTGACTCAGACAATTGTGTTGGTTTTGTTGATCTTGTCGATCAACACCAATACGTGCAGTGTGCTTGCCCAACACACTACACCTATTGGGGGTCCATTTGCTGACCTCACTTTTGGTTGAGGTCTTATCTCTCTTTAGAATAGCCTAAGGTCTAGCCTTAGGACTCTTCTGGTGTCTTTCTTAGAAGACTAGCCATGGAACCCTTTCCCTTAAAAATTCAGACACTTTTTTGCTTCACTGGAGTTTTTCATATGCTTAATGCCTAACCTCCAGCTTTTGGGAGGAAGAGACCAAGCATAAGGAAACCCAGGAAAGTCTCCTATAGGTGGTCAGACCTTAGGATTTACCTTGGAGAGCTGGGACTAGCACACACACTTACACTACACAATTCACACTCACAACCCTAAACAAAGCACATCTCCTTTGATCCCCCAACTCTTTGGAAACTCATGTAAGTGGTCTTCCCAAGCTCTTAACCTCAGGCTAGGGTTTGGCTAGTATCAACACATAGAGGACCAAATGAGGGTGACCCTTGGTCCATGGCTCAACCTATACAATTCCACATTACTCACCTTCAACCCATCTCAATTATTCTAAAATTTCAATTTTTGACCCCTTGCCCCTAAATCTACTCAAAATACCCTAAAACACTAAAATCCCACAAAATTTCCAAAATCACCCAAATTACCCATAATTCTCCAAAAATAAATCCAAAATACTCCCTACCACTCAAATTAATCAAAATTAATAAAAATTGCCAAATTTCCCAAAAAAATCCCTAAAATGACGAAAATGCCCCTCTTAGCCCATAATTTCAAAAATTCCAAAAATTCTCAAAACCTCTTAAATATTCCTAATTTCATTTCCCTCAACTACAACATGATCTAATTTGGCCAACTTAGCCCAATTTGACCAATTTAACCCAAAAGTGCTCAAATTGAACCTAATGTCCACCCAATTGACCCCAATCTTGCCTAATTTCAATTCCAAACTTTAATTCAACATCTCCAATGCCAATATAAACCAAATCCAAGCTCAAATTGATCCACATTTAAGTTTAATTTCAACGTAAATCCAAAATCCCCAAATTTTATCTCATGACCCAATTCACCCTAAATTGGACCCAATGTCATCCAATTTTCCCAAATTTCAATCTTAAACTCTTCATAATATTCCCCTAAACTAAATTGAACCATCAATTACCCCCAATTTGGATTCAAGCCTCACTCAAACCCACTTGAACCAAAAATACCCAATTTTAGCCCAAATTGAACATATCTCCAAAATTCCCCAATTTGATTGCCCTACTCCCAAAATTTCCATCAAAATATAGTTGGGACCTCTTTATGACATCTTCCTAGACCACTTGGAAACTTCAATTGGCTCTGGACCCAACCTTAGCCTCACCTAAACCCAAGCTAAACCAACATGGACAAAATTAATCAAAATCCCAAATCAGGCCAAATTGATCCCCCAAACTAATCCAAAACCACTCCAATCCTTCTCTAAATCATTCATGATAATCATATACACCTTATTGCTCAATCATTTGGGCTCAATTGAAGCTCAAACCCAACTTAGCCCAACATTGACCCATGTGACCCAAATTGGAACCTATGACTAAACTTAACTAAATTGAACCAAATGTGACCAAACCAACTCCTCTACAGCCACTAAACCGACCCTAGGGACTGAGCTAGACCCACCTAGCCCACCCTAGTGGAGCCATGGACCAAAGGTCCCTTAAATTATGGGATCTCTTCCTTTAAGTAGTTAAATCTAAGGGGGATTTGCCATAATGCCTTAACCATTAAAACCCATTGCACTTATGGCCTGCCCACTAGCTCACCTGACCCACTACCCACCTCCCCTGGCCTGACCAGGCAGCCTTGTTGCCGGAGGAGCCTAGACCGAGAGCCACCTTATACATGGCCAAAGCCAAACTCCACCCCATGGCCAGCTCATCGTTGAATTACCATTGGAGCTCTTGAGCACTTCACCTAAGCAGTGCATTGCACCTGAATTGAAGCCCTGGTAGCCACCCCAACCATGGCTATTTAAACCACCACCCTTCACGGCCAAAAGGTTGGCTGAACCAAACCTTAACAGAACTCTACCCAAATCACTCAAAATCCTTCCCACAGCACAGAGATTTCAATCCCCACTGCATTTCTGCCCTGAAGCCCACTGACTTAGCCCAATTTTGGAGTCCAATCTCACGCTAGAAACAGGACATCCTCTAATGCTTCACCAAAGTCAAATTAAACTCATCCACACCATCCCCACAACAAGAGAAGAGTTCCCCACTGAAAGTCCCACCACTAGGCCACTCCAGCAGGGACTTCCACCAAAGCTCCAAATCGGGTCTTTTCACTTTCATACCTAGGCAATTCGTCAGGGCAAGAGGCTTTTTCTTTAAGCTCCTAGGACCTCCATGAAGGTGTAGACCCTCTCTGATTGAAGCTTCACTTCTCAAAGCCAAGGTATTGAACTCTCCTTCTTCCCGAGCTTCTCTGAATTCTCCATGTAAATAGGATTAGTTTAAACCATGATTAGTCGTATGGAATTTTTGCTATGCGAGTCCATAGGATCAAACCCGAAGAGTTTTCATTGAGTCTAGGCTGATAAATTAGGGTTTTAGTGTGGACGGTTGCTGGTTCAGATCAGTTGGGGATGAAGCTGGGCAGCTGTTAGATCGCACGGTTCGTGAATAGAGGGATCTGATGGAGTCAGACGGATGGACGGACCATGAATGCGCCGCCAAACCAAACCGCACTGGCTAATCCCATAGTACCACATGGCTACTTCGACGTCGCTGAGGATGACGTGGTCAAGTAGGAAAATCCTGATTTTTAGAATTATTTAAATCACCTAAACTTTAAAAATCCATATCTTCGTGTAGAAAAAGTATAATAATAAAAAAAAATAACCCTCTTGCTCAATGAATAAAGGAGAATAATCTGGAAATGGTTTGATGTTTATTTGATGCATGTTCAATTTTTAATTAAATAACTACTCTCTGGAGTCTTTTGATTCTTCATGCATGTAGACATTTCACCATTGCATGTCCTTAGGATCACATGTACCCTCTGTCATAGGAGATCTTCTATGATTTTTCTAAGGTCAGAGGAGACCTATATGAAGAGATTTATATTTTCCAAGTTTTTGCATCCATTTTGATAAATTAATTCCAATAATTAGCATGTTAATTGGAAAATCCAGAAAAATCATGGTAGGTTACATTTGACTAGAGGACCCTAGGATAAATTTTTCATGACCTAAATCCTTAAGAAATGACTTAATGATCAACTTAACTCAAAACTGATTTTTAATTAATTAGAATAAATCAAATGTGTAAATGGCTTAATAACAATTCTCTACTAAACTTTAAAGGTCAGAGAACTCCCCATAAAAATTTCATGGCATTTGGAGTACATTTAGCAACCTATATGAATTTTCTAAGTGAAATGATAATTTTGAACATTAAACTAATTTTATTAATTAAAATACAACTCAAAAATTATCAATTTGATTTTGGGAGTTCTCTGTGATCAGAGGAATTTTCGAAAAATAAATTTAAGTTTTAGTAAAATTTTTACTTTTAACCATATTTTAAATATTTAAATAATTAAAAAATAATAAAAATCACAAAAATATTAAAAATCACCAAATTGTCAAATTTGGTCTCTTAATCACTTAGGAACCATCCACATAATTTTCCTAAGCCACTAAATCAAGATAATTTTAAAGGCTTAAATTAATTTTTAAAAGGTTTAAAATGAATTTCCTTAATTTTACACTAAAATAATTCTAAAAATTAAAATAAAAATCCAAAAAATATAAAATTTATTTCTATGGGTTTCATGACCTCAGAGGGATTTAAAAAAATATAAATTTGAATTTTCAACTCTTAAAATATTTTATAATTAATTAAAATTCCAGAAATTAAAATAATTCTTATAATTGAATTAAAAGTCAAAAAATCATAAAATTTAGTCCAAGTGGTCCTCTAGTCTAAGTCTACCTCCAATAAATATTTCAAGGCCCAAAGTTTTGTTTTGGTTACATTATTGAATTTTCACTGAAAGTCCCTATTTTTGCATGAAAATAAATATATAAATTAAATTAATATTTGAAAAATCACATTTTCTCATCTACTGTTTTAATTAACACTTAAGTGGGGTTACATAAAAATTTTAAAGTTATTTGAATTAAACTTAATGAATTATGAGATGATATGGTCTTAGGGGCAAAGTTGTAATTTCAAGAAATTAGCCTTAATTAAACATCTAGGCTTAAATGGGCGATTAATGATCTTAATATGATATGCTTAAGTGATTGAAACATCAAGGGATATATGGTAGAAACCCACTGCAATTTTGTTACACCAAAACTAAATACTTAAATTTTCTTAATTATTTTGATTTAGAAGATCATTAAGTCAAATGATCCTTAAGGTTAAGGGTTGATCTTGGAGGTTAATAATCCACTGATTTTCACCCCTACTTGATGTTTGAATGATAACCCAACATTTTTTATGAAAATTAAACTCGCATGGTTTAACTTTTTAAAAGAAATTACAAATTTATCCACTAAATCTTAAAGGCTTAGTAGTGGACTAGGTCAATCAAATTGTGTTAAAAGAAGTTTAGAAAAGCAAACATAATCAAACTTCAATTACTTAAAAGCATTACAAGCCCAATTATGAAATTAATTGGCTAAACTTCCTTAAATGGATTGACTTTGCCCCAAAGAATTTTCACCCCATAATTCCCAAATAAAATGACAAATAATATTTACCCCGTCCTTTGGGTTAATCAAAACATTAATTCAGTAAAGCATAAGGGTATGAAACAAATAAATCATTTAATAAATATGATAGATCCAAAATGATCTCAAGGAAGCTCAAAAGTATTGTGAAATATCTGGACTTTTTCTGGATCTTTTCATAACCCTTCTGGATACTTTGTAGGACTACTGCACCTATCATACTTATTAAATGAAAATATCTCTCAATTGAACAAATAGGACCAACCAGATTAAGACATAGGACTTTGTAAGCTTGTGACGAACATATCCATAGGCTTTACTTTTCTGCAAAGTACAAATGATTATTGCCAAAAATACTAAAGTTTCAGGTGGAGATGATGGAAAGACCTGCCAGTTACGCTTTTATTTTATTGAAATTTACTTATCTGCACTCTACTACACTTTCTTTTCAATGTCACACTGCATTAAAATTGAAACCTTTAGGATAGCCACAAAACTGAGACCAAAAATTTTAAAAATTTAAAAATAAAAACAAGATAAAAATTCACCTTCACAACATTCAAAATATAAAACAACTCAAAATTTAATCACAAACAAAACAAAAATTACAATTGCAAATAAATTAAAATCTCTCTCGGATGATCAGGAATCCCTTGGAAGAGGTAACCTACGTGGTTCTAACGAGGTTTCCCACGGTCTAAATGAAAGTATGGAACTCTTTCAGTTAAGTTTAGTAAATTCATTTGGACTAAGTGAATCTGAAGAAAATTATAATGTCGGAACAAGGGAACCGTGGGATCCTAACCGGTGTCGTCATAATCAACTTTAATATTGCCCTAATAAAATACTAAGACATCTCAATCTAAACATTTCCAGAACATGATACTTTTCTTTTCTCTCTGATTGACACTTCTTTAAATTAAATCTGCTACGACGAGGAGCTTGGAGCAAGCACAGTGGACAGCACAGCCATCTTCAATAGCAAAACACCTTAGAAATTAAACAACAATCCATGGGACTTCGAGGTAGCCTTCATCGTGGAGTACAAATATTCATCTTGTCTCTTTAGGCTTTTGCATAACTTTGTTATGCAATATAAGCCCTAACTCATCTTAGGACTCTGAGGTTATCATCGGGTATGACATAAATCCTCCTGTCTTCCAGGCCATTCACTTGATCAATATCAAGTGAATGTAAGTCCTAAATAATAAAATTGACAGGATGAAACACCAAATAAATATCCCAAATCAAAGCTAAATCATAGGATAGTTTGGGAACACATCAATATTTTTCTTGGATCCACGTCCTTCCCCTAGCCTTCTCTCCTTTGGATTCCGATAAAATGAAATATTCTGAAACATGAGCCATTCGCCTATTGAATTTCAAGCTATCACATTTTCTTGGAAAAACTTAACTTTGGATGTCATGAATATAAATATTTACTGATCTATATCAAGAGTTTTCTTAGGTGACTTCGATTATCTAAGATATAATTAACTATAGAGGCTTGCCTTTATAGGAAACTTAAAGATCCCAGATTAATATAAATCCTATCTGAGTCTTCCATATTAGATAGGGGACATTGTCGGTCAAAAAATGGTTCGCAGACCAAAAGGATGATATAGACCCTCTTACTTTATTTGATCAAACCTCACTACCAAGCCATTTATCTATTCTTCGGGATGGATACATGTCTTGTAGTTAAGTGCTTGATTTTTTAAACTATTGATGATATGAGATCGATTTGATTTCATATTTTTAAAATTTTAAAAATAAAAAAAATATGATATTTTTCTAAAATATATCTTTCTTTAAAAAAATATAATATAATATATATATATATATATATATATATATATATATATATATATATATATATATATATATATATATACATCCCTCCGCATTTTTCGAGTGCCAACAATACAGTGTATAATGAGCATCCTGTACCACAAGCTCCTGAGCAGTCCTCTTTAGATCATTTGCCTTCAGAAATGGAAGGAGCCTGGACAATTCAGAAAAGTAGAAAAAAGAGGAAAGATGTCATGGAACTTAAATACCTGTCTCACACTAATATCATTGATGCTCTGGATCCCGATACTTCCAAGGCCCCTCCCCTAGGTTGACTAGGAGCTGGTAAGGCTACTCACCATGATTAACTTATTGTGCTGGAATGTTAGGGGTGTGAAAAGTCCTGGCACCCTTAACAGAATCAAAAACCTTATCAGGACTTATAGGCCTTGGATCATTGCCTTGCTGGAACCTATGGTTAATAGCAACACTCTCAGAATCAACAAAAAGTATAAGGGTTATAATTTCTATGCTAACTATAATAATAAAATCTGGCTCTACATTAGACATGAGATTACTTTCCGTATTCTTGCCGATGACTTCCAGCTTCCTCCACCCGCACTTCAACATTGATCATTTCTCCGGGTCCGGCTACTTTCATCTATGCTTGGTTGCTCTTCCCTAGATAGATCTATGCTTTGGGATAAGCTTATTAATATTAGCGAGTGTTATCCAGGAAAATTGGTTAGTTGGTGGTGATTTTAACGGTATTGCCGACCCTAGTGAGAAATTTGGTGGGAGAACCCCTAACCTTCGAATATGTTGCAATTCACTTCCAGAATCCAAAGTGCTCATTTATTTGACTTGGGCTATATTGGTACTCCATTCACTTGGCAAAGAGGAAAAATTTTAGAGAGACTAGACAGATTTCTGGTCAACAGCAATTGGATGAATACC
This sequence comes from Papilionanthe hookeriana x Papilionanthe teres, assembly GCA_022702705.1. Taxonomy (NCBI): domain Eukaryota; kingdom Viridiplantae; phylum Streptophyta; class Magnoliopsida; order Asparagales; family Orchidaceae; genus Papilionanthe; species Papilionanthe hookeriana x Papilionanthe teres. The sequence goes on along the minus strand of CM040421.1, from coordinate 129,178,188 downwards.
TTCCCAATCACTAGAGTGCACCACTTAAATAGAACATGTTCTGATCACTCTCCCATTATTATTAAGATATCACTTTTTCAGCATAATGGACATCCTTCTTTCAGATTTCAAAATGTTTGGGCTAAACACTGTAACTTCCTGGAAGCTGTCAAGATTGGGTGGAAATCCCCCTCATCTTCTGTTGGTAACCCTCTAATTAAGTCGTGGAGATTACGTAAACATCTATCAAGTCATTTAAAAAGTTGGAACAAAGCTGTCTTTGGTAATGTATTTGAGCGAGTGCTAAGCAATGGGCCGATAAGGTACAATTTCCGGAGGCCGAACAAGCTAGGAAGCTGGATAATCTTGATGAACTCATGGATGCCCAAGATAAGTATTTACATGCTTTGACTATTGAAGAAGAATTTCTTTCACAGAAGGCTGCTATTAACAAACAGCTGTATGGGGATAGAAACTCCAAGTATTTCCATGCAGTGATTAAATACAGGAGACAAATTAATGCCATAACCAAAATCAAAACTCAGGATGGAATGTGGTTAGATGATCCTATCCCGATTAAAGAGAATGTTGTTCAAGTACTTTCGCAGCCTCCTTGCTGCAACCCCTATAGAACTCCGCTGTCTTTAGGGGGATTTGTTTAATGACCAGTCGAATACCGTGCAAAATCTGCAGCTGCTTCATTTACCCGATGAAGCCGAGATTCTTCATGCTTTGAAATCAATGGATGGGAACAAGGCTGCGAGTCCGGATGGGTTTACTCTCGTTTTCTGCCTGATCGCTCGGGAAATTGTTGGTAAAGATGTGGTGAAGGCCGTCCAAGCTTTTTCGATGGGATCGACTTACCAAACTATTTTGCTGCCACAAGTATTGCTTCGATTGCTAAAGATGAGAAGAGAAGTACCGGAATGATTTTAGGCCAATAAGTATCACTAATACTCTCAACAAGATTATTAGTAAGATCATGGTGAGAAGACTACGACCATTTCTACATCTTTTAGTCAGTGAGAACCAATCTGCTTTCATCTAGAATAGAAATATAATGGATAATGTAATGCTTGCTCAAGAATTACTTCTGGAGATTGACAAGCCTTGTAGAGGACATAATGTAATATTTAAGTTGGACCTAAGGAAGGCTTATGATTCTATTAGCCGGCACTTCATCCATATCATGCTACGAGCAAGAGGCTTTAGCCCAACTTTTTGTCGGTTTATTCGGAGATGGTTAAATAACACTTCCTTCACTATTCTACTCAATGGCTCTAATTATGGGTTCTTTAAACCAGGCAGGGGCTCAGCGGTGGGGATCCCTTATCTCCAACAATCTTTATACTTGCTTTTGATTACTTTTCTCGATTTCTTAACCGGGCTCACAGAAATTTTCCATATCTATGTTATCATCACGGCTCTAAACCTATCATAAGTCACCTTGCTTATGCCGATGATGTGATCCTCTTCACTAATGGTGGCAAACAATCTATAAAGAAGTCTTTGGATATTCCGAAACATCTTCGAGCAAGTCTCGTGGCTGGAACTCAACAAACACAAATGTCAATTCATGGTCGGGAAATATTTCGGGAATCTAAATTGGATTAAGAATACTACTGGCTTTTCTACTTCTGATAAGCCTTTAAAATATCTGGGGGTTCAGTTAATCAAAGGCAGGAAGAAACAAACTCATTATGATGAAGTGGTTCACAAGGTTACAGCTCAGATTAACAGTTGGACCAACAGCTTTCTTTCCAATGGTGGAAGGGTGACTCTTCTCAAGAGTATCCTCACCACCTTCCCTTTGTTTACTATGCAGATGGTCAGAATGAAGAAAAGCATACAAAGACTGTTGGAAACTACCTTTAACAAATTCTTGTGGGAGGGGCAAGCACAAACAAGCACATTGGGCCACATGGAATAAGCTTTGTAAACCCATTAAATCTGGTGGCTCGGGATTCAAGAGCTTTCAACACATTAGAAAAATTTTCCTTTGTAAACCGTGGATGAAATTCAGGAAACTAGATACCCCGTGGGCTCGGCTCTTATTAGCTAAATACCGTAGAACCAGCCATCCCGATGCCGTAAAGGTGAAAATTGGAGATTCTCAACAATGGAAAAGTTTATCGAAGATCGGGATCGAAGCTAATAATTTTTTCTCGCCGGGAGATTAGAGATGGTTCTCGCCAATTTCGGCTTCGACAACCGGCTTATGGATGATCGACCGTATCCCATCCCTAACATTTCTTTGAATTATAACTCTAGAGTTGCCGATTTCGGACTAATCATCAATGGGATGAAGACAAATTGAAGGAGGTTGTGGATATTCCATCCATTCAAAAGATCAAGGAGATCCCCATCAATAGAGTACGAGAGAACTCGATCGGCTAATTCTCAAGAAACCTCCCTCTCAATCTATTAACTCCTACATCTACCAGATCCATACATCATCGGCCTCAAAACAATTGGGGTTGTCACCTTTGGAATAAATATTTGACCCCCTCTATGTCATTCTTCGAGCTGGAGATTGTTTCATAGATTCTTGCCTACAGATGATATACTGAAATTGAAGGGCCTTAGATCTGGTTTCCGGATGCCATCTTTGCTCGTGCTCGGGAGGAATCATATGACCACATACTTTTTCAATGTCCCGTGGTTAGGGAGGTATGGAATAGAGTGCTCGGAACATTTTCAACTTTCACATCACTTCGTGAACCGGATATCCGTGGAGGACCGTTGGGTTGATTAGGTCGGAACCGAGGCTTTCAATGTATCCACCGATCATTTGGTGGTTTGTATGGATGGCAAGGAATAAAAATAAGTATGAGAACTCTTTATGTTCTATAAACCAAATCATTGCTAACTGCTCGCTCCTTCATACACGGGGCTTATAATACACATGAATCGAGGAACAAAACTAGGATCCAAATTAAATTATTTCACTGGATCCCTCCCTCCACTTCTTGGGTCAAAGTTAACATAGATGGGAGTTATTCCCCTATTCTTCTCGGTTGTGGTGGTGTGTGTAGAAACCACCAAGGTAAACTACCGTGGGGATTTCAAACTTCTATTGTCTCCGATTCACCTCTCCATTCCGAAATGACTCGCTGCCATTCTGGGCTCTAAAGTCCGCTAAGGCCGCCGGGCATTCTCTTATCCGGATGGAATCCGATTCACTTCAACTAGTCAATATAATGAATGGCTTTACCGATGTTCCATGGATGCTTATATACCTTCACAGCATCCTCGAAGGACTTAACAAAGGAAGTAACAGATCTCATCGGAGTCATCTCGCATAGGGAGGGAAATCAACCGACCAACCGGCTTCGCAAAAACGGCTTCAAAACTCGCAACTTTCAAATGTTTCAATTTCTCTTCCAGGTACCTAAAACAACTACTTTTCGGTGATTTGCTTTCACTTCCTTTTATCAGATGTAACTAAACTTTTGTCCCATTAATGCATTTTATAATTTGCTAAATATATATATATATATATATATATATATATATATATATATATATATATATATATATATATATATATATGATATTTTCTAAAATTAAATCAAAACCTTATTTTATAGGAACTACTTTTTAAACCCTTCACGGATATTATTTTTAACGGCCGAGAATCCTCCTTCTTCAAGTTTCTTAACATCTAAGGATTCTTCACATTATCCAAAAAATAATCATACTTGAAGATTAGGGCGATATGATAGATAAACAGAGTGGCGACTTCGCAATAATGACATTGATAAACATCTTGACATCCACACCGACACGAGAGAATTGACGACGCTGGTGTCAACAAGCTGAGTCCCGGAAAGCCATTAAGCAAGTTTGGTGACTCCTCTAGGGACTTTCTCTCTCCTCGTCTCTTATTAAATCACTTATTCTCTAAAGATGTCCCATCTTTTGACAGATAGAATCATCTCTTTCAAATCTAACTCTTCAAAGAGCTATTCATGAAATTTCTTAACGATAAGACAAACCATATAAAATAATAAATTCCTAGTTTATAAAATGAGTCTATAATATTTTAACACTTTATTCTCCTTAAATTTTTCAAAAAAGTTACAATGAAATCTCCAGACTCAATCTTTACCTATATTCAAGATATTAACTCACCGACTAATGAAGCTTCTTTTCTCTACCAAAACGACTTTGGATTATTTGATGAACCTGAGTTTGCATTAAGTAATCCATATCAAACTGATTTACAACCCTTCGAGGATTTTAATTTGAACTCCTACGATGACTTTTGCCAAGATTTATCTCAATTCACTTTAGAAGGAATGGAAGAATAAATTGACAGAAAAGGAAAGAAAATCTGTGTCAAACAAGAAACAGATATTTTATCACCATCTGTGTATGAAGTTGGATGTTGTTCCAAAGATGTGCCGCTAACAAGTACCCAATGGAGAAATAAAAATAGTTCTCTTAAAAGGAAAAATTAGAGGAATAAGTACAATGATTTTGAAACATCTGAATTTGAGGAGAATGTTTTCGAGAACCTATCCTTCTAAAATGAAAGACAATTTTATCCAATACCTATCGAATATGTGGATAACTCATTTCAATCATTTCAAAAGGAAAAGTCTCCATCAATCAGAACTATATATTATGTCTTAAAAAAACTAGCACGAAAAGTCAGGTGTTTGTTTTTTTGACTTTTAGATAACATTGGATGCGCAGTCTCAACAAAAATGAAAAGAAAACTTCTTAAATATGAAGAACCTACCTACCAATAGATGGATCAACAATACCCATTAAAGGATCAATATACTCGGGTACCAGTTAAACTCCATTTGGGGCTAAGAGTGAAAGATATAACTATCTCAAAAGATAGGACAAAACAAAAAAAAATTGATATCAGAACCAGAAGGAACATTTGCCAAAATGAAAGCTATAGTCCAATTGTTACAAAAAGTAGATATCTACTACTTACAACACGATGATATACTTCCAAAAACATCTCTTCCTATACTCAAGAATAATGTACAGAAACGAGAGTCATTGGAAGGAATCTCTGATGTCATGAGTACTCTTGCAGACATCCCAGGAAAATTCGTATGAAGAACGCTCCATCAAGTCATTTGAGGAAAGATTGAAAAAGTTAAAATATAATATCAAACAATTCTCAATAGGAAGAAATAAAAATTCTTCAAATAGTCCAAGTGAGGAATTTACTGAAATAAATATGATAGATGATACACATAAAATATATAGTGTTTTTATGCACATTTTATACCTAATTTTGATAATACTACACTTTAAGGGAAGGTATTTTCATGGTTTTCTTATAAGTATGATTAAAATGAATGATTGTGATGAAAGAAGCAAAAAATAGATCAAATTCGGAGCAAAAATGAAATTTGTGCAAAATCAGCCTCTAGCGGCTAAACGCCAAGGGCTGGCGCATAGCCGTGACAGTTAAAACTGATGAATTAAATCAAATTTGGCGCCATTTTCAAGTGGTGTTTGAAGCAACCCTTAGTTTAACTTCCTTAACTTCTTTTCGGTGGCAAATTCGAATGAATAGATGTATCCTTCAATAAATATATTTAATTTGTACATGATTTGAAGATACACCAAAGCATTTTTGAAGAATTATTAAAATGAAGACTTGTAATCAGAAAGAGAGATTTTTTTAGAGTTTTTTAGAGAGTCTTTAGAGATTCATTGAAGTAATTGGAGTATTGTAGAGAGTTTTAGAGGGGAAAAAATTGGTGTTAAAGTCTTCTTCTCACCAATATTCTTTCATCTATTTATCTACTTTGTATTTGAGTTTAAAGCCAGAGTTGGTGCCTATAGAGTTGGGTAAACCACTCTGAGGAGTCATTTAGTGGAAGGCAACGTTTCAAAGGAACTTCAAGAGTCTTGTGGAGAGGATTTTCAGATAAGTTTTTATCTTTGTTTTTTACATTTGGTTTTAAAGTAAGACATGTTGTGTTTTTACTATGATTTATACTTTCAAATCAAATTGTGTTTGTGTTTTCTCCATGAGTTTCGAGTAGTTTTCTTTTTCTTTTTTCCTTTTAAATGATGAAGTATCTAAATTATGGATGGAAGTTGTGTGAAGTTTAGATGTTTAATGTTAGAAGAAGTTGTGATGATTAAACTACCTTGCACTTCATTTACCTCTTGATTTGGTCAATTGAGATGTTAAAATTTGATGTGAGAACATGTAAGAACCAATGCGGTATTGTCCAATCAACAATTGGAGATAAGCACATGAACTTATATGGGTGAGAATTGTAGTCCATGTAGTTGAGTGCAAATAAATAGAAAGATATGTTTTTGATTGGGTATAGAATTAGAGGACTTTAGAGTGTCTCGATTTGGTTTGATGTTTTAAGTTTTGTTATGAGATGTTAGCCCCCAAGTGGAGGGAGAAGAGGGAATTTGGTTTGATGTTTTAAGTTTTGTTATGAGATGTTAGCCCCCAAGTGGAGGGAGAAGAGGGAACTCTAGAGTGAGAGCTAATATCTTCCCTGCCTAACCCATCTTCAAGATTTTAAAGCAATCAGATTAATCTATGTTCTTTATAGAACAAAGTAAAGGTAAAGAATATAACTACTCCTATTTGACATAACACATTTAGATACTTCCACAATGAAATTCATAATTATTACTTATTCATGAAGAGGTAAAAGATATTTTATTCTTCTTTGCTTTCATATCATTTAATAGTCTTGATAATTTTAGTTGCTTACTTTACTTTTTCTTAAAAAATATCAAAAAGAATTTAAACTTTCTATTTATAAAACATAACTTACAAATTCATTTTTAAAAGTAAAAGGTTGTTTTTTTGCTTTATTTAAAATTTTAGAAAATTTCACTGTGGGTTCGATATCTCGGAGCTTAATCAAAAAGTCCTATATTACTTAATAAACGATACGTATACTTGCGTAGAATCCCATATTATAAATATATAAAGTTGATCTCTTATTTTCTTCGGAATCAAGTTTTTGGCGCCGTTGCAAAGAAAGAGATATTATTGTTGAAAAGAATTAGAAAGTGTAATTTCATATATAAAACGTAAGTATAAATATTAGGGGAACAATTTTTTGGTGCTGTTGCTGGGGAAATTAATTAGAATATCATTTAAAGAAAATTTAAGAAAAACAAAATTTTTACTTTTCCTTGCTTTTGCTAGTGCGTTTTATTTTGTTTTGTTATATAATAGTGTATGTGTAGTTCAAGTTCTGTGGACTTGTGCCTTACTAGTCTGAATTAGAAAGAACTATTAGAAAAATCAGAAAAATTAAAAATATAGAAAAAGATAAAAATATTCAAGAAATGACGAATCAAAATAATCATAATGTTGAAATCTATCAAGAATTTAGACCTTTAAAAGATTATACTAACCCTACAGTAGATGAACTTCATGGTAGTATTCAAAACTGTGCCGTAACGGCTAATTCATTTGAACTTAAATCTATTATTATCCAAATGGCATTTAATAATCAGTTTGGGGGAGAACCAGCTGAAGATCCTAAATTACATCTTGCCAATTTTGTAGAATTGTGTGCTACTTTTAAATACGATGGTGTTTCGGATGATGTTATTAGACTTAGACTTTTTCCTTTTTCACTGAGGGATAAGGCTAGGATATGGTTAAATTTGATAGCACGTGGATCAATCAGAACTTGGGGCGATTTAGCACAAAAATTCCTTGCTAAATATTTTCCACCATCAAAGACTACGAAGCTTAGAAATGATATTACATCTTTTTGTCAGTTTGAAGGGGAATCTATGTATGAAGCATGGGAACAATCTAAAGATCTCCTAAGAAAATGTCCACATCATTCGATACCAGATTGGTTAATAATTCTAACTTTTTACAATGAATTAGTTGGATCTCTTAGATCTATAATCGATGCCCCTACTGGTGGTACATTAATGTCTAAACAGTTTACTGATGCTTATGAATTAATTAAAGAAATGGCTACTAATAATTTTTAGTGGCCCTCTAAAAGGTTAAATCCTAAAAGGGTAGCCAATATTCATGAAAATGACGTTTTGGCAATGCTAGCAAATCAAGTTGCTGCAATTTCAAGGAAGATAGACCAATTTGGAATGAATTTTTCTCAGCCAATTTCCATGATTGAAGAAAATTTATTAGGCCAAATGGTTGATTTTTAAATATAATTAGAAACTTTGAATGTCATAAATAAGCATAATAACCCATATTCGAATTATTATAACCAAGGTTGGAAAAACCATCCAAACTTTAACTGGAATAACAATAATCCTCGTGGTAGTAATCAACAATGGGGGAACAACCAAATAAACCCATTAGGGAACTGGAACCAAGGGAATAATAATTATAGACCAACCTATCCTCCAGGTTTTAACAATACTTCACAATTTAAGGATAGGAAGTTGTTTATAGAAGAAGTGGTGTTACAAATAGGAAATCAACTGCAAAGTCAAGGAACTACAATCAAAAATATTGAAAATCAATTGAGACAAATAGCAAATTCAATAAGCAAGGGAACACTTCCTAGTAATACATAAGTAAATTCAAGAGACAAGAATAAAGAGAAAGTAAAAGTAGTTCAACTGAGAAGTGGAAGAGAGTTGGAAGGTAGAGTTCAAAAAGAGATTGAGTAGAGAAAGAAGAGACTGAAGAACCAAAAGAGGACACCCCAAAAGGTTTGAAAAAACCTATTTCTCCAATCTAATATTAATTTAGAAAATCCACCACCTCAATTTCCTCAGAGGCTTCGACAACAAAAGTTGGATAAGTAATTTTCAAAGTTCTTGGAAATATTTAAGAAGCTTACAATTAACATTCCATTTGTTGAAGCCCTAGGAAAAATGCCAAGCTATGTGCAATTTATGAAGGATATTCTCAATAGAAAAAGGAAGTTTGAAGATAATGAAACTGTTGCACTTATTGAGGAGTGTAGTGTTATAATTCAGAAAAAGCTTCTCGAAAAGCTTAAAGATCCTAGTAGTTTCACGATTCCATGTGCGCTCTGTGAAAGATTTTATGGGAAAGCTTTATGTGATTTAGATTCAAGCATTAACCTTATGACATTATCTATATTCAAAAAACTGGGATTAGGATAAATAAACCTGACTACTGTAACTCTGCAATTAGCGGATCGTTCAATCACATATCCTAAAGGAGTTATAGATGATGTTTTAGTGAAGGTGGATCAATTTATCTTTCCTGTTGATTTCATTGTGCTAGATATGGAGGAACATAAAGAGATACCAATAATTTTAGGGAGACCTTTTCTAGCCACAGCAGAGCAATGATAGACGTGCAAAAAGGGGAATTAACTATGTGCATCAATGATAAAACTGTTACATTCAATATCTCAAAATCAATGAAATATCCTGCAAGAGGTAAAGATGATGAATGCTATAAAATTAATGTTATCAGATATCTAAGTGAATACCATTTTAAATCAACTTATGAAGAGAAACCTGAAATTGAACAATTGGAACACGAGCAAGAAGAAAATTACAACATTTTGAAGATTTTCTTGAGGAAGATTTATGTTATGTTTATGAAAATTTTGAATTGTTGGACATGACTGAAAAAGATAAATCTTTTAGTCCATCAATTGAAAAAAATCCTGAACTTGAATTAAAGGTGCTTCCTACTCATTTAAAATATGTTTTTTTAAGTGATTCAGAGCAAGTTGTTGTAATACAGGAGGAAGTGATGCTCTTCTATTCCACCATTTTGTTAACCGCCTCACAGAGGTTGCCTTTGATTGGTATGCATAACTTCCTAAAGATTCTGTTAAAACTTTTGTAGAACTTGAAAATCACTTAATTCAATGATTTGTTGTAGCACAACACAATATAATAGTTGGAGTCCTGGTGGTGGAGAAACAAAAGCAAAGAGAAAGTCTTGAGGATTACATTATGCGCTGGAGGATTCTTAGCATGAAACGTTAACCACAACTCCAAGAATAACATGCAGTGGAAATTTTTCTTAAGAACATTCATGGTCCTATAGCATTTATGTTTAAAGGATTTACAACAAAGATATTTAAATGTTGCTTAGCAAAGCAACCAATCTACAGAAGGAAGCTAAGCAAATGAGTGTAACAGAAAAGACGGAGAAGACCAAGCTGGTTAAGACATTCAAAAAGAAATCAGGAAATGTTGTAGAAAAAGGTAAAAAAGTGATGCAAGTCCAACCCAAGCAGAAGAAGCAACGACAAAATATAAGTCAACCATTACGACAGTCACCTTCCCTACTAGAATTTCAACAATAAACTCCATTATCGACAGACAAGAAATTCATGACTAAAAGAATGAATAAAGAATATCCATTCAAGACAGAAGTTGTTGGAAAAATATTTTGTAGCCTATTGAAAGTGCTGGAGTTTGAAGTACTTGAAGCTAAAAGGCCAGGAGAAGTTTACATGAAGGACAATCTCAATTATTGTCCTTATCATAGGATACTCAGACATAAATTAAAGAAAGTTTTGTGTTCAAGGACTGGTTGGAGCGCAACTTTAAAGAAGGGAATATAGTAATCCCAAAAGAATATCTGAAAGAACCTGAAAAAGCTTCAGCCAATATGATTTCGGTGGATGAACTTGTTCCTAATAATCATCCTAATGACAAAGATAGAGACAACACTGCTTAAGGTAAATCATTTGAGGAGACCCTTACATACTTACAAATTACAAAATCTTCCAAGAAAGAAAAGAAAAAAAAAAAGAAGGAACCGTAAAGGGTTAGAGGTCTTCTAGACATAGGGACTATTGCTCCTTTTGTGTCTTCTGGTTCCCTTATTTCTTTAACCTCCACTAGGATAGTTGACTCGGACGAAGGGAAGAAATCCCTAAAGCTGTTGACTTTGTATGAATTTTTTTTTATCCCTACTGTGAATAATAATAATTATATTTTTGCTTACATTTTGTCTAATTCTGATGCCACTTCTGAAATTGATCAATCTAATTTTGATTTTGCAGACAATACTCAAATCGTACACGATCTCGATAAGTCTAACGACAACCAAAATGACAATGACAACAACAATAATTATAATAATCATGAAAACAAAGATGAAACTGTTACACTTCAATTACAAGGAACACCAATTTCCATAGAATTTGAGCCTGCTGACTCAGAGACAAAAAGAGTCAGACAATAAATTAGAAGAAATAACTGAAGTTATATTACGAAGTGGAAGAATTCTGCCTCCCATAATGGCTCCTTAAGAGAAAGAAAAACAAATAGTTGCACCGGAAAAGAACAATCCTCCGGTACATCAACAATTGTCTGAAAGAAATGAAGAGAGTTTTCATAACAAAGTGAACTACAATGTACTAGCTCATTTGAGAAAATTACCAGCGAGAGTTGAACATTTACGACGCCCATATGCTCTCTAAAGAAATGAGGGAATCATTAATAAGAGCTCTTTTAGACCTAGAAATTTGTTTTGCTTAACTCAATAGTATCATCTCAAATGAAGCTTATCTATTAGAAGATGATGTCAGGATGTGATCTGCCACCAAAGATAAATATTCAAATTATAATTTTAGTTCAGTTTTACAATAAGATTAATTTCATAATTAGGCAATCACCCTGTATACGCAAGTATACATATCGCTCAAGTAATACAGGGCTCTAGTGGAGTTCTGGTTATCGATCCCACGAGGAAGATTGTAAATTTATCAAATTATAACAAAGATTTGAAATCTAATACTCAATTCACAATGCAAGTTCAAGTACTATTTAAGTTTCTAGTGCAAAGAAAACTAAACTAAATTAACTACAATTGCTTTCTAAACTTCTAAACAAGACTAAGTAACACACACTAAGTTTTGTATTGAAAGGTTCAAATATGGAAAAGTGTCTTTCCTCTTGCAATGAGTCTATGATGAGTAATTGATATTGAATGATATTAATTTGTATTGTGTGAAATATGAGAATTAATATTCTTTACCCTCGTCAGAGTACTCCCTCTTCCAAGTATGAAAATAACATTAGCAAATCCTAGGCTTAGTCACTAAATCCATGGTTAGGCTAGGGAGATACTGGCTCTCACTTCAGAACTCCCCCTTCCCTTCACCTGAAGGCTAACTCTAGCTTTAGTTACCAAACTTTAGGACCAAATTAGGGATTTTAGCCTGTCACTCTAAAACCTCTAATTTCATGCCAATTAAACCATATTTCCCTATTTATTTGCACTCAATACCCATGAACTACTCACTTCATTCATGGACATTGACTGGATTCTCCACTATCTTTTTAGAGCACTTAGTCCTTTCGGATTGAATGTTACACAATAAATTTTAGCAATTCAATTTGCCAGATCAAAATGTAAATAAAGTTCAAAGTGAAAAATCATCACAATTTCTTAACATTTTTAGGGCACATAAAATCTACATCAACACTTCACCACATCACATTGCAAGAAGAAAGACAAAGGAATCTACTCAGAATTCATGAGGAAGATACAACACAACATGGATTATTTATATATAAGCAAACTCATACAAACCACAAAAGTAAATACAACTTATCTCAATTTCTTTCCCAAGCAAATCCCATGAAGTTCTTTTGAATCCTTTTCTCTCTTCTCCTCAACACTTAATTCTCTATTTAGAATAGTAAGGAAGTAGCAACCTCTCACTTTTCTCCTTCTCATACACTCCTTAGAGAATAACTCTCACAAAACAACACTGAACACGCACTCTCTATAAACCCTAACACACTCTCTTCACTCCTCTTCACTTCTCTCTCTCTCCTCTCTTTCAAAAAGAGCGTCCATAACTATCTAAAATAGTTTAGAAACGAATTATTTAAGAGTTTCCTCAAGCAACCCTTCAAAAATCATCCAAATGCATTGAATTTGAGTTCCGCCAACATTAGGTGCTGGCAGTGCTGGACTCCTTTTAATTTCTAAACTCTCTGGAATTGGGCGTCGACGGCGCCAGAAGGCTGTTTTCTTCATTTTACCTCTTTTTGCTCCAAATTTGTTCCTTTTCGTTTTCTTTTGCTCCAATCACCTAAAATCATCATACCTACAGCAAAACATCAAGAATACCTTCCTTTAAAGTGCAATATCACCAAAAATGAGTACAAATTATATACCAAAATCCTAACATATTTTTGTTGTATCAGAACAACAAACTAAGATATCTTTCTCTAGCAATGACTTGTTTCTTGGAACAACTGAACACAATCATTCATTGTAAATCACAGCGAATATAAATGACATTACACTTTCAAGGGTGCTTATTGACCCTGGTGCCTCAATTAACATTATGAATTTAAGAACTCTTGCATATTTTGACATTGATGCTTACCAATTAACAAGAGATAAGATGATGCTACGAGGATTTAACCAACAAAGAGAACGAGCTTTAGGGTCAATAACATGACTTCTAAAGATGGATGATTTGGTAATAATGGAAAAATTCTATATCATTGATTTTGATACATCTTTTAATGCTTTACTTGGTAAACCGTGGCTTCTTGGCATAAATGGTTCCCTCTTCACTGCATCAATGCATAAAATATTTACAAAAATAACAAGAATGTTGTATCACAGGAGATCTACAACCATTTTCAATCCATGCTTTACATGAAGACGCTGCATATCATGCTCCTATAAAGAAAACAATATTCTCCAGAGAAGCAGTGGTGAATACAAAAGTAAAAGATACAGAAAATAAAATAAATAAAAAATATTGTTTTTTCTTCAACACAGGCAAACAGTGATAATTTTCAAACTCACATCTTAGGTCGAGGTCGGGGACGAGGATGAGAGAATGAAAACCCAATTGTCAAAATAAAGAAACCATTAAAGTACAAAATTCATCTAGACTCTGAAGAAGATAGAAAAGAAGAAATGAAAACATCGGTGATTCTAAAAGAACCTCAGTTCAAAATACTTCTTGAAGAAGAAGATAAAGAAAAACAATATGAGTCTATGTATGAACGAATTAATCACTATTTACACGCTATGACCCTAACTCCAATCTCTACCTCTAAGATTGGAAATTTAGTGGTCAAAGAAGTACATAATGATGATAAAAAGCCAATTAAGTTTTGACTTGGTTAAACTTCATCTAGTTCTGAAACTGATGTAAAATTAGAAGATAAAAATCTTATGAAATTAATGAAAATCAGTTATGAGCTGTATTCTCCATAGACACAAAGTTTTATACAAAATAGCTTAATGCTCAAATAATGGTCTTTAAAAAATCACATTTTATTGAACAAATGTGGGATAATAATAAAAGAAATCATGAATCTAAGGAGGGTAATGGATTTGGCACCAAAGAACCTCTAGAATATATGAAATTTTTTTTGCTCATCACCGAGAAACTTGAACCTCCAATTGAAGATGCTCCACCAAAATTTGAAGAAGAAATCAAATCGATTGTTTGATAAAATAAAAGAAATAAATTTAAGGACTGAAGAAAACCCAAAGCCAACTTTTATTAGTTCATTCCTTAACGACATGGAAACAAAAGAAATAATTTAACTGTTAAAAGAATACAAAGACTGCTTTACGTTGAGTTATGATGAAATGTCGGGCCTTGCTCCAAAAGTTGCAGTTCACAAACTTAGGATAAATTTAAACTGCAATCCCTGTTAAACAAGCTCCAAGAAGAATGTGTGTTGATATTGAACAACAAGTCATTGCCTATGTTTGAAAATTAATTGACGCTGGTTTTATACGATAAGAAAATTACCTGACATGGCTGGCTAATGTAGTGTCAGTAAAAAACAAAAATGGTAAAATCAAAGTCTGTCAACTTCAGATATTTAAGTAAGGCTTGTCTAAAGGATGAATTTCCTTTACCAATTCTAGGGTTGATGGGCAAGATAGCATCCACACATGCAATATTTTTCTTCTATAGATGGTCATCAGGATACAATCAAATCAAAATGTCTCCAGAAAATGAACCAAACACAGCCTTCAGGACATCCATTGGAATATACTATTACAAAGTCATGCCATTTAGATTAAAGAATGTTGGAGCTACTTATCAAAGAGCTATGACACAAATTTTTAATGAACTCATCAACAATCATGCTGAATGTTATGTGGACAAGTTGGTTGTCAACAGTAAACAAAAAGACGATCATGTGTACAATTTAAGAATCCTCTTCGAACGATTACGATAATATAACTTTAAGATGAATCCCTTAATGTGCGCTTTCGGTGTCACTTGGATCCATGAAAAAAATACTTATTTTTATGCCTTGATTTTTATCAAATTTTTAAGGATATTATGCTTTAATGAAAAGTATTTTATGTTTTTGGATGTAGGTGATGCAAAAATGTTTAAGAAAGAAAAAAAGATGAAAAAGGAGCAAAAAGGAGCAAAAATGGAGCAAAAATGAAAAATTGCCAAAATAATTGTCCTGGCGCCTAGGCGCCAAAAACCGGCGCCTAAGCGCCAGTTCGATATAGAATTATGTAAGATTTTTGACGACTTTTGGACGGTTATTTTGATGGCGTTAGCAGTTATTGGACCATCTAGAAGATTGGCAGTTATTACTGGATTATAGGACATGTGATACATTGTATTTGGACGCTTGAAAACGGTTAGGATCGCGAAGAGGTGCGATCCAAAGTGAAGAGGTTTGAAGAACTGGACGCAGAGTCTGGCGCCTAGGCTCCAGATTCTGGCGCCTAGGTGCCAGACACACCTTCTAGAAGATTCATTGAACCTGGACACATTTTGAATAGATGCCTCAAGGCAACCCTTGAAGCCTATAAATAGAAGGCTACTCCTTCAGAGAAAAACGCCCAAAAATTAGAGAGACACCCAACCTAGTCCCCTAGCCCCATAGTTCATTTAGAGAGAGAAATTAGAGAATTATTTTAAGGGCCATATTTATAGTTTCTTTTATTAATTATTGAGTTTACTTAGAGTTTGTATTGAGAGTATTTGAAGAGTCGGTGCTTTTGAAGTCTATTTACTTTGGAGTCAGAAGAATTCAGAGGTTCAGTAAGAGAAACACTTGAGATAAATATTTTTTTGATTTGATTCAAAGTTTTATTTATATGTTTTGTTGTTTAAATTCAATGTGTTCTGAGTAGTTACTTTACTTTCTCCTTTCAATTATAAAAACATAAATAAAATAATATAACATTCATTGGAGAATTAAAAACTATATATATTTTTTAAACATTGTGATGATATTAATACAGGATCTTAAATTACTATTTAAATTGGCCATTTAAATTGTTAAAATCTATTGAAGAGTTTTGAGACCTAGAAGAAGATGAATTCTTAACTAGTAGATATCACATGAATCCTTAGGTAGTCGAAGGCCTTGCGCGGGTTATTCAAGGTGAAGTACGAATAAATAGGAAGATAATATTTAATGGGTGTAGAATTGATAAGTTTTTAGAGTGACAGACTAAATTATTATAATTTGGTTTATAGAGAAGGAAAGGGTCACTAGTAGGGCCGACCATAGCCACCTTTGGACATCTAGTAGTGTGAGCCCAGATTAACCCATTCTACTAACAATACATCCAGACCTGATCTATAGATTAGCCAATGTTCTTTATACTATCGAGCGAAGGTAAAGAATAGGAATGATTCTATTTGGCACAATACCATAAATTTAAATTCTCCGCGAATATTACATTATCTAAAAAGTCTTGGATTAATTGAAAGGAAGAAAGTTGTTTGCTTATTTTTATTTACACCAATCATTACTTTATTACTGTTTTATTTTTGCATCTAGTAAATTAAATATCAACTTTTTAACTTTAAAAGAAATAAATAAAAATAAAATCAAAATATTTAAATGAAAAATCTATAACCCACCTCGTGGGATCGATACTGGGGTCTTTATTTAAAGCCCTATATTACTTGATACGATACGTATACTTGCGTAGTACCCCTAGTGTGTAAAATATTTTTCATAAAATTATGTTTATAGATAGTAGCCGCTATTATTATTTAAAGTCAAATTATTTACTCTAACATATTTTTATAGCATAAATTACTGCTTTGTTTGGCGATTGCAAACCAAGTTTTTGGTCCATTGCTGCGGATCGAGGGTCAAGTTTTTGGCGCCGTTACCGGGGAGGCAAAATTTATAGATTTTTAAATATTTTATTTTATTTATTTCTTTTATTGTCAAAAATATAAAATACAAAAACACAAAAAAAACAAAAAAAATAACAAAAACAAAAATAAAAATAAAAAAATAATTTGATTTCTTGTTATTTTACTTTTTATTTACTTTTTATGCGTAGTTCTGGATCTGAAGGATTATTACCTTTAGATTCTGAATTAGAAAGAACTGTTAGAAGAATTAAAAAAAAAACAAATTCAAAAATATCAAGAGATGGCTAATTTACATAATAATTTACAAAATCCAATCGAAATTAATGAACAAAATGTTTACAAACTATTAAGGGATTATGCTAACCCTACAGTTGATGAACTTGATAGTAGTATTCAAATACCTACTGTAGATGCTAATTTTTTTGAACTTAAACCTTCTATTATTCAAACGGTTCAAAATAATCAATTTGGAGGAACACCAAATGAGGATCCAAATTTACACCTTGCTAGTTTTTTAGAACTTTGTTCTACCTTTAAATATAACAATGTTTCTGATGATGCTATTAGACTTAGACTCTTTCCTTTTTCTTTAAGAGATAAAGCAAAGATGTGGTTGAACTCATTAGAAACAGGTTCTATTAAAACATGGGCTGAAATGGCACAAAAATTCCTTACTAAATATTTTCCTCCTTCTAAAACTGCTAAATTAAGAAATGATATTACTTCATTTACTCAATTTGACGGGGAGACAATTTATGACTTGGGAAAGATTTAAAGAACTATTAAGAAAGTGTCCTCATCATGCTTTACCTGATTGGTTAATTATTCAAACATTTTATAACGGACTTATTGGATCACTTAAATCAATTATTGATGCTTCGCTTGGAGGTTCTTTAATGGCTAAATCATTTGAAGAAGCTTATGCTTTAATTGAAGAAATGACTACGAATAATTTTCAATGGCCTTCTGAAAGGATTAATCCTAAAAGAATGGCAAGTATTCATGATAACGAAGCCTTTTCTATCTTAGCTTCACAAGTAGCTGCAATATCTACAAAATTAGATAATTTTGCTATCAATATATCACATAACAACTCTGCTAATAATGATGATTCTCAAACTATTGAAACTTTACAAGTTATTTCTAGTAAAAATAACCCTTATTCTAATTATTATAATCCTGGATGGAAAAAATCACCCTAATTTTAACTGGAATAATTCACAACAACAATGGGGTAATAATCAATCTCATCCAACTGGAAATTGGAACAATCAAGTAAATTCTAACTATAAACCACCTGGATTTAATAATCAATAGAAAAAGTTATTTATAGAAGAATTAATTTTACAAATGAGTAATTAATTACAAAATCAAAACACTGCTATTCGTAATATTGAGAATCAAATGGGACAAATCGCTAATTTAATTAATTACAGACCTCCAAGAACACTTCCTAGTAATGTTGAAATCAATCCAAAAGAAACTGGAAAAGAACATGAACATGTTAAAGCTGTGCAACTTAGAAGTGGAAAGGAATTAAAAGAAAGAATGCAGAATGAAATTGAAAATGAGATTGAGGTTGAAAAGATTGAAAAACCTAAAGAAACTCCTTCTCCTAGTCAAGATCAGACTGTTATTCCTATTATTGTGGAAGTTGAAAAACCACCACCACCTTTTCCTTAAAGACTAAAACAGCAGAAGCTTGATCATCAATTTTCTAAGGTCTTTGAAATTTTTAAGAAACTTACCATTAACATACCTTTTGCCGAAGCTTTAGAACAGATGCCAACTTATGCAAAATTTATGAAGGATATTTTAAGTAAGAAACGAAAATTTAAAGCTTTTGAAACTGTTGCATTAAGTGAAGAATGTAGTGCAATAATTCAAAAGAAATTACCTCAGAAACTTAAAGATCCTGGAAGTTTTACTAACCTTGTGCTATTGGAGAAAAATTTTGTGGAAAAGCTTTATGTGATTTAGGAGCAAGTATTAATCTCATGCCATTTTCTATTTTTCGACTGTTGAATTTAGGAGAGATTGCTCCCACCATTGTAACCCTTCAGTTAGCTGATAGACTATCACTTACCCTAAAGGAGTTATAGAGGATGTTATTGTTAAAGTGGATAAATTTATTTTTCCTGTAGATTTCATTGTGCTTGATATGGAAGAAGATAAAGAAATACCTATTATTTTAGGGAGACCTTTTCTAGCTACCGGATGAGCTATGATTGATGTGAAAAAAGGAGAATTAACCATGAGAGTTAATGTCCAAGAGATTAAATTCAATGTTCTTAAATCAATGAAGTAACCTGATAAAGAAAAATGATATCTAATGGATATTATTGATTATATAATTGAAAAACATTATCAAGAAAGATTTAAAGTCATTCCTGATGAAAAAATTTAATTATTAACTGATGAAAATGAAGAACTAAAAGAAGAAGAATTATCTAAAGAAACTCGTTATATTAAAGATAACTGGGAAATTTTGGACATAACTCAAAATGATATACTTTTACCCTCAATTAAAAAAGCCCCTGAACTGGAATTAAAAATGTTACATGCACATTTAATGTATGTTTTTTTTGGAAATTCATTAACTTTACCTATTATTATTTCTTCTAAACTAAGCTTAGATCAAGAAGAGAAATTAATAGAAGAGTTAAAGAATTATAAGAAAGCTTTTGGTTGGAGTTAAAGAATTATAAGAAAGCTTTTGGTTGGACTATTGCTGATATAAAAGGAATAAGCCCTTCCATCTTTATGCATAGAATTTTAATGGAAGAAGATTTTAAACCTACTATTGAACCTCAAAGAATATTAAATCCTATCATGAAAGGGGTTGTTAAAAAAGAAATATTAAAATGGTTAGATGCTGGAATTATTTATCCTATTTTGGATAGTCAATGGGTAAATCCTATTCATTGTGTTCCGAAGAAAGGAGGGGTAACTGTCATTGTCAATGATAAAAATGAACTAATTCCTACAAGACAAGTTGTTGGATGGTGAATTTGCATTGATTATCGGAAATTAAATAACTCCACTAGAAAGGATCATTTTCTTTTACCTTTCTTGGATCAAATGCTTGATAAATTAGCTGGACACTCATATTTCTGTTTTCTGGATGGATATTCTGGTTATCATCAATTACCTGTCGCTCATGAGGACCAAGAGAAAACAACATTTACAAGTCCTTATGGAACAATTGCGTTTAGAAGAATGTATTTTGGTTTATGCAATGCACCTGTAACTTTTCAAAGATGTATGATGTCAATATTTTGTGATTTGATTGAGAAAGGAATTGAAATATTTATGGACGATTTTTCAGTTTTTGGAACTTCTTTTGAATCTTGTTTGGAAAATATTTCAAAAATTCTGAAAAGATGTGAAGAAATAAACATAGTTCTTAACTGGGAAAAATGTTAATTTATGGTCACAGAAGGCATTGTACTTGGTCACAAAATTTCATAAAAAGGGATGGAAGTTGATCAAGCAAAAGTGAAAATTATTGCTGAACTGCAACCACCTACTACTATTACTGATGCGAGAAGTTTTCTGGGTCATGCTGGATTTTATAGAAGATACATAAAGGATTTTTCTAAAATTGCTAAACCACTTTGTCATTTATTGGAAAAAGAAGCTAAATTTGAATTTAATGAAGACTGTGTTAATGCTTTCAATATTTTAAAAGAAAAATTAATAACTACACCAATAATTATTGCACCTAATTGGAATAAACCCTTTGATTTAATGTGTGATGCAAGTGATTTTGCAATTGGAGCTGTATTGGGACAAAAATATGAGAAAATTTTCAAAGTCATATATTATGCTAGTAAAACTCTTACTGAAACTCAAAGAAATTACACTACTATTGAGAAAGAGCTTTTAGCTATAGTTTATGCCTTTGATAAGTTTAGACCTTATCTTCTTGGTACCAAATGCATAGTTCATACTGATCATTCCGCTATTAAATATTTAATGTCAAAATAAGATGCTAAACCTAGACTGATAAGATGGGTTTTACTTCTATAAGAATTTGATTTTCAAATAGTGGATAGACAAGGAACTGATAACCAAATTGCTGATCATTTATCTAGAATTAAGAATGATATTATTACTAAGGAAAATATAAATGAAAAATTTCCTGATGAACAGTTATATGTTATTCAAGGATGCCAAACACCTTGGTATGCGGATATAGTTAACTATTTAGTTAGCAATATTCTACTTTATGGATTGGATAACAAATATATTAAGAAATTTAAAAATGATGCTAAATCTTATATTTGGGAAGATCCTTATTTATTTAAAATTAGAAGAGATTCTGTAATTCGAAAATGTGTACCATATGAAGAAACTTTTGCTATTATTCAAAAATGTCATGATTCCGAATTTGGTGGACACTTTGGAGTAGATAAAACTGCATATAAAATTTTAAATTAAGGATTTTATTGGCCTACCTTATTCAAAGATGTGAGACATTATGTTAAAACATGTGATCGATGTCAAAGGATGGGAAATATATCTAGGAAAGATGAAATGCCTTTAAACTATATATTGGAAGTTGAAATTTTTGATATATGGGGTTTAGACTTTATGGGACCTTTTGTACCATCATCTGGAAAGATTTATATTTTATTAGCAGTCGATTATGTTTCAAAGTGGATTGAAGCTATAGCTTTACCTAACTGTGATTCCAAAAGTGTTTCAAAATTTTTAAAGAAAATGATTTTTTCAAGATTTGGAATGTCTAAAGTAATTATCACAGATGGTGGAGGTCATTTTAGAAATATAAGAATTCAATCATTACTGGAAAAATTTGGAATCAAACACAGAATTGCAACTCCGTATCACCCTCAAACAAGTGGAATGGCTGAAGTATCAAACAGAGAAATTAAAAGAATTTTAGAGAAGACTGTTAATCCTAAAAGAACTCGATCGGGTTGATAGACTCTGATTCTGTATTATGGGCTTATAGAACAGCTTATAAGACACCAATCGGAATGTCACCTTACCGGTTAGTTTATGGTAAACATTGTCACTTACCTGTTGAACTTGAACATAAAGCTTATTGGGTGATAACGGAGTTTAATTTTGATTTCAATACTCGTAGAGAAAAACGATTATTGCAATTAAATGAGATGGATGAAATAAGACATGAATCATATGAAAATGCAAAAATTTATAAAGAGAAAATGAAGATATTACATGATAAAAAGATTTCAGGAAAAATATTCGAGTCAAGACAAGAAGTATTAATATTTAATACTCGTTTCAGACTTTTTCCTGGAAAATTAAGATCTAAATGGATTGGACCATATATAATTGAGAACGTATACAATTATGGAGCTGTGGATATTAAAGACCCCAAAACGGGAAAAATATTTAAAGTTAACAGATTAAGACTGAAGCCTTATTTGGGAGATATTAAAATGATTTATAAAGAGGCTTACGAGTTGAGTCTACCTGATTAAAGACTTGATTAGGTCGGGCTGACGACGTTACACGAAGCGCTTTATGGGAGGCAACCCATAGTTATTTTTGTGTGTTTTTCCATTTTCAATGTAAGGTTATGCCTTGGTCTTGACTTAATTTTATATAACATTAGAAAATTGGATGCTAACAAGTCTTTATTGACTTAAGCTAAAGATTATCTCAAAGTATATAAAGTTTGGACTTTGGATCACTCTATTTCATATGTGAGTAAAAAGGAGATCAAGTTAACCTTCATTATGATTGTTTATAATTTGTATTACTAAGTCAATATTGATCTTACCATTCTAATTTACTTAATTTTGGAGAACGAAACTTTGAAATTTGACGATAAGCGAAACGGAGTTGAACATGGTTCCGGCGCCTAGGCGCCAAAATACGGCGCCTAAGCGCCAGAGTAAACTGTGTATCGATGGGTCCTGCGCCTAAGTGCCACAGTTACTGGGTCGTGTAAAAACTGAAAATTTTCAGTTTTTCACACGATTTTCTCCTTTAAATTACGCCATCTTCATCCCAAATCCCTAAGCAACCAAAGTTACGACCTATACTCTTCATTCTTGAGAGATTAGAGAGGATTTTTGAAGAAATGGAGAGAAGAAATCTTAGAGAAGAGGCTAGAGACAAAGGTTCAAAGGATCCTCAACCCTACTTCAATTGTTTTATCGCTGTAAGTTTGGAGAAAATTTCAAGTCGTCTAGATAAATTTGAAGAAGAATTCAAAAGTATTGGAGATTGCCTCCATGAGATGTATCATCAAATTGAACATTTGGAATGGCAGGCGAAGCTTCAATTCGATCATCTAGCGGCTTATCAAGATGCTCAAGTGGAGATGTATGCGAAGAACAAATGGATCGACGAGAAAACGGCTACGGATTTTTTGAGAGCATTAGTATTCTTCCCAAGTAAGCCGAGTAATCTTCATTGCGAAGATAATGGGAATTTCTAATTTGAAGATTAGATTAGTCATGTGGTGTGATCTAGACTTTATCTAGTGTGTCGTGTTACTGATTTAGTAAATCGAATGTATCGTTTGTGTGTTTGTTATATTGTTCAATATGTGTTGTATTTGCTTTGAATTTGTGTAGTTTGATTGTTTGTTAGGACTTGAATCATATTATTATACTTATTTGTATTGTAGTGAGCAAAAATTGAAGATAATGAATGGAATTAGAAGAGTTTGATTTTAACCTTGTGTTTAATTGTTCGATTTAATTTTTTATTTTTTAAAATTTTTGGAAAATATTTTGGAAGTTGGAAACTGAAGCACTACTCTAATATGAGTAATTGGAAGTTGAATTTATGAGTATTGGTGGAAAATTAAAATTTTAAAGGATTTTTTGTGAAAGGCGAGTCTGGCGCATAGGCGTCGGTTCAGCCTGCTTACCGAAAATTAGCCCCATTAGCCATGGTTGATGCCTAAGCTTCATTCCCTTCCTCTTTTACGCGAAAATACACCCCCTAGATCTATCTTGTGGTCAAAATGTTAAGTTTTTGAGCCCGAAATCAATTGATTTCTTCATCTAGAGGTCAGATCTACCTTCTAATCCATTTATTTTTTATTTTTACCATAGTTTTTCCTATTTTTTTTGCTAAAAACTGAAATTTTGAGAAAAGTTTTGATTTTTAGAGTTTCTCCATGAATTCTTAAACTCATTTTGAGTTTCTCTAGCTTAAAAAGAGTTTAAATCTTTGATTCCTTAATTTATTTGTGTTTTCTTTCACAATTAGATGGCACCAAAATCTAAGCGAGGAAAGGCACGAGAAAATTTTGACAGCAGCAAGTTTTTGACTGCGGCAGCACATTTTTGTTATCACAAATTTGCTACGTCAAGAAAGTTTATCTTGGAGCACAGTTTTTACAATCCTGGTGAAATGATCGAGAACACGATCGTTGCACACAACTGGCAGCAATTCTGTTATTTCACTGCTGTTGCCGTTATTCCTATTGTACGCGAGTTTTATGCCAACTTTTTGGATGAGGAAGACTACGAAGTCTTCGTTAGAGGTGTCTGAGTAGGATTTACTCCGGAACGGATCAATATTTTCTACGGCCTGCCACCTACCATCGAGTGCTACTATTCTTGTTTATCTCCATCTGAGGGAGATCTTGAGATGATTATTGCATATCTAACTGATGGCACTGGAGTTTGGAAAATCCGGAACGACAAACGAGTAAACTTCAAATCTTCTAAGCTAAATGGTATTTCAAAGACATGGCATTATTTTATTTCTGCTAAACTTCTACCTTCCAACCACCTGAGTGAAGTTACCAGAGATCGAGCTATCCTGAACTACTGCATTCAGGAGAGGAAGCAGGTAGATGTTGGCAGTAGTATCTATGATTCAGTGGAATCGATTGCTAGATCCAGCACTTCTGTGGGATTAGGATTCCCATCCTTGCTTTATTCTTTATGTGTGAGCAATGGAGTTATTACTGATATTTCAGAGGAGAAGCTGAAGACTACAAAACCTATTGGGCAGGAGAGTGTTAGCATTTATGATCGTCTTCGAGGGAAGAGTTCTACTGCTCCTTCTACTTCTGTACCTACTACAGGTAGAGCTTCTACTTCTAGACCTTCTACTTCTACTGTTGAGCCTCTATCTAGTTTCTGGGAATCAATTCATGATCAATTTCTAGAGCAGTAGAATGAGTTATTTCTAACTCACTGCAAAGTAGATACTATAGATAAGAAGATTGATCATCTATCTGAGTATACCCAAAGGAAAAGTGATTATGATGCTAAGTATTCAGAATCTTTAGTGAGATTCTTGAAGGGTGAGAATGATATTCAGTTTCCTACCTGTTCTAGATTTTCACCATATGTTGATCCAAAGGATGTGGAATTTTCTTTTGGTGATGACAATGATGAGGCTACAGATAGTGATTAGTAGCTTGATTTACCTCTGAGATGTGCTGATTCTGTTATTAGTTTATTTCTTGTTTGCTAGTACTGTTTGTTATTTGTTGTTTGTTATTTGTTGTTTGTTATTTGTTAGTGTAGGTTTTTTTATGAAACTTTGTGTGAATTGTTTGATGTTGAGACTGTTTTAGATATTTAGTGTATTGTGTTGAAGACTGAAATTTGGATGAATTAATGTTTATTTCTGTTTCAGCTTACTGTTTAGTATTCTTGAATAGTTAGTAATGTTGTTTTGTTTCTGTTACTATGAGTAGTATAGTCATTCAATTCAGCTACTGATATTAAAAAAATGAATGAGCCAGCTTACTTTTTTATATGCTTCGTTATTTCAGTAATATTCATAAAAAGCATGTGTAGAAGTAAATTTTTCTTTTTAGACTGTTTTTACATACTTATAAAAATTCTTTTTTAAATTATACCTTTCTTTCTCTCATACTTTTAAATTTTTTTTGTTTTTTTATGATATACCAAAACTTAAGTTTGGGGGAAGGGAAAATACATACAAATTTAAATTTTATTTGTCCTTAATGAACTAATATTTTCTAAAAAAAATATTAACATAACATAAGGAATGAAGAATCTATTTAAGATCATTTAAACTTTTGAAATTATAAATAATTTAGTAAACTTAACCAAAATTTTAATAACTTTGATTGATTTTAAGAATAGAATTATTGAACTTAAAGAAGAGTAAGATTAAGAAATTTTTCTATTCATAGTAGAAATAATTGAATTTTAGAAGTATTAAGAAATCAAAAATTATAACTTGAAAAAGAAAAGATTAAAATTCTTTTTGAAATCTATTCATGTTATAGTAATTAAGTGAAAATGTATAAGTTTGAAAATATAAGTTAAGGATAGCGAAGTTCGAAACCATTCATTTTAATCCTCTCTGTAAAAAAAAAATAAAAAAAAGAGAGAGAGAGAGGAGAAGATTAAGGAGATGCCTAATAAAAAATTGGTTTCACTTGAATTAGCTTATAAAAAGAAAACTGATTACATATTTTACTTAATTTTTATGCATGTATCTTTATTAGAAAATACTTTCATGAAGATCTTTTTCTTGTAAATAATTTATGTGATCTTAATATAATAAACTGCAATTATTTTCGAAGTGAATGAAAAATTTTTGAAATCTTATGATTTGGTAGTTAAATATTCTTTAAATTCTTAAAATTAAACTTAGTTAGTAAAATTTGGTTAATGATTTACTAAAGCCTTTATAAAATCAAAAATTATAAGAAATCTTAAATATTTACCTTTTATTCCAAGTGTTATACATTTTATATAGTAAAAAAGGTTACTTGAGGACAAGTAATGTTTAAGTTTGGGGGATTTTGATCCATGAAAAAAATAAATATTTTTATGCCTTGATTTTTATCAAATTTTTAAGGATATTATGCTTTAATGAAAGGTATTTTATGTTTTTGGATGTAGGTGATGCAAAAATGTTCAAGAAAGAAAAAAAGATGAAAAAGGAGCAAAAATGGAGCAAAAATGTAGCCAAAATGCAAAATTGTCAAAATAATTAGCCTGGCGCCCAGGCGCCAGAATCCGACGCCTACGCGCCAGTTCGATACAGAATTCTGTAAGATTTTTGACGACTTTTGGACGGTTATTTTAACGGTGTTAGAGGTTATTGGACCATCTAGAAGATTGGCAGTTATTCCTGGATTATAGGACATGTGATACATTGTATTTGGACGCTAGGAAACAGTTAGGATCGTGAAGAGGTGCAATCCAAATTGAAGAGGTGCAAAGAACTGGATGCAGAGTCCGGTGCCTAGGCGCCAGACGCACCTTCTAGAAGATTCATTGAACCTGGACACATTTTGAAAAGATGCCTCAAGGCAACCCTTGAAGCCTATAAATAGAAGGCTACTCTTTTAGAGAAAAAACGCCCAAAAATTAGAGAGACACCCAACCTAGTCCCCTAGCCCCATAGTCCAATTAGAGAGAGAAAATAGATAAATATTTTAAAGGGCCATATTTATAGTTTCTTTTTTTAATTAGTGAGTTTAGTTAGAATTTGTATTGAGAGTATTTGAAGAGTCGGTGCTTTTGAAGTCTATTTACTTTGGAGTCAGAAGGATTCAGAGGTTCAGTAGGAGAAACACTTGAGATAAGTATTTTTTTGATTTGATTCAAAGTTTTATTTATATGTTTTGTTGTTTAAATTCAATGTGTTCTGAGTAGTTACTTTACTTTCTCCTTTCAATTATGAAAAGATAAATAAGATAATATAACATTCGTTGGAGAAACACTTGAGATAAGTATTTTTTTGATTTGATTCAAAGTTTTATTTATATGTTTTGTTGTTTAAATTCAATGTGTTCTGAGTAGTTACTTTACTTTCTCCTTTCAATTACGAAAAGATAAATAAGATAATATAACATTCGTTGGAGAATTAAAAACTATATATATTTTTTAAATATTGTGATGATATTAATACCAGATCTAAATTTACTATTTAAATTGGCCATTTAAATTGTTAAAATCTGTTTATGAGTTTTGAGACCTAGAAGGAGATGAATTCATAACTAGTAGATATCGCATGAATCCTTGGGTAGTCGAAGGCCTTGTGCGGGTTATTCAAAGTGAAGTGCAAATAAATAGGAAGATAATATTTAATGGGCGTAGAATTGATAAGATTTTAGAGTGACAGACTAAATTCTTATAATTTGGTTATAGAGAAGGAAAGGGTCACTCGTAGGGCCGACCATAGCCACCCTTAGACATCTAATAGTGTGAGCCTAGATTAACCCATTCTACTAACAATACATCCAGACCTGATCTATAGATTAGCCAATGTTCTTTATACTATCGAGCGAAGGTAAAGAATAGGAAAGCTTCTATTTGGCACAATACCATAAATTTAAATTCTCCACGAATATTACATTATCTAAAAAGTCATAGATTAATTGAAAGGAAGAAAGTTGTTTGCTTATTTTTATTTACATCAATTATTTCTTTATTACTGTTTTATTTCTGCATCTAGTAAATTAAATATCAACTTTTTAACTTTAAAAGAAATGCATAAAAATAAAATCAAAATATTTAAAAAAAAAATCTGTATTCCTCCTCGTGGGATCGATACTGGGGTCTTTATTTAAAGCCCTATATTAGTTGATATGATACATATACTTGCGTAGTACCCCTAGTGTGTAAAATATTTTCCATAAAACTATATTTATATACACTAGCCGCTATTACTATTTAAAGTCAAAGTATTGACTATGACATATTTTTGATAGCATAAATTACTGCATTGTTTGGCGATTGCAAACCAAGTTTTTGGTGCATTGCTGCGGATCGAGGGTCACACCTCAAGGAAGTTATTAAGATTTGTTGTTCGACATCGTAGGATTGAAATTGATCCTCTCAAAATCAAATTTATTCTAAATATGCCTCCTCCTAAAAACCTGACACAATTATGATCTTTCCAAGGAAAATTAGCATACATACGATGCTTTATTTCCAACTTATCAGGAAAGTGTCAATCTCTCACTCCTTAACAAGAAAAGATACCATAATTTTGTGGGATGAAAAATGCCAAACCTTTGAAAATATCAAACAATATTTGACAACACCTCCAATTCTTGCAGCCCCTGTGTTAGGAAAAACTCTAATCCTTTACACTGCGACATTAGACAATTCCCTCAAAGAATTACTAGCTTGAGTAAATGACGAGGTAAAAGAAAATGTATTATATTATTTAAGATTTTGTTTGGATCCAAATGAAATAAAATATCCGGCAATTGAGAAGTATTGCTTAGCTTTGATCTTTGCATTTCAAAAGTTAAGACAATATATGCTTTCTCATAAGGTAACTCTTATCTCAAGAGTTAACCCGTTACAATACTTGATGATACAACTAACAATTTCAGTAAGATTAGCAAGATGGGCAATGATATTGCTCCAATTCGACATAACAATTTTACCGCTACGTGCTGTTAAAGGACAGATGTTGGCAGATTTCTTAGTAGCACATCCAATACCAACTGAGTCTCCTCTTAATGATGATTTACCCAATGAGCAGGTGTGAGAAATTAAAAATTCAAATATATAATGATGGGAATTACACTTTGATGAAGCATCATCTACTCGGAATGACAAAGGAAAATAGACAATCATACCTGGCAAAGTAGGAGTAGGATTAATTTTCATTACTCCAGATAAAGTAATGATGTCATTTTCCTATCATTTGAGTGAGCCATGCACAAACAATGAAGTTGAATACGAAGCACTCATAACTAGCTTAGAATTGGCAATATTAATGGAAATCAAAAACATTGATGTGTATGGAGACTCTCAATTATTCATTAGTCAAATCACAGGCAAATAAAAGATTTTGAAATCTCTACTTGAAGAATATTTCTATTACACTGAGAAACTACTTTAGCAGATTCTGAATGTAACTTTCTTTTTAGTTACGAGGCGAGATAATTCTCTAACAGATGCTTTGGAAAACTTTCAAAAGAAATTGCTTGCCCAGAAGAAGAAGACATTCTAATTTATGTAAAAGGATGACAAGTTCTTTCTCAAATCGACATTGGCAATCAACATAAAATTGGTGAAGACACGAAGGTGACAGTAATTGATAAAGAAGAGAATAATTGGCTACAACAAATTATTCAATATATACAGACTAGAAGGTTTACTGTAAATAGTTCTATTACAACTCAAATCAAGCTGAGAGCATTCACTTATGCTCTAGTAAATGGTGTTCTTTACAGACGATCTTTTGACTAAATGTGGTTAATGTTCTAAACAAATCTGAGGCTCAATAAATTATTAAAGAATTTCATTCAGGTCCATGCAGTGGACACCAATCCGGACCTAAAATGAAGATGCAAAATAAAAAGAATGAGATACTACTAGCCAACAATGATGACCGACTGTCTTGAAACTGCAAAGAAATGTCATCATTGTCAGGTACATGGTATGGTTTACATCAACCGCCAAATATTTTACATCTGACAATTGCATCTTGGCCATTTTAATGTTGGGGCACAAATGTAGTGGTCCCTATAGATCCTACATCATCTAAAAGCCATCGATTCATTCTAGAGACTACCATTACTTCTCCAAATGCATAGAAGTAATACCACTTTGAGAAGTCAAGGAAAAACAAGTTCTACATTTCTTCAAAAATACAAAAATGAACAACTTCATTTAAAGACATGGAATATATTAGAGATATTAAACAATTTATTACCCTAAAGCCAATGGTGTAGCTGAAGTTTTCAACAAAATGTTGGTACAAATCTTGAAAAAGATAATAATTAATAGTCCAAGGCAGTGGCATGAACAAATAATTGAAGCTTTATGGGCCTATAGAACTACATACCGAACTCCGACAGGGTTGACAATGTTTACTTTGGTATATAGTTCTGAGGCTGTGCTACCGCTTGAAGTGCAAGTTCCTTCTCTCAGAGTTGCAGTTGCAGATAAGATAACAGAAGAAGAAAATGTAAGTTAGGAATTGAAGAACTTGAAAGCTTAGAAGGAAAAAATCTACAAGCTTAGCAAAATCTTGAATTATATCAAGCAAAAATGATACAGGCCCATGACAAATTGGTTCGCCCTAGGAAATTTAAAATTGGTGAATTAGTATTAATTCTCCGAAGACCTATCCTCAATCATCGAAGAATAGGTGAAAATTTTGAACCGATGTAGGAGGGCTCGTATATCATTGAAAAGACATATTTAGGAGGATCTTACTAGTCGGTAGACTGTAAAGAAGAAAGATTTTTACCCCCAATTAATGGGATGTTTTTGAAAAAATATTATGCAACATAAAAATGATGACTCGTTTGTAAAATAGGGAAAATAAAAATGAAATGACAACTGAATTTTCTGACAATCAATGCCCTTATTTGGACATCTCCTTTTGTTCATATAACATGTATTTGTGAACATCATTTCTCGACAATAATGAATTTTCTATTAAGTTGATTCAAAACTTAGTCTGATATGTTTCCATTAACATGCTGCTTGCAGGAAAATGTTGAACAATAGACTTTTATTCACTTTTTGAAGTGGTGTGTGTTTGGCACTGGACCACTGATACATCAAAAAAGGATCAAGAATTTTGAATTTGATTTGGCACAGGTCGAACTATTGTATAATGAACCTTTATTGTCCATTGTTAACAAAAAGGAAGCTGAAAGAAAATTTCCTTTTTTGGAATTTCAAACACGACTGCAAGACATCACTAAAGATAAAGAAAAACCAATAAGACAAAAATGAAAATTTGAATATAAAAAATAGAAGTCATTAGTAGTCGTTGCGACTCAAGGAATTATAGAAGCATCTATTGCAGGAGTCATTAAATTGACAACTGGATTGACTCATGCTTAAAGACGAAACCGAAATAAACGATTGAAATGAATTGAAGAAAAAGGTTGGCAAAGTACAAAACTTAAGGAGGAAGATAATTATGGATTTGAATTTCCAATCCCTGAAGACACACCTGGAGAGGTATATCCTATCCTAATAGTAGAGAATTTAGATCCTGAAGAAGAAGAAGTGATAGAAAGAATAGTCTTTGTACCAACTCCATACGTATCAGTACTCAATCTTACAACACCAGACAAACCAACTGACAAACAGATTATTTATGAGGACAAATTAAGAATCATTCAGAACCTCAGACGACACTCTTTTCAGCAATTTTAAGCAGATCAATGTTCAAACCATTAACATACTAAAAGGTGTTAAGTTAGTCACGAGAGTCTTTAATGAAGATGAACAGGCCACCATTGTTGAACATATAATGGAAGCACGAGATCTTGGACATGATGAAAGCTTGAAAAAGAGGACATATTCAGAGTCTAGTAAATGGATACGTGGCAAAGAGCGGGTGACTATCCAATATGGATGCTACTACAATTACGCCAAAGACAAAGATGGGAATGCTTCTAGGACTCTACAACATGAACAGGTGGACTCGATTCCCACAGTTAATATTCAGATCATCAAACAGTTGGTAGCTTGGGATATAATACCACATAAATACATTTCAGATAGTTGCATTGTCAACATCTATGAAGAGAGTGATTGTATCCTTCCGCATATTGATTGCCATGAGTTTGAAAGACTTTTCTTTACGTTTTCACTGCTAAACAGATGCTCAATCATGTTCAGGAGAGAGATACGGATTATAGGACCAGGAGAATTTCATGGATCTTACTAAATTCTCTTCTATGTGGATTAGTCCTGGTCTTACAAGGAAATGGAGCTGATATTGCCAAACACTGCATACCGAGTGTAAGCAGACATCAGATCTCAATCACATTACGAAGCATGCGTCCAAAAAAATGTCCTATCGATTACCAACCTGTGTCAAAGCTTGAGGGGTTTCAACCTTTGAAACTACCATGAATTTACAAATATCCAAGCACCTTGCACATACTTGATAGAACTTGTTTCTGATAGAATCTTGGAGTGCTAGATATTCGAGGTAGGTCTAGTAGTACCCAAGGTTGTGAAAATGACATAATGATAGTGTGACAGCTTCTTGCATAATGTTCTTCTCACTGCTTGTAGTATAACATTTTTTTCTGTAAGATATGATGTACTGTGGACTTGTCTTATCGATGCTTTTTGTCAATGTACATTATCTTTGTTAATGAAATAAAATGTTATAAAAATCCTCAGCTTTTGAATGCTTGAGCAGGTCCAGAAATGTAAAAATAAACACTTGAAAATTGAAAATGACATAATTTCAAATAAACAAAATTCTACAAACAACATGAGACATGCATTTTGACTAATAAAAGTCAAATTCCCAGTGGATACATTCCTCTTTCTGTGATTTTCACACATAACTTCTGCTATCGGATGTAAGACATTTATGACACAGAATTATGACTTTCCTTTAGTCTCTTTCTTTGGGATAGGATATAAGTCTCCAAGCATTCAGTCCCAAAACTAACAGTACTGACATTCGACATCTTTAATAAATAGTATAAGGCCTCCTTAAATGGAATATGACATCTATTCTCTTTTGTTACTGGATGTAAGACCTTCCCGACACATAATTATGACATTCCATTAGTCTCTTTCTTTGAGATAGATGTAATTCTGTAAGCTTTCCTTCCCAAAACGGGCATACAGACATTAAAATCTATAAGAAAGAGTATAAGGCATCCTTAAATAGAATATGTCATCTACTCTCTCTTTTGGGATTGGATATAAGTCTCCAAGCATTCCTCCCCAAGACCGACATATCAACATTTGCCATCTTTGAGAAACGGTGTAAGACCTCCTTAAATTGAATATGGCATCTATTCTCTTCTGTTACTTGATGTAAGACCTTCCTGACACGGAATTATGGCATTCCTTTAGTTTCTTTTTTTTAGGATTGGATATAATTCTACAAGCATTCCTTCCCAAAACAGACATACATACATTGACATCTATGAGAAATAGTGTAAAGCCTCCTTAAATGGAATACGACATCTACTCTCTCTTTTGGGATTGGATATAAGTTTCCAAGAATTCCTCCACAAGACCAACATATCAACATTTGACATCTTTGAGAAATGATGTGAGACCACCTTTAATGGAATATGGCATCCATCTTCTTTGCAAATATTGAAAGTAATATTTCTCTGACAATAAATTACTCTTAGACTGACAACTCTTTTGGGTTATCCAGACCTTTTCGGTCAACGCTAATATGTGTGGCATACTTATAAATTATTCCACGCTTATTTGGGGCCCATTTGTTGACATCACTTTTGTGAGAGGTCATTTATGATTCACTTTGAGAAAGGAAGTCTACAAATATTGACCTCCTAAATCTTATTAAGGGTCACTAAACCCTAAAGTCTAGGGTAAAACTCTAATGAGGCTCTTTTAGCCCAAATCTTTATGACATCCTAAAATAATCATATAAACGACATTTAATCCTAATATGGGGATACATTGACCAACAGGTCAACCCGTAACCTAACTGGTCAAACTTTGGTCAAAATGGACCTATTGACCACTACATTGACCAACAGGTCATCCCTTGACCTAACTTGATCAAACTTGGGTCAAAATGCCCATTGACCTCCCCATTGACCAGCAGGTCAAACCTTAACCTAATTGGTCAAACTTTAGTTAAAATAGACCCATTGACCACCACATTGACAGACAGGTTAACCCTTGACCTAACTAGTCATACTTTGGTCAAAATGAACCCATTGACCATCACATTGACCAACAAGTCAACCCTTGACCTAGCTGGTCAAACTTTTGGTCAAAATGGACTCATTGACCACCCCATTGACCACCAGGTCAACTCAGACACCAAATGGGTCAAACATGACCCCTTCAATCAACTTAAGACACCAAAATGACTAAACAAGACCATTTGATCAACATAAACATTAAAATGGGTCAAACTAAACCATTTAACCAAATCAAGCTATCTAATGGCTCCCCATGATTAATTGAACCACGACAAGGATAAGTAAGTCACCTAGGTCAACCCTGGACCTATATTGCTTAACCTTGATTAACCATGGTCAACTTTAGCCAACTTGGGTCAAAATACTGAATTTTAGACCAAATTGATAAAATTGGTCAAATGGTCAACACCCAAAATCATATTGACCAATTTATGGGTTAACATTATAATTTCATACATTTTTAATTAAATAAATAATTAATTCAAAATGAAATTTATTTAAATAACCCTAAAGTGAATTTGAATTTATGACATCATACATGACATCAAACACCCATAATTGATTTTTAAAATCAAAATTAACTTATGGGGGGTCACCCATGAGCCATGCAACTTACCAAGACATGACAAATACTCATGAAAGACCAATGCAAAATCACTTTTAACCAAAGTTAAAACTCATCATGACACCATCATGAAGGGATAAAAGAGGTGTCACACCTTCATGAAAAGTTTAAAGAATGATGTGGTTGAGTCATCATTCAACTCCACTATAATCCAATGGGAGAGAAGCTCATCCAAATAATCCTCTCCATCATAATTGGCCCCATCATGACATGCCATGGAAGTAAGGAAAGAGAAGGCTTATGTGTCATTCTCTCTTGAGCCTATGGAATGTTCTTAAGAATTTACATGGCAGAGGTTAATTTAGCAAGCTTTAACCAACCTTATCCACCTCATGTATGATCCAATAGAGAAAAGCCAAACCAAAAACCAAGCTTCATCATTGTACAGTTTAACAGGGATTAACCTTGCAATGGTAAATTGAGCTTATCTCCTAGCTGAAATCTCATCCTAAAGAAATTATGAGCATGTTACCACCTTCCCCAAGCAAGCACAAGCTCGGCCATGGCATCCCACAAGCTTATACATAGGATAACCCTAGAGCTCCACGGGAGAGGAGAAATCCACATATATTACCTAAGCCCTGAAACATCCAAGACAAAAAAATGTTCTCGGTGACCTAGGCAATTGATCCCACCTAACCTCAGCCTCTGATATCCACTAAGCCTTCCCAATTTCATGTCTAAAAACAGGACAAATTTTTAAGCTGACATAAAACTCTTTAGAACTTTAAATTGACCATTCTTACACCTTCCCTGAGGTGTATGAAGAAGTTTCAAATCAAAATTGGATCTTTCCATGAGCCCTAACATACTTCAAGATCAAGCTGTGAGCTCATTTTTGTGAATTCCTACCTCCACCCAACTTCACCTCATATTAAGCATAGGGGAAGCTTTGCTAGGACCTGGCGATCGTGTCTGTCAAGCTGATTGAAGCTTCACTTCATCAAGCCCAGGTATGGCCATTTTAACCTAATTTGTGCTCGGGCTTGAGACATTGTGAAGAAGTCCAATTCAAAACCTATACATCACTGTATAGGTATGCTCGTCTCCTTGAGATGAAACTCTAGGAACAAATTTTGCTCAAATCCGTGAAGCATCAAGAGAGATACTGTGCCTAGATTATGGACGGATTATAGGTTAGGTCAGATTAAGGAGATGAACAGATGTCATCTATTTCCGTGTATTAGAAATGGACAGCTATGATCTAATCGGACCGCAGAACTGTCCATATGAAACAACGCAACTGCGAGCCACGTGGGATGCCACGTGTAAAAACCCAGCCAACCAAGCTGCGCCGTGTGTGAGTTTGACAAATCTGAGGATCCAGTCAGCACCGTGTCACTTAATAAGAAAATATGGATTTTCTTATTTGATTAAATTCATAAATCTTTAAAAATCCATATCTTGACATAGAAAAATCATAAAAATATAACAAAAACACCCTTAGACTCAGGGAGATAAGGAGAAAATTATAAAGCCAAAATTTGGAATTACTGAATTATATTTATTTTTTAATTAATTAATTACTCTCTAGAGTAATTCAGTTATTAAAAATTAATTATAATTTCAAAAATTCTAAAATTTTCACAGAATGATCATTCCATCGCTGGAGACATTCTGTAAGTTTTCTAAGTCTAAGAGAATTCTGTAGGGTTCAATTTCCTAATTTCTATCAAATTTTATAATTATTTCCAAAAATAATTATAAAAATTAAAGAAATTGAAAATTAAATTTGAAAATTGTTAGATAATCTAGAGTGCCATTTTAAAACTCTAAAATGATAATTTTGAGCCATTTGAAAATTTTAAAATGGCATCTTTATCACTTATGTTAAAATTATAAATTTCAAATGTACATTTTAAACATTTAAGCTTGAACCTTATCACATGAAAATTGATTAAATATTAAACTTAAGGTCTCATTCATAGCTAGATCTAGGGTGAACCTAAACCCTAGTTAACATGGGGTTTAGTCATCTCATTAAGACTATTGGATATAACCTTTGTAGACCCAAAGTCAAAATCTCTTAAGTCTACCTAACATAGACTTAAGTTTTTACTTGAGTCCAATGCCAAATGGATTCAAACTAAACATAGAAATTTGGGTTCAATCCATGTGAAACCAAACATTAAATAACCTTAATTAGGTCTTAAACCACAATTAGATCTGATTAAACCCAGTTAAGCCTTAATCACATTAGGTTTAACACCATAAACCCTAATTAGGTCAAAGAAATTAATTAGATCTGATTAAATCCTATTAAACCTTAACTACATTAGGTTTAACATCGTAAACCCTAATGAGGTCTAACCCCTCATTAGACCTAATTTATCACTTTAAACCTTAATAACATTAGGTTAAGTAAAAATAAACCCTAATTAGACCTAACAATGTTAGGACTAATTAATTCAATTAAACCTTACCTAAATAAAATATAATTTAACTTAAACCATAATTAAGTCTAGCACTAATTAAACTTAATTAAACCTTAAGTCTTACTTAAATTAAGCTTAAGTAACCTTAAACCCTAATTAAGTCTAACCGTAATTAGACTTAATTAATCCTTAAGGCTTACATAAACTAGGCTTAAGTAACCTTAAATCCTAACTAAGTCTAACCTTAATTAAACTTAATTAACTCTTAAGCCTTACTTGCATTAGGCTTACGTAACCTTAAACCCTAATTAAGCATAATCCTAATTAGACTTAATTAACCCTTCTGCATTACATACATTAGGTTTAAGTAACCTTAAATCCTAATTAAGTCTAACCCTAATTAGACTTAATTAACCCTTAAGCCTTACTTGCATTAGGCTTAAGTAACCTTAAACCCTAATTAATTCTAAACCTAATTAGACTTAATTAACCCTTAAACCTTACTGAACTTAGGCTTAAGTAACCTTAAATCCTAACTAAGTCTTACCCTAATTAGATTTAATTAACCCTTAAACCTTACTTACATTAGGCTTAAGTAACCTTAAATCCCAATTAAGTCTAACCCTAGTTTGACTTAATTAACCCTTAAGCCTTACTTACATTAGGCCTAAGTAATCTTAAATCTTAATTAAATCTAACCATAACTAAACTTAATTAACCCTTAAGCCTTACTTACATTAGGCTTAAGTAACATTAAACGCTAATTAAGTCTCACATTAATTAGTCTTAATTAACCCTTAAGCCTTACTAAAATTATTCTTAAACAACATTAAACCCTAATTAAGTCTTTCACCAAGTAGACTTAAATCAAACCTAAAATTAGGTTCAACCTAACTTGAATCCAAGTTAACTCAAACTTTAGGTTCAACATACATTGAACCTAAGTCAAACTTAAACTTAGGTTCAACCTAACTTTGACTCAAGTTAACCTAAATCTTTGGTTCAACCTATATTGAACCTAAATCAAACCATAAATTAGGATCAATCTTATTTGAACCAAAATTAACCAAACTTTAAGATCAACCCAAAATTGAACAAAACTCAACCAAAATTTAGGTTCAACTCAAATATGAACATAACCTAATTAAAACTATAGGTTCAACCTAACTTGAACAAAACTTAACCAAACTTTAGGCTCAATCCATATTTGAAACTAACTCCATCTAATCTTTAGGACCAACTTAATTGAGTTAGTCTGAACCACGGACTCAACTCAAATATTAAGCCTGATCCAGAGTTAAATCCTTTAGATTCAAACAATACTGAATATTGATCATTAGAAAATATATTAAGAATTTCATACCAATTTTATATGAAATTGCACTTTAAAGAAAGGTATTTTCTTTGTTCTATTGCAGGAATAAAGATTTATAAGTACTGAAGGCAAAAAGCACAAAAGAAGCGGATTTGGAGCAAAAAGGACTCAATTTTATAAAAATTGAACTGTCTCGCCGACGGCGAGATTTAGGCCACCGACAGCGAGTTTTTCCCGAAAGTTTTGAATATATTATAAGGAGCCCGCTGACGGCGAGATCGAGCTCGCCGACAGCGAGATCGGCGCGGTTAGCCCATCTTCTAGAAGCCCGCCGACGGCGAGATCAAGCCGCCGACGGTGAGACAGTTGAAAAGAGCCAAAATACAATGAACCTGGATGCTTTTTGAAGAGGTGCTTAAGTACCTTTTGGAGATTTGACCCCTTCTATAAATAGAAACGAATTCTAGTCATTTGTGTGTCATTTGTGTGTCATTAGAGTGTCAGTTTTTGTCATTTGTGTGAAAGTTAAGAGTCTTTGAGTGAGTGTTTAGCGTATTGGTGTGCTGTACTGGAAGGAAGAGTCAAAGGAACTTCAAGAATCTACTTGGGGAGAAGAATTGAGATAAGTACATTTGTTATTTGTTTGTTAACTTTAATGAAATCCATGCTTTGTGTTATTTTTCCCATGTATTCTGAGTAGTTTCCTTTGTCTTTCTCCTTGTTATTGAGATTATGTAAAATGATGAATTAAAGTAATTGTGCCTAAAATATGAAAATATAAATTGTGCTAATCTTTAACTTAAATCTTAATTTACTTTCAATCTGGCCAATTGATTTGTTAACATATGTTGAAATATCAACTATAGTAAAGATTACATCCAAGATTTAGGGAAGTCAAAAGCCTTGGAAGGAGGGTGCAAATAAATAGGTAAATATTAACCATTGGGCATAGAATTAGACATTTTAGTGTGACATACTAAAATATTTAATTCGGTCTTATTCTTTGAGAGCTGAAGTGTAGATGTTAGCCCTCAGGTAAGGGGAACATGGGAGCTTTGAAGTCGCAGTCAGTATCCTCCCAGCCTAGCCGCAGATTCAGTAATCAAACATAAGATTAGTCAATATTCTTTGCACCTGAACCAAAGGGTAAATAATATGAATGCTCCTATTTGGCACAATACAATTAAAAACTTATTTAATTCATCATTCACTTAATTCTCAAAAACAAGGAGAAAGATACCTTTTCTGAAATTTAATATTCAA
This sequence comes from Papilionanthe hookeriana x Papilionanthe teres, assembly GCA_022702705.1. NCBI lineage: Eukaryota > Viridiplantae > Streptophyta > Magnoliopsida > Asparagales > Orchidaceae > Papilionanthe > Papilionanthe hookeriana x Papilionanthe teres. Next base: position 129,137,993 of record CM040421.1, on the reverse strand, counting down.
CCTTAAGCATTAGTTTATTTTATTTTAAGTATTCTAATTTTTTGTATACTAGATTAGTAAGTAAGTTTAATTTATATTGTCTTTGAAAATTGCTAACTTCCCCGTGGGATCGATATCTAGGACTCCATTAGAGCCCTATATTACTTGATAACGATACGTATACTTGCGTAGTATCCACAATATAAATCATAAATTTCATAACAGAATCATCAGTATATATATATTCAGTGCGGGATCAAGTTTTTGGTTCCGTTGTTATTTTTCATATAATAGTTGTAAGTATAAATATCGAAAAGTGAATCAAGTTTTTGGCGTCGTTGCCGGGGAAGTGAAGTAAAGTAGTTATTAAGGTAATTAATAGAATTATTAAAGTAATTAATAGAGTAACGGACTATTTTAAAATTTACTTAAAAATTGTATGCGTAAATTTGGAAACGAAAATTTAATACCTTACGATTCAGAATTAGAGCATACAATTAAAAGAATTAGAAAACAAAAGAGAGAAATTATAAATTTAACACAAATGGCAAATAATCCAGAAATTGAAAATATAAACCAACAAAGACCATTAAGAGAATATGCCAACCCTACATTAGATGAAATTCACCTTACTATTCAAAACCCTGATGTAGCTGCTAAGTCATTTGAACTTAAACCTGCAATTATCCAAATGGTACAGAATAATCAATTTAGTGGTTCACCTAATGAAGATCCTAATTTACATCTTGCTAGTTTTTTGGAACTATGTGCTACTTTTAATATGAAGGAGTATCTAATGATGCTATTAGACTTAGGCTTTTTCCTTTCTCTTTAAGGGATAAGGCTAAGATATGGTTAAATTCATTAGCACCTGGATCAATTAAAACTTGGGGAGAATTATCACAAAAATTTCTATCCAAATATTTTCCTCCTTTGAAAACTGCAAAACTTAGAAATGATATAACATCTTTTAGTCAGTTTGATGGAGAATCCATATATGAAGCTTGGGAGAGATTTAAAGAACTTCTTAGGACATGCCCATATCATGCATTACCAGATTGGTTAATTATACAAACTTTTTACAATGGATTAGTAGGATCTCTTAGATCAATCATTGATGCTGCTGTTGGAGGTTCATTAATGTCAAAACCATTTGATGAAGCCTATGCGTTAATCGAAGAAATGGCTACTAACAATTTTTAATGGCCTGCTGAAAGAATAAATCCTAAAAAGATAGCTTGTGTTCATGAAAATGATGTAATATCTATGTTAGCTTCTCAAATTGCTGATATATCAAAGAGATTAGATCATTTTGGAATGAATTACTCTCCTACTATATTAGAAGAAAACTCATCTGGACAAATTATAGATTCTCAATCTCTTTATGAAACTATAAATGCTATTAATAATAGACCCAATAATCCTTATGCAAATTATTATAATCCTGGTTGGAAGAATCATCCAAATTTTAATTGAAATAAAAATACAGCTAATCAAAAATGGATGAACAATTCTATAGGAAATCCATATAATCAAGGAAATACAAATTATAAACCATCTTATCCACCTGGATTTAATAACACTCAATTTAAAGATAAGAAGTTATCTATAGAAGAATTAATATTAAGTATGGGTCAGCACTTGCAAAATCAAGGAATCAGTTACAAATTCAAGGAAATTAATTACAAAATCAAGAAACAACAATTAAAAATATTGAAACTCAACTCGGACATATTGCTACTGTGCTTAACAATAGAATTCCTGGAACTTTTCTTAGTAATGTGGAAATAAATCCTAAAGACCAAGGAAAAGAACAAATTAAAGCAATACAACTAAGAAGCGAAAAAGAGCTAGAAACTAAAATTCAAAAAGAAACAGAAAGTAAAAATGAGGAAGTAGAAATCAAGAAAGAAAAGGATCAACAAGATCAAAACTCAGAATATCCATTGATCCCTATGAAAATATCTATAGAAAAACCTCCACCACCATTTCCTCAACGACTTAAGCAACATAAAAAAGATAAGCAATTTGCTAAATTCCTTGAAATTTTAAAAAAATTAACAGTAAATATTCCTTTTGTAGAAGCATTAGAACAAATGCCTAATTATGTAAAATTCATGAAAGATATTTTAAATAAAAAAAGAAAATTTACAAATAATGAAACTGTTGCACTTAGTGAAGAGTGTAGTGCAATTATTCAGAAAAAGCTTCCTGAAAAATTAAAAGATCCTTGTAGTTTCACTATATCTTGCGCTATTAGAGAAAAATTTTATGGAAAAGCTTTGTGTGACTTTGGAGCAAGCATAAATTTAATGCCTCTATCAATTTTTAGAAGATTAGAATTAGGAGAAATTTCACCTACGTCAGCAACTCTTCAGTTAGTTGATCGTTATGTGACTTATCCTAAGGGAGTTATTGAAGATGTGTTAGTAAAAGTGGATAAATTTATCTTCCCGGTCGATTTTATTGTTCTAGATATGGATGAAGATAAAGAAATTCCAATAATATTAGGAAGACCATTTTTAGCCACTGGAAAAGCTATGATTGATGTTCAGAAAGGAGAATTGACTATGAGAGAAAACGATCAAAAAGTAACTTTTAACATAGCAAAATCAATGAAATATCCTACCTTAGAAAAAGATGATGAATGTTTTCGAATGGAAATACTTGAACATTTATGAAATGAACATTTTAAAGAATATTATGAAGAAAAGTTAGAAAAAGAAAATACTGAATTAATTGAAGAAGCAGATAATGAAAAACTGGATTATATACAGGAAAAATTTGAAATGTTGGATAATACTGAAAACATTGAAAAGAATATAGTTCCGTCAATAATTAGACCTCCTGAACTCGAATTAAAAATTCTGCCTAATCATTTAAAATATGCTTATTTAGGTAACCATTCAACCCTACCAGTTATTATATCAGCTGAATTGAATGAGTCACAAGAATAAAAACTGTTAACAATATTAAAAAAATATAAGAAAACTTTTGGTTGGACTTTAGCAGATATTAAAGGAATTAGTTCTTCAATCTGTATGCACATAATTATTTTAGATAAGGAACATAAGCCAAGAGTAGATCCTCAAAGGAGATTAAACCTAATAATGAAAGAAGTAGTCAAGAAAGAAATATTAAAATGGTTAGATAATGGTATTATATATCCTATTTCGGACAATGCTTAGGTAAGCCCAACTCACTGTGTTCCTAAGAAAGGAGGAGTGACCGTTAAAGCTAATGAAAATAATGATTTAATACCTATAAGACAAGTGACTGGATGGCGTATATGTATTGACTATAGAAAATTAAATGCAGCCACCAGGAAAGATCACTTCCCATTACCATTTCTAGACCAAATGTTGGACAGATTAGTCGGACATAAATATTTTTGTTTTTTAGATGGATATACCGATTATCATCAGATACATATAGCTCCTGAGGATCAAGAGAAAACTACATTTACTAGTCTTTATGGAACATTTGCTTTTCGAAGAATGCTTTTTGGATTATGTAATGCACCTGCAACATTCCAGAGATGTATGATGTCTATATTTAGTAAATTAATTGATGATGAAATAGAAGTATTTATGGATGATTTCTCTGTATTTGGAACGTCATTTGATGCATGCTTAAATCATCTTGAAAAAGTATTAGAAGTATGCGAGAAAACTAACTTAGCTCTAAATTGGGAGAAATGTCAATTTATGGTTGCAGGAGGAATTGTATTAGGACATAAAATTTCAGAAAATGGCATGGAAGTAGACCCTGCAAAAATTCAAGTTATAGCTAAATTACCACCTCCAACTACAGTAAAATGGGTAAGAAGTTTTCTTGGACATGCTGAATTCTATAGACGCTACATCAAAGATTTTTCAAAAATTACTAAACCTCTATGCCAACTTTTAGAAAAAGATAAGAAATTTGAATTCACAACTGAATGTTTAAATGCTTTTGAATTATTAAAAGATAAATTAATCACAGCACCTATAATAGTTTCACCTGATTGGGAGAAACCATTTGAACTTATTTGTGATGCTAGTGATTATGCTATAGGAGCAGTACTTGGGCAAAGATATGATAAAATTTTCAAAGTTATATACTATGCTAGTAAAACTCTTAATAATGTAGAATTGAATTATACAGTTACTGAAAAAGAGTTATTAGCAATTATTTATGCCTTTGATAAATTTAGGCCTTATTTAATTGAAAATAAATGTATTGTGCATACTGACCACTCTGCTATTAAATATCTAATGCAAAACAAAGTTACCAAACCAAGATTAATTAGATGGATATTACTAATGCAAGAATTTGATTTTGAAATCATTAACAAAAAGGGAACTGATAATCAAATAGCAGATCATTTATCAAGGTTAGAATACAATGAATTATCTGACGTTGATAAAGAAATTACTGACAGTTTTCCTGATGAACAATTATATAATATTAATGAGTGGAAAATACCATGATATACTGACATAGTAAATTATATTGTAAGTGATATTTTACCACCTATGTTAACTTTGCAACAACAGAAAAAATTCATTCATGATGCTAAAACATATTTTTGGGATGAACCATATTTATATAAGCAATGTAAAGATCTTATAATTAGAAGATGCGTGCCTTATGAAGAAACAGAACAAATCATTCAGAAATGTCATGATTCTGATTTTGGAGGACATTTTGGAACAGATAAAACTGCTTATAAAATTTTACAATCTGGATTTTATTGGCCTACTCTTTTTAAAGATGTTTATAGATACATCAAAACTTGCAATAGATGCCAACGAGTAGGTAATATATCTAGAAGAAATGAAATGCCTCTAAATTTTATATTAGAAGTTGAAATTTTTGATGTTTGGGGATTAGATTTTATGGGACCATTTGTTCCTTCATTTGGAAACTCATATATCTTAGTTGCTGTTGATTATGTTTCTAAATGGATTGAAGCACAAGCTTTACCTAGATGTGACGCTAAGAGTGTTTCAAAGTTTCTAATGAAAAATATTTTTTTCTAGATTTGGAATGCCAAGAGTGATTATCACTGACGGAGGTTCTCATTTTAGAAATAGATATATTCATAAACTAGTAGAAAAATTTAACATTATTCATAAGATATCAACTGCTTAGCATCCACAAACCAGTGGATTAGCTGAAGTTTCTAATCGAGAGATTAAACTTATTTTAGAAAAGACTGTAAACCTTAATAGAATGGATTGGTCTATAAGACTAGACACTACATTATGGGCATATAGGACTGCTTATAAAACTCCGATTGGAATGACTTCTTACAGGCTTATTTATGGAAAGACTTGCCACTTACTAGTTGAATTAGAACATAAAGCTTATTGGGCAATTAAAGAATTTAATTACAATTTGAAAGAAGCTGGTGAGAAAAGATTATTGCAATTGAATCAATTAGATGAATTAAGAAATGAATCTTATCATACTGATAGAATTTATAAAGAAAAAATGAAATTATGGCATGATCAAAAGATTAACCTGAAGAATTTTGAGCCAGGACAAGAAGTTTTGCTATATAATACAAGATTGAAATTATTTCCTGGGAAATTGAAATCTCGATGGTTAGGACCTTTCACTATAACTCAAATATTTTCATATGGAACTATAGAAATTGAAGATCCAAAAGCTGGGCATATATTTAAAGTAAATGGACACGGATTAAAACCTTATTTTGAAGGAATCGGACCAAATTTTAAAGAGGTTTTAATGCTCGATCAACTCCGATTACTAATTAAATTAGGTCGGTCGACGACGTTAAACCAAGCGCTTTATGGGAGGCAACCCACAGTAGTTATTAATTATGATCTATTTAATATAAATATTAAAAAATTAAAATATAGAATGAAATCTACTCATTTTACTTTTTAGAATCATCACAAATTTGAATTTATATGAAGAAATCAGAAAATATTCGAACCGGAGTGAAAAATTGGGCAATTTACCTAATCTCGCCGACAGCGAAATCGATCCCGCCGACAGCGAGATCGGCGCGACCAAATTCAGTTTTAAATAATTAAATATCCTGCCGATGGCGAGATCGTTACCACTGACAGCGAGATAGTTCAAAAGCGGTTTTTGTGAGTTACTTTGCAAGTTTGGACGGTTCTAAGGGCATTACTCTATAAATAAAATGTTTAAAACTTTATTTTTATACTATCTTCATCCTTAGAAATGACTAGAGTCCCTTCGAAACAAATTATTATGGCCTCCAAACTACTTGAAACCACGAAATCCGGAGTTTTTAACCGACGAAAATTCATCAGTTCCGAGGCTCAGCAATTATTCAACAAAGTTCTGATGAAAAAGCGCCTGATTAAGGAAAGAGGGTTCGTAAACAGAGGAGCGAAGAATTCAACAACAACAATTGAAGAAATGATTGTTCAGCGACGTTGGGAGGTATTCTGCTATACCACATCTGGTGTAGTCATTCCGGTAGTTAAAGAATTCTACTCTAATCTGCATGCGATCCATAATGGAAGTGTCTAAGTAAGAGGCAGATGGGTAACTTTCACTCCTTCTCGGATAAATGAATTATACTCGATTGAGAATATCCCTATTTTCCACTATTCAAATTTTGTTCCTACAAGATACAACATGAATGAGATCTATAGATATCTGACCGACGAACCTGATGATTATGAATTACGAGAAGATGGGTACGTTAGTTTTTCTGCGTCACTTCTTAACCCCGTCTCAAAGCATCGACATTTCTTCATTTCATCAAAGTTATTACCCACTATGAGGGTAAATAAAGTCTCAAAGGAATGCGCAATTTTAAATTACTGTATTCAATCTGGATTGCCTATTGATGTTGGATCTATTATCGTTAAATCTGCATTATGATTAATTGTGCATGGGTCAATTCATGGACTTGGACACCCATCAACTATATTTGCTTTATGTAGTCAGTACCAAGTTTCCTACGAAGCTTGGGAAAAAGTACTATTAGCTTGGAAACCACTAGATCCGACAGATATGTTTCCTACATTGGATAATAATGATGAAACAGTAATTATTTCTGGTCAAGCATCACAAAACAATCCTTTAGTTAAGCCCCTGACTGATAGAACAAACCTCATTTTACGGAAACTTAAAGGATTGGAGAAGGAACTACAGACTGTGATGAATTCTATTGATAATATCTCTGATTTATTCGATCACATCGATTGGAAAATGAAGGAGCACTTTGACCATACAGGACACCTAGAGGCAAGTTTTATACGATTATTGAGACAGAAAAGCGGGGGGATTGAAGAAGACTCTACTGCAGAATTCCCTTTCAGGCCTTTATATAATTTATTTGTGCACCTCCGTTCTATTGGAAACATCAGAGAAGAGAACAGTTCAGATTTCAATGATTAGCAGAGACTTCTATTCATATTATATGTATGTGTATTGATGTTAAATTAGTTTTTGATTTAGTTTGAAATTTACGTAGATAATCTCAGTTTAGATGAGATTGTATGTTATTTGTTTTGTCTCAGCATTTAGAGTATCGTGGTGTAGATTGCAATGCAGAATAAGATATGTTTGGGTTAATTTACTTAGTCAATTGTTAGTATGTAGTTGTAAATTCATGGATTTCATTTATAAAGTTATAATGTTTGTGTTGAGTGAATTTATGTGTTAGTATCTAATCTTAATAAAAATAATAATAAATATATCAAATTTAGTGACGGTAACAATGAACAAGGCTTAATTTAAGTAGAATATAATTAAAAAATTAAAAAATATTAAATGTTAGGAAACCTCACCGACAGCGAGAGAAATCCCGCCGACGGCGAGATTTTCCCGAAACTTTGGCCTTGGTGAATTAATTAGCTCGCCGACGGCGAGAAAATTCTCGCCGATAGTGAGATCGCGAAATACACTTTATTTGACCAGTTAACCAACACTATTCATCGTCTCCCTCCTCAAAAACATAAAAAAACTGACCTAGGGCTTGTGGAATCTTGGATTTGAAGCGATTTCAACACATTTTGATGCCGGATTTTATCTTCCCTTGGTAAGAGCTTCACTCCTATGTAAAAAATTTTTATTTTCACCATGAATTTCTTCTACATTGAGAAATTTTGGAAAAATTCGAAATGAGAAGAAAAGAATGAGAAGAAATTCATGAAACTTGATTTAGATTGATTTTAGTAACTATTGGAAGCCATCTTAGTAATATTTAGAAGTTAAGCTAAGATTTTTGTGAATTTCACGGATCGAAAAATGACTCCACGACAAAAGAGAAGAGTGGATTACGACGAAACTCGTTTTGTGAATGCAATGGCACAATCAAGATATTTTCACAATATTCAAGCCAGAACAAGCATTCAAGATCGAGTTTTCAAAAGTCTTGGAGGAGAAGTTGAGCGAATAATTAAAGAAAGAGGATGGGAAAATTTCTGTTTCATGACCAACATTGCCGCTGTAGAAGTGGTAAAAGAATTTTATGCGAACCTGACACATGCTGAAGATGCACCAGTTAAGGTTAGAGGATTTTTTGTGGAATTCAGCCCTGCAAGAATAAATGCTTATTACGAGGTACGAGACACCTACATCAATGAGTATGATACATTTGGAACTATGGAAGGACCACTGGAAGAGGTGATCGACTTTCTCACTGACGGGAAAGGAGTTTGGAAGATAAAACAACGAGAACGGGTAAACTTCCCTCTTTCTATGTTAAATGAGTCATCTAAAGCCTGGCACTATTTTATTTGTTCTACTTTGTTACCTACTTACCACCATAGTGAGGTAAAAAGAGATAGAGCAGTTTTGAATTTCTTATTCATAACCAAAAAAGTATTAATGTGGGAAGTGTAATTTATAAGAATATATTAGCCACCTCAAGAAGTGAAAGTGGAGGAGGACTAGGACATCCTGGTCTTATCTATGCACTCTGCCAATTATCTGGGGTAGAGGCAAGAGATGATGAGGAATGGGTTGAGCCTATGAAACCCATTACTCTGGCTAATATTAAGAAATATGAATCCCACGAAGGATGGAGATCTGGGACAAGGAACTATGTACCTTCTTCAAGTAGAGATATTCTCTCTACTAGTTATGACCCACCTCCCTATAGTACTCCTACCCTTCAAGATTTGATGAATGAGATGACTTTACAGCGGAAAAGTTTTGAGAAAATAGAAGAAAAACTGGAGCATATTGATAAGAGAATTGGAGGCTTAGAAATAAGACATGATTATGACAACGAGTATCTCCAGAGACATTCAGAGTATGAGATAGCCTATTATGATGCTGAAAATCGTTACAGGAGAGGAGAGCTCGATGTTGTATTTCCTGAGTGCCCTCGATATACTCATTACCAGCCTAATCCACCCACTGATCCAGGAAATGACGATATAGTTTGGGACTTTGATGCAGAAGATTAGATGTTATGTTTATTTGTTTAGTTATAGATTCTAATGTTGTTATTGTTTGTTTGTTGTTTTACATTTTAGTATTGATGTTTTAGTTTATGAACTTGATTATGATGTAGTGTAGATTGTTTTAATATTGATGTTAAATTTAGACAGTTTTTAAATTTTTAATGTCTTTAGACTACTATTGTAACTTTGGATTGAATTATTAAATGTATGTGGATGTAGTATAATATGTAAGTATAAAATGTGGTAGTATTGTGTTAAAACTTCTTTACCCAGCATTTTCTTTAACATTTGGTGTATAGAAAAATACTAACAGTACAGGTTAATTAAGTAATGGAAAAAGCCTACAGAACTCCAAAAAGAAGAAATACCTAAAGCTTGAAGGTATGATTTAAATATTAGAGTTTATTTCCTTTTCACCCTATGTAGATAGATAGAAAAATTTAAGTTTGGGGGAGGAAAAAAATAATACAAATTTAATTATTAAATTGTTCTCAATTTACATTTTCAAAATTATTATAAAATGATTTTCTGAAGTAATTTTAATTCAGTAAACTAGAATTGATTTATTTAATTATTATAGAAGTTAAGAGAAATACTTTTAATGATTAACTAATTTTACCGATTAAGAAATTTAGTTTAAAAGTATAAGAATATAGTTAACTATTTAAAAGTAAGGAAAACTATATTTTCAAATATAAAATTCTTAGGTATTTAGTGAGAAAGAAAAGATTGGAACTCAATGAAGTAAAAACTTTGAAATACATATAAGGTAAGTAAATGTTTAAAGTTTCAAATTTAGGAAGAGGAAAATGAAGTTCAAAATTATTAACAGGCTAACCAAAAATAGTGATCCTCACTTAATAAAAGAAAAGAAAAAGAAGAATTGAAAATCAATCCAGAAAGAAAAGAATATATATATATATATATAAAGTGAGGAGAAGCTTGAGGAGATGTCTTATCAAAAATTGGCTTCATTTGAATCAACCTAAAGGATAAACTTCAATTACATTTCTGGACTTATATATATGGATTAGTCTTTTACTAAGTTGTGTTTTCATGAAATGCAGATCATCTAAATATCTTAAGCAATTTAGTATTGAAAAGTATAGTCATTCTTGAAATAAATAGAAGACTAGAAATCTTAAACTTGAAAACTAAATAGCCTTATATCTATAAAATTAGTTTAATTATTTTAAAATATTTCTATTAAACTTTATTATAATACTTATTAAAATCTAATTCATAGTATTTCTGAATTAAAACTTTACTACGAATAATCATTTACTTTTATATATAGTACCTAAATTACTTTAGGACAAGTAATAGTTAAGTTTGGGGGAATTTGATCACTAGAAAATATATTAAGAATTTCATACCAATTTTATATGAAATTGCACTTTAAAGAAAAGTATTTTCTTTATTTTATTGCAGGAATAAAGATTTATAAGTACTGAAAGCAAAAAGCACAAAAGAAGCGGATTTGGAGCAAAAAGGACTTAATTTTATAAAAATTGAACTATCCAGCTGACGGTGAGATTTAGGCCGCCGACGGCGAGTTTTTCCCGAAAGTTTTGAATATATTATAAGGAGCCCGCTGACGGCGAGATCGAGCCCGCCGACAGCGAGATCGGCGTGGTTAGTCCATCTTCTAGAAGCCTGCCGACGGCGAGATCAAGTCGCCGACGGCGAGACAGTTGAAAAGAGCCAGAATACAATGAACCTGGACGCTTTTTGAAGAGGTGCTTAAGTACCTTTTGGAGATTTGACCCCTTCTATAAATAGAAACGAATTCTAGTTATTTGTATGTCATTTGTGTGTCATTAGAGTGTTAGTTTTTGTCATTTGTGTGAAAGCTAAGAGTCTTTGAGTGAGTGTTTAGCGTATTGGTGTGCTGTACTGGAAGGAAGAGTCAAAGGAACTTCAAGAATCTGCTTGGGGAGAAGAATTGAGATAAGTACATTTGTTATTTGTTTGTTAACTTTAATGAAATCTATGCTTTGTGTTATTTTTCCCATGTATTCTGAGTAGTTTCCTTAGTCTTTATCCTTGTTATTGAGATTACGTAAAATGTTGAATTAAAGTAATTGTGCCTAAAATATGCAAATAGAAATTATGCTAATCTTTAACTTAAATCTTAATTTACTTTCAATCTAGCCAATTGATTTGTTAACATATGTTGAAATATCAACTATAGTAAAGATTACATCCAAGATTCAGAGAAGTCAAAAGCCTTGGAAGGAGTGTGGAAATAAATAAGGAAATATTAACCATTGGGCTTAGAATTGGACATTTTAGTGTGACAGACTAAAATATTCAATTCGGTCTTATTGTTTGAGAGCTGAAGTGTATATGTTAGCCCTCAGGTGAGGGGAACGTGGGAGCTCTGAAGTGGCAGTCGGTATCCTCCCAGCCTAGCCGCAGATTTAGTAATCAAACATAAGATTAGTCAATATTCTTTGCACCTGGACCAAAGGGTAAAGAATAGGAATGCTCCTATTTGGCACAATACAATTAAAAACTTATTTAATTCTTCATTCACTTAATTCTCAAAAACAAGAAGAAAGATACTTTTTCTGAAATTTAATATTCAACCTTAAGCATTAGTTTATTTTAGTTTAAGTATTCTAAATTTCCGTGTACAAGATTAGTAAGTAAGTTTAATTTATTTTGTCTTTGAAAATTGCTAACTTCCCTGTGGGATCGATATCTAGGACTCCATTAGAGCCCTATATTACTTGATAACGATACATATACTTGCGTAGTATCCACAATATAAATCATAAATTCCATAACAGAATCATCAGTATTTATATATTCAGTGCGGGATCAAGTTTTTGGTGTCGTTGCTAATTTTCATATAATAGTTGTAAGTATAAATATCGAAAAGTGGATCAAATATAAAACCTTAAGTCTAGTTTATATTAGACTTAAACCCAATTTTAAAATCTAGTTAAGCTTAATCAAATCTAATCAACATCAGAATTAAATTTTAAGGCTAAACTGGAATTAACAAAAACTCCCTCGGGACTAACATACATTGGACCTGGAATTCTAAGTCTAATCCACATTAGACTTAAAATCAAACTTCTTAACTAAATATTTTAGATTTAAAAAACACTGAATCTAAAATCCTAAAGTCTAACTTATATTATGTTTTACTCAATTTTAAGTCTAATTAAAATTCGTCTTAACAGACATGGAATCTAAAATTCTAAAATCTAACTCATGTTAGATTTCTTTAAGTTTTATATTAAACTTAACCCAAATATCTTTAGATTCAAAAGGCATCGAATCTAAAAGCCAAAAATCTAACTCATGTTAGATTTTCTCTTTAAGTTTAATTCATATTAGGCTTAACTGAAATATCTTTTGATTCAAAAGACATCAAATCTAAAATCCTAAAATATAACTCATGTTATAATTTTTCTTTAAGTCTAATTCATATTAGGCTTACCCCAAATATCTTAAGATTTAAAAGACATCGAATCTAAAATCCTAAAATTTAACTCATGTTAGGTTCTATTTTTAAGTCTAATTCAAGTTAGGCTTAACTCAAATATCTTTAGATTCAAAAGACATTGATTCTAAAATCCTAAAATCTAACTCATTTTAGATTTTATTTTTTAAGTCCAATTCATATTAGGCTTAACCGAAATATCTTTAGATTCAAAGACATTAAATCTAAAATCATAAAGTCTAAATTATGTTAGATATTACAAACCACAAATGATTCTTAATAATTGAACCATAAAAAAATATATGACAAAAACTACAAAAAAAATTAATCGGTTAATCAATCTTTAAAAACCAACAAAAGACATTAAAACTTAAATGAAATAAAAATCAACAAAGATTATCAAATGCATACTGAACCTCAACGTTCTTGATTTACAAAGATTTCTTGGACGATGCAATCCTCTTCATTGACATCAGTCTTCTCATCCTAATTTAAAAAGTATTCGGACTAAGTAGATCAAGGCATTCGACGAACCTGGGACTATGGAGCCATAGACATCTTGACCGGGTTGTTTAAAAAAAATTAACCAACTAAAACAATAATTTAAGAAATAAAATCAAGATTATTTCCTTTGAAAGAATAACTCTGACACTGTTTTTCTTGCAGGTTGAAGTCAACTTAAGTTTTAGATTTACTTTGCATGTTATTAGGATGTGTTAACTCTATTTTGTAGGACGATGTTATGAGGACGGGACAAACAACAACAAAATAAAAGCAAAAGAATGACATTAAAACAGAACTAAAATATCAAAACCAAACCAATTATAAAACAAAATCAAAACTCATGGGATAGCCACTGAACAAACTATAAAACGACAATAACACAATGACAAATTAAAAAAACAAAAATCAAAATGACAATAAAATAAATAACAAAATAAAACTATAACGACAAAACAAAAATGACATCACCAAAATAAAATAAAACAAAAAGAACTTTAGGATAATACACTTATTACCCCTAGGATTGAACATTGTAGTTTTTTTCCTTGACCTTGACATTTTTCTTAGAGAGTGAATATTAACGTTAATCAGGAGTTTTCCTAGGCAATTCCTATTATCTAAAGATGTAATTAACTATAAGAGCTTGCTTCTATAGGAGAATTAAAGAACTCAGAATATGTATCACACCTAAAATCTCTGGTTATGAGAGGTCATCCTATACAGAAATATCTAAATAAGACATTTTGGATTCTTCTTCGTAAGGATTACCACTGACATTTCCTTATTCGACTATTTTCTATTTTATTAGCTCTTGTCCTCCTTCTTCAAGTTTTTTAACATCTAAGGATTCTTCACATGATCCAAAGAAAAAGATTACTTGAAGATTAGGGCGATATGATAGAGAAATAGAGTGGCGACTCCTCAACAACAACATCGACAGACATCTCGACATTCACATCGACACGAGAGAATTGATGGTGTTGACGGTGACGAGCTGAGTCCCGGAATGCCATCAATCCAATTCAAGCAAGTAATCAGTGCTCATAAAGGAAAAAAAGGAAAGACACGCACAAGTTTGATCAACCTAACCTAGGTCTTGGTTTGTGAGCTAGCAAAGATTTCTAATAGTGTGGTGCATGAGGTTTGTCATTTTGGCATTTATGTTAGAGTTGTAGTTCATGTTGAATTTTAACTTATTACCATTAGAAGATTATAGCTTAAATGACTTAATATTGTGCAATTATATTCAATTTTAACATATTAGTTAAATTTAACTATTAATTAATGTTAAAAAGAGTGTTGTGAAATGTGAGACCCACCTAAAAAAGGGGTCCCAGTATTCATAACTTTCTAATCCTAGCAAGGAAGCGTGCTTTATTTTGTGAAAATAAAAAATACTTCCCTGAATATCTATGGATGGCTTCATTATGTGTTTTTAACTAAAGGTTTGTAAATCCATCTTTTAATTGATTCTTCTAATTTTACTAAACTTAGATTTAAGTTACTTAAAATGTTTAGTCAACAACTTACAATTCCAAAGAAATGTTATGGAACTCTAAGTGAAGGGTAGGGAATTTGAATTCCTAAAAATAATATATCTGGGAAAAAGCATAAGCTCAATTCTAAGAGATCATGACAATTAGGGAGATTATGCTAATATTCTTCATGTTGATATTGATTAAGTTTTAATGTTCACTACTTGAGGTTTGGCCATCCAATGAGAACCTTGAATGTTCATCATATTATATTCTAAACTCACTTAGAGATTAGAAGAATAAATTTAGAAAAATGAGAACCACTTTGGACTACATTTCTTTTCCTTTTATTTAATTAATGTATTGATTTTTAATTATGCAAAATTAAAAAAAGTCTCAGAAAAATATAAAAATTATTAGTTGGTTGAGAATCTTATCCGGAGCCTACTGTATAATTTCAATAATTTTACATTATAATTATTAAATAATGATTTATTAAATATTTAATTCAATTTTTTAGATATTCACAATATAGAAATTATTTTAGTTAACAAAATTAATTTAATTATATTTTCTATTTTTTACTCTATTTAATATGTATAAGATTAAATTTTCATTAAGTTTTGTAATTTAATTTAATTCCCATGAATTTTAGAATTTCAGTTATTTTTTTTAAAAAGAGTTATTAATTGATAATTGGAATTTACCAAAAAAAATTATTATTAACATTTTTTTAATATTTTTATAAATTTTGCTTTCATATAAATGGCATATGGTCAAAGTATCAGTTTATGTAGTCATATATATATATATATTAATGTAAATTGTTGAACCAATTTTGTTTGTTTTTTTACTAGCCATGTCATTAATGACGGGGACCCGATTTTAGTTAGAATTTACTTGGATCAATCATAGCCCTAAATTTCTATAAGAAAAACGGACGGCTAAGATTTTATCTTCTTCCTCAGACCCACTCCAACCGTTATCGCAGCCCTTCCTCTCTAAAAATCGCAAACCAGCCACTTTGATGGTCGCCAAATTTTCCCGGAGCTGCGTCCGGACTCCAATCAGAGATCAGCGGCCTGTAGGGCCGCTGAAATACGAAAAAAAAAAAAAATTTTTTTCTCTCACGGTCCCACCTCCCCCTCCTCCGCTGTCTCTGATTGGGAGTCCGGACGCAGAGCTGCGTCCGGACTCCGCAGGGAAAAATTTCGCTTGATGGTCAGAGCTTGGCTGGAAATGACGGTGGTCGGACGAGAAGGGGATAAGATAGAGTATGAAAGGATGAAGGAAGCTTCGGGTGAATGTTGCGGTCACTTCTCCTTAAGACAGCGGAGGTTGAGGTGCTTCGTCATCTCCGAAGACTAAGATCACCGGAATCCTCGCCAGAGTTGGTTTTTTTAGCTCGCCAGAGGATTTGAAAAGGTGCAAATGCAAGTAGTGAGTTCCTTCAGGCTCATGGAAGCTCTAAAGAAGAAAAAAACTAGATGCTTCACACTCATTTCGATTTTGGATTTTCTACTACTTAAATTTTCGGCCGCTTTGAGTTCAGAGCAACAGAAAGAAGATGTTGTGATTTGCTTTTGGTCCAAGTTCCACTTCTTTCGGTTGGGTTCAAGAGGAGTTGGGGAGGACCACGGAAGGAGAAAAATTTCATACGTGCGTAATAATCCTTCAATAACATCCATTTCAAGGTTATTTGAGGGTTACTGACAAGTTTTAAGGTATTAATTTTAATAATTAATTAACATCAATAACTTTTGCGGGTTTCATTTCAATGTTATTCATAATTTTTTATGAGAATATTATGAGATTATTTAGAGTATGCACGTAAAATTGTGTGCATACTTCGTATGAAAATTTGCCCCCTGCGGAAGATGGAGGCAGCTCAAGAGATTATTAATCTCTTAGGAAAAGAGTCCCACTTGGGGAAATTGGCTAATGGGGCGAAATGACAGCAAGGTTGACCAAGGGGAGGAACTAGCCAGCCACGTGTAGTCTTGCTCATCCAATGGTGAGTCACTAATTGCATAGAGGAAGAATCTCTAAGGGTTGATATGGCTTGGACTTAGCTTTGACTGCCTCAGATAGACTTGCGTTGGTCCCAAGCACATTTTATTTGAATTAGTTTATAATTTGTACCTTATTTGATTTTTTTTTTTTAGATAATTTATTTGAAGTTTAATTTGATTAAAGTTTGCGTTTAAGTTCAAAATTTATGTGTTTCAATTGACCACCCAATCCACATGTATGAGGAAACTGGCATATGTAAATGTTTCATTTTTTAGTTTCATATTTTTATTCAATTGATGACACTTTTTTTTTAGTTTTAGGCTTATTTAATTCATACTTAATTTTGATTTTGATTAAGTTTTATATTTATTGTATTCTAATTTTGATTTATTTTAGATTTTGGTTTGGTTTAATTCTATTCAGATTAACAGTTTGATTTTAATTTTATTTTAGTTCATGTTCGATTTAATTTTAATATTTATGTTATATTCTTATATTATAACTTGTGCTTAATCTTAGTTGAAGTTTATATTTGATTTAGTTTGAGTTCATGTTTTTGTTTAAATTCTAATATAATGTATGAGAGCGTATTATTTTTAATTTTAATTTTAAATTTTAATCATGATAAACTTATACTAGATTTTAATTTGAGTTTAGTTTTATGTTTTATTTATGTCTTAGTTCAATTTATGGAATTTTAAATTAAATTAATTTTAATGTTATTGTCTTTAGTTATTTTATTATTATTATTTATATTATCATTCTTATTCTCAAAACTATCGTAGCCTCGACGCACCCCAAATTAAGTATATTTTGAGCTTGAACGGTCTCATTTGGACAGTTCAGACAATGTGGACAAACTCGTGCAATCCGTTTTGCGAAGCATCGCTTTGGAGAAAACCTTTTACGTGTGAGAGAATTTCATACATGAAAACTTAAAACGTATAAAGCCACATAAAAATTTCATAAAAATACTGTCAAACTCTAACTATAATCTTCAAAAATAATTAATAAAGAATGCTTACATAATTGAATTTTGAGTATTATAATGTGTGGGAGAGGCCAGGATAGGTTTACGTCTATTTTTATGTTAAATTTAATTTTGTTCAGCTTGAAGTTTAATTTATGTTTATTTAATTAGATTTATATATTTAATTCAGTTTTATTAATTTAAGCCAAGCCCAAATCCATTCAAGCTAACTCCAGTCTTAAGTCGGCCAAGGTTAACTACCTATGGACTTTAATGAAAAACCTAGGTCTAGATGGAGAAAGTGGTGAGGAAAAGTATCGACAAAAAATGAGTTCGACAATTAGATTTTTAAATATATGAGTTCTGACTGGTATGTATCTAAGTCACAGATTAACAATCAGGTCATTATGAACTTTGAGTTGAAGTGGATTTAAATTGCTCAATTAGAGACATTTTGGTTCTATTTTAGCCAATCGATATCTAGTCGAAGCAGGCAAGGATTGAAAATTTATTGTTAATAGCCTTAATTTGATTTTGACATTGAATGTGCAATTAGATATGTAAATAAATATGAATTATGTCATACGTAAGTGGCATAGTTATTTGGTTTACATGAATGTATGCAAGTTCAGTTCATACGTTTAATAAAAAGCTTATAATAACTTAGTGGTTGTATGTAAGCTAATGTCCTTTCATACTTGATCCACATAATAATTATTGTTGTTGAATATACTCTAATCATGCATCTATATGGAGTTTGATGCTTCATTTTTAAATAATGTAAGATAGAATTTAATATTTTAGGGAGTAGTTAATGCCTGACAAAACAAGGTATGATTATACAAATAACTTAGTTAACATTCTCCAAAAATGTTTTAATTAGATTGCAGATTTACTAAAAGAGACAAATTCGCATGATAACTCAGTGTCATAATACTTATGCAGAATAAATTATTTTGCCTCTAGGTTAGGTTTTAAGTAGGAGAAGATATATTATTGTGTCAATGGATACATGTAATTTTATAAAGCTAACACAATGGAAAATAGTATAGATTTTGTGAGTATCTTTGATTTAGACCTCAGAATTAAGGAATTATGATGTATAAAGAAGTTACATATAATCGCTCCTCTTATCTTCCACGTATTTCATGTCTTCAAATATTAGTTATAGATGAAGGACAAGTTCATCAAATTGGTGCGGGGAGAAAGACAATCATGCAGAATGAAGCTGAGTTCATTGCACTGTCAAGGTATGTCCCACACTTGATAACTACTGCAACAGAGAAGTGCTATAGATTTCTTTCGGGATTAAAGCACTCGATCAAGCAGTCATTAGTGGAGCGCGCTAGACGAGTAAAGATTGATTTCCAATGTATTAAAAAAATTAAAGAGACACACAAGAGGAAGAGTGTTGATTAAGTAGAGCATATGGATCTATCAAAAGAATTTAATGTAATGATGCCCAATTTTAATGCTGATAGATTTAATGGTGGCACTTCTCGTATCGTGGTCACTTGTGCTAAATGTAAAAAATAAGATAAAGGTAAATATTTGATGGACTCTCATACATGTTTTTGGTGAACAACTTTAACATGACAAAGAAAATGACTTCCCTCAATGGTTTAAAGTGCATGTAAGTTATACTCATCTCGCATACTTATTGTTATCTATTTTGAAACAAACAATAAAACTGTGATTGTGTATGAAATTCATAGATTCATAATC
This sequence comes from Papilionanthe hookeriana x Papilionanthe teres, assembly GCA_022702705.1. Lineage (NCBI taxonomy): Eukaryota > Viridiplantae > Streptophyta > Magnoliopsida > Asparagales > Orchidaceae > Papilionanthe > Papilionanthe hookeriana x Papilionanthe teres. Next base: position 129,118,463 of record CM040421.1, on the reverse strand, counting down.
GAAATAATTAATTAACAAATTTGGGATTGATAGATGTTATTTGGGGTCCTTTACACATTAAGAAAACTTAGTCAATGTATGATGTGAATGAGTATAGATTTTTTACAAGATCCTGTTAAGGAAGAAAAAAAACTAATAACTTTGTTGTTTGTGTTAAAGTGAAAATTAATTCATATGATGAAATAGATTATTAAGGGATTCTTGAAGAACATGTTCAAATAGAATACCATGGTTTTATAGAGAGAAGTGCATTCATGCTCAACTGTTATTAGTTTCATCATGTTCCTAATTTTGAATTAAGTGTGAACAAATAATATAATAGTGTTAAATTTAAACTGAATAAAAGATATGATAAATTTGATCATTTCATTCTACTTAGAAAAATGAGTTTGCTATTTTATCTTTGATACTCTGATAGAGAAAATTAATATTGATTGGGTTGTAATCATCATGAGTAAACTCAGATTGACAATTAATATTCAAAAAATTGTTGAACCCACTCATAAAGAAAGAGAGATGTTTTCATTCTAATTGACTCTATTCATGAAGAGAAAACTTTAAATGATGTCAGTGATTCACACAAAGAAATTACTCTTAATGAGTACGACTCTGGTGATGGTTTAAATGGAAAAATTCTATGTTCATCATCTAGTCTCTTATCAAATGATATAAAATAAGATGTGTACATTATTTAATTTATTATTTTTATTAAATGATTCATCTTCTACTTAGTACTTCATCATTTATTTATAGTTTCACCTTCTTTTAATTGTTTAAACTTATGTTTCAGTACTAGTAGTTCGAATATTGCACTTTAAAATTTGTTCATACTTTTATTTGATGTTATTACTATTATTTTTAGTTGCGATAGTATGTAGATTACATTTTACAATGTTACCTTGTGTTTACTATTTAAACTTCTGTTTTCAGTACTAGTAGTTTGTAAATTATAATTTAAGTTTTGATCATACTTCTATTTAAGGCTATGTGCAATAATTATTTCTTCTTTTCAAGATGAAGATTACATCTGGAAGCGACAATGATCTCCCTCCATATAGGGGACACTGTCACAATTATGTAAGTGAAAGGCACTCGTCTGATGATGAAATAGTGGTACTATACAAATGATCACTTATATCTCGCTGTTAAGCGCAAACACTATTTCCTTTGCACCCTCCCTACGAAGCTTTACCCTGATTCCATCACCCAAGCCACACCCCCCATTTTACACCCCATCTCCTTCCACTATATCATCACCATCGCCTATATTGCATATATGTTGTCTTTCTACTTTTTAAACAATTCCTTCTACTACTGTCAATCGAGGTGTGTCGGACAACACAAGAAGCACATATGAGTTCTGGCCTGTTGGGCTAATGTAAGTTTTTAATTTATAGAAAAATACAACTCTATTACAAATTTTTTTTCATTAAACTAACTAAAAATATATTTATTTCAGATTATATCCCTCTACATTAGATGTTCATATCATCAGGGATATCATATAAAGTAAGTATGACGCTTCTAACTTATGGTTTAAGGAGATTTTAGATAAAGTATGAGATATGTGGTTCAGAGATTTTTTAGTAAACCCTTGACATGTATCTTAAGTTAAATAATTTTATTTATCAATTATATTGGTATTCGTTATGTAGAAATAGTTCTCTAGGCGCCTCAAGCATTAATTACATGTGAGGAGTTTGAGTCGAGAGGAGAGCCCATCTTAACGATAGCTTTGCTAGGATATAAAAGATGGGTCAGCACTCTGTGTGGCTAGGGGAGGACGAGTACGCTTTTTTTTTTCTTTTGTGATGAGGTTTCGTGCGTGAAAATTGAACTAAAACAAAAGAGGTACATTTTTATTATTTTATTATATAGTTTTCTGATGGCCAACCGATGACCTTTCAATGGACCGTTGATATGTAGTAAACTGACAGTTAATGGTCATTGGTTTACTATCCAATACTATCCAATGGATCTTAGCTTGGAATGAATTGATCATCTAAATTCTTTTCTATATGTTATTCATTGGTATTTTGTTGATCTGATATGCCATCAAAATTGCCAATAGAATTAAGGTTTTAGATGAATGAAACAATAACGCTCATTTGCTTTTAAGAAAAAAATGTTAATTTTTTATAACAAACTACTTACATTTTAATTATTTTCGAAGATTTTTTACAGTTGAAAATGAGCTAAATTCTTGTTGTGGTTGTAAAAAATGAGAAATGAAAATTTTGCTTATCTTAAGTTGGAATTCAAGCAAGTTGTGATCAGGGTTAGCCATATTAAAGTTCATAAGTTTGAAGATGTTGTAGCATTAGAGAAGCAAGTCGATTGATTGTAGTAATCAGTCTCTAAGTAAGAAATTTTTAATATATAGAGTCTGATTGTGTTAATCAATCGTTCACTCTGTGTCCTTAGTTTCACCGCTCTAGTTTGATGGCGGAGTGTTTGCAGGTATCGGGGTGTTCCCTTATATTTGTTTAAATGGTTTGCCATATTTTTTTATTTTAATATTTATTTATTTATTTATTTGTAGATAACACCTTAGTGCCCAAATGATAGAACTTAAATGTCCAAGCCAAATTCATAATTTGAGATCACAATACTCTGGCGTTGAAAGAGGAGGGCCACATTGCTTAGATATAGGGACTCAGGTCGAGATCAGCAGCACTGCAATGCTGAGCTTAAATTTAAAACCCAAAAGTGTGACAGTGCAGCGTCCCTGATGTAGTTTCATATCGTGGAGCTCCGATGTTCGTAACCTATTAGGAAATTGTTGACTGGTGAAAGTTTAGATTTTGAGTTTTTTTTTTATGCAAAGGAAAGAAGTGTCCTAAAGTATTCCAAAGTGCGGAGAGGCTTGAGTGTGATATAATTTGTACAATTCTCCTTATTTTCATAATAGTGATATTTTTGTGTCGTATGATTTTTTTCTCATTCTTACGTTTTTATCATGTTAAAGCTTGTGTTTTTTGTGTTTCTTATTTTTTGAGTGCTTCTTTTGAAAGTTTGCTTCAGATCTCTCAAATATATTTCAACGAATTATTCACATCTCACGCAACATCTGGGGCTTAGGTTCAATTCCTAATAAAGAGTGGGCTGAACCTCAAGCTCAGCAAATGAGCATTGGCAAATGGTGCCTATGTGGATGATGAAGATGATCATAGATCAAAATGAGTAGTGATGCAAGAATGGGCAAGGTTTAGGGCATCACACGATGATGCTTGTCATGATCTCAAATTAATTAAAAAAAAACAATATTGCTATTATCAGAATTACATCTTTTGCTCACAACGTTGATAGCCTAACCATTCCACCAGACAACCTATTTTTACAAAAAATATAGTTTTCCAAAGACATAATATTGCACATGGTTTAAAATTGAACACTTAGTTTGTCTGTTTAAACTATTGTCTATCTAGTAGTTTGTGCGGGATCAATGAATTTGCTGGATTGATGTATTTCTTTGATGACATTCATACTTGTGATTCAGTTGGTAGTCTCTCGACTTAAATATTCCAGTTGTTGTTTACAAGCATGGCATCTAATACCTTAAGTAGCTACCTCCTGGCAAAAGGAAAGGCAAAAAAATTTAAACTCTGTATTCTCTTGCAGAAACCATATGGTTCCTTCTTTATGTTGCTTCTTCCTGTAGGCAGGAATTCCAAATACACACTCTTCCGAAATATCGATGAATTTGCGGGATTCATACATGTGATTCAGTTGGTAGTTTCTGGACTTAAATATTCCAGTTGTTGTTTACAAACATGGCATCTAATACCTTAAGTAGCTACCTCCTGGCAGAAGAAAAGGAAAAAAAAATTTGAACTTTGTTCTCTCTTCCAGAAACCATATGGTTCCTTATTTATCTTGTTTCTTCTTTTAGGTAGGAATTCCAAATACATACTGTTCCGAAATTCCAAGCATCACTAGCTTTGTTGCTACCGTTTGCCAGGCCACTACCATGGCCACGAACAATAATTGCTCTTCTGTGAGCATAGAGCGGGAGACAAGCTGGGTGATTGACTTGGAGAATAAACTAGCACGCAACAATCCAGCCGATGAAGAGATTCAATGGAAGCAACCATTCATGTTCAGATTGCCAGATTTCGTGAGGATGATGATGCCAGATGTGTTCACGCCAAAAGTGGTTGCAATAGGTCCCTACCATCATCACAAAAGTCATCTTCAACCTATAGAGTCTCACAAGGAAAGGGCTCTCCACCACTTTTTGAAGAGGAGTCACAAGTCTCTGAATGTTTATGTGAGAGAAATTAAGAGTGTAGTGAAGGAGCTGCAAGGCTCATACGTTGGTCTTGAGGAGGAATGGAGGAATCAAGATAATTTCATAAAGCTTATGATAATTGATGGCTGCTTCATGCTGGAACTAATGAGGCTCGATCCGGAGCATTGTCAAAATTATGCCCCTAACGATCCTTTCTTTAGTCTCCATGCGTTGTATTACAAGATTCCTTACATGAGGAGGGACATGTTGATTCTCGAGAACCAACTGCCTATATTGGTATTCAAGAAGCTGGTCTCTGTTGAAAAAAACGTCGATGAAAATGTAAAAATCAAACATATATAAATGCATAAGAATTAGTGCTCTGTATGGAAATTTCAGTTTAATGTTTGGCTTATTTGATTGGATTTACTTAAGTCCTTCTTAAATCCGGCTAAAAATCAAAAGTTGAATAATTTTTTTTTAATTTTATTTTATTTCAGGAAGCGGAACGTGAAATCACAAAACTTGTCGTTAAGTTCTTTGTGCCGAGCATCTATGTATACAAAACGGACCTCAAAGAATTCACAGAGGCTACCCACGGCTTCCATGCCTTGGACATCTATCGCCGTAGCAGACTCTTCATTTTCTCCTGGGCTAAACAACAACAAAGAAATCCACCTCATCCCATCACAAACTTCGCCCCGATGCGCTCTGCCACGCGGCTCCATGAGGCCGGCATCACCTTCAAACAGAGCCCTTCCAGCACCCTCAACGACATTGATTTCAATCCAAGCGACGGCATCCTCACGCTGCCCTGCATAACCGTGGATGACGCCACCCAGTACGAGTTTCTCAACATGGTTGCCCTGGAATACTTACATGCCGATTGCGGCGGCGAAATATCTTCATATCTTGCCTTCATGGATTCTCTAATGAACTCAGCTGAGGATGTGGAGTTGTTGCAAAAATATGGAGTAGTCAACAATGGGCTGGGGAGTGACGATGACATTGTCAGGCTTTTTAACAGTATGAGTAGGGAGCTGATAGTGGACCAAGGTGGAAGTTTGGGGTCAGTGCAGGTTTCAGTGGAGAAGTATTGCCGGAAAAGCTGGAATATTTGGAAGGCGAACCTGGTGCATACATACCTTAGGAATCCTTGGTCATTGATATCTGGTTCCGCTGCTTTGTTTGTCATCTTGCTCACTATTCTCTCTACCGTCGTCGCTATCTTCCAGTGGAAAAATGTCTGATGCATAGAATTTACTTGATCAGTTCCGGAGCGTCAACTAACATTATTTAAAAGGAAAAAAAAGACCAATAATCATACTAATAAACAAATTCCAATGTGATTTATATGTTCACTTATTTTGTGTTGAGATATAATTTGTGTTTTATATATTTTTTAATATAAGTTTCACCTTCATAAGATCTTAATTGACAAGAAATTTTGGGGTGATTCCATTGTATCTGTTGGATTTGAATAAAGTTGATGAAATGTAAAATTGTTATGCTATACCTTACTTGTTCATATTATTATTTGATTTTAAAATAAATCTTCACTTGTTGTATGCTTCTTAGATAGATTGCAAATTGGTCTGCTTTAGAGGTCACAAGTACCTTGTGAATCACGCATCTTGAAAGACAAATTTTGTAAATTTTTTATTTAGCATCATAACTGAAGGCCATATCTCAGCAGCAAGACAAAGGGAGCTAATCAACACTTTGCATCGCCTTCGACTAATTAATCAAATAGGTTGTAATCCCCTGATTGTCACAAAAATGGGGGAACGAATGCCCCTTGTGCAAATGGAAAGGGGAATATGACATCCTAGCTAGACCTGACTAGATAGGTCTGGTTTGACCAATTTCATATGCTATACAGATAAAATAAGCTCCACATTGAGAAATTTTTCCTTCGAGAATTGCCATGATAAGAGTCATTGTCCATAAACATGCTTAAGTTGGAGTTTGCTTGCTCTATCGAAGAGTTTTAAAATAGTTTGCAATGCAATTTTGAGAGCATGATGTGCACATTTTTTTGATAAACTTTAGATAGATCAAAAAATTAATTAGATACTACATTAAAATTAATGATGATGCCAAAGTGACTTTTTATCTATATATATCAATACTTATTTCATAAAGATTATTGTTTATTTTATAAAAGGTAAGCCATTTTTAGATGCTCTAATATTTTTATGTATTGGTGCTACGGTGTCGAATAATAGTGGACAAAGATCTATATAAATAAAAAATTAACTTGAACTTATGATGATTTTTGCATTAATAGACAAATTAATGAAAAATTTATCTTTTTCATACCAAAAGAAAGGCATCACTCAACTCTAAAAAAAGTCTACAAAAAAAAACTACTAATATATATATACATAAATATATATATATATATATATATATATATATATATATATATATATATATATATATATATATATATATATATGTATATATATAGATTGAAGAAGTCTTAGGGCAGATTATATTGAAAATAAAAAAGGGTACAAAGGGATGTATGAGAGGGCCCCATAACCTAGCTATACAATACATATCCCAACCAAAAGATATAGAAAGACTCAAAAACAACATAAACACAAAACAAGTTGATAATAAGTAGCTATAGACAAGGCAATTTAGTCCTGCCTTTTCTTCTGTTACTAGTAGTGGAGGCAAATAACAAACTCTGTAGTGCAATGCCATTGCTAGGAGTGACCACAATATCTTCCATTAAGTCTCCAAGCTGGATAGTGCCCCCAGGCTTCTTTTTCCGCCGAGAAGTGTAAACTTGTCATTCTTCTGAGGACTGGGCAACTCCATGTTGAGCAGGATCAGCATGTTGTAGGCCTTGACCTTGACAATCCTCCAATACTTGGGAAACCCCATCTCTCTCAATAGGCAGGTCTAATACAATTAGGGAGTTATCAACTACATCCATAATATCAGTAGTATATCTTGTGTTTTGATTAGAGTCTGCCTCATTAGCATTGGGAAAAACCTACTGAAAATCAAGTAGAGGAACCTGAGCATCCCCCACAATAGAAAGACAAACATCAACCATCCTAACACTGTTAGAGAAAGCAGCACCATTTTGCACATTATGTTCAGCAGCACCATTGTTCACATTAACCTCCATCGGCATAGTAGGAACCTCAACGATCGCTAACTCAATATTTGGGACTAGACAAGCTTTTAAAGCAATGTGAGTATTCTCCGGAAGGGGCAAGTTATTAACACCAACATCCCCTAGCTGAGATGGAGGATGAGGTGAATCAATAGCAAGAACAGTGAGAGTGGACTGAATTTTGGTATTTCTGTGGGTCTCATTTGCAACCTGTAATTGTGGCCGTAAATGTGAGTGCAATCGGTAGCAAACAAAATTGCTATGGCCGAACATCCCACAGTGCGAACAATAATGTAGATGCGGGCCCATCACGATCTCTTGCCAATAACCTTGGTGAGGAGGACCAATCCAAATCCCATCAGGAAAAGATTTGGTGATATCTCGTTCGACAAGCACACAAGCTTCAAAAGGCTTAGAAACTTCAAGTGTGGGTGTATCCCCTCAAGTAGTTTACCAAAAGCCGAAGCAAGCATGTACAATGTTTCGTAATTATACAAATATACCTTTAATCGAGGGAATGTAACCCAAACCAAAATAATTGGATATTCTAATTTAGGGTCGAAATCGACCGACCACTTTAAAATTTTCATAAAACGATTCTAAAGTTTTAGAACTTTTTGCACAAACATGTTGGTATAATTGGCATCATTTGAGAGCTGAATAAAAATATGGCACCCATCTAATCGTCCAATCTTCCAATTACCGATGAACGTTAAAGTATCAAAATATTTGCGGATCAAATCAAGTTTTGGATTCCCATAAGAGAATTTCCCAACCAGATAGCAACGACATACTGAAGCAAGATTGTTGGTTTCTGCCTCCGTAAGAAATAAAGCAGGCTTTCCATTCTTCCTCCCTAATGGTTTAATGAAAGTAAAACCTCCTCCCACCTCAAGGGCATCATGAAATGCTTGTGGAAAATAGCAAGAATGGCTGCCTCCCCTGGTTCCCCCAGAGACAGCCGCCGCGTAAGAAAGGGCCATACCCCAAAACACGAAAATCAGGCACAAGTCTACAATTCTGGAGCAAACTTAATGAAGCGACAACAGTAGAAGCGAAAACCCACGAATAATGTGCAGCAAATTAACTCGAATAGGGCGAACAAAAGAACCGCAAATCGCCAACCAAAACCTCGATTATCCATGGTGAAATCTCATGAAACTCAAACTGGAGCAAGAATAAGTGTAGAGATGTGAAGGAACAAGTTCACTAGCCACGAAAAATGCCGGAGAAGAAGCCATTTTCAAGCCCTAGCGATCTCCCCTATTCGCCGCTCCTCGCGGGTTTGCCGCTCTCGCTCCATTATATATATATATATATATATATATATATATATATATATATATATATATATATATACACACACACACATACATACATATAAATCTACGTCTACATACACACGTAAACACACACACATACATATATATCTACATCGATATGTATGTATATATTTATATGTAGATATGTATGTATGTGTGTGTGTATTAAGGGAACCTGATAGGGAATCATATTGATCACAAAAATAGTTTACAAAGACCGGCTGGATGTTCCCACTAAACCGAAAGTACAAACACAAATAACAAAACCTAAAGGATTCTCTACCGAGAGGTACAACACTGTAAAATGGTCCAAACTAATAACTCTAAATTTACATGTATTCAATTCTAATGTATGGTAAGTCTAAATTATCTCCATGTATAAGAAAACTAAACTAAGCATTTGATTCAAAACCCACTTTAACATCGCCAAGTGAAGCACCAGCTCTATGTCGGTCGCCAAATTTGGTGGGGGGGTGGTTTAATTTAATTTAAATAAATATATAGATTTTGGAAAATATTATTTTAATTTGAAAATGTGAGATTCAAAATCGATCTCATACATACAATAGTTTAAATAATCAAGCACTACACTACAAGCCATGTATCCATCTTGAAGAATGGATACATTGCTTGGTGGTGAGGCTTGATCAAATAAACTAAAGGATCCATGATATGCGTTTGGTCTACGAACCATTTATGTTGACCGAAAAATTCCCCTATCTAATACAAAAGAACTAGATATGATTTATATTAATCTGGGGTCTTTAAGTTTCCTATAAGGGTAAGCCCCTATAGTTAATTACATCTTAAATGACCTAAGTCACTTAAGAAAACTCTTGATTTAGATCAGAAATATTATTTTCATGACTTCCAAAAGGTGAGTGGCTCAAGTTTGAAATAGTTATTATTTTTTTGTGATTAAATTTTGAGTTGTCTTATATTTTGCTTTGTTGTTGCGGTGAATATAATTTTTGTTTTGTTTTAATTTTCATCTTGTGGCTATACTAAAGGTTTCAGTTTGACATGCAAGTTTGGTTTTGCAAAGAATACTGAAAGTAAAGTGCAATAAAGTAAAGAAAGGAAATTGCAGTACATAAAATGTAAATGCATACCAGTCCTTTTCTTGTACTCTAACTGAAAGTTTAGCCTTTCGTAACAAATATATATAATTTTACAAGGAATTTAAAATTGCATGCTAGGAAATAAGAAAAATAGGTTTATAACGTGACTACCAATTCCTTTGTCATAAATTGGTGAGTTCTTATTTGTTCATTTTTTAGGATGTCTTTCTTTAGCAAAGTATAATAGGTTCAGTTGTCCTCCAAGATATCCAAAAGATTATGAAGGGCCTTGGGAATACCTTGGACATTTTACAACCTTTTAAATTATCTCAAGTTCATTTGAACTTATTATACTTGCTAAATAATGCATCCACAATATAACCTTATGTCCAATGATCCTTGATGTTTCAATTATCCCAATGAGTGGGGTAACCATCATTTGATATTTCATTTATAGATTATGTGGGTGAAGGCCTTTAGGAGAAATTGATTTATTAAGAATTTTAGTCTATTTAATTTTAGGGTTGGGCTAGTAGTGTTCCAAAGTGTTTAATGTTAATCATATTTCATTTTCCTGAACCTCATTAAGTTAAACTAAATTAAGCCTAGCTCAGTACTAAGCCCTTAAAATTTAACTGGTAAATTTTCAATGTTTAAGAAATATTAAGTTATGTGATGTATTTGATCCTTATCAATATATTGAATTATGATGAAACCATTAATTAGGGGTTATAGTTTGTTGAATTATTATCTTCCAAAATCAAACCCCTTACACTAGGATCATTTAATTTTCAATTATCTCCCAATTATAATAATTAAGAAAATTACAATTTTATTTTTAATGTGAAAAAAGTGAGATTGGTTTCTACCATGAAGTCCTTGTATTTCAATCATCTAAATGTCAATTATGATCATTTGTTACCCATTTCCCTTTGATTAGGCCTAAAAGTATAATTAAGGCTTAATTTATAAAATTATCATTTTTCCCTTAAGGCCTTATCACCTTTTAATTCATTAAATTCAACTCAAATAACTTTGAAATTTTTTTGTTACCCCACTCATAGGTCAATTAAAATATCAGAAGAGAAAATGCGATTTTTCTGATTTTTAATTTAGTTTTTATAATTATTTTAATGCATAAATAGGAATTTTTAAAGTTAATTCAATAACTCAATCAAAACAAACTATTTAATTTACTGGAGGTTCATGTTGTTTAGTGGACCATCTAGACCAATTTTCATGATTTTTTAAGTTTTAATTTAATTATTTGAATTATTTTTTTGTTTTGAGTATTAATTAAATATAAAATATTATTTAAGTTGAAAATTAAGTTTTATATTTTTATTAACCCTCTTTAGGTCCAAGAAACCTAGAGAAATAAGTTTCATATTTTTTTAATTTATATTTTAATTATTGGAACTATTTTAATTAAATATTAAGGAAAATCCATTTTTAACCTTAAAAAAAATATTTTAAATCTTTTAAAATTAATATCTACACTTAAAAATTAGGAAAAATATTTTAATGGTTCATAAGTGATTAGGAGACTAAATGTGACATATTAGTGTGTCTTGGTATATTTATGATTTTTTTATTTTTAATTATTTTTTATTATTTTTAATTATTTAAGTATTAAAAATAGGTTTAAAGGTGAAATGTTTATTTTAATTCCAATTTTATTTTTCTTAAGTTCCTCTAGTTACTAAGAGCTCTCAAATCTAATTTTATGATTTCTTTGACTTATATTTTATTTATTATAATTAATTTAATTCCAAAAATAGCATTTAACTTGAAAATTTCATTTTAGTGGGTAAATTAATTCCATTTAAATACAAGTTTTATGGAGAGCTCCTCTATTTATTTTTAATAGAGGAGAGTCATTTTTATGTTTTATTTTAATTATTTAATTTTTAAATGATTTTAATGAGTTAATCACCATTATTGTTATTCATAATTATTTAATCCCATTTGATATTTTTTCTAGGGTCCTCTGATCACAGTGAACCTATCAAAATAAGTTTTGCATTTTTTTTGATTTATATTTTAATTATTATAATTTTTATACCAAAACAACGGGAATTAACTTAAAAATTAGAGATCTTTGGGTAGAGATACTCCCTGACCTTGGAAAAATCAGGGAAGACCCCTAACCACAGAGCCTTTAAGCCTTCCAAGCCTCATGCCAGGGTGAAATGTATGGAGTAAATTATGGCCTAAGTATTATTTTTTATATTTAATTAATTTAAAATAAAACATAAGTCAAATGACCTCAAATTTATTTCAACATTATTCTCCTCTGTTCACTGAGCATGATGGTATTATTTATTTTATTTTTGTGATTTTTCTACATAAAGTCATGGATTTTTAAAGGTATATTGATTTAAACAATTCAGAAATACTCTATTTTTCTATTTAAACCACGTGGCACCACACAATCCTACGACGGCTCTAAACTACTACGCGGCATGCTCCCATTCGACAACGCCATCAACGTGGGTGCTAACTCAGCCCGCACTTATAAACCGCTCCGCCGTCTGATCACATCAGTACCACTCACTGAATACACGCGCGATTCAACTTCAGCTATTCATCATCTTCACCTGGTTATTCCCGAGAGCCGTCCACCGTCTAGACTTAAGAACTTGAGCTAGACACAACCAAATCATTTCAAGTTTGATCCTATAGACTCATCTAACCTAGACGAATCTTTCTATATGGCTTATACAGTATAAATACAGTATACATTGATAGAGAATAAAAATAGGCTCTAGCTAATGTGAGAGCTCAATACCTTGGTCTGAGAGGGGAGACCTAAATCAATAGGGTTCCACACGTTCATTGTGACCTTGCGCAGCTTTAGCAGGCACCAGTATGAGCTCTCCTTGGGTTTGCACCAGAACTCGATCAGGAGGTGGTTTCGGGTCTGAGGGAATTCTAGGTAGGAGAGGCTCTATGATGGGGATTCTATGTGGGATCTTCTTCGTTTGGTTAGGGGACAGTGAGGAGCAAATTAGTTTGGAGTTTGAAGCAGTGTGGAGGTATGGTGGAGTTTGTCCTGGTTTCGGCTAAAAATTCAGTGGAGAAATTGGCTCTTGACTGTTGGGATTAGGGTTAGAGAACAATAGGGTTACACCTAGGGGATTTCAGAGAAGCTATGGAAGAATTTTTGCAAGGCTTCACCAAGGTTCAGTGCATTGTCACCTTTTGTTCGTGAAGAGCTCAATTTATAGCCAATGCAAATGGGGGAAGCTCAGGGCTTACTGGTGGGTGGAATCAGTTACTTAGGTGGAAGGCAGTGAGGCACCAGTGACCAATTTGGGTTGGACAGCTTGGATGGGTGTAATTGGGCTTGGATTCAAGTGGTGTGGCTCTCAGTTTTGGCTCCTCTGATGACTGAGCCAGCCAATCAGGCCAGGAGAGTAGTCAGGTGGTCAGGTGAGCCACTGAGTAGGCCATTAATGTGATTAGCTTGAGTGTTTATGGCTTTGGGTAAGAGGTCCCCTTTGGATTAACCATTTAAGGAAATAAATCCCTTAATTTAGGGGACCCTTGGTCCATGACACATGAAGGTTGGCTAAGTGGATCTTGGGTGGCTTCTAGGGTCCAAATGCTGGCTAGGGCAGGCTTGGCTTGGTCAATTTGGCTAGGTTTGGGTGAGCTTGGGTCTTAGGTTCAATATTGGGTCACTTGGGCTCAATTTGGGCTAGTTTAGGTTTAATCTTGGTTCGGGTCCAATTAATGGTTTAAATTGATGTGAATGATTGTCACAAAGGTTTTAGAAAAGGATTGGGGTAATTTTGAGATGGTTTGGGAGGGGAATTTGGTGGAATTTGGACATTTAGTCAAATTAGGCTAACTTGGATTAGGATAGGGCTTGGCTAGGGTTCAATTGATAGTTCAAATTGGTCTAGGGGAATGTCATGAAGTGTTTTTTTATAGAAATTGGGTGGAATTTTTAGGTTAGAGCATTTGATTTGGAGAAATTTGGGTTTGTGGCATATTTGGGGCAAATTTGGGGATTTTAACTTGGGTTATATTTAAGTGAGGTTTGGGCTCAAATATGTCTCAATTTGTGGATCAATTTGATTTAGTGGATTATTAGGAAGAGTTTAGAATTCAAATTTGAGGAAATTGACTTGCCTAAAAGGTTCAATTTGGGGGAATTTGGGTATATGATTAAAGTGGGGCTTTTTGATTTGGGTTGAAATTGGGTCAAATTGGACTTGGATTTGGTTTATAATGAGATTAGGCATGATGAATTTTGATTTATAATTGAAATTGGGGGAGATTGGGGTTAACTGGGTGGACATCGAAGGTGAATTGGGCATTTTGGGCCATTGAGGGCAATTTGGGGTTTTGGTCAAAATAGGTCAATTTGGTCAAATTGGGTTCAATCAAGTGGTTTTAATTGGCTTTAGGGACATTTGGGATGATTTTTGAATTTTTGGGATTTTTGGAATTTGAGGGGCCTTTTGGTCATTTTCGTATTTTGAGGGTATTTTAGGAATTTTGGGAAATTTGAAGTATTTTGTTTAATTTAAGTGGAGAGAAACATTTTGGAATGATTTTTGGAGAGAATCGGGTAATTTGTGTAATTTTGTGAATTTTTAGTTGAAATTAGGGTTTTAGGGGCAATTTTGTAATTTGGGGGAAGTTTAGAGGTGAAGGGGTCAAAGTTAGAATTTTTGATAAAATTAGGGTTATTTGAGAATTTCAACCTCCTTGAGCCATGGACCAAGGGAATTCCCCTTTTGGATCCTCTATGTGCTGCTTCTAGCCAAACCCTAGCATGTGGCTAAGAGCTTGGGGAACCACCCACATTAGTATCCAAAGAGTAGGGGCCAAATGTAGACATGCTTAGTTTAGGGTTTGGTGTAGTGAGTGTAAGTGTAGAGTTAGGTGTGTGTGTAAGTGTGAGCCTAACCCGAACCAGACTTCCCAGGGTGAGTTCTAAGGCTTTACCATCCTATAGGGAACACCTCTTGAGCTTCCTTATGCTTTGTCTCATCCTTCTAAGTACTTAGAGGTTAGACTTTAAGCATTTGAAACTCCAAGTGAAGCAAGGAAGTGTTTTAAATTTCTATGGGGTAAGGGTTCCATTGTTAGTCTTCTAACATAGTCACCGGGAAAGTCCTATGGCTAGATCCTAGGCTGCCTAAAGAAAGATTAGACCTCAACAAAAGTGAGGTCAACAAATGGACCCCCAATAGGTGTGGTGTGCGGACAAGCACACCACATGTATTGGTGTTGACCGACGAGATCAACAAAACCAACACAACTGTCTGAGTCAGCACTTAAGAGAGGACGTAGAATCCAATGAGAAAGAGTTTGTTGGGAATTATCTAGTAAAACTGTCAAATCCTGGGAACTCTCCATGGGGAAAGCAGGTGGAATGCCTTCGAGGTGGATCTATGAATTTCAAGACCCCACATTCTGAAGGGAGTCTAATCTGATTTGATTTTGAAATTTGGAATTTGATTTTAGATTTGGATTTTGGATTAGAATTAGAATTTTCATATTTTGATTTAAATTTGATTTTGAATTTAGATTTGAAACTTTAATTATGGATTTGTGGGAATTTGAGTTTATGGAATTTTGAATTTGAATTTTATTTTTATTTGAAAATTTTAATTTTGTGGTGATCTTTGAGTTTAACTGAGTGCGAAGGGGAGAGTCAGAATTTAGGTACTGACCATGAAAGAAGGGAATCAAAATTTAGGTACTGATCTCGATAGATAAGAACTAGAATTTAATACTGATCTTGCAGGAAGGGATTCAAAACTTAGGTACTGGTCCCGAAGGATGAGAACTGGAATTTCAGTACCAGTCTCAGAAATGAGAATTAGAATTTTGATACCGATCTCAGAATTTTGTGGATGTGGGAAATTTCTCGAATAGAATGAAGAAATTTAAGGAATTTAAAGGAATCAGACAACCAAGCTCCGTCCCTGGAATTTCATGGATGACAGAAAATTTATTAGAAGGGATGTAGAAATTTAAGGAATTTGAAGGAATAAGATGACCAATCTCTGACCCTGGAATTTCATGGATGACAGAAATTTTCTTGGAAGGGATGCAAAAATTTAGGGAATTTGAAGGAATCAGACGACCAAGCTTTGATCCTAGAATTTCATGGATGGTGGAAAATTTCTTGGAAATGATGTGGAAA
Organism: Papilionanthe hookeriana x Papilionanthe teres; assembly: GCA_022702705.1. Lineage (NCBI taxonomy): Eukaryota > Viridiplantae > Streptophyta > Magnoliopsida > Asparagales > Orchidaceae > Papilionanthe > Papilionanthe hookeriana x Papilionanthe teres. The sequence continues at coordinate 129,102,544 of CM040421.1, read as the reverse complement.
TTTAAGGAATTTGAAGGAATCGGACCACCATGCTCCGACCCTAGAATTTCATGGAAGGCGGAAAATTTCTTAGAAGGGATGCAAAAATTTAGGGAATTTGAAGGAACTAGACGGCCAAGCTCCAACCCTGGAACTTCATGGAGGGTGGAAAATTTATCAGACAGGATGCATATATTTAGGGAATTTGATGGAATCAGACGACTAAGCTCCGACCCTGGAATTTCATGGATGGTGGAAAATTTCTTGGATATGCTGAAAAAAATTAGGGAATTCCACCATGATGATAAGGAAAGCTCAGGGACTCATATCTAGCTCAATAGGTAGCAGAGTGTTACATTAGGAATGATAGCTCAAGGACTCACATCCAACCTAAGAGGTGAAGGAAAGATTAGAGTAGTAAGGAAAGCTCAAGGACTCACATCCAACTTAAGAGCTGATCGAGGGGAATCAGAATTTAAGTATTGATCACAAAATTTATGGAGAAGGAAAAACTTGTGAAAATGAAAGGTGAAATTTTATGGAAATTTGAATGAGCATTTGTGGAAACATATCCTTATTGAATTAATTTTGTACACATGGTGAAAAGTAGCCAAAAGGTAATTCCATTAATTCAATAGAATCTTTTTCTTTGAGAATTAAACAAGGTTCAGAAGTAGAAGGAGAAGCCTGATAAAACTTGATCGATTTAGAACCACCATTAAGGACTTCCTTGACCTCCATACTCTCAATCTTTTGAGGATGGATTGGAGCTAAGGTCATGGCTTGCACATAATGGTTAATCCGATCGTACATTGATTCATATTCATCTTTTTCTGTGTCTTCTAAAGAGATTTCAACCCGAGGCTTCTTCTGACTTGTCATCATTGTTTCTTTCCTAAATTCATTGTCCTCGGAGCTTCCTTCTATGTTGATGCTAATCGCTGGGTTCGTCCATTCAACAATCCGGTGAGTACTCTCTAGTCCGCATCCCCGGCCTCGATCTTGGATGCGTGGGCTAAGAGAACCTCCACCAACTCGTTGCAAAAAAGTGGAGGAAGATAGTTGAAGAGGAGCTGTATGGTTCTTTCCTGGTGTTCTTTATAAATTTTCAGCTTAATTTGTCACAACTTCCCTTGAAAAGACTGTCTTTTTTTGGAGAATGTAGTAGTCGGCATCTTCGTGAATGCCCACTTCATGTATTGAGAATGGCTGTAAGCCTCCCTTAATGCATTGTTTTTGTACATCTTTGTAGTACTTGATGCATTGGTGAAGTGATGACGGGACCATATTGTACTTATGAAGCCACGGTCGACCAATCAGGGTGTTGAATGAAGTATCCAAGTCGATTACATGGAATTTTATGATTGTTATTAGATCTCCAACTTTCATTTGCAGTGTTATAGATAACATCATCTTGTCCGTGGTGAGCTCTCGCGCGTTGATGTCCAAGTAAGCTCTCATCCGTAGGCTCATTATGTTAAGCGAAGCTCCAGGATCTACTAAAACTCTAGAAAGTACAAATCTGCTGATAATGGCAAAAATATGGAGTGGACGGTTGTGGTCGGCAGTACTGAGCAGCAAGTCTTCATCGGTGAAAGTTACGCTAGGTTGTCCCTTTAAAGTACAAACTCCATCTGAGGATGTGCTAGCCAACTGCGCTAAGCAAATATTTGAATCAATTAGAGCCTTAATCAGATTTTCTCTCATCTCTATTGACAGGATCAAAGCGTCATAAATGCTTAGTTTGGCTGGCAACTTCCTTAGATGTGCTAGTACATTGTAATCCACTTTATTTGAATTTCCAATCTCGTTTTGAATCTTTACTTCTTCCGTTGCTGGAGGTAGTTCTTCTCGAGTAATTATTTTTTTTCCTTTCTCCATTGGAGCTGTTCTTTGAGTAGCATTTTTCCACTTCTTAAATGTACTTCTATTATCTCTTCCTTCTCCGGACCAAGAAGTTCTCCTGTCAATGTAGTTGACTCTTCTGGTACTGTTTCCATATCTAAAAAGTTCAAGTTGATCACAGGCAGGGTTCCTTTGCTCACGAAGACTGGTTCCTCACTTTTTGAACTGTCATAATCGGTGTTGTCAATATCTTCTTTATCTTCATCAATGTTTCCATCAAGAGCTAATATGATTTGAGGATCATTTTGAGAATCAAAATTGTGGTTATATAGGTTGTGGTTAGTTACATCAACTCTAGAGGCAGTAAGAACATAACCAAAATCATCACTCTTATAATATACGACCCCGGAAGGGGCGAAAAAAAAAATTATAGAGAGTTAACGGTTCGAGGGATTTCTCGCCCAAATCTGAGACAACCAGTCTAACAGGGGTAGCCCCTATCCTAGCCTTCGCGCTATCGATCTTCTTCCGTCCGAGGAATCTTCCTTCTTGATCTTCTACTACGGTGGTCTCTCTGGTGTGATCTCCCTTGTTGCCTTGGGAGGTGGCAGACTCCGTGCAGTGGATTGTTTTGATGTGGTCTGTATTTGATCTAGTATTTTCTTGGAAGACTTGGTCCATACTATGCTCCATCCATCTCTATCAGCATATGGATCTATCAGATAGAATGGCTCGGCTGAAATTATATTTACAAAACCTCTTTCAGGTTTATTTAAATATTCTTTCGGTATCGTTATTTTTCTTTCTTTATAGTTCTTCTCAAGACAATCCTTAAAACTGAAGCATCCCTCTATTGTGTGTCTGAGTAGCATGTGGTATGGACAAAAGTTGGAATTGTCCTTCTTGTTTTTCTCTTCCGGCTTCTTCGGTTCGGGCAGTCTGAACTCGGGCTTCTTCATCAAATTTCTGAACATCTTTGCTACGACATCATCTTTGAAGGAGTAGTTCCTACATATCCGTTCTAACATCGTCGGACCCTGTCGTCCATCTATCCTATACGACCTCTGCTGCTGAGTAGCTTGATTGTTCTGCTATGGACGGGGCTGACCATATTGCTAAGAATGACTGTACTGAGGCAGCTGACTGTGCTGTTGCAGCATCTGCTCAACCTGAATTCTTATTGGCTATTTCCTTTTGTCGACTGTTGCCATTATGCCAGATCTCTGCTCATATGCTTTGACTGGTCTTGATTTCTTTGTTTCTCTGTAGGCTCCATATGCTTAACTTCCTCTTGTAAACTGCTTTCTTTACTAAGTAGCTTCTCGAAGGATTTAATAGTAAGACCCTTAAGCATGAAAGCCACCGGACCGTGAATCTTGAGTAGTATCTCAATCACGTGTTGGTCCTGTAGCTGAGACATACACTTTATGCTTATGTTCTTCTATCTTAGAATATAATCAAACAAGATCTTGTCGAGCTTTTACCGCTCCACTACGAGATCTACTATAGTGACGTGGTGTTGCGCATCGACGAATCTTTTCAAGAACATGTTTTCTATTTCTGCAAAGGTTTTCACTGACCCTTTAGGGAACTCGGCGTACCAATCAAACATTATCCCTGACAAGTTACTGACAAACTATCGAAGTAACAACACTTCACTTCCTCCTGTGTTACAACAACTAGCTCTGAAGTGTGCTATATGCTGATGAGGGTTTCCTGTCCCGTCAAATTTCTTGAAAGTAGGGAGCACAAATCCTTTCGGGTAAGGCACGACATCGAACTCCTCCGGATAGGGTCTACCCTTTGAACCTGATGCCCCGCCTTTGGACTGAGCTAACGCCTCCAGAACTTGTTGTTCGATCAACTGCTTGATGTTTTTCTTTGGTAGACTCAGAGATGAATCCTTCTTTGGCGGCTCATCTTCATTAGCAGAAGCGACCTCTCTTCTTTCATCTATGATAAGTATGATTTTATGCTGGTTAACTTCTAGAGATGCCACTGGTCGTGACTGCGACTTTCCATGCAATGTGGCCATGGCGGTCATAGCAGCGACCATCTCTTCCATCTTCTTCTCCAGACGACTGATCTATTCATCTCTTTACAAAATGGCCCGTTGAAGCTCATCCATGGTGTTCTCCTCAAAATTATTTTCCATGAACTCTTCCTCCATATAGTCTGACAGGTTGTAATCCTCATTGTTGACATCTAATCCTCATTGTCTTGCCAATTATAAAATCTCTGCTTGCAATTTTCAAACTTTATCATCGACTGCTTTCTCTTTAACTAACTTCAGATCTGTAAGCCTCCCTCGACTGTCACTTCTCTCTGCAACTGACTCAGAAGCAACAGTGGTAGTGGCAATGGGAACATCAGACGCGTTATTCATTTTATGATCGGCAGACTTCTCGGAGCGTACTGGTGCAACGAACTTCGATACCCTCACTTTCCTCTTAAAAGTCAACACCTTAAGACGAAGTGTCTTGGTGCGGACATCAAAGTGGTAGGGAGAAGTTTGCTCCCTAGGGCGCGGGCCATGTATAAGCAAATATGTCTGGGACTTGACTGATTTGCGCACTGCGGGTGTCAGAGTGACAGTAGTAGCATCTGTAGCTGTGAGATTTATACCGACACATCTCCCTATAAAGAGTTTGGCGGGAACACGAACTGACGGTTCATCAAACAATCTCTATACTGAATGATCGGGTCTTTCCTTTCTTAAAATCTCATTCTTTATTTTGGGTGATATTGCACATCCCATTCTTTTGAGGAGCTTGACCACGGAACATCCTTCTTTCTCGGCTAACTTGTGAAACACAGTTAGGACTCTGGTAACGGGTGTGGGCCTCTCCCTCACCTCGTCACGACCACGTGATAATGATAGGGTAGCAATAATCCTGTGGAGGCTTTCATCTTAGGTAATATCAACCAACGAGTGGAACTGACTCCCTCGAAAAAGCAGAGTGGTCTCTGGTAAACGGACTTCCTTCTACCGAGGAATCTCATCAATAACAGGAAGGCTTGGAGCTTGTTCCTTGCCGGCTTTGAGAATCTTGCATAGTGGTTCCATCTCTAGGACCTGGTTAGTGGGGCAACTCTAGAACTAGAACCAATCTCAAATACTGACGGTGGAGTGAGAATAATATCATCAGAATCCTTTTCATATAGAATTTCCTTCCCCTTAGCGGATGGGAAGGTAGAGCAAATTTCACCTTCTTATTAGAAGGGAAGTACTGGTGGGAATTCAGGTCAAACTCGGCAGACAGTTCTTGAATTTTGGGGGAAGAAACTTTCACAATGACTAACGGGGCTATCCCAAGCACAACTTCAAACTCACTGAAGCCGGTCTTGAACTGGATCATTGGAGTAGCAAGAAGAGCCTCACGAGATGTGGGCAAGTTGTAGGAGAGGGTAAGCATAGGGGTCGACATTGTGATTTTGGAAAGAAAAAAAATTATGTAAGTTAGCGAAGGCCTAAACCTTGTAATCATAGTGCGAACACTAGAAACAAATGGTTGTTTTGTGGACGGGGTACAATTTCATTTTATTTTATTTTAGCTAATTCTTAATATTTTTTTTTGTCTTTGATTTTCAAGTATTTATTAAAAGGAGTTTATGATTTGAAAAGGATTGGCTCAATTCGCCGTTAGTAAAATCGAACCCGGGAGACATAAAGGGAAAGTGAAGTGTGGGATCTTGCCCGGACCCTTCGCAACGCACATTGCTCTTGAGAAACTTTTTCACCAACACACCTATTGGGGGTCCGACCCTACAAAATCAAGAAGAATCCTAAAGACTCCTGAACCCCTCTGTTTAAGAGTGGTTAAACAGACAGTCCTGGATTTGAGGAGAATTAATCTTACTTTCCTAAGAAAGAAATGGGTAAAGTATGTCAATGAAAGAATGGTTATCTTTTTCATGAGGAACATGAACTCATTACCGTAATATGAATATAACATTTATTTATCTTAATGAAGAGAGAAATTAATCCTAAGCGGAGTCGCCAGAAAATTGTCGGTTGCTAAATTTGGGGGTTTTTATTTAATTTAAATAAATATATAGATTTTGGAAAATATCATTTTAATTTGAAAATATGAGATTCAAAATTGATCTCATGCATACAATAGTCTACATAATCAAGCACTATCTATCTTGAAGAATGGATACATTGTTTGATGGTGAGGCTTAAAAAAATAAACTAAAGGATCCATGACATCCGTTTGGTCTGCGAACCATTTATGTTGACCGAAAACTTCCACTATCTAATACAAAAGAACTACGTATGGTTTATATTAATCTGGGGTAAAAATAAACTAAAGGATTCAAGACATCTGTTTGGTCTGTGAACCATTTATGTTGACCGAAAACTTCCCCTATCTAATACAAAAGAACTACATATGGTTTACATTAATCTGGGGTCTTTAAATTTTCTATAAGGATAAGCCCCTATAGTTTATTACATCTTAAATGACTGAAGTCACTTAAGAAAACTCTTATTTAGATCAAGAAATATTATTTTCATGACTTCCAAAAGGTAGGATCTTCAAGGTAATATTGTAATAGGAAATCCAATAGGTGAGTGACTCAAGTTTGAAACAGTTATTATAGGAATGCAGTGGAAGAGAAAGCTATGAGAAAGCACAGCTTCATAAAGAATCTTGGTGATTTCCTAAATTATCCTATTGTTTAGCTTCAATTTGAGATATTAATATAATGTTTCATCCTGCAAATTTTATTATTTAGGGCTTACATTCACTTGATACCGATCATGTGAATAGTCTAGAAGATAAAAGGATTTATGTTATAGTAGATGATAACCTCGGAATCCTAAGACGAGTCAGGGCTTATTTTTCATGAGGTTCAAAAGCTTAAAGAAATAAAGTGAGGGTTTATGCTGCTCCAGGCAAACTACCTCGAAATCCTTTGACTTGTTTATTAATTCTAAGAAAAGATTTTTGCTGTTGATAATAGTTGTGCTGCCCACTGTGCATGCTCCAAGCTCCTTGTTGCAGCAGGATAGGTTTTAGAAGTGTGAAATTGAATGGAGGAGAAAAGTGTCATGTTTTGGAGATGTTTAAATTGATTTGTCTTAATTTCTTATTTAGAAGAATATTTATGTTGATTATAGCAACATCAGTTAGGATCTCATTTTTCCCTCATTCCGACACCACTATTTTTTTCGGATGCACTAGTCAAGATGAATTTACCAAATTTAACTAAATGAATTCAGTACTTTTATTCAGACTGTGAGAAATTTCATTAGCAAACGTAGGTTGCCTCCTATGAGGAATTCCGATCATCCAAAGAGATATTTTAATTTAGTTGCAATTGTGATTTTATTTTGTTTATGATTAAATTTTAAGTTGTATTATATTTTACTTTGTTGTAGAGATGAATTTTATTTTTGTTTTGTTTTTGTTTTGGTTTTGTGACTATCCAAAAGGTTTTAGTTTTGAAATGCATGTTTGGTTTTGCAAAGAGTACTGAAAGTAAAGTGCAATAAAGTGAATAAAGGAAATTGCAATTCATAAAATGTAAATGTGTACCAATCTTCTTATCGCACTCCAGCTGAAACTTTAGCCTTTTACAACAAATATATATAATTTTGCAGAGAATTTAAAATTGCATGCTAGGAAACAGGAAAAATAGGTTTAAAACGTGACAACCAAATCCAATGTCATAACTTGTTTAGTTCCTATTTGTTCATTTATAAGAATGCCTTTCTTTAGCAAAGTATAATAGGTTCAACCGTCCTCCAAGATATCTAAAAGATTATGAAGGGGCCTAGGGAATACCCTGGACATTTTACAACCTTTTTAATTGTCTCAAGTTCATTTGAGCATACTAGACTTGCTAAATAACTCATCCACAATATACCCTTATGTCCAATGATCCTTGATGTTTCAATTATCCTAATGAGTGGGGTAAACATCATTTTATATTTAATTTATAGATTATGTGGGTGAAGGCCCTTAGGGGCAAATTGATTTATTAAGAATTTTAGTCAATTTAATTTTAGGGTTGGGCTTGTAGTGTTCCAAAGTGTTTGATGTTAATCAAATTTCATTTTCTTGAACCTCTTTAAGTCAAACTGGACTAAGCCTAGCTCACTACTAAGCCCTTAAGATTTAATGGGTAAATTTGAAATTTTTAAGAAATATTAAGTTATGTGATGTAATTGATCCTTATCGACATATTTAATTGTTATGAAACCATTAATTTGGGGTTCTAAATTGTTGAATTATTATCTTCCAAAATCAAACCCCGTACACTATGATCATTTAATTTTTAATTATCTTCCAATTATAATAATTAAGAAAATTAAAATTTCATTTTCTATGTGAAAAAATGTGAGATTGGTTTTTACCATTAAATCCCTTGTATTTCAATCATCTAAGTATGTCAATTATGATCATTTGTTACCCATTCCTCTTTGATTAGGCCTAAATGTTTAATCAAGGCTTAATTCCAAAAATTACCATTTTTTCCCTTAAGGACTTATCACCTTATAATTCATTAAATTCAACTAAAATGACTTTAAAATTTTTATGTTACCCCACTCATGGGTCAATTAAAACAACAGAGAAGAAAATGTGATTTTTGTGATTATTTTTTTTTTTTTATAATTATCTTAATGCAAAAATAAGGATTTTTAAAGTTAATTCAATAACTCAATCAAAACAAACTATAGGTAATTGATAAAATTATTTGAGGATCGCCTTGGTCAGGGGACAACTTAGACCAATTTTCATGAATTTTTGAGTTTTAATTTAATTATTAGAATTATTTGTTTATTTTGAGTATTAATTAAATATAAAATATTATTTAAGTAGAAAATTAAGTTTAATATTTTTTTTTAATTCTCTTTAAGTCCAGGAAACTAAGGGAATTAAGTTTCATACTTTTTTAATTTATATTTTAATTATTGGAATTTTTTTAATGAAATATTAAGGAAAATTTATTTTTAACTTTAAAAAAAAATTATTTTAAATCTTTTAAAATAATAATCTTCACTTAAAAAATTAGGAAAATTAGTTTAATTATTCTTAAGTGATCAAGAGACCTAATGTGACATTATAGATTGTTTTAGTATCTTTATGATTTTATTCTTTTTAATTATTTTTTATTATTTTTAATTGTTTAAATATTAAAAATAGGTATAAAGTTGAAATATTTATTTTAATTCCAATTTTATTTTTCTTAAGTTCCTCTTACTACTAGGAGCTCCCAAATCCAATTTTATGATTTTTTACTTATATTTTAATTATTATAATTATTTTAATTCAAAAAATACCATTTAACTTGAAAAATTCATTTTAGTGGGTAAATTATTTCTAATTAACTTCAAATTTTTATGGGAAGCTCCTCTATTTTTTCTTAATAGTGGAGAGTCATTTTTATGATTTTTACATTTTTATTTTAATTATTAAATTTTTAAATGATTTTAATGAGTTAATTACCATTATTATCATTCTTAATTATTTAATCCCATTTGATATTTTTCCTAGGGTCCTCTACCCACAATGAACATACAAAACAAGTTTTGAATTTTTCTGATTTATATTTTTGTTATTTTAATTTTAATACCAAAATAGAGATGATTAACTTAAAAATTAGGGATCTCTCGCTAGAGATACCCCTTGACTTTGGAAAAATCGTAGAAGACCTTTAACCACAGAGCTTTTAAGCATTCCAAGCCTCATGCCATGGTGAAATGTATGGAGTATATTATGGCCTAATTATTATTTTCTGTATTTAATTAATTAAAAATAAAATATAAGTCAAATGACCTTAAATTTATTTCCACATTGTTCTCCTCTGTTCACTAAAGATGATAGTATTTTTCTTTTATTTTTGTGATTTTTCTACACTAAGTTATGGATTTTCAAAGGAATACTGATTTAAATAATTTAAAAATACCCTATTTTCCTATTTAAACCTTGCGGTGGCACGTAATCCTACGGTGGCCCGAACTGCTATGTGACACTCTCCCACTCGATGCCGCCATCCATGTGGGTGCTGACTCGGCCCACGCTTTATATACCACTTCTTTGTTCGACCGCATCAGCCCTGTCCACTGAATACAGGCATGATCCAATGGCAGTGGTTCATCGTCTTCACATGGTTCATCCCGATAGTCATCCACCTTCTAGCCTTAAGAGCTCAAGCTAGACCCAACTAAATCACTTCGGGTTAGAACCTATAGACTCATCTGCTCTAGACAAACCTATATATGGCTTATAAGGTATGGAATACAGTATACATGCATGGAGAACAAAAATAGGCTCAGGCTAAGGTGAGAGCTCAATACATTGGTCTGAGAGGGGAGGCCTCAAGCTGAAGGGTTCCACACGTTCATTGTGACCTTGCACGGCTTCTGTAGGAACCGGTTTGAGCTCTCCTTGGGTCTGCACTAGATCGATCAGGAGGTGATTTCGGGTCCGAGGGAAGTCTGGGTCTGTATGGGGATTCTATGTGGGATCTTCTTCTTTTGCTAAGGGGATGGTGAGGAGCAAATTAATTGGGAGTTTAAAGTAGTGCAGAGGTGTCATGGAGTTTATCTTGGTTTCAATTGAAAATTCAGTGGGAAATTGGCTTTGGACAGTGGGAATTAGGGCTGGAGAACAGTGAGGTTACACTTAGAGGAGTTCAGAGAAACTTTGGAAGGATTTTGTCAGTGCTTTGCCAAGGTTCAGTGCATTGTCCCCCTTTGGCCATGAAAAGCTCAATTTATAGCCATGGCCAATGGCTACAAATTGGAATCGGTTGCTTTAGGCTTGCTGGTGAGTGGAATCAGTTGCTTAGATCGAAGGCAGTGAGGCACCATTGACCAATACGGGTGGGACAACTTGGATGGGTGCAATTGGTTTTGGATTTAAGTGACTTGACTCTTAGTATTGGCTACTTGAGTGACTAGGCCTGCCGGCCAGGCCAGGGGAAGGGGTCAGGTGGTCCGGTGAGGTAGTGGGCAGGCCATTAAGGAGATTAGCTTGAGTGGTGATGGCTTTGGGTAAGAGATCACCTTTGGTTTAACCATTTAAGGAAGGAAATCCCCTAGTTTAGGGGATCCTTGGTCCATGACCCTTGTAAGTTGGGCTAAGTGGATCTAGGGTGGCTCCTAGGGTCCAAATGCTGTTTGGGATGGGCTTGGCTTGGTCAATTTGGCTAGGTTTGGGTGAGTTTGGGTCTTAGGTTCAATATTGGGTCACTTGGGTTCAAGTTGTGTATGGTTTGGTTTAAGCTTGGGTTGGGTCAAATTAATGGTTCAAATTGATGTGAATGATTGTCACAAAGGTTTTAGAAAAAGATTGGGGTGATTTTGAAATGGTTTGGGAGGTGAATTTGATGGAAGTTGGACATTTGGTCAAATTGGGCTAACATGGATTAGGCTTGGGTGTGGCTTAGGCTAGAGCTTGGCTAGGGTTCCATTGATGGTTCAAATTAGTCTAGGGAATGTCATGAAGTGTTTTGGATAGAAATTGGGTGGAAATTTTGAGATTAAAGCATTCAAATTGGTAAAGTTTGGGCATGTGGCACATTTGGGGAAAATTTGGGGATTTTGACTTGGGTTAGAGATGGGTGAGGTTTGGGCTTAATGTGGCAGAAGTGGTGAATCAATTTGATTTAGGGGACTGTTAGGAAGAGTTAAGAATTCAAATTTAAGAAAATTAACTTAGTTAAGGGGTTCAATTTGGGGTAATTTGGGTATATGGTCAAATTAAGGCTTTCTGATTTTGGTTGAAGTTGGGTATGAAATTGGGTCAATTTGAACTTGGATTTGGTTTAGAATGAGATTTGGCATGATCAATTTTTGTTTATAATTGAAATTGGGGTAGATTGGGGGTAAATTGGGTGACATTGGAGGTGGTTTGGGCATTTTGGGCCTTTAAGGGCAATTTGAGGCTTCTGGTCAAATTGGGTTCAATGAAGTGGTTTTATTGGTTTTGGGGACATTTGGGATGATTTTGGAATTTTTAAAACTTTTTGAAATTTTGGGGTTTTGATTGGCATTTTGATCATTGTGGATATTTTGTGAGTATTTTGGGAATTTTGGGAAATTTGAGGTATTTTGGTCAATTTGAGTTTTGAGAAACATTTTGGAATGATTTTTGGAGAGAATTGGGTAATTTGGATAATTTTGTGAATTTTTGGTTGAAATTAGGGTTTTAGTGGCAATTTAGTAATTTGAGGGAAGTTTAAGGGTGAGGGGTCAAAGTTGGAATTTTTTTATAAAATTGAGGTTATTTGAGAATTTCAACCTCCTTGAGCCATGCACCAAGGGAATTCTCCTTTTGGATCCTCCACGTGCTAGTTTTAGCCAAACCCGAGCCTGGGGCTAAGAGCTTGAGAAATCACCCACATGAGTTTCCAAAGAGAAGGGCACTAAAGGTAGACATGCTTAGTTTGGTGTTTGGTGCAGTGAGTGTAAGTGTAGAGTTTAGGAGTGTGTGTGTGTGTGAGCCTGACCCAGACCAGACTTTCCAAGGTGAGCCTAAGGCTTAACATCCTATAAGGAACTCCTCTTGAGCTTCCTTATGCTTTTTCTCATCCTCCTAAGTACTTAGAGGTTATAATTTATGCATTTAAAACTCTAAGTGAAGCAATGAAGTGTTTTGAATTTCTATGGGGTAAGGGTTCCATTGCTATCCTTCTAAGATAGTCACCAGGAAAGTCCTATGGCTAGATCCTAGGCTGCTTAAAAAATGACAAGACCTCAACAAAAGTGAGGTCAACACTCTGAACAAATAATCTATAGGTCTATTAGCTTCACACAAAATATGATTCCATGTAATAGTAAAGTAGTGTAAAGGTTTCCTATTCTTCCCCCAAAGGATCGAGTTCTACCAATTGCACATATAACACCCAATGCAGCAGTGAAATACAAAAAGAGTGTCCATTTCCATGATCAAATTCTAAAATTTTATCTCTGTCACAATATGTGAACAATAAATGACATCAGACACTTTAGAGTAAGATGCACTAAGACAATCGCAGGGAGCACAAAAGGTAAATAACAGCAGCATCATCACTGACATCCCAAATAAATAGTAGTAAGATTAACCAAAAGGTTGCAAATGAATTTTCCACTTGAAAATACTAGGGTTTGTCTTCCAACATTCTCACACAGATATCATTTTTGCACAATAGCCAGTTTTGTAGGTTGTCGTTACAAATTCACATTTAAATGGCCAAATTTTTTAACAATTTTAGTTATACATTCTAAACTACTCATAGGTTCAAGTAATACAAGACACTTAAGCTTATGTTTTTTCCAAAGTCGCACCACCCTATACGAGGCATTAGTTTTTGGAATACCCATTGCATTCCAAATCATAAAGTTAATCATGACTGTTGATTTGACACCCTTTAGTAATCCTAGAAGGTGCACTGATATACCTAAAATATATCACATTTATGAACACATTTTTATACCTATTTTTGAGGATATTGCACTTTAATAGAATGTATTTATGTGTTTTTTTAGGTACAATTAAATGGATAATATATGGCAAAAGGAGTGAAAAAAGTCAAATTTGGAGAAAGAATGAAGAAGGTGTGAAAATGAACAAGGGCACCTAAGCGCCCAGATCTGGCGCCTAAGCGCCAGTAGACAGAGAAGGCCTCGCCTAAGTGCCGAAGGCCCCACGCTTAAGCGCAAGGTAGTTACTATGGAAGTTTAAAGAATTTTTGGCGAATTTTGAATGAGTATGTTGACCTCACTTTAGTGAGGGTCATTCACCAACTAAATTAAGAATAGAAGTCAATCCATGACCTCCTTACTGACTCAGTGTTCACCACATTGACTATTAAGACATCTTAGGTATCAAGTTACTTAGATATAATTAACTTGATTAATTTACAATACCAAATTAACTCAATATTACTATCCCTAATCAAACTTAGGTATGGTTATCAAAATCAATAACCCTGTAATTAACTTAACCATGATAAGGTTAAATAAATCATTTGGGTCAACCCTGCACCTAAAATCAATCAATCATGATCAATTTTAATCAATAATAATCAAAATGATCAACTTTTGACATAAAAAAGACAAAAATGGTCAATTTATGACCTATACACCAATATATTAATCAAATAATTAATTTTAAAATTATTTTGATTAATTTATTAATCAATAATATAATTTTAAATATTTTTAATTAATGACAGTAATTAAAAGTGAAATTATTTTTGTATACATGACATCATACATGACATCAAAATCCCATAATTAATTTTTAAAAAATTAAATAGAAATTATGGCGGGTAAAAAATGGGTCACCCATGACCCATTAGACTCATCATGACAAAAATAACACTCCACCCAACCCATTTATAATGAACCTTAACTATGGTTTAAATTCATCATGCCTTCATCATAAAAATTAATGAAGTGTCATTCCCTCCTCCATCCTTAAGAGATGAAATGGTTGAGTCATCATTCACCTCACAAACCACCCAATGATGAGGAATATGATTTAAATCATCCCTACATCATGGGATGACCTCATATATGTCAAATTTTGAAAATAAAAGAGGAAGGGAATTAAGTGTCTCCTTCTCCTCAACTTAGCCATGAGTCACTCACTCCATTGAAATGAGGTGGCTAGCCAATCATTGAGACATCTCAAGCATCTAAAAAACTCACCAATAGGAGACAAACATCACATGAACTACACTTCTCACCATTGTTAAAGGTAATCATAACTAACCCATGCATGGAATGAGTAAGAGGGTAAGGTATCACTATTCCTTCAAATCCATTAAATAAATTTAGGAATTACCTAGGGGAGGCAATTTCAACAAAATTAGACATATATTATCCACTCCAAAATGAATAATTGAGAGGAATTTAAAATTAAAACTTAAGTTTAACCACGAGTGACCCTGCATTAGTTAACTATTTTAAATTAAAAAACCACCTCAATTGAAGGCTACCATCTTATCCAAATCATTTATGGCTTAGTTAAGAGCTTCCCCAAATGATCCTAAACTTTAAAAATTCAGCCAAGCCATCCTCATGGCTATAAATAGGACCTAGCCCAAGCATATGAGGAGAGTAAGAAAAGACATTGGAGAACCCCATACACCACTCAAATCCAAATATCCCCAACATGAAAACTCTTCATTAGGACCTTAGCAACTCCTCTAAATAAATTCCAGCTAGCCTAACCTTAGCCAAACCCAACCATGGCCATGATTAAGGTTCAAACCCAAGCTTAAGGGGAAGAGAGAGCAAGGAAATATAAGATTCATATAGGCAATGCAAAACCTCTGACCATGAACACTAAAAATGTTCCCTAGGATCTAAGCAATTGATCCCCATCAAGACCTTACTATTTGACCCACTGGTTGAACCCAATTTGACCTAACCAGAGCCACCTGAAACCAGAACAAAATTAATGTCTGAAACCAAACACCACAAAACCCAAAATTGACCTTTCTAAAACCATTTAGGGGTTAAAAGAAGAAGAGCCCAACTGAAATCAAGCTTCTCCATAGTCCCTAACCCTGTCTTGACCATTTTTCTTCAAGTCAAGTTCAACAAATTTAAAATCCTATATAGACCCTATTTGGACTCAAATTGAAGTTCCTGGAGGTTTCTTTGACCTAGACAACCAATCAAAAACAATCAATTCAAAGCTTGAACCACTGTGGCCAAGGTATAGTTTTCCACTATTAATGGCGTTCTGGTTTCAGCCTTTGTGAATAAAAGTATTTCAAAACCATAACAAATCCTTATGGATTTGATCTCCTGCCTCAGACGATCCTATAGGGACAAATTTCACTCAAATCCATTGAGATTTGAGTGAGATTTTAACCCTAGAAGATGAAGGGTGCTCGGGCCTACCTAAAGAAAGGAGATGACCCGAGACCGTCCGATCTTCTATTCAGAAATTGGACGATCCTGATCTAATACAGCGCACTCTGCTGTTTGGATCCTTGCAGGGGATCGAGTGCGTCTTCGACTCGTACGAGGACATGCGTCCGCACGCGATGTTTTTAAGATTGAACTGAATTTATAAAATTCAGTTTAACCTTAAAAACTTTAAAATTCAATATCTTTTTAAATAAAAATGACAAAAATTAAATAAAAATACCTCTGGATTCCTCTTGAAGAGAAGAAAATTATGAGATAAAAATTATAATTTTCTTCTCTATATTTAATTTTTAAATAATTAAATACTCCTTGAAGTATTTTAATTGTTAAAAATTAATTATAAATCAGAAAAATATGAAATTTTTGTGGAATTATCTTTTTGCCCTTAGGAATCTTTGCTGATTTTTCCTCGGCTAGAAGTGTTCTATAAGACATTATTTCTTAATTTTCAAGACATCTTGTAATTATTCTTTACAATAATTATAAAATGAAAATTAGGGAAAATAAAATTGTAAAATGACCAGGAAACTTAAGATGACATACAATAATATTAAAATGACAAAACCTAAGCCATTAGACAATTTTAAAATGACACTTTAATAGGGTTGAGAATTCATTCGATATAAATTAATAAATTAATTAATTTAACCCTATGAATCTTCTTCTAAATCAACTTGGCTCATGCCATAATGAGCTATATTAAAATTGAGTTTATCTCACAATAGACTCAAATTAAACCCTAATTGTGCTTAAAAACATCAGATCAAACTTAATTAAGTTTAACAGAAAAATGAAACTTAATTAATCTATAAGCTTTAAGTTTAACACAAAAATAAAAATTAATTAAGTTTAAAAGACATATTAAACTTAATAAACTTTAGTTAGGTTTAATATACAAATTAGACCTAACCAATCCTTGTTAAACCTTACTCACCTTAGGTTTAACTCAATTAGGTCTAACCCCTAATTAAACCTAATTAATTCAATTAAACCTTACATACATTAGGTTTAATTAATCCTAAACCTTAATTAGGTCTAACCCATCATTAGACCTGATTAATTATCTTAAACCTTAATTACATTAGGTTTAAAGGCGAAAAAACCCTAATTAGGTCTAACCCCTAATTAGACCTAATTAATTCAATTAAACCTCACTTACATTAGGTTTAATTAATCCTAAACTTAATTAGGTCTAACCCCTAATTAGATCTAATTAAATCATTAAGCCTTTATTGCATTAGGCTTAATCAACTTTAAATAAACTTAAACCAAGCTTAAATTAAATTTAAGTAAAACTTAAGTTAAACTTAAACCAAACTTAAGCTAAACTTAAACTAAAGTAAAGTTAAACTTAAACCAAACTTAAGTTTAAATTAAATCAAACTTAAGTCAAACTTAAACTAAACTTAAACTAAATTTAAGTTAAATTTAAATCAGACTTAAGCTAAACTTAAATTAAAGTTAAACTTAAACCAAACTTAAATCAAACATAAATCAAACTAAAGACAAACTTAAAGTTAAACTTAAATTTAAGCTAAATTTAAACCAAATTTAAGTTAAACTTAAACCACACTTAAGTCAAACTTAAATCAAACATAAATCAAACTTAAACTAAACTCAGATCAAACTAAACTTAAAGTAAATTTAAGTTAAACTTAATATAATATTAAATTAAACATAAATCAAACCTAAGTCAAACTCAAGTAAAACCTAAAGTCTAACTAAATAAGGCATGAATTTAAGATAAACCCAAACCTAACTTAATTCAATCCACATTGAATTTATATCAAACAATTCTTAACTTAAAATTAAAACTATATTTAAATCAACTTGACATGAATCTATGTCAATAATAATTGAAGTAAAAAACTTTAGGTTCAACATATATTGAACTTAACTAAACCCATAAGTTTAATTTGAACTCAAATCAAACCCAATTTAAATTCAATCCATATCTAAATCAAATTTAAAATAAATTTGAAGTTAAACTTAAAATTTAAGTTCAATCCACATTGAACTTAACTCAACATATCTAAAAATAAAGCCTAAGTTCGACCAAAATTAAACTTGACTCAACACAATTTTAAGATCAAATCAAATTGAAATTTAAAACAATATAAATCAACATAAAATAACATAGTTTAACATAAATTAACATAAATCAATATGACTTGACACAAATTAACAAATTAAACTTAAATCGACATAAAATTAACAAATTAAATTCAAAATTGACAAATCAAACATAAAAATTAGAAAATTTAAATAAATGCTTAAAGTCTAATTAGACTCAACTCAGAACCTCAGAACCAAATGACATCAAATCTAAAAATCTTATTTAGATTTAAGTGACAATTGAATTTAAAAATCTAAAATCCAAACCTTTAGACTCAAATGACATTGAGTCTAAAAAAATCTTCTGACAATTTAAAAATCAGAACCAAACAAATTTAACTCCAAAAATCTAAATTTCAGTAAACTTATTAAGTTTAGGTAACAACTGAATTTAAAAGTCTAGTTCTTAAATTCATTGAATCTAAATTACACTAAAATCGATATAAATTGAAATAAAAAATCAAATCGACATTTCAACTAAAATTAGATATCCGACAACCCTGAAACAATTGACATTTTACCAAGTAATTTAAATCTTATTTCTGACAATATTTTTTTTGCAGGACGAAGACAAGTTTCATTGAGATTTTGTTTGGATGTTATAGGATGTACTAACTCTTTTTTGCAGAATGATTGATGAAATTAAAATATCAAAAAGATAAAAATAATAAAAACGATAAAATTTAAACTTTTAGGTTAGCCACAAAACCTAAAGCTTCAACAAACAACAAAAATGACGTGACAACAAAGACAATAAAATTGAAACTATTAGGATAGCTAACAACAAAGACATCAAAACTGGAACTATTAGGATAGCCGACAACAAAGACAACAAAAATGGAACTATTAGAGTAGCCACCAAACCTAAAGAAGAAGAAATAAAACAAATGAAATAACAAAGTAACACAAAAACACCGACATTAACTTTAACATGATATAATAAAAATCATAAACAAATAAAAAATAATAATATCTATAGAATATACCTAATGACATAAATGACTAATATAATATCTCATGACAAAATGGGATAAACATTAGGAATAAAACATTTGTATGTTTATTTTCCTAAAATGTACTTAGAAAAATGATATTTTAACATTAATCAAGAGTTTTCTTAGGCAAAACTAGAATTGACTAGGATGTAATTAACTATAAAAGCTTTCTTCTATAGGAGAAGTAAAAAGAACCCATAATAAAATATTTGGTTACCAGACTCGTGATTTTCCTAATAGGATAAGAACATTCTAGAGTTCTCCCTATAAGCTATCACAAATACCTTTCCTTTCATTGTCTATTTTGTTTCTTTCCTCTTATTCCTTTTCAAAAGGGGATTAAAGATTGGAGCGGTATAATTAGACTGGCGACTCCTTTACATTGACATGATATGAGAATTGACAGCGACGAAACGTGACAACTCATCGCCATCAAGGTATTTGAGGCAACCCTTGGTAGAAACCTGGATAACTGATAATGGGCACGAAAATACATTTAAATGGCTCTTCAAAGGAGGCATCTCTTGGAAGATTCATTGAGTGTGGACACATTTTGAAGAGACACCAAGGCACCTTTTGAAAAAACATAAAAAGAAGGACTTGAAGAGAACTAAAAAGGGGGTTAGAGAGGAGATTTGAAGTGTAGATTTAGGGTGTTTTAAAGTAAGGAGTTGTTGGATTTTTACTTAGGCTTTCTTCTCACTTATCTCATTACTAGTGAAGGGGAAGCTGAGTAGAGAGTTCTAAGTAAGAATCCATTATTTGTTAGTGAATTAGAGAGAGTTTAACCCTCTAGAGTTAGGCGACCATTTCTAAGGAGTCTTGTAAGAGAAAGGAAGAGATTCAAAAGAACTTCAAGAGTTTGGTGGAGAGGAATTTGAGATAAGTTTTTATTTTTGTACTACATTTGGTTTTAATTTAGACTTCGTGTGTTTCTACATGATTTCTACTTTTAAAATTAATTTTTGCTGTGTTTTATTCATGAATTCTGAGTAGTTTTCTTTATCTTTCTCTTTAAAATAAAAAGTAATTAAGTGTTGGATTGAATTTGTGGAAGTATTAATCTTTATTACTGCAGTAAGTTGTGATGATTTAATCCTTATACTTCATTTACTTCTTGATTTGACCAATTATGATGTTAACATTTGTTGTGAGAACATGTAAGATCCGTGATTGTATTGTCTCGGTCAAGTAATGATAAAAATCACATGAGATTGTATGGATGAGAATGTAATTCATATAATTTAGTGCAGATAAATAGGAAAATATTCTTTAATAGGTGTAGAATTAGAGGACTTTAGGATGACAGAATAATGCCACCAATTTCGTTTAGTGTTTTAGGTTTTGATATGAGAAGTTTTCCCTCAGGTAGAGAGAAACGAGGAAACTCTAGAGTGAGAGCTAGTATCTTCCCTACCTAACTCGTCTTCAAAACTATTCAAACTTTAAACTAGCTAATTTTTTTGTAGCATCTCTAGTAAAGGTAAAGAATAATATTGCTTCTACTGACACAACACATTTTGAATAATTCCACAATAGAAATCCTATATTTTTTACTTATTCATGATAAGGAAAAAATATTTTTCATTTATACTTTTTTTACCTTACAAATATATCATTAAAGTTAGTTAATTGTATACTTTGTTTCAAAATATGAAAAATTACCAAAATAATTAAAAATTATATCCTACGATAATATATATAGTTTAAGTAAGTATCTTTTTCTAAATAGATTTTGTGTTCTAATTCCTTATTAAAAATTTACAAAATTCCCCGTGGGTTTGATATTTTTGGGCTTAATCAGAAAGTCCTATATTATTTGATAACGATGCATATACTTGCGCAGAATCCCAAAATTTAACCAGTTGAACTCTTATATACATCGGAGTTAAGTTTTTGGCATCGTTGTAAAGAAAGAAATTTTATTAAAGAAAAATAGAAAATATTGTCATATATATAAATCATAATACGATAGAAGGGATTAAGTTATTGGCTCCGTTGCCGAGGAATCAAAAAGGAAATTTATTAAAAATTTTTAAGGAATATTTAGAAAAATAAATTTCTATTTTTAGAAAGTCTTATCTAAACTTATAGATTTATTATAGGATTATTGCAGTGTTGTTTTTATAAGTTAATGTGTGGCTTTATTTAATTTTCATCGTTATTTTGTAATAGTTTATGCGTAGTTCAGGTGCTGAAGGACTAGTGCCTTATGATTTTGAATTAGAAAGAACTATTAGAAAAATTAAAAAAATTAAAAATACAGAAAAAAGTTCAAAAGTTTCAAGTAATGGCAAACCAAAATAATCAAAATGCTTAAATACATCAAGAATATATACTTTTAAGAGATTGTGCAAACCCTACAATGGATGAAATTCATGATAGTATTCAAAATCCTACTGTAGTTGCTAATTAATTTGAATTTAAACCTGCTATTATCTAAATGGTATCAAATAATCAGTTTGCAAGATCACCAACTGAAGATCCAAACATACATCTTGCCAATTTTCTAGAATTGTGTGCTACATTTAAATATAATGGTGTTTCAGATGATGCTATTAGACTTAGGCTTTTTCCATTCTCACGAAGGGATAAGGCTAAGATATGGTTGAATTCATTCGCACCTAGATCTATCAGAACTTGGGGTGATTTAGCGTAGATACCAAGGAATATTTTATGGGAAAGCTTTATGTGATTTAGGTGCAGGCATTAACCTATGCCATTATGTATATTTAAAAGACTGAGATTAGGAGAAATATCCCCTACTACTGTAACTCTGTAATTAGCAGATCATTCGATAACATATCTTAAGGGAGTTATAGAAGATATTTTTGGTCAAAGTGGATTAATTTATCTTTCTCATCGATTTCATTGTGCTAGATATGGAGGAAGACAAAGCGATACCTATCATTTTGAGGAGACCTTTCCTAGTTACATAAAGAGCAATGATAGATGTGCAAAAAGGGCAATTAACTATGCATGTCAATGATCAAATGCTTACTTTTAATATTTCAAAATCAATGAAATACCCTGCAAAAGGTAAAGATGATGAATGTTTCAAGATGGATGTAATAAGATATCTGAGCGAATGTCATTTCAAAATAATTTATGAAGAGAAATCTGAAATGAATGAATTGAAGAAATAACAAGAAGAGGAGTTAAAGCAATTGAATGATATTCTTGAAGAAAATACAAATTATGTTCATGAAAGTTTTGAAATTTTGGACATGACGAAAAAGGACAAATCTCTCTGTCCATCAATTAAAAAACCTACTGAACTTTAATTAAAGTTACTTCCTAAACACTTAAAATATACCTTTTTAGGTGATTTCTCAACTTTACCGGTTATAATTTTCTCTAATTTAACTTTAGAAGAGGAAGAGTGTTTATTAAAAATTTTGATAAAATATAAAAACACCTTTGGATGGACAATTACTGATATCAAAGGAATCAATCCTTCAATTTGTATGTATAGAATTCTTATGGAAGAAAATTGCTAACCTAGGGTTTATCCTCATATTGAGATTAAATCCTATTATGAAAAAAATTGTTAATAAAGAAATTTTAAAGTGGTTAGATGCTGGAATTATCTATCCTATTTCAGATAGTGCAAGGGTTAGTCCAATACTGTGTGTTCCAAAGAAAGAAGGAGTGACTGTAAATATTAATGAACAAAATGACCTAATACCAACATGATAAGTTACAGGATGGTGAGTATGCATTGATTATATAAAATTAAATCTTGCTACTAAGAAAGATCATTTTCCATTACCCTATCCCGATCAAATGTTGGATAGACTAGCCAGGCATAAATACTTTTGTTTTCTGGATGGATATACTGGTTCTCACCAAATACAAATTTATCTTAAGGATCAATAAAAAACAACTTTTACTAGTCTTTATGGTACATTTTCTTTTAGAAGAATGGCCTTTGGTTTATGTAATTCCCTTACTACATTTCAAAGATATATGATGGCTATTTTCTGTGATTTAATTGAAAAATGAATTGAAGTTCTTATGGATGATTTTTCAGTGTTTGGAACTTCATTTGAATAATGTATAGAACATTTATCACAAGTTCTTAAACATTGTGAAGAAACAAATTTAGTCCTTAATTAGGAAAAAAAATGTCAGTTTATGATAGCAGGAGGAATTGTTTTGGGACATCATATATCAGAGAGAGGTATGGAGGTAGATCCTGCAAAAATTCAAGTGATCACTAATTTACCCATCGAACAAATGTGAGGGAAATTATGAGTTTTTTAGGACATGCTGGATTCTACAGGCGATATATTGAAGACTTCTCAAAAAATTCTAAGCCACTATGCCATTTAATCAAAAAAGATGTAATTTTTATTTTTGATAACGAGTTCCAAAAAGCTTTTGAGCTATTAAAAGAAAAATTAGTCACTGCTCCAGTTTATTATTTCACCAGATTAGAAAAAACCATTTGAATTAATGTGTGATAGAAGTGATTATGCTATTAGAGATTTTTTAGGTTAGAAATATGATAAGATTTTCAAAGTAATTTACTATGATAGTAGAACTCTTAATGAAGCTCAAAATAATTATGCCACAATTGAGAAAGAGTTATTTGTAATAGCATTTTCTTTTGATAAATTCAGATCATATTTAATTGGAACCAAATGTGTAGTGCTACAGATCATTCTGCTATTAAATATTTAATGAAAATGAAGGATGCAAAACCAAGACTGATAAGATGGATTCTTCTTTTGCAAGAATTTAATTTTGAAATAGTAGATAGAAAGGGAGCTGATAATCAAATTGTTGATCATCTGTCCAAGCTTGAATAAGAAAAATCACTCTATTTTGACAAAAAAAGGACATTTTCCTAATGAAAATTTGTTCAAGATTAGTGTGTGGTATACAAACATTGTGAACTTTATTATTAGTAATATTATACAATATGGTCTAACACACCAACAAAAGAGTAAATTTTTATCTGAAGCTAAGACTTATTTTTGGTATTATCCATTTTTATATAAATAGGGAAAGGATCTAATTATTCAAAGATGTGTGCCTTTAGAAGAAACTTACGAAATTATCCAAAAATTTCATGATTTTGATTTTGTGGGACATTGTTGTTTTGATAGAATAACATACAAAATTTTGCAATATGGATTTTATTGGCTAACTATCTTTAGAGATGTTAATGCTTATATTAAAAATTGTGATTGTTGTCAACGTGTAGGTAATATTTCTAGAAGAAATGTATTACCCCTCAACTATATTTTGGAAGTCGAGATATTTGATGTTTGGGGATAAGATTTCATGGGACAATCTAAACCATCTTTCAAAAATTTATATATATTATTAGCAGTAGATTATGTATATAAATGGAGCCTTTATGTCAACTTTTATAAAAAGATTCCAACTTTGATATTAATGATGAATGCTTATTTGCCTTGAACTTTTTAAAAGAGAAATTAATCACTGCACATATTATTATTTCACCAGATTTGATGAAACCTTTTGAGTTAATTTGTGATGCTAGTTATTATGTTATACAGGCTGTTTTAGAAAAGATATATGACAAAATGTTCAAAGTGATATACTATGCTAGTAGAACCCTTAATGATGCTCATATTAATTACATTTCCACTGAAAAGGAATTATTATGTATAGTGTTTCAGTTTGATAAATTCAGATCTTATCTTATTGGGGTCAAATGTATTGTGTATACTGATCATTCTACTATGGAGTACTTAACGATGAAGAAGGATGCAAAACCACGATTAATTAGATTGGTCCTTCTATTGCAAGTATTTGATTTTCAATTTGTGGATAGGAAGAGTACTGATAATCAAATAGCTGATCATCTAACAAGGCTTAAGCAAGAAAATAAAAACGATTTAAGTAATGAGATTAATGAGAATTTTCCTAATGAACAATTATATGGGATTAGTGAATGACAACTTCCGTGGTATGCTAATATGGTGAACTACTTGGCTAGTAATATTTTACTTTACAGACTGGATAACAATCAATTTAAAAATTTCATTCATTATTCAAAATTTTAATTTTGGGATGACCCTTATTTATATAAATAATGTAAGGACTTAATTATTTGAAGATGTGTACCATTAGAAGAAACTCAAGAGATTATTCAAAAATGTCATAAATCAGATTTTTGGGGACATTTTGGAGTGGATAAAACTATACTTAAGATTTTACAATTTTGATTTTATTGGCCTACATTATTTAGGAACGTTAATAATTATATAAAATCATATGATCGATGTCAGAGAGCAGATAATATTTCTAGAAGAGCTAAAATTCCCCTAAATTTTACTCTTGAAGTTGAAATCTTTGGTGTTTGGGGATAGGATTTCATGGGACCATTTGTACCATCATTTGGAAAAATTTATATTTTGATAGTTGTGGATTATGTTTCTAAATGGATTGAAGTAGTTTATTTACCTCACTATGATGCTAAAAGTGTAGCAAAATTGTTAAGAAAGAATATTTTCACAAGATTTGGAATGCCAAAAGTTATCATTACAGATGGAGGAAGTCATTTCAGGAATAGAATGATTGAAACATTAACTCAAAAATTTGGGATTTAACATCGTATTGCCACAGCTATCACCCTCAGATTAGTGGTTTATCAAAAGTATCCAATCAAGAAATTAAAAGAATAATAGAAGAAATGGTAAGTCCTAAAAGGACTGATTGGTCTGCTAGACTTGATAATGATTTATGGGCCTATAAGACTGCTTATAAAAAACTTATAGGAATGAATACATATAGGCTAATATATGGAAAAGTATGTACCTTTCCAGTTGAGTTGGAACCTAAAGCTTACTAATTAATTAAAGAGTTTAATTGAAATTTGAAAGATGTTTGAGAAAAGTAATTACTACAATTAAATGAGCTTGATGAATTGAGAAATGAAGCTTATGAGGATGCTAAAATTTATAAAGAGAAATTGAAGTTTAGGCATGATCAGAAAATTTTGAAAAAGTATTTTGAGCTCGGGAAGAAGTATTGCTTTATAATTCACAAATGAAATTATTTCCAGGAAAACCTAAATCCAAGTGGTCATGACCATTTATTTATGGTAAGAGCATATCCATATGGAGCTGTTCATAGTGAAGATCCAAAAACTGGGAAAGTGATTACGGAAAATGGACACAGATTGAGAGCTTACATAAGTGGAGAGGGTTATGCATTTGAAGAGATCCTAATGTTGGGTCAAACCTGATCAAAACATTGGTTATGTCGGGCTGACAACGTTAAACCAAGCGTTTTGTGGGAGGTAACCCATAGTTATCGGAGTGATTTAGATTTTGAAATGTTGTCGTGATGAGTTTTATGTAGTGATTGTGAGTCTTATACAATTTTTTTGGAACAAAACATTATTTATTAAAGGATTTGAAGAGTGGAAGAAAGAAATTTGAAAATTGAAAATATTGGTTTGGTGCTATAGCTCCACATTTTGAATAACTCCTTTAACAAGAATTGGTTTTCTGTCTTCTTCATATATATAAAACTGCCTAGGACGGGATCTGAAGCATCCCTAAAACATTTCTAAGTATTTTGAAGAAATCTGTGAGTGGAAATTCCATTACTTGTGAGATTTCATGGAGAATCATGATAATGAATGATTGGAAGATAAGAAGTTGGTTCATAAGGATGCTCAAACCAACTTCAATGAATTTATGCATTAAGTCTAGAGTGACCTATGGACAAACTTGAGAAGATTGAAGGTGAGATTTCTCTTTTGCATACAAAGTTTAAAAATTTGTTCCACCAGTACGAGCATATGGATTGATTATTGAAACTACAGTTTAATAGTTCGGCTTGTTTCCAAGATAGTCAAGTAACTATGTAAAGTAGCAACAAGTTGATCGACGATAAATTCACTAAGGAATTTCCTCATACTACTTTCTACCATTCCTACGATCGAAATTGTTTGGTGAGTGGAATAGAGAATGTCACCAATGATCATGAGTGGTCCTAAAGGATGTTTTTATGTAGATTTATATTTTAGTGTTATGTGATTCCATGTGATGTGCCTATCATATTTGTATTAATACGTATTGTTCTTCTAATTATCTTTGTTGTATTAACATCTGATGATGTCTATGTGGTTTTTTCGTTTGTATTGAACCTATAATTAATATAAGAAGACAAGTTCTATTTTATTGTAAAATTGGCCTTATGTGCTCATCTTTGAATTTGCAAATTTGAAATTTTGGATTGACTACGAACTCAATAACTATAAAAGTGGCCATTAAAACTTGAAGAATAGCCATTCTACATCCTATATTTTTTGTTTCCTTTTCAAATATAAAAAATTTTCAAATTCTGGATGGTTATGAATGGCGCTATAGTGCCACTCTTTGGTGCTATAATGTTATTCATCAGGCTATGCAGGGCGCTATAGCTATAGCGCCACTGCCCGGCGCTATAGCATCGCACTAAACCGTGAGTCAACTTAAGAGCTTGGACCCATGGTTTTTGCCATTTTCACCTTTGGTTTGTCTACTTCCTCCATTTTTTCACATTTTGCTCCCCTAGGGTTTTATTTTGTGCTTGATTGGCTTGGAGTTAGGCCTTAAACTTTAGATTTCATCATCTTTGGGTAAGATCTTCACCTTAGTTTTGAAAAATTTTGATTTGTCAATGGATTTCATCCACATTGTTGATTTGGCTGAAAATTGTAAAACATGATGAAAACACTGTGAAATACATAGTTGAATGATTATTTATGTTTAGATTATGTTTTTTGGAGCCACTTGAAGTTGGTTTTGTGATTTTTGGAATTTATCTTAAAAATGTTTTAGTTTACTCATGGCTCTAGAATGAAGAGAGGCAAGGAGAAAGTAACTTCTGATTCTGATAAGTTTGCCACTGCAAAAGCACATGATAGGTATACTGATCTGCAATTGAAGAAAAATATTGTAGAATGCAGTTTCTTATGTCATGGCGGTACAATTGAATATTTGATTGCAGAGTGACAGTTGAAAACTTCTGTTATTTTACTGTTGTAACTGTAATTTTAGTTGTTCATGAATTTTATGCTAATCTATCGGACGAATCTGATGAATTGGTTTATGTACGAGGGCAATACGTCGATATCAGTTCTATTCGAATCAATAACATCTATAAGTTGCACAGTGTTCCAACCTGCTTCTTTTCTGAGTTCCATATCACTGACGATGAATTAGACAAGATTATGGGATATTTAACTGATGGAAATGGAGTATGGAAAATTAAAAATGGTCGACAGATAAACTTTTCTTTCTAAAAACTTAATGTTCATTCTTGTGCATGGAACTATTTCTTATCCAGTAGATTACTGCTGACCAACCATTTTTGTAAGGTAACTCGTGAGAGAACCACTTTAAACTACTGTATTCAGATGAAGAAACCTATTGAAATTGGCTCCCTCATTTAGAAAAACATGCTTGTTTCCTCGAGAAGAGGAACAACAGAAGGTTTGGGCTACCTCACTCTTATTACTACTTTGTGTGCATAATCTGGTGTGAAATATGAGACTTGGGAAGAAATTTTTCCATCACATAAACCCATTGGAAAGAAAAACTTGGAAAAATATGAGAGACATTTGGAACTATACCTAGGACTGTAGTTAACATACCTTCTACTTCAGCTTCTACTTCTTTTCCTACTTCTACTTCAAGACCATCTACTTCTGATAATATTTCTCTGGAGTTTTTTATGGAGCAAATGATGATTCAACAAGAAGATATCATTGCCTTACATAATTAGGTTAAAGGCATTGAATCACACTTGACTCATAGTGATGATATTATATTGAGGAAGGTTGAGTATGATTTTGCCTATTATGAGGCTATGATGAGATACCTGAGTTGGGATCATTCTGTGGAATTTCCTACTCACCACATTTTTACACTGTATTGGCCTTCTGTGATAGATGAGGATCTAGATTTGGGAGATGGTGATGATGATAATGGTGATGATGATGCTTGTGATGATGAAGATGTTGATGTGTAGTGTGTTATTTTCTTTCTTTCCTACCTTTGATGTGTTTGGATATTTGGACTTTATTATGTTAGTTCTTAGTTTTATTTGTGTTGGAGTGTGCTTATATTTTGTTGCTTTACTTAAATATTTCTGTTAAACTGTTAGTTCTATTATTTATCTTTTGCTCCAATTTAAATGCTAGAGTAGTATGTGTTTTATGTTTTTATAGTTATGCAAGTTAATCTTATGTTTATTACTACTTAGTACTTGTCTTTTTTACTTGTACCTACACTAGTTTTCATGTTTTAGATTTTAACATTTTTTCTCTTTCTTCATGGACTTTACTGCTTTAAATTTTTTAACAAATTTAAGTTTGGGGGAAGGGAGAAAATTCTTTTTATACTAAACTTTATTTGTCCTCAGAGAATTGTAAGTTTCAAAATTATTTTTAGCATAACCTGTGGTAAGTACTGTTAACTTCAGAAAACTATATTTTTGGTTTTATGAAAGTTGTAGAAAACCTAAGTAAAAGTTTTTAGTAATGAACGTTAATTCTAGAATTAAGGTATTTTGTATGAACGGTTTAGAGTTATGCATTCCTATTTAAACTAAAGAAAACTGTATTTTTGGAAATATTAAGGGTCATATATTTATACTGGAAAGAAAGAATTGAGACTTTAATATACATTTGTTAAAGTAAAGGAATGTTAGATGTTTTTAACTTTAAGAAAATGATAGTGGAGTTCAAAATCATTAAAGGCTATACAGTTATAGTCCTTCTCACATGACATAAAAAAAAAGAAGAAGAAAAAAAATATTGAAAATGATCCTAAAAGAAAAAGAAAAATAAAAGCAAAAAAAAGAAAGAAAATATGTGAGGAGAAGTTTGAGGAGATGCCTAATCAAAATTGGCACTACTTGAATCATCTTAAAGGAAAGAAACTTAGTTACATTTCCAACTTTGACTTAGAAGTATTAACACCTTTACCAATAAAGTTCTCATGAAATTCTTTTTCTGGTGATTCTTCAAAGTTTCTTAAGTATGAAAAATTGCTGTTATTTTTGAAATAAATAGAAAATCAGAACTTTTAAACTTAACTGCTAAATATTCTTGTATGTTAATTTTTAACCTGAATTGTTAAAGATTTTTCAGAAATTTTCAATATAGCATTTATAAAAAAAAATTATAGAAATCTTTAACTTAAATTTGCTACCACAAGTTAAAATATTTTATATAGTATAAGGAGTTACTTGAGGATAAGTAACATTTAAGTTTGGTGGAGTTGTTTCACCTAAAAAAATCTATTTTTAGTGCATATTTTATAAGCCTTTTATGTACATTTTTGATGATAATGCACTTTAAAGGAAGGTATTTTACATGTTTTTTTTAGATACTTGGAATGGACATTTAGAGAAAATATAGAAATAATGGAGTAAAATTGGGCAAAAATTTGTAGCGCTAATAGTGCCAGTCACCAGCCAGAATGGCACTATAGCGCCACAGACAGGCACTATATCACCAAAAACATCCTTTCTAGAAGATCCATTGAATTTGGCTGAATTTTGGAGGGGTGTTTGAAGCAACCCTCGGTTATTTTCTATTTTCTATTAAATGGAATAGATTTAACCGAATTTAGAGACCTTTTGGAGTCTCAAAACTTCAATTTGGCGGTA
The DNA here is from genome assembly GCA_022702705.1 of Papilionanthe hookeriana x Papilionanthe teres. Lineage (NCBI taxonomy): Eukaryota > Viridiplantae > Streptophyta > Magnoliopsida > Asparagales > Orchidaceae > Papilionanthe > Papilionanthe hookeriana x Papilionanthe teres. Next base: position 129,072,082 of record CM040421.1, on the reverse strand, counting down.
ATAGTAAATTAGGGTTTTCTTATTTTGTGTTTAAGTGTAAGTGTGAGTTTGTTTTAGTGTGTAAAAGTTTGGAGATTGCTTAAAGGAAACTCCAAAAGTTTACTTAGGGAGAAGATATAGGGTACTTTGTATTTGTGTTTATGTTTTTGTTGTAAGGCTTGGATTTCAATGAAAATGTTTTGTTTTTGTTTAATCTCCATGAATTCTGAGTAGTTCTCTTTATTTCTCCTTGCATATGGGAATTAATATTGTGGGAAGAGAATGATTTAAAGACTTTTTTTAACTTTTAAAATTGTGATGGTATTTTTACCGAATCTTCATTTACTTTATAAACTGGCCACTTGTGAGGTTAAAAACTGTTGAGAAACATAATGACCTTCGTAGGGTATGATTTCACCCAATTAGTGGATACCACACTTCATTCTTGGTAGAGCCATTGCGATCACCAAAGGGGGAATGCAAATAAAAGGGAGATAAGTTTTGATGGGCATAGAATTGGTTAGTTCTAAGGTTACAGACTAGATTATTTTCAATTTGGCTTAAGGTTTAGTACCCTGACACTGGGATTCAGTCAATATATTGGCTTAGACTAGGGGCATCTTGGGGTGAGAGGCTAGATTGACCTGATGTGGAATCGAGATGTTATGGAATCAGCCTTAAGTTAGCCAATGTTATTTGCTAGCACCGGAAGGGGGTAAAGAATAAGGTATGCTTCTATTTGTCACAATACATCAATTTTGTCTTAAATCACTTGAATCCTACATAGGTTAAAATCTCTTTGCAAGGAAAAAGTTTTTCCTTAATTTTCAAACTTGCTGTTATATTTTATTAAGCTATTACATTTGGTTGTTTCCTTTTTTTTAACTCTTTAGTAGTAATATTTAGTAAGCATATCATTATATATCTCTTATCTATTTAATTTGCAATTTAAATAAAAATGTTGTAAGTTGATTTTAAGAGTTAACTCTTTCCCTGTGGGATTTATATTGGGGTTTTAAAAAAATTCTATATTACTTGAAATGATACGTATACTTGTGTGCACCGCACCCCTCGTGTAACAATTTATTATAAAATTCATAAATTTTTATATTTGCTCACACTAGCTACTAGATATAATTTGAGACATATTTTCTGACAAAAATTTGGAGATTAAAAGTACACAGAATTGGGGGTTGATCAGATGCTTATAAATAAACTTACCAACTAATGCAAATTTGCAACTTGATGCGAGGTTCTTAGTGTCCACATCAGAAAGAAAAGAGCTAGCTTACAACTTATTTTTTCTAGCTTTACCAACAAACTGTTGCTAAACCACCTCTCTAAGGTATCATAATAATCTTAGGGAGAGACATAATTCTTAGAATTAATAACAACGAAAGCACCTGCTCCAGAGGTAACTTCTGCGAATGACCTATCTATGGGAGAAGGAGATAACACACACCAACTAGAGAAATCACCTCCATATCGCCAAACCTTAGAAAACCAAAGTGTTGGAGCCATTTTTTATATAATACATATGTTAAAATTTACAAAAATTGCATGTTGATTCTTCTACACTCAAAATACAAATCACTTAAAGAAACCTAAGGTTCCACCTCCCACATAGTACTGCTCACTCCATCAAAGACCCAATATCCAAAAAAAAAAAAGGAATTGCATATAAAGGGAAAACAAACAAACATTCTATCTTCTTATGTAAGGTATACCCATGTTATCTCCATGTACTAATCTATGTAGTTCTCTAAGAGGCAATCTCCTCATGGATGCTTCAGCAGCAACTACACTTGTAATAGCCAACTAGTGAGCGGACTTGTTCCCTTCCCTATAAAAAAAACTCCAAATGATGTTAAAACTAGCAATACACCTGGTCATATTACTTTTAGACAAAGCCATATTCCATGTTGTTTCCTTCCTTCCTTGAAGATAATCTAGTAGAGCAGTTGAGTCAACTTCCACCTTTAGCAAATACTAATTAGCACAACCAGGCAATTTGACTTCTAACAAGTAGTCTATAACTTAGCCTCAAAAGGGAAGCTAATCATGCATGAGGAAGCCAGGAAAGGCAGACATCATCCTCAAAATATTCCCTTGCCCAGTCAAATTCCCCTAAATCTTCCATAAATACTTTAACAAAATGCTAACAAGTTTTAAGTGAGAAAACTATTGTAGGGTTCCTCCTCTTCTCCAGCATTACACTACTCTCCTTTATAAACCTAGAAATGCCACTGAAGAAAATTACTTTTAAATGGAATAATATAAAGGGATTTCTATATTCAGATCTAGCAGGAGATATTGACGGTACAAGAACTACAACATGTCGTACATTTACTTTAGGTAAAACACAATGAGTTAGGTTTCCAAGATATGAGAAATTATTACTCAATCAACTGTAGAGACCGAGTATATTTTTATCACTGAAGCTAGAAATGAAATGATTTCATTGTAGAATTTAATGGCAGAACTTGGTAAGGAGCGTGAAAAAGGAAAGCTTCATATTGATAGTATGACTATCATTCATCTAGCAAAGAGTACCTAATTTAATGCAAGAATAAAGCACATACAACTAAGATATTTATTCATTCTCTCCCACAAGATGGTCACTTACCTTTGGAAAATATACACAAAACACATAATCCTCCATCTATTTTGATTAAGACTCATTGTATAAATTATTGCTAAAAATTGTGAAAACTGCTGATCATTTCAGTTTTAGTTTTTTATGATCTAATCATTGATGGTTTTACGATAGCATTAAAAAACGGTAGTTTTTTTATGAAATATCATGTCATTTTATAACATATTAATAATCGACGAGTAATACTTGTGTTAATCGATGGTTAATCCCATTTGGTTTTAATATGTTAAAAGGTATTAGGCAAAGCTTGTTGCAAAGCCATAAGTTAGTGTTAATATATTGGACCGATACCTAAATACCCTGAGTTTCATTTTCCTTGTGTATAATTTTTCTTTGAACCAAACCAATGATTGCTTGCTCGATTCATTGCCAATGTATGCTTTATCAAACAATTTACACTCAAATTGAAGGTAAACTCAATATCACAAAGTTTTTTTTAATTCTATTTATTAGATTTATTGCATTTCTAGATTAAGTGTTTTGGAGTTATTTTGAAAGTGGTTGGATAATTTAGAATTTTGATATTTTATCTCATTGTTACATTCAAACAACAAAACTCTTATGTATTTTCATATCTAACAACTAAATTTTAATGGAAAATTTACATTTCTAACACAAAATTCTTAAAAATTTATGTATCTCACGTCTAAACATTTTTATTTACATGCATGACACTTCAGTTTTTTAAATCAATTCATTAAAAGATATATTTCACTTTTATAAATTAGTAATAGTGTTATTTTTTGTATGATATTGAAGTTTAGAATAATTGGGTGCTATGAATGCAAGTTCTCCTTAATAAACAAAATTCACATACCAAGCACAATTCTTATGCATTTGTTAATGTCACACCCATTGTCTTAAAGTTACGTACCTGGCACTTTGGTGCTTTAAACTTATGTAAAAAATGTGTCACACATTTAACAAGTGGTAATAGTGTTGTTTTTTATGCGATATTAAAGTTTTTAGTGGTATGTGTGTGTTGACCTCACTTTTGTTAAGGTCTAGTCTTTCTTCCTTAGAAGCCTAGGATCTAGCCATAGGACTCTCCTATTGACTATCCTAGAGGACTAGTGATGGAACCCTCCCCCTCAAAGATTCAAAATGCTTCTTTGGTTCACTTAGAGTTTCATATGCTTAAGGCTAGCCTCTAACACTTAGTAGGATGAGGCTAAGCATAAGAAAGCACAAGGAGAGTCTCCTATAGGATGGTCAAGCCTTAAGGTAAACCCTGGGTGTTCTGGTCTTGGTTAAGCTAGCTCACACACTCACACCCACATTACACTCACACTCACTACCCCAAACCCTAAACCAAACTTCCTCAAACTTAATCCCCTACTTTTATGAAAACTCGTGTGGGTAGTTCCCCAAGCTCCTAGCCCTAGGCAAGGGTTTGGCTAGGACCAACACATGGAGAATCTAAAATGGGGTTTCCCTTAGTCCATGGCTAAAATAGATTGGTATCACCATTGACATCCTCAATTAACCCCAATTTCACCAAAATTTCCTTCTTAGCCATGAAATTCTACCAAAGTACCCATAAACTTTAATTTTTGCCCAAATTCTAAAATTCTCTCCAAAAATCATTCTAAAATATTATTCACCACCCAAATTAACTAAAATACTCCAAATTGACCAAAATTCCCAAATAGCCCCAAAGTTAGCCAAAATGACCAAAATACCCCTCATGACCGAAAGAAATCCAAAAATTCCAAAAAAATTCCCAAAACCTCTAAATCATCCCAAATGATCCAAAAATCAATTTGAAACCATCTAGTGAGCTCAATTTAACAAAATTGACTCAATTTGACCAAACTCCCCAAATTGCCTCTAAAGGCCCAAAATACCCAAATCACTTCCAATGTCCACCCAATTTCACCCAATTTCAATTCTAAACCAAAATTCATCATGTAAAATCTCAATCTAAACCAAATCTAGGTCCATTTGAACCAATTTCCAAACCTAATTTCAAGCCTAATTCAAAATCCTCAATTTGACCATATGACCAAATTTCCCCAAATTGAACCTCATTACCAAGTCAATTTCCTCAATTTTGAATTCCAAACTCTTCATAACACTTCCCTAAACCAAATTAATTAATTGATCTCAGTATAGACCTAAACACAACCTAAATCTGGCCCAAGTTAAAATCCCTAATTTTGCCCCAAATTAGCCACATGTGAAAGATGTCACCAAATTGAATGCCATAACACCACAATTTCCACCCAATTAACATTCAAAGCACATGACATTCTCTTAAGCCTTTCCAAACATTCAATTGATCCTAAACCCAACCCTAGCCAAACCTAAACCAAGGTCTAGCCAACATCCTCTAAAATTGAATCCAAGCCAAATCCCACCAAATTAACCTCCCAAATCAATTCAAAATCACCTAAATCTTATTCAAAACTCTTCTTGACAATCATGCAAGCCAAATTGATCAATCAATTGACTCTAAATCAAACTCAAACCCAACATAGCTCAAGTTTGACCCAAAAGACCCAAATTTGAACCCAAGTCTCAAATGTGACCAAACCTAGCCAAATTGACCAAGCCAAGTTCACCACATCCACCTCATGGACCCTAGAGACTTTTCTAGAGCCACTTAGCCCAACATAAATGAGCCATGGACAAAGGGTCCCCAATATTGAGGGATTTCCTTCCTTAAATGGTTAAACCAAAAGAATCTCGTACCCAAAGCCATCAATAGCTATCTTGTTCACCATTAAGTCCTGCTCACTGCCTCACCCGACCACCCTAGCTTAAGCACCACCCTGGCTGGCTAGCCGAGTTGCTAGAGGAACCAAAACTTAGAAACACCCCACACTAATTCAATCTTAAATTGATGCATCCTATGTGTCCAGCTCTGGTTGGTCACTTGTGTCGCTCAACCCTCCACCTCAGCAAGCTGTGGCACCCATTAGCCAGCCCTGAGCTCCACCATGTGGCCATGGCTATAAATTAAGCTCTTCACAGCCAAAGGGGAGAGTACACAGAACCTTGGGGAAACTCTGTCAAAATTTCAACAAATAATCTCTAGACCTTCCTGAGTGCAAGTCCACTGCCTCCCCGCCATTTTCATAACTACCTAGAGCTAATTTCCCCACTTAACTTTTGGCCAAAACTTGGATAAACTCCACCACTCTACGCCAAATCCAAATTAACTTTACCCACACCATCACCAGAGAAAACAAAGTTGATTCCCCACAGAAGCCCCATCACAGAGCCCCTCTAACCTAGACATCCATTAAAGCCTCCAAACCGGTCTGATCGATTTCATACTTGGATAACTCACCCGAGCTCAACAACACTTCCAGGAGGTTTGTCGGAGTCCTCTGAAGCTTCTGCAAGCACCAAATCGTGGCCTCACCTCTTTTGTAATGGTTTTGATTTCTTCTCCTAAACTGAGCTTGTATTCAATTTTCATGGTGATACACTTGATTTCATACTGTATAAACCATATAGATGTGTGCTTCTAGGCTAGATGCGTCTATAGAAACAAACCCGAAGTGATTTAGTATATTAGGGTTTTAGTGTGGACTGTTCACGGGACAAACTAGGTTAAGACGAAGACCAGGGACCATCTGATCACACGTGTATTGGATGGATGGCTGAGATTGTGCCGAATATAACCACGAAGCATAAAGAGTAGGCTGACTCAGAAGGTGGCATCGACTAGGAGCGCGCCGCATGGTCCTTTAGAGTTGCCTTAGATCCAGTCAGTGCCACGCTGGATAAATAAAAAATAGGGATTTTCTGTATTTATTTAACCAACCATCTTTAAAAATCCATAACTTCATGTAGAAAAATCAAAAGATAAAAAAATACCCTGTTGCTCAGTGAACAGAGGAGAACAATGTGGAAATAAATTTGAAGTTATTTAAGCTATAAATAATTTTAAATTATTTAAATACAGTAAATCATCTTTAGGTAATAACATAGCACAAACATTTCACATGGCATGAGGTTTGGAGAGCTTAAAGGCTCAGTGGTTAGGGATCTTCCTCAATTTTTCCAAGATTAGGGGGGATCTCCAGGTAGAGATTCCTAATTTTTAAGTTAATCCCCTCTGCTTTGGTTTAAAAATTATAATAATTAAAATATAAGAAAAATGAAAAACTTTTTTTGGTAGGTTCACTGTGGTCAGCGGACACTAGGAAAAATATCAAATGAATTTAAATAATTAAAAATGACACTAATGGTAATTAACCCATTAAAACTTTTTTAAAATTAAATAATTAAAATATAAATAAAAAAATCATAAAAATCATCCCACACTGTGAATAATGAATAGAGGAGCTCCTCATAAAAATTTGGAGTCAATTGGAATTAATTTACCCACTAAATTGGATTTTTCAAGTAAAATGGCATTTTGGCATTAAAATAATTATGATAATTAAAATATAAGTTTAGAAATCATAAAATTGGTTTTGGTAGCTCCTAGTGACTAGAGAAACTTAGGAAAAATAAAATTGGAGTTAAAACAAATATTTCATCTTTAAGCTTATTTTTAATATTTAAATAATTAAAAATATTTAAAAATCATTAAAAAACATAAAAATCACTAAAATGCAAAAATTTATGAAAATGTTGCAATTGCTCTCCCTTGATCACTTGGGAGCAATTAAAATAATTGTCCTCACTTTCTAGATAAAGATATTAATTTTTAAAGGCTTAAATTAGATTTTCCTTAATTTTCCAATAAAGTAATTCTAATAATTAAAATATAAATTCCAAAAATATGAAATTTAGTTCTCTATGTTCCTTAACCTCAAAGGGATTTAAGAAAAATATAAAACTTAATTTTCAATTCAAATAATATTTCATTCTTAATTAATACTCAAAACCAACAAATAATTCTAATAATATAAATAAAACTCAAACAAATCATGAAAATTGGTCTAGGTGGTCCTCTTACCAAGTGGAACTTCCAATAAGATTCTTAAGGACAGATAATTTGTTTTGGTTAAGTTATTGAATTAACTTTGAAAATCCCTAATTTTGCATTTAAATAATTATATAAATTATATAAATTTAGAAAAATAACATTTTCTCTCTGATTTTTTAATTAACCCATAAGTGAGGAAATATAAAAATTTCAAACTCAGTTGAATTAAATTTGATGAATTATGAAATGATAAGGCCTTTAGGAGCAAGATTGTAATTATGGAATTTAAGCCTTAATTAATATTTTGACCTAATCAAATGTTAAATGGGTAATGAATGATCATAAATTGACTTGTCTAGATGATTGAAACATAAGGGATTAAGTGTTAGAAACCAATTTCTCACTTTTCTACAACAAGGGTAAAATTATAATTTCATTAATTCTTATAATTGGAAGATAATTAAATTAGATGATTCTGAGTGAGGGGTCTGATTTTGGAAGAAAGTAACTCGCAATTTAGAACCACTAGTCAATGGTTTAATGCCAATTCAATAGTTCAATGTGGATCAAATAACATATAACTTAACATTTCTAAAATTGCAAATTTACCTCTTAGGTCTTAAGGGCTTAGAAGTGAACTTGGTTTGATTTAGATGATCTTATGAGGTTTAGAAAAGAAAATATAATCAATTTTAAACATTTTGAAACACTACAAGCCCAAATCTAAATTAAATGACTATGTTCCTTAACAAATTAATTTGCCCTTAAGGGCCCTCACTCACATAATTCAGAAGTAAAATGTCAAATGATGATTACCCCACCTAAAGGGATAATTTAAACATCAAGGTTCACTAAACATGAGGGTATAATGTGGATGAGTGATTTAGAAATATAATAAATTTAAATGAACTTGAGATGAGTTAAAAGGGTTTTGAAATGTCCAGGGTGTTCCCGTAATATTTTTACAAGTCTTCTAGATATCTTGGAGGACAACTGGACTTAATATACTTTGCTAAGGAAAGGCATCATTTACATGAACAAATAGGGACCCAACAAAATTATGGCATAGGACTCGGTAAGCACACCTAAAACCTGTACTTCCTGCTTTTCTTTCATGCAATTTTAATCCTCCGCAAAATTATACATACATGATGTTAATACTGACATTTCAGCTGGAGTGCAAGAAGAAGGTCGGTGCGCTTTTGTAGTTTATTTATAGTATTTTTTTTACTGCACTTTAATTTTCAATACTTTTCATTTTCTAAAAATTATGTCACCTTGCATGTTAAATTAAAAAAAATCCATTCACAACAAGAGAAAAATATAAGAAAACTCAAAATTTAATCATAATCAAAATGAAAACACAACAATTGCAACTAAATTAAAATGTCTCTTTGAATGATCGAATCCCTCAGATGAGGCAACCTATGGCTGCTAATGAGATTTCCCACTGTCAAGATAAAAGAATTGGATTCATTTATTTGAAATTGGTAAATTCATCTGACTAAGTGAATCTGAAGAAAATAGTGATGCCGGAACAAGGGAACCGTGGGATCCTAACCGGTGTTGCTACATTCAACTTAAACTCCCCCTAAAAAGACATGTGAAATTAAACTTGACACATTAGAAAATTGAACTTTGAACCATGATACTTCTCTCAACCTCTTACATTTAACACTTTTAAAACTTAATCTACTGTGACGAGAAACTTGGAGCAAACACCATTGCAGCATTATAAGGAAACAGATTGCACTACAACAACAAATCTTCCTTAGAAAAAAATAACAAGACATAGGAATTTGAGGTTGTCTGCTTAGTGCGACATAAACCCTCATTTTATCTTTAGGCCTTTGTACAACGTGCAATATAAGCCCTAACTTATATTTTTAGATTCCGAGATTATCATCTGATATGACATAAATCCTCCTATCTTTCGAGCTATTTTTATGATCACTATCATGCAAATGTAAGCCCTACTAAATAAATTGGTAGGATGAAAAATATGATAACATCTCTTCTAAAATGGAGTTAAGCCATAGGATAGGTTTGGAGGTCTCCGAGTTTCACCTTAGGATTTGTGACGTCCCCTATATTTCTTCCTTTGGATTCTGAAAATAAAATGTTCCAAATTTGCACCCTTCCCTATTGGCATTCCCATACACATTACTTTGAAAATCCTACCTTTTGGAAGTCATGAAAAAAATATTTCCTAAAATAAATTGAGAGTTTTCTTAAATGACTTCGGTCATTTAGGATGTAATTAACTTTATGGGCTTGCCCTTATAGGAAAATTTTAGAACCCCTATAATATAAACCCTATCTAGTTGCTTCATATTAGATAAGGGAACTTATCGATCAACATAAATGGTTCGCAGGCTAAACAAATGTCATTGATTATTTAGTTTATTTGATCAAGCCTCACCGCCAAGCAATGTATCTGTTCTTTGGAATAGATACATGGCTTGTGGTGTAGTGCTCGATTATTTAAACTATTGCATGTATAAGGTTAGTTTTATTTCATATTTTTTAAAATAAAACTGATATTTTCCAAATTTCCATATATATTAATAAATTAAATTGAAAAATCTGGCGACCGACAACTTCTGGTGACTTCACTGGGGATGAGCTTCTCTCTTTATTAAGATCAGGAAAATTTGTTTTCATACACGGGTAATGCACTCATGTCTCTCATGAACGAGATTAACATTCATTTGTTGGCATACTTTACCCATTTCTTTCTTGGGAAAGTACGTTCAGCTCTCCTCGATTCCATGACTGTCTATTTAATCATCCTTAAACAGAGGGGTTCAAAAGTCTTTAGAATTTACTTCCTTTTGTGTGGCGTCGGACACCCCAATATGTGTGTTGGTGAACAATTCTTGCCTGCACTTCACTTTCCTTCTTCTATACCTCCTGGGTTCAATCTTTGCTATCGACAAATTGCATCAGCTCTTCTCGAATCTCAAACTCCTTTTAATTTTTGAAAATAAAATTTAAGCTCCTTAAATTGATAATGAAGCAATAAAAATAAAAATGTGTTGTGAAAATTTTGAAAATAATAATAAAAAAAAGATAAAACAAAATAAATACTTGAAAGCAAAATTAAATGAAATGAAATGAAAATGAAAGTGTACCCAGTCTACAGAACAACCTTTGTAATTTGTAGCGTTCACACTGTGATTACAAGGTTTAGGCCTTCGTTAATATTCAGAACCTTTTTGAATCAATAGTTACGATGTCGACTTTGACACTCACTTTCTCCTATAACTTACCCACCACCCGTAAGGCCCGTCTCGTAGCGCCTACAATTCATTTTGAGAGCAGCTTCAGTGAGTTTGAAGTCATGCTTAGAAAAGCCCATTTGTGATAATGATGATAGCTGCCATAGAAGTACAAGAGCCATCTACCGAGTTTGATCTTAACTCTTACTAGGACTTCCCTTCCGCTAAGAAGGTGAAGATCGCCCCCGCCACCGTCAATTCAGTCGCCTCCGTACTCAGGAGAGTCATCACCGCTACCGCTACTGGTTTTACCATCACCGCACCAACCTTCCCATCTAAAAAGGGGAAGGAGATTCTAAATGAAGAATATTTTGTCGATGCTTTTCTTGCTTCGGTTCTAGCTTCAGAGTTGCCCCGCCGACTAGATATCAAAGGAGGAACACAACAGCAAGAGACTGAAAGCCTTCAGGGCTCGATCTACAAGTTTGTTAGTTATTTTTGAGATTCCTCAGTAGGAGGAACTTGTTGTACCAAAGACCGCATTGCTTCTTTAAGGGAGTAGGCTTCATCCGCTAATGGATACCATTGGAAATGAAAGCCTCCACAAGATTGTCGCTACTCTGCCACCTCCACATGTTGTATTTCAGAGGTTAGCCAAGAAGGAAGGATGATCAATCACAAAATTGCTCAAGATAGTGGGATGTGCAATATTCACAAAATTTAAGAATGAGATTATAAGGAAGGAAAGACCCGATCGTTCAGTACACAAAATTGTCAGAAGCACCGTCAGCCCATGTCTCTGTCAAGTTCCGTTTAGGGAGGCGTGTTTACGTCGTCACATCCACCTCAGATACTACCGTCACCCTGACACTCGCAAAGAGCAGATCTATTGAATCGTGGCTGGGTTCAAGAGTTCTGTTTGCTGGTGATTATTAGGAATTCCCATAGAGGAATATTAAGAGGGGATTTTTTTCCACTGTACATGGTCTACACTCTAGGGAGCGCATTTCTCCTCACCACTTCGATGTCCCCGCCGAGACACTCCATCTCAAGGCGTAGAATTTTAAGAGGCAGGTGTAGGTACTGAAGGTTGCTACACCAGTACATTTTAAAAAGTCTGTGGATCATAAGATGGATTACGAGTCCCAAGTTCTTGTCGCCACTACCGCCGTTGCCTCAGAGTTAGTTGCAAAAAGAGGTGACAATCAATGAAATCCTGCAAATTTAAAGTTGATGAAAGAGAAAGCAGTCAATGATAAATTCCAAAAACTTCGAGCTGAGATTTCAGAACTAGCAAGAGCGAGGATGTCGATAACAAAGATTACCATCTGTCGGACTACATGGAGGAAGAATTCATGGAGATTAATGTTGTTGAGACCAGGTTCACGTCGTCTACGCACGATGCTCCTACTGAGGAGAGCGGCGTGGATGCGCTTCAAAGGGCCATTCTATTAAGAGTTGAATAGAGCAGCCACCTAGAGAAGAAGATGGAAGCGATGGCCACCGCCATGACTGTTATGGCTATAATGCACGGACTGTCGCAGTAACGACCAATAGCATCTCCAGAAGTGAATCAGCCTGAAATTGTGCACATTTTAGATGAAATAAGAGAGGTTGCTTCCACTAATGAAGATGTGCCATCGAAGAAAGATACTGTTCAGAATGTGATACTGGAAAAGGACATCAAGCAAATGGTAGAGCAACAAGTACGGGATGCCTTAGCCCAATCTGATGGGGGAGCATGCCATACTTTACCCCAAGGATTTTGTACCCTCAACTTTTAAGACTTTTGACGGGACCGGAAATCCTCGACAGCACACACCCATTTTAGAGCAAGTTGATGCTATGCAAGAGGGAATGAAGCACTATTGTTTTGACAGTTTATCAGAGCCTTTTAGGGATTGTGTTTGATTGGTATGTTGAGTTGCCCAATGGATCGGTTAAGACTTTTGCAGAATTAGAAAATATGTTCATGAAGAGATTTTACCAGAGCACGACACCATGTCACCATAGGGGATCTCTTAGTGTAGCGGCAGAAGCCTAACGAGACCCTAGTGAACTACATTCTGAGATGGAGAAATCTTAGCATGAAGTTTGAGCCTCAGCAGCAGAAGCAACATGTGATCGAAATACTACTTAAGAGTATCCACGGTCCAGTGGCTTTCATGCTTAAGGGTCTCACTATTAAATCCATTGAAAAGCTACTCAGTAAGGTTAGTAGTTTTAGGAAGAAGTCAAACTTATGGAGCCTTCAGAAAATATAGAAAAGTCATGGCTAGTCAAAGCATTTTAGAAAAGATCTGGCATGGTGGCAAAGGTCGATAAGGGAAAGCAGCCGATGAGGATTCAGACAGAGCGACAATCACCACAGTACAGTCAGCCTCCACCGTAGTATGCTCAGCCTCAGCAGTACGGCTAACTCTGTCCTCAGCAGTACAATCAACAACACAATCAGTTGGGTCAGCAATCTTTCTAAGCATAGACCATTGTCGGCATATTTTTAGGTTGAGTGTTGTATTTTTTAAAAGGGGTCGCCTACGAAGTTGTCGGCGAATTTTAAATTTAATTTAAATATATATATAATTTAGAAAGTAGTATTTGATTTTGAAAATAATTTTAAATTTGAAAATTTTAAGATATGAAATCAAACCGATCTCACATCCCAAACACTTTATATAAACGAGCACCGCATCACAGACCATGTATCTATCCCGAAGAATAGACACATTGCTTGATGATGGGGGTCGATTAAATAAACTAGAAGATTTGTGACATCCATTTGGTCTGCGAACCAATTTTATAAGCCGACAAGTTCCCTCGTCTAATATGAAAACATTAAACGGGGTTTATATTACTCAGGTTCTTAAAATTCCCTATAAGGGCAAGCCCCTATAGTTAATTACATCTTAAGTGACGGGAATCACCTAAGAAAACTCTCGATAATAATCGTAGTTCTCGCTCTCGGGAATTTCAAAGTTTAAGTTTTCAATGGATTGAGTTTTGGAATTTCAATAGGGAATGGATCAAATTTGGAACATTTTATTTTGGGAATTCAAAGGAAGAAAGGTAGGAGAAATCACAGATTCGAAGCGAACTTCGGTAATTTCCCGACTATCCTATTGTTTGGCTTGAATTTAGGAAAGTCCTAATGTTTATTTAATGTTTTGATCTTGCCAATTTTAATTAATTTGGACTTATATTTGTATGATAAAATCATACAAATAGCCTCGAAGATGTGAGGGTTTATGTCGTACCGAACGACTACCTCGGAGTCTTAAGACCGGTTAGGGCTTAATTTGCAATGCCTAACAGAAGGTTGAGGATTTATGTTGCACCAGGCAAACTACCTCGAAGTCCTATAGCTTGGTTATTTAATTCTAAGAAAGTTTTGCTGAAGTAGACTCAGGTTTTGCTGATGACGATGGTCGTGCTGCCCACCATGCTCCGAGCTCCTTGTTGTTGTAGTGGTTTAGTTTTAGAAGTCATAAATCAAGAGATGAAAAGAGTGTTCTGGTTTAGAGAAAATCTTAAAATCCAGGTGTTTTTAATATTTTAATTAAACAAATCTTAAAGTTGATTATAACAACACCTGGTTAAGATCCCACGGTTCCATCCTTCCGGCTTCGTTATTTTTATCGGATTCACTTAGTCCGGATGAATTTGCTAAACTCAATCGAATGAGTTCCACACTTTCATTTAGACCGTGGGAAATCCCGTTAGCAACACGTAGGTTACATCATCCGAGGTATTCCCGATCATCCAACAAGACGTTTTAATTTAGTTGTAGTTGTAGTTTTGTTGTTACGTTTGTGATTAAATTTTGAGTTGTCTTATATTTTGAAATGTTGTGGCGGTGAATTTTATCTTGTAATGACTTTTAATTTAGTTTTGGTTTCAGTTTTAGGGACTATCCTAAAGGTGTGGGTTTTCATGCAATAGTTGTTTATCATGCAAGAAAAGTAAGTGCGATGTGATTAAATAAATTGCAATAAGGTAAATTGCAATAAAATAAAAGCGTACTTGGAGGGTCTTCCCGTCATCCCAAGCTGCACTTAAAACACGGTTAGAATATTTAAGCATTTAAAGTAAGTTCCCGTGTAAAGCTAAGGGAAGGGTTATGGTTTTCTACCAAGTTCCTAATCCTATAGCTAGTCATCTCCTATGACGTCTAGGTTCTTGCATTTTGGTTTGAGGACGATTTTCTTCATCAAAGAACAACTAAGTTCAATTGTTCTTATAAATACCCTATCGTATCGAGGAAGTGCTTAAGACGAATCTTAAACATCTTTTCAACATTTCTAGGATTATTCTAAGTCCAAGTGAATTTAATTATACAAATGAATTAATCGTCCGGGAGTTTAAGTTTTGTTATCTTGCTCAGTGAACTAGGACATTTGAATATCCTATAAGTGAAGTGACACTTCTTTTAACACTCCTTTTAAGAGTTATGACATCACGAGCTTTCGAGGGCAAATGGATGTTTGATTTTAGTTAATGGATTTAAGTTTGGAATAGTATTCAAGTTGTTCTAGATTTATTTTGAATTCTTCATGCCTTAAGTGATGTTATATTTAATTCAATTTAATTTAATTTAACTTAATTTAATTTAATGTGGTTTAATTTAATTTAATTTAACTTAAGTTAATTTAATATAATATGGTTTAACTTAATTTAATTTAATTTGATTTAATTTTAATTTGATTTAGTTTTAATTTAATTTAGTTTAATTTAATTTAATTTAATTTAATTTAATTTAATTTAATTTAATGTAATTTAATTTAATTTAATTTAATTTAATTTAATTTAATTTAATTTAATTTAATTTAATTTAATTTAATTTAATTTTAATATATTTTAATTTAATTTAATTTAATTTAATTTGTTTTAATTTAATTTAATTTATTTAATTTAATTTAATTTAATTTAATTTAATATTTTATTTAAAAAAAGGTTTGCTTTAAATAATTTAACTTTAACTTAATTTAATGATTAAATCTTTTAGCATTTTAAATCTTAAACTTGGATTATCATTTTAATTAGGAATTAAATATTATTGGGATGATTAATTTAGGGATTCTTAAATTAAAGAATAAATCTCTTCCTAATGACATCCCTATTTTAATAATTCCAATTTTATTATTCTTCCCAAATTTAATTAATTATTTTAATTAAAGTTCATTTCAATTATTGTTGAATTGTTTAATAGGTTTCTACCCTTTAATTATTTAAATTTCAATCATCCAAATCAGATTAAGATCAAATATTTTACCTTTTCATTTTATTAAGCCTAAAGTTTTAATTAAGGGTTAAAATTTTAATTACCATTTTACCCTTCAAGCTTAATAATTTCATAACTCATTAAATTAAGCTCAAATGAACTTGAAATTTTTATATGACTTCACTCATATGTCAATGAAGACATTAGAGGAGAAAATGTGATTTTTCTGTATTTAATTTATTTATGTAATTATTTTTGGTGGAAAATAAGGATTTTCAAGGAAAATTTAATAATATGACCAAGAGAAAGTTTCTGTCCTTAAGAAAATTATGAGACATTCCTAATGACCAGAGGACCACTTGAACCAATTTTGGTGATTTTTTGAATTATATTATTTTTATTATAATTATTTTGATTTTTGGAGTATTAATTAATTTAAAAATAAAATACAGGTTGAAAAATGAATTTTATATTTTTTAAAAATCTCTCTGATATCAATGAAATCAGAGAACCAATTTTCACAATTTTCTGATTTTTTTCTGATTTATTATAATTATTTTAGTGGAAATGCTAGAAAATACATTTTCTTTAATTTTGAAATTACCTTAGGGCTTTAAAATTTAATAACTCATCATAGGGACCTAGGAAAAATATGGGGTTTGTTCCAAAGTGACTAAAATTCAAAATATGACATTTTGGTGAATTTTATTATTTTTATGATTTTATTATTTTATTAATTATTAAAATATTAAAATAATACAAAAAATCAACTTTTTTAGAAAATTGAAATTTTAATTTTCTTAAATTTACCTAATATCAGAGAGGCTCCAAAACCAATTCGGTGAATTTTTGAAAAGTATTTTGAAAGTTATGAATTTTTTAAGTTTAATTTTGGTTAAATGGCTTAATCAACCCATTTGATAGGGCTAACCAAGTCCAATTGACTTCAAACTTTTATGGTGGGTTCCTCTGATTCTAAAGGTCAGTGGAGGATTGATTTCAAGTCAATTTGATTTATGATTAGCTCTAATTAATTAAGAACCTATTTAGGGTGTTTAAGCCAATTAGGGTTATTCCAAGTGAATTAATTCAAAACCTATTTTTCCTAGGGTCCTCTGGTCATAAGAAATATCACCAAATTTTCCTAGAATTTATTTCACAACATGCTAATTATTGGATTTAAAATACTCAAAACAGCAACATGAATATGAAAAATCAATAACTTCTCATAGGGATGGCCTCGACTTTGGAAAATTCGGGGAATGTTCCCAAATTCGGAGGCTTCAAAGCCCTATGGTCTCATGCCATAGTGAATTTCCTATATGCATGGAGAATTAAAACAATACAGAGGGTAAATAAATCATTAAAAATAAAATACTAGATGAAATTAAATGATTTCTTTTCCACATTATTCTCCTCTCGTTCATCGAGCAAGAGGGTATTTTTATTTTATTTTTCTGATTTTTCTACACAAAGTTATGAATTTTTGAAGTTTAGGGAATTAAATAAATCAGAAAATCCCTATTTTTCTACTTATCCGAGTCGGCGCCGCGTCAACATTAGCATCTCCGAAGCGCCGCGTGTCGCCTTCTGATTCGGCGCCGCCATCCGACTCAGCCGTCCCGGGACCCGCCTTTCACGTAACATCTTCTGGTCCGACGCGATCCGAGCCGTCCATCCGATACACGAGCGATCCAACGGTTCCCAGTCATCGTCTACGACTGGTGTGAACCCGTGACCGTCGCCCTTCTAACCCTAATTTCTCACTGGATTCTCAACGGATTTTCGTGTTCTTATGCTCTATGGATTCGTCTTGAGGAGACGAACACATCCATACGGTAAACATGTATTTAAATTGACTCAAATTAAATGGAGAATCTCTGTAAGCTCGGGAAGAAGAGTGGGTTCATACCTTTGCTCAGAGAAGTGAAGCTTCGATCTGAGAGTTATGTCACCTTCGATTGGGTCCAAGTAAGCTCCAGATGAAGTCCCTTGGCCTGGTGAACTGTCTAGCTATGAAAGTGACCACAGCCGATCACAAAGCTTGGAGGCTGGAACAACTCGGGTGGCTCTGGGGATGGGGCTTTCGGTGGGAAACTTCTCCTCTTGGTCCGGTGAAGGTGTAGGACCGGTTAATTTGAAGATTGCTCCACTGTGAAGAAGTGTCCTGGTTTTGGGCTAAAGTTCGAGCTCAAAATCGAGCTCGACTCGGAGGGAATTGGGGCTGGAATTCGGTGGGGATCAAGTGCTCTATGTGTGGAGAGTGATCCGGAATGATTTTGGCGGAGTTTCCTTAAGGTTTGGTTCAGCACCTCTCATGGCCGAGAGGAGGTGGTGTTTAAATAGGAGAGGGTGGAGGGCCTCCCGTGGGGTTTAAGGTCGGGGATCAGCTGCTCGGTGAGGAGAAGAAGAGCTATGATGTCCATTTGGGTTGAGACAAGTCAGCAAGGGAGAATTGAATTTTTGGCTCCTCCCGAGGTCTCGGCCATGGTGTTTTCCGGCGGCTCGGTGGCTGGCCGGCCGAGCACTCGGTCACCATCTTGTTCGAGTGGGTCGTGGCTGGGGTTTAGTGCGATCAATCGGCCATGGACATGTGTAAAGGAGTTTGATTTAAATGGAATGGGAGAAGGCCCATTTTGGCTTGGTTTGGTTCAACTCATGCATTTGGCCTAGGTTCACCATCCAAGGCTTGACCTCGGGTCGAGGGAGAATCATTTGGGTCGACCGAATTGGGGTAGTGAAGTCCCCATCCATGGTGAGGTGGCTAAGCATGGTATAGTGTGTGACATGCTTAAGGTAAAAAGGTTTAAGGGAGGTTTAAGAAAGAACCCCCTCTTCTTGCCATAAATGGACTAATGACAAGTCAAAGCCCTCATGGCTTCATGTGGCTTGAGAATGGCTTGTTCATGGCTCCATTTGGCTTGGGAAAAGTTTAGTCAACTTCATGGAAATAGAATTTAGGAATTTTGGTATTTTGGTGGAGAATTTTCATGAAGCTTGATTTGGAATGGCTTAATGATGATTTTAAAACGGGTGATTTTGATTAAATGGATGATGTGGGTAAATGTCATGTGGGCTTTGGATTAAAAACTTGGGCTTTTGAAATGGTCTTGGGTGGACTTTTTAAAGTGGTTTAAGGAAGTGGGCCTTTAGGTTTAAGAATGAGTTCATGAATGGGAATTTTTGTAAAATGTTGGGCCAAATAATTGTTGGTTTTGGTTTAGGGATGTTTCATGAGTAATTTGAAATAGATTTAAGGTGGTTTGGGTTTGAATTGGGTTGAATTTGGGTTTATTTGGTAAATGGGCCAATGTAGGTCAAATTGGGCTAACTTGGGCCAATGTTGGGCTAGGGTTAAAATTGATGTAAAATAAATGTTGGGAAATGTTTATGGGAGTGTTTCAAAGAGGTTTTGGCTTTGGTTGGGTTTTGATTTTGAGGTTTGGGTTTATTTGGGTTAGGTTTGGGTTTAGGTCAAAATTGGGCTTTTTGATTTTAGGTTGGATTTGAGTGGGGTTTGGGTCTAAATTTTGGGCAAATCATGTTAGTGTTTTGTTTATGGGGATGTTAAGGAAGGTTTAGAAAAGATTTGGGGTTAATTGGAGTTGAATTGGGTGAGTTTGGGCTAAGTTTGGGTCATGGGTCCAAAATGGGCTTTAAGGCCAAAAGTGAAATTGGATCCAAATGTCAATCAAATTGGACTTGGATTTGGTCTAGATTGGTGTTGGGGATGTTGAATTGAAGTTTAGAATTGGATTGGACCATAATTTGGGTCAATTGGATAGGTTTGGTTTGACATTGGGTTCATTTTGGGTTAAAATGGGTCAAATTGGGGATTTTGACAAAAGTGGGGTAAATTGATACAATTGGCCCATGGTGTAGTTGAACAAAATGAAATTGAGAATATTTGGGATTTTCTGGAATTTTCTGGGAATTTTCTGAAATTTTGGATTTTTTGGCTAGGAGGGGCATTTTGGGTATTTGGAGGGTATTGGGAGGTATTTTTGGAATTTTTGGTCTTTTTGGGTGTGGATGATCAATTTGAGTAATGTGGGAATGTTTAGGATTGATTTTGAGGATTTTTGGGTGATTTAGGTGATTTTGCAAGTTTTGGGTGGTTTCAAGGGTATTGGGTAGATAGGCGGGTGTAGGGTCCCGGGGGTCAAAAATTGAAAATTTGGAAAATTGAAGCTTGGGTGAATGTAAGTGGAATGAAATCATTTTGGTTGAGCCATGAAGCCATATCAAGCCCACATGAGCCATGAAGGGACTAATTTGAGGCATCCACTATGTTGTTCCTAACCTCTTAGCGCGAGGGCTTAGGGGTTAAGGACCATCCATGTGAATCACCTTCATGAGTCGGGAGGTCAAATTGGGTATGGGTGTGTTTTTAGGAGGTGTGTGAAAGTGTAGTGTATAGGTGTAGTGTGTGTGTAAGTCAGCCCCTTCACCGGACCGGGCCACCAGTAGGCAGTCCTAAGGCCAAAGAGTCCTATGGGAACTCATTCTTTAAACTTCCACATTTAATTTCAACCCTCTAGGTGATTAGGGGTCTACAATCAAGTTTGTGGAGTTTGCAGGGAGTTAGGAAGTGGTTTGAATTTCTAAGTGGTGGGTCCCAATTCTAATCCTCTAGGATAGTCAAAGGAAAAGCCTAAGGCTAGATCCTAGGTACTAAAGAGAAGAAGAGAAGACCTCATCAAAAATGAGGTCAACAAATGGACCCCCAATAAGTGTGGTGTGCTAACCAAGCACACCGCGCGTATTGGCGTTGACCGAAAAGATCAACAAAACCAACACAGATGTCCAAGTGACAAACTTAGGACGAAGTAGAAGAATTCCCGCTGGGGAGTGTCAAGTATATCTCCGAGACTGGAGATTCACCGAACTCTCGCTGGGGAAGGGAAAAGGAGGTGAGTCCCAAATCACATGATCTGGGGGAATTTCGATTTAGATTTTGTTTCATTTCATGTTCAAGTCATGATGTGTAAGTTTAGATTTTGAGTTTTAATTTAGATTGAAGTTTGGTTTAAAATCAATTTGAGGAAAATTGGATTTGAAATGAGAATTGAAACCTAGGTTCCAACCTCGGGATGAGAATCGGAGTTTAAGTGTTGATTGAAGGGGATGAGAATCAGAATTTAGGTACTGATCTCGAAAGTCTAAAGAGAACTGGAATCGGGTTCTAGTCTCGAAGGTTTTTAAAGAGAACTGGAATCTGGTTCCAGTCTCGAAGGTTTAAAGACAAATGGAAACTGGTTTCAATCTCGAAGGTCTAAAGAGAAATGGAAACTGGTTCCAATCTCAAAGGTCTAAAGAGAAATGGAAGCCGGTTCCAATCTCAAAGGTTTAAAGAGAACTGGAACCGGTTCCAATCTCGAAGGTCTAAAGGGAAATGGAAGCCGGTTCCGATCTCGAAGGTCTAAAGAGAAATGGAAGCCGGTTCCCGATCTCAAAGGTTTAATGAGAATTGGAAGCCGGTTCCAATCTCGAAGGTTTAAAGAGAGCTGAAGCCGGTTCCAATCTCGAAGGTCTAAAGAGAAATGGAAACTGGTTCCAATCTCAAAGGTCTAAAGAGAAATGGAAACTGGTTCCAATCTCAAAGGTTTAATGAGAATTGGAAACTGGTTCCAATCTCGAAAGTTTAATGAGAATTGGAAATGGATTCCAATCTCGGAAGTTTAATGAGAATTGGAAATGGATTCCAATCTCGAAAGTTTAATGAGAATTGGAAATGGATTCCAATCTCAAAAGTTTAATGAGAATTGGAATTGAATTCCAATCTCAGAAGTTTATTGAGAATTGGAAATGGATTCCAATCTCGAAAGTTTAATGAGAATTGGAAATGGATTCCAATCTCGAAAGTTTAATGAGAATTGGAAATTGATTCCAATCTCGAAAGTTTATTGAGAATTGGAATTGAATTCCAATCTCAGAAGTTTATTGAGAATTGGAAATGGATTCCAATCTCGAAAGTTTAATGAGAATTGGAAATGGATTCCAATCTCGAAAGTTTAATGAGAATTGGAAATGGATTCCAATCTCGAAAGTTTAATGAGAATTGGAAATGGATTCCAATCTCGAAAGTTTATTGAGAATTGGAAATGGATTCCAATCTCGAAATTTTAATGAGAATTGGAAATGGATTCCAATCTCAGAAGTTTATTGAGAATTGGAAATGGATTCCAATCTCGAAAATTTATTTGTGTGAAGAGGGACCCAGTCTCATGCCATCAGAACCAAATCAGTCAAAGCTCGTGGCTCCGTGTCAATAGACCTAGTCGATTTCCATACAGGAAGAAAGGTAGGCCACAAAAGTCGAAATGATTTCGATGTGACGAAAAAAAAGGTTTAGGGTTCTGAAATTGAAGTGTGGGTCTCTTGTGAGGAAGAGTTGTCCCGACAGAGAATTTCAAAGCTTCTTGAGATAAATTTCGATTTGGAGTTGATTTGAAATGTTTGAAAAGATGAATTTAGAGTGGGATCCGATTTGAGATTCATTTTCATTTTGTTTGTCCTTTAACTTTCCAAATTTTTTTTTTAGCTGTGTATTTAATGTTCATGTGAATTTTATTTAGCGTTCACGTGGATTTTGAAGTTATTTTTATGTTTGGACTTTTAAGGAAAAATAATTCTCATTTATTATTTATATTTTTATTTTCTTTTTTTTTATTTTATTTTTATTATTATTTTTTTTATTATTATTTTTTTTTTCTTTTCTGTTCTTTGTTCAAAGTTCGTTTAACTTTAATGGCGTTTCCCAGTCAATTTGCACAAAAGAGGTGAAGGCTAAAAATGTGACATCATCACTTTCATTCCAATCATGTTGAAGATACATCATACAACTCGATCTGGAATATATCTCATACAATCCATATAGACTCAAAACGGACTATGTATGATCTTTGTTGATCCATCCAAAAAAGGTATCTGTCAAAAATCCATGTCTGAATAGTGAGGTACATGGTCAATAACATCACCTTCCAAGCCATCCTTGGCAAGGATGCCGTATGGATGTACGTTGGAGGTGTGATATTTCCCATGTAACTCACGACTCATAAGGCCGGAGGCTCTCTAGCTCCGGTCCAGGCCGGAAGTGGTAAGGTGCTTTCCGTCGTCCATCCTTCCGAAAGTAACCGAGATCCGCTTCATCGTACTCCCGGTATGCAATGTTTAGCGACATCTCGCTCCGTTGCCCTTCGCATCATGACGGAACCTACCGGTAACGGTATCTTTATCGGCCCTCGGAACTCACTCGGCCCGCTATCCGGAGGTCGGATCCGAACATGATATTACACTCGTTCGGAAAAGAAACCGTGCGAAAGGTCCGACAAAGTCGTGGTGATCTATGTGCGGGGGTATACGATCACCCTTCTTGTAAATGTTAATGATGCAACTCGTTGGGTATGCAATCCGCCGGCAATACCCTCCATCGCTATCATTCTTTTTACCATCCTTTTAATAACTAATGGCATTGGATCCACTCGGCCATGACGGAGTATCCCGGGTGGGTTTCCCTTCGTCTTCTCGCGAAGTTGTAGCGAGCATCCACATTGTATTGTAATTCTCCCCTTCCCCGGCATCCATCTCCGGGGTTCGAGTAAGTGTTTTCTCTTAGGCGACCTCGCTCGACCCATTCTTTTCAAATCCTGGATGCGATCCACGATTTGTTGTTGTTCGTATTCGAGAACACGTCCGTATGTAGCTCGAGGCCTTCTAGTATATTGATCCTCCCTGCCTCGATTCTCTCGAAGTATTCAAAGTTTGCTTCTCGACATTCCGCATTCTTTCTAACTCGTATTCCGGAATAATCCGCAAATGGCGAGGCCTCGGTGACGCATCGTGGGATATATGGCTCAATCCCTTCGCGTTCTCCCCGCATACCTCGGCTCCTCGGGGATGGTCTCCGTCGGGACATCCTCCGGGGTTGCTTCGCAACAAGGTCATGCATTACCGGTGGCTTTATCCGGTTGCGTGGTAGCCTTCCTTCTTCGATCTTCTTGAGATTTCCCCGGTCTCTTCGTTATCCTCGGAGTCGGCCTCCTTTCTTCGAGTTCCTGGCGAACCGGTATCCTCGAAGCATACGTACTTGGTAGTAGCGGATCGTCTCGTCGCGCTGGTCCGCTGCTAGTTTAGTTAACATCTTGCTGATACGGCGATTTTTATTTCTTCGCTGAGTTGCTGTGAGAGTAGCTCTTCGTACTTCCTGAATTTCTGTGGGCGCGGCGTTGACAAGCCTGCCCTCTGCTGTAGCGACGACAGATTTGATTCTCTTGTCTTCTTCAGTGTTTGTTCTTCTTTTCTTCGTCGCTGGATTGGTGGCTTGGGCCACCCACTTTCATCATCGTCCGATCGGGCGGTTCCTCTCGGTCAATCGGGACCCGAGTCACCTTCCTCGTATTGCGAGCTCCGCCGGTGCGAAGTCCGAGTCAATCTCTATTATCGCTCCATCTTTCACCCTCTTTTCGTCGAGTGCAAGGCTTACGCCATTTCTAAAGTTCAGGACCAACCGCCCGTTCGACATTTCCCTGCGAAAAGACAAGGAAAAGGATCAGGGGCTGTACTAAGAACAAGAACATTAAGAAAATGTTTATTAAAGATAGTCTTTTTTTATTACTTTTTATATTTTTCAATTTAACAGGAATGAAGTGGGATAAGATCAGGAAAGAGATTTTGATTTGGAAGAGAGAACAAAGAAAACTTTATTATCATGATTTTATTTATTTTAGCACATTTTTTATTATTTTGGGTTCGGACCCAGTCATAAGTAATTACTTCACCCGTGCTTCTAGGGATGGAAAATTCATTCCATCGAAACATCAGGTAGCGTAATACTTTTTCAAGTATCGTCCATTGATCGGAAGCATATGTCGTTCTCCTTGGCAGTTCACTAGCTGATAGGAGCCTCCTGAGTAGACTGCCTCAACTACAAACGGTCCCTCCCAAGTGGGTTCAAATTTTCCTCCTATCTTGCGGTGTGCAAGAATAGGTCTTTTGAGAACGAGAACTAAGTCACCAACTTTGAAGGTTCTTGGGCGGACCGATCCGTCATGGGCTTGAACCATCTTAGCTTGGTATAGTTCTAAATTCTGTCGCGCTGCAAGTCTTTTCCCTTCCGGGATTTTCAATTCTTCTAGTCGCAATTTGGCATTCTCTTCGTCGGGATTTTGTTTGCAATCGCAATCCTAAGTGAAGGAAGTCTGGACCTCTAAAGGTAACACTCGCCTCGGACCCATATACCGCAGCGTAAGGTGTGGCTTCGAGTAGGAGTTCGAAGGTTGTCCGGTAGGCCCATAAGGCTTCTAATAACTTCTCGTGCCAATTTCTCTTATTGTCGTCTAAAGTCTTCTTTAAAATTTGAACGAGAGTTTTATTAAAAGCCTCGACAAGGCCGTTTGCTCTTGGGTAGTAAATTGTTGAATATCGCCGATCGATTCCGTGTCTCCCGACAAAATTGTTGATTTGCGTGCTTCGAATGCCGACTCATTATCCGAGATGATCTCGCGCGGCACTCCGAAACGGTAGACAACTTGGTTCTTAAAAACCGTAGCACGTGATGTGCTTTCACTTCTCCGAGTGGAACTGCCTCCGCCCACTTGGAAAAGTAATCTGTAGCTGCAAGAATGAAGCGATGTCCTTTTGAAGATGGTGGTTCTATTGGACCCACTATATCCGTGCCCCAACATTCAAATGGCCACGATGCAATTGTCGGATGTAGCACATTTGGAGGTTGGTGTAGAACCACTCCGTGCACTTGGCATTGGTGACGGCTCTTGGTGATTTTCATGCGGTCGGTCATCATCGAGGGCTAGTAGTACCCTAGTCTTTTAATTTTCATTTTCATCTTCGGACCCGATCGGTGAGCGCCACGCAGTCCCGAGTGCACCTCTTTAACAATTTCACGAGCCTCGGACCCGCTTAGGCACCTTAGCCACATTTGATCAAAAGACCTTCCGTATAATGTATTGTTTATTAATGCGTATGACGCAGTTCTTTTCTTGATCCGATGGGCTAACGACCTATCGTCCGGTAGTTTTCCCTGTTTGCGGTAGTCGATCATGTGCTGTCGCCAATCTTCCGTGTTTTCACGTCACTCTGTTGCAACTGATTCTTCTTCTTTTTCTGATTTGTGTATTGTGTTTATGTCGAGCTGTGATAGGACCCGACGTCCGTGAATTGACACTTCCACTGATTCATTTTGCAAGCAGGAAAATTCTTTTGCGAGGCGGGCTAACGCATCTGCTAAAGTGTTTTCTTTTCTGGGAATTTTGTAGATCGTCACATTCGGAATCTGTTCCAACAGTTTCATGGCATACTGGAAGTATTGCTCGAGTCTTGGCTTTAAAATTCTGTATTGTCCGGCGATCTGTTGAATGATTAACTGCGAATCCCCATAGATGTTGATGTTTGTTATCCCCATTTGAATAGTTAATTCCAGTCCCGTTATGAGGGCTTCGTATTCCGCTTCGTTATTTGTACACGGCTCTGTCAAGTGGTAGGAGTATCTTAACATCCCCCGCTCCGGTGTTATAAAGATTAGTCCGATCCCTGCCTTACCGGGCACTATCACTTGCGATTCGTCTTTATGTGCTGAAGACGCTCCGTCGAAATACAATTCCCAACGTCGATCATCAGGGTCTTCTAGGTTCATTATTTGTTCATCTGGCAAATCGTCATTGAGAGGAGATTCTGCCGGCAAAGGGTGTGCTGCGAGGAAGTCTGCTAGGACTTGTCCCTTTATGGCACGAAGAGGCACGAAAGTTATATCGAATTGCAATAATATCATTGACCATCTGGCAAGTCTGCCGGAAAGCGTTGGACGGGTCATCAAGTATTGCAATGGATTAAATTTCGAAATCAGGTTGACCTTATGAGAAAGCATGTAGTGCCTGAGCTTTTGAGCGGCGAAGATCAGGGCTAAACAGTGCTTTTCAATTGCGGGATACCTTATTTCCATCGGAAGTAAACGACGGCTTAGGTAGTAAAGAGCATTTTCTTTACCCTCGTCATTGACCTGGGCTAACAGGGCTCCGAGAGAGTCGTCTAAAGTTGCGGTATAAAGTATCAGCGGTCTACCTGAGACTGGGGCTGCTAAGACAGGAGGTGTCATTAAATATTGTTTAATGTCCTCGAAGTCCCTCTGGCATTTCTCTTCCCAAATAAATTTAGCGTCCTTTTTAACTAGTGCCGAGAAAGGCTGACACCTACCTGACAAGTTTGAGATAAAGCGTCGAAGATATGCCGACTTCCCTTGAAAAGATCGTAGTTGTTTTAAGGTTTTGGGAGGCGGCATTTCTAAGATAGCTTTAATCTTTTCCGGGTCGATTTCAATTCCACGATGCCGGACAACGAATCCTAAGAATTTCCGGAGGTGACGCCGAAGGTGCATTTTAAGGGATTCATCTTAAGGTTAAACTGTCTTAATCGTTCGAAAACAATTCTCAAATCATACAGGTAGTTTTCCTTTACTTTGCTTTTGATGACCACATCATCCACGTAGCATTCGACTTGATTGTGGATGAGATCATCAAAAATTCTTGTCATCGCTCTCCGGTAGGTTGCTCCCGCGTTCTTCGATCCGAATGGCATCATCGTGTACCAATATACTCCAATCGGCGTTCGAATGTTGTAAGTTTTTCATCTTCTGGAGCCATTTTTATCCGGTTGTATCCCGAAGATCCATCCATGAATGAGAATATTTCATGTGTTGAAGCGATGTCGATCATTAATTCCGGGATCGGTAGAGGAAATTCATCTTTTGGACATGCCTCGTTTAAATCTACGAAATCCACACAAATTCGATCCGACCATTCTTCTTTCTGACCGGTACCACGTTGGCCAACGAAGTCAGGTATTGTTCTTCACAGACAAATTTAGCATCGATTAGCTTTTTAATTTCAGGTATTACTTGTTGTTCGATTTCTAGACGCATTCTTCCGGGACCTTGTCCGATCGGAATAGAAGCGGGATCCACCCCTAGCTTATGGATTGCGACCTCCGGAGCTAAACCCGGCATCTCATCGTAGCTCCAAGCAAAGCGGTCTTTAAATTCCATTAATAACTTGATTATTTCTTCGGAGTCTTCTTTATTGAGTAAGGAGCTAACAAAGGTAGGTCTAGGTTCTTCGCTAGTACCTAAGTTAACTTCCGTTAACTCATCTATTATAGATTTGATCTCTTCTTCGAATTCGGTGGAGCGTCTCTAATTTGTAAATCTTCAAGTTCTTCTCGTAGTTTCCATGCGGTTTTCATTAGACTCGCAAGTGACAACCATGCAAAATTCGCATCGTCAACTCGATCCTATCGTGCCGAATCCGAGACCATGCTTTGAATTGGGTGGACGACCGGAGTTATTCCATAAATTTTCAAAATGTTGTGATCGACCTTTTGTCCATTGTCGAGGTAAGAAACCACGCCGAATTAAATTTTGAACACAGGGAGAGTACCACTCAAAAGGCAATTCCATTAATTTGATGAAGTAGCATCTTCAAATTGTACATTATTTTCAGTTTTGGAGGAAGGAGCACCACGGTAGAATTTAATGGGCTTTGCACCACCGCTACGTACCTCTTTGACCTCCATACCCTCGATCTTATTAGAATGGATCGGGGTCAGGGTCATAGTATGTACATAGTGGTTAATCTTCTCGTACATCGATTTATATTCTTCGTTCTTTTCATCTTCGAGAGGGATTCGAATTGCGGCTTCTTCCGACTTATTGTCGTCGCTTCTTGTTTGATTTCTTTTTCTTCTTCGAACTATCTTCCCAATCAATATTGATGGCTGGTTTCCTCCGTCCAATCGTCCTAACGTCTCTCGCCACGACCTCGTCCCCGGCCTCGACCTCGAATGCGAGTTGTGGAGAAACCTTCACCATCTCGCCGTAAGGGAGTGGTGAGTGACTCGTTGGACTAGAATTTCGGGTTCTTCGTTGTCCCAAATTTCCTTTGCTTCATTTGTTATGGTATCTCCGGAGAAGATTGTTTTCTTTGGAGGTGCATAATAAGCCGCATCTTCATGGATTCCGATTTCATGTACGGAGAACGGTTGTAAGTCACCTTTAATGCACTGTTCCCCCCATCGTAGTACTTGATGCATTGATGTAGAGATGATGGTACCATCCGGTTTTCATGTATCCATGGTCGGCCCAGTAGAGCGTTAAACGACGTTTCTGAATCAATTATGTGAAATTTCGCGGTTGTCTTTGCTAAGTCACCGGTCTTCATTAGCAGTGTTATTGATCCGAGGGCTCTTTCTCCTTTCTGGTTGAATCCTCTTAATAACATTTTGTCCGCTTCGAGCTCGCGAGCATCAATTTCCAAGTATGCTAGCGTTCGAAGATTCATTATATTGATTGATGCTCCCGGATCCACCAATACTCTGGAGAGTGTAAACTTCCCAATTGTAACTGAAATGTACAAGGGTCGGTTGTGGTCTGCTGTCCCAAGTAGTAGGTCATTGTCCGTGAAGGTAACACCTCGCTGTTCCTTTAACGAGCAAACCTCATCTAAGGACTCTTGCCATTTGAGCTAAGCAAATTTCTGGATCAAGTAAGGCCTTGATCAGAGCTTCTCTCATCTCCTTTGATAAGATGAGAGCGTCGTAGATGCTTAGTTTGGCTGGTAGTTTCCTAAGATGGGCTAGCACGTTGTAGTCCACTTTGTTTTCATGTGCCTCGTTTTCTTCTCGAATGGGTATTTCTTCTGCCGGGTTGGTTCTTCCCGAACAACCACCTGCTTTCCTTTGTCTTTTGGACCCATTCTCGGAGGTAGAACTCTTCCACTTCTTAAGTTGACTTCTGTGATTTCTTCTAAGTCTAGCATTGAGTTTGCTGGTGTCTCCTCCTGAATCACAACAACAAGTTCTTCAGGATTAGCTTCGGAGTCTGAAGGCTCTAACTCTATTGTGATTGGAGCTCCTCGAAATTCGCAAATAGATTCGTCGCTTGTTGAACTCTCGTAGCCTTCTTGGTGGATGTCTTCTTTGTCATTGTGATCGTCGAGATTGTGTATGATTTGAGAATTGTTATTTATATCGGAATCGACGTCCAGATTAGGTTGATTGTCGCTAGTTACGTAATCGTTAGAAACAGTCAAAATGTAGCCAACGCCATAACCCTCATTATTATAAGATCCCATCGGAGTGGGCAGATAATCATACAGAGTCAGAGGTTCGAGGGATTTCTCCCCCGAATCGGAAACAACTATTCTAGGATAAGCAGCCCCTAGTCCAGCCTTAGGTGCCTCGGTCTTCTCTTCTTCGTCAATTTTCTTCTTTTCTTCAATTGTCTCTTGTTGAGGGGGTTCTTCTATCGCAAGTGATAGCGCCGACTCGACGAGTTTCGAACTCCGAATCGAGGCTCGCACCGAAGTGGTTTGGATGCGATCTAAAATCTTCTTCGAAGACTTTGTCCAAGCGGTAGTCCATCCATCATCAGTCGCATAGGGATCTATCGGAACAATGAAATCCGTCGAGATAACATTGACGGAACCTCCTTTCTGGGGTTCCTTCATGTATTCTTTCGGGATCGTTATATTCCCTTTCCGAAGATTGTCGTTGAGCCAACTTTTGAAGGTAATACAATCTTCTATCTTGTGCCCAAGCATCCGGTGGTAAGGGCAAAAGTTGGGATCACCTCTCTTATCGACTTCTTCTGGTCTTTTAGGCTCGGCAGTTGGAAATCTGGGGTCTTCATCGAGTCGCGGAACATTTTCGGCATCGCCTCATTCTTGAACGGATACTCCTCGCTCGAGAACTCCCTAAACGTACGTTGTGGACGAGGCGGTTGTTCATACTCGTTGAGATGATCGATAGCTGGGTCGGGGTTGCTGGTAATTCTGTTGAGGTTGCTGTTGCCGTTCTGACGATATTTGTATCGGTTGCTTGCCTTTATCGACTGCCGCGACGATCCCGGACTTCTTTTCAAAAGTTTTCACGGGCTTCTGTTTATTTGTTCTATCGGTGAAACTTAATTGCTTCGCCTCCTCTTGCAAGCTTTCGGCCTTGCTTAACAACTTGTCGAAAGTCTTAATAGTAAATCCCTTGAGGAGAAGTGCTATCGGGCCATGGATGCTCTTAAGTAAAATGCCGACTGCATGCTGTTCTTGTAGTTGTGGCTCACACTTCATACTTAGATTCCTCCATCGAAGTATGTAGTCCACCAAGGTTTCATTCGGCTTCTGCTTCTCTACCACTAAATCACCTATAGTGATGTGGTGCTGAGCTCCGGCAAATCGTTTAATGAAGAGGTTCTCTAATTCTGAAAATGTCTTCACCGATCCGTTCGGTAATTCTGCATACCAATCAAAGGCGATTCCTGACAGGCTACTGACAAATTGTCGGAAGAGTAAAGCATCACTTCCGCTGGCATTGCAACAACCGGCACGAAAATGTGCAACATGCCGCCGAGGGTTTCCGGTTCCATCAAAGGTCTCGAACGAGAGGTGGTACAAAGCCTTTCGGATATTGGACAGCATCGAATTCTTCAGGGTAAGGTCTACCCGTCCGAATGGATGTCCCGCTCTTTGATTGTGCCAAGGCTTCTCGCACCTGCTGTTCCACCATGTTCTTGATATCCTTTTCCGGAATCATACTTTGTGTTGCATCCTTCTTTAATTGATCATCCCCGTTGACGGATGTAATCTCCTTTCCTCCGTCTACGATGTGAATAACTTCCGGGGTGTTTCTCTTTGAGGTTGAACTCGACTCCGGAGAGTGGCTAGGGCTACGGCCATCTCTTCCATCCTTTTTGCCATTTGGGCGATCGTATCATCTTTCTCTTGAAGCTGTCTTCTCATTACTTCCGGCTCCTCTCTTTCTGCGACTGCAGGAGCACCTTGTGAAGCTGACGAAGCTCGTGTTTCAACCATGTTAATTTCTTCATATTCATCATCCATGAACTCTGACGAGCCAACTTCATCTCCGAATTTCTCTTCTCTTTCCCTTGCTAGTCGCTGAATATCAGTTCTTAGCTTTTCCATAGCATCTTCCAGTGGTCTTTTCTGTACATCCTTGCGGTTGTCATGTGACAATTGTCGAGTTTCTTTCTCATGAGTCCCCTTTACTGCGGTAGCACTTTCTTCGGACTCAAGTCTCCTGACGAGACTTTCCTTTTCCGGTCGTTGTTTCGGTCTTAATTGGCCGGTAGTGGGACGCCATACCATCCTTCTAGCGAGTAGAAGGCCCAGGACCGCGATGGTCCGTCACTCGAATGCTTGGAAGGTGGTATCCTCCCTGATCTGTAAACCTGAAACAACAACAGGTGGACTAGCCTTCATCTTCTTATTAGGCTCTTCTGCAGCGATAGCAGGTTCTACTCGTGGCCCAAGACGGGATTTGGCCGGCACCCGCCCTATCCTTCTTAAAATTTCCGATACAGGGCATCTTTCTTTCTTTGCTAACTTTTCAATCACAGTCTGTAGTCGGGCAAGTGGTGTAACCCTAGCCCTTTTCTTTCTGTTGTCGCTATAGTATGCGGGCCGAGGTAATGTAGAGGCAATCCTGCGGACATTTTCCTCGTCAGCTGCGGCGGAAGGGGATGGAATCTACTTCCTTCCAAAAGGGGTGTATATTCGTACAATGGTATGTATTCGGGTAGTGGTGTGTACTCGGGGATCTCTTCTAAGAAAGCGACTTCGGCGAGCTCTCCGGCCTTCCCGGCAATCTTCCCGCCTCTGTTTCTCCTCCGAGTCCGTGTTAGGGGTGGAACCCTCGAGCCGGACCCAATTTCAAAACGAAGGTCTTGCACGGAAATCTGTACCCTCCACGGTAACATGCTCGTTACAAATTTGAACTTCCTTCCCCTTCGGTTGGCGGGAGCCGGGGTAGGTGCGAGAGACGACTAGACCAGTGGGGGTAGAGATAACGGTCCTCCTATGGACAGCGGTATTCCTCTCAGCTGGAACCCTTTGCAGGGGAGGAAACTCTTGAGTTGACTTAAGGTTGAACTCAATCATGGGTTTCTCAGTTTCTGGCACTTTGTCCATCAGTGCGAAAAGGGTAACGTCAGCGATCTTGACATTTGTGCTCTCGAATCCTTGTCCAAACCGGATGATCCCATTGTCGGGCAGCTCATCCTTGTAAACAGCGAAGTCCAGTCCATTAGTGAAGGAGAAAATCGGCTTTGGGGCTTCCATTTCTGCAAGGTAGATTCGATTGTCAGTCCCAAGTTATGCTTCTTCTCATCAGGATGAAAAGAAAGGAAACGAAAAGTGTCCGAACACATTCTTGTTCATGTATATTTGTTAAAAGAGTCATTCATTAGAGGGTTTGTTTATTTAGAACGGAATGTTCAAAGGTGTAGAGAAGGTAACGAATCTGATTCAGAATTAGAAAGGAGAAGAAAGTCTTATGCAAGACTTCTCGACTCGAAGGACCACTCCTAAACTAACACCTATTAGGGGGTCCACCCCACCTCAGAAATGAGGTGAAAGGATCTCAAAACCTCTCTGTTTAGGGGTGTCTAAACAGTGGCTCCTAAATCCGAGAGAATGTTGGTTATACTTGTTCAAGGTAGAAATGAACATAATATTCCAACGGAAAGAAGGGTAGTTTGATCCATTAGGGACATGAATACACTACCGATTTTTGAAAGCAGAACTATTTGATTAAAGATGAAGAGAGGAATTGTCCCCAGCGGAGTCGCCAGAAATTGTCGGCATATTTTTAGGTTGAGTGTTGTATTTTTTAAAAGGGGTCGCCTACAGAAGTTGTCGGCGAATTTTAAATTTAATTTAAATATATATATAATTTAGAAAGTAGTATTTGATTTTGAAAATAATTTTAAATTTGAAAATTTTAAGATATGAAATCAAACCGATCTCACATCCCAAACACTTTATATAAACGAGCACCGCATCACAAACCATGTATCTATCCCGAAGAATAGACACATTGCTTGATGATGGGGTCGATTAAATAAACTAGAAGATTTGTGACATCCATTTGGTCACGCGAACCAATTTTATAAGCCGACAAGTTCCCCCGTCTAATATGAAAACATTAAACGAGGTTTATATTACTCAGGTTCTTAAAATTCCCTATAAGGAAAGCCCCTATAGTTAATTACATCTTAAGTGACGGGAATCACCTAAGAAAACTCTCGATAATAATCAGTAGTTCTGCTCTCAGGAATTTCAAAGTTTAAGTTTTCAATGGATTGAGTTTTGGAATTTCAATAGGGAATGGATCAAATTTGGAACATTTTATTTTGGGAATTCAAAGGAAGAAAGGTAGGAGAAATCACAGATTCGAAGCGAACTTCGGTAATTTCCCGACTATCCTATTGTTTGGCTTGAATTTAGGAAAGTTCTAATGTTTATTTAATGTTTTGATCTTGCCAATTTTAATTAATTTGGACTTATATTTGTATGATAAAATCATACAAATAGCCTCGAAGATGTGAGAGTTTATGTCGTACCGAACGACTACCTCGGAGTCCTAAGATCGGTTAGGGCTTAATTTTCAATGCCTAACAGAAGGTTGAGGATTTATGTTGCACCAGGCAAACTACCTCGAAGTCCTATAGCTTGGTTATTTAATTCTAAGAAAGTTTCTTTGAAGTAGACTCAGGTTTTGCTGATGACGATGGCCGTGCTGCCCACCATGCTCCGAGCTCCTTGTTGTTGTAGTGGTTTAGTTTTAGAAGTCATAAATCAAGAGATGAGAAAAGTGTTCTGGTTTAGAGAAAATCTTAAAATCCGGGTGTTTTTAATATTTTAATTAAACAAATCTTAAAGTTGATTATAACAACACCGGTTAAGATCCCACGGTTCCATCCTTCCGGCATCGTTATTTTTATCGGATTCACTTAGTCCGGATGAATTTGCTAAACTCAACCGAATGAGTTCCACACTTTCATTTAGACCGTGGGAAATCCCGTTAGCAACACGTAGGTTACATCATCCGAGGTATTCCCGATCATCCAACAAGACGTTTTAATTTAGTTGTAGTTGTAGTTTTGTTGTTCCGTTTGTGATTAAATTTTGAGTTGTCTTATATTTTGAAATGTTGTGGCGGTGAATTTTATCTTGTAATGACTTTTAATTTAGTTTTGGTTTCGGCTTTAGGGACTATCCTAAAGGTGTGGGTTTTCATGCAACGATTGTTTATCATGCAAGAAAAGTAAGTGCGATGCGATTAAATAAATTGCAATAAGGTAAATTGCAATAAAATAAAAGCGTACCCGGAGGGTCTTCCCGTCATCCCAAGCTGCACTTAAAACACAGTTTGAATATTTAAGCATTTAAAGTAAGTTCCCAGGTAAAGCTAAGGGAAGGCTTATAGTTTTCTACCAAGTTCCTAATCCTATAGCTAGTCATCTCCTATGACGTCTAGGTTCTTGCATTTTGGTTTGAGGACTATTTTCTTCATGAAAGAACAACTAAGTTCAATTGTTCTTATAAATACCCTATCGTATCGAGGAAGTGCTTAAGACGAATCTTAAACATCTTTTCAACATTTCTAGGATTATTCTAAGTCCAAGTGAATTTAATTATACAAATGAATTAATCGTCCGGGAGTTTAAGTTTTGTTATCTTGCTCAATGAACTAGGACATTTGAATATCCTATAAGTGAAGTGACACTTCTTTTAACAAGTATTTTTAAGAGTTATGACATCACGAGCTTTCGAGGGCAAATGGATGTTTGATTTTAGTTAATGGATTTAAGTTTGGAATAGTGTTCAAGTTGTTCTAGATTTATTTTGAATTCTTCATGTCTTAAGTGATGTTATATTTAATTCAATTTAATTTAATTTAACTTAATTTAATTTAATGTGGTTTAATTTAATTTAATTTAACTTAAGTTAATTTAATATAATATGGTTTAACTTAATTTAATTTAATTTGATTTAATTTTAATTTGATTTAGTTTTAATTTAATTTAGTTTAATTTAATTTAATTTAATTTAATTTAATTTAATTTAATTTAATTTAATTTAATTTAATTTAATTTAATTTAATTTAATTTAATTTAATTTAATTTAATTTAATTTAATTTAATTTAATTTAATTTTAATATATTTTAATTTAATTTAATTTAATTTAATTTGTTTTAATTTAATTTAATTAATTTAATTTAATTTAATTTAATTTAATTTAATATTTTATTTAAAAAAAGGTTTGCTTTAAATAATTTAACTTTAGCTTAATTTAATGATTAAATCTTTTAGCATTTTAAATCTTAAACTTGGATTATCATTTTAATTAGGAATTAAATATTATTGGGATGATTAATTTAGGGATTCTTAAATTAAAGAATAAATCTCTTCCTAATGACATCCCTATTTTAATAATTCCAATTTTATTATTCTTCCCAAATTTAATTAATTATTTTAATTAAAATTCATTTCAATTATTGTTGAATTGTTTAATAGGTTTCTACCCTTTAATTATTTAAATTTCAATCATCCAAATCAGATTAAGATCAAATATTTTACCTTTTCATTTTATTAAGCCTAAAGTTTTAATTAAGGGTTAAAATTTTAATTACCATTTTGCCCTTCAAGCTTAATAATTTCATAACTCATTAAATTGAGCTCAAATGAACTTAAAATTTTTATGTGACTTCACTCATATGTCAATGAAGACATTAGAGGAGAAAATGTGATTTTCTGTATTTAATTTATTTATGTAATTATTTTTGGTGGAAAATAAGGATTTTCAAGGAAAATTTAATAATATGACCAAGGGAAAGTTTCTGTCCTTAAGAAAATTATGGGACATTCCTAATGACCAGAGGACCACTTGGACCAATTTTGGTGATTTTTTGAATTATATTATTTTTATTATAATTATTTTGAGTTTTGGAGTATTAATTAATTTAAAAATAAAATACAGGTTAAAAATGAATTTTATATTTTTCAAAAATCTCTCTGATATCAAGGAAATTAGAGAACCAATTTTCACAATTTTCTGATTTTTTTCTGATTTATTATAATTATTTTAGTGGAAATGCTAGAAAATACATTTTCTTTAATTTTGAAATTACCTTAGGGCTTTAAAATTTAATAACTCATCATAGGGACCTAGGAAAAATATGGGGTTTGTTCCCAAGCGACTAAAATTCAAAATATGACATTTTGGTGAATTTTATTATTTTTATAATTTTTATTATTTTATTAATTATTAAAATATTAAAATAATACAAAAAATCAACTTTTTTAGAAAATTGAAATTTTAATTTTCTTAAATTTACCTAATATCAGAGAGGCTCTAAAACCAATTCGGTGAATTTTTGAAAAGCATTTTGAAAGTTATGAATTTTTTAAGTTTAATTTTGGCTAAATGGCTTAATCAACCCATTTGATAGGGCTAACCAAGTCCAATTGACTTCAAACTTTTATGGTGGGTTCCTCTGATCCTAAAGGTTAGTGGAGGATTGATTTCAAGTCAATTTGATGTATGATTAGCTCTAATTAATTAAGAACCTATTTAGGGTGTTTAAGCCAATTAGGGTTATTCCAAGTGAATTAATTCAAAACCTATTTTTCCTAGGGTCCTCTGGTCATAAGAAACATCACCAAATTTTCCTAAAATTTATTTCACAACATGCTAATTATTAGATTTAAAATACTCAAAACAGCAACATGAATTTGAAAAATCAATAACTTCTCATAGGGATGGCCTCTGACTTTGGAAAATTCAGGGAATATTCCCAAATTCAGAGGCTTCAAAAGCCCTATGGTCTCATGTCATGGTGAATTTCCTATATGCATGGAGAATTAAAACAATACAGAGGGTAAATAAATCATTAAAAATAAAATACTAGATGAAATTAAATGATTTCTTTTCCACATTATTCTCCTCTGTTCACTGAGCAAGTGGGTATTTTTATTTTATTTTTCTGATTTTTCTACACAAAGTTATGAATTTTTGAAGTTTAGGAATTAAATAAATCGAGAAAATCTCTATTTTTCTACTTATCCGAGTCGGTGCCGCGTCAACCTTAGCATCTCCGAAGCGCCGCGTGTCGCCTTCGATTCGGCGCCGCCATCCGACTCGGCCCGTCCCGGGACCCGCCTTTCACGTAACATCTTCTCGGTCCGACGCGATCCGAGCCGTCCATCCGATACACGCGCGATCCAACGGTTCCCGGTCATCGTCTACGACCGGTGTGAACCCATGATCTGTCGCCCTTCTAACCCTAATTTCTCACTCGATTCTCAACGGATTTTCGTGTTCTTATGCTCTATGGATTCGTCTTGAGGAGACGAACACATCCATACGGTAAACATGTATTTAAATTGACTCAAATTAAATGGAGAATCTCTGTAAGCTCGGGAAGAAGAGTGGGTTCATACCTTTGCTCAGAGAAGTGAAGCTTCGATCTGAGAGTTATGTCACCTTCGATTGGGTCCAAGTAAGCTCCAGATGAAGTCCCTTGGCCTGGTGAATTGTCTAGCTATGAAAGTGACCACAGCCGATCACAAATCTTGGAGGCTGGAACAACTGGGTGGCCTCGGGGATGGGGCTTTCGGTGGGAAACTTCTCCTCTTGGTCCGGTGAAGGTGTAGGACCATTCAATTTGAAGATTGCTCCACTGTGAAGAAGTGTCCTGGTTTTGGGCTAAAGCTCGAGCTCAAAATTGAGCTCAGCTGGAGGGAATTGGGGCTGGAATTCAGTGGGGATCAAGTGCTCTATGTGTTGAGAGTGATCTGGAATGATTTTGGCAGAGTTTCCTTAAGGTTTGGTTCAGCACCTTTCATGGCCGAGAGGAGGTGGTGTTTAAATAGGAGAGGGTGGAGGGCCTCCTGTGGGGTTTAAGGTCGGGGATCGACCTGCTCCGGTGAGGAGAAGAAGAGCTATGCTGTCCATTTGGGTCGAGACAAGTCAGCAAGGGAGAATTGAATTTTTGGCTCCTCCCGAGGTCTCGGCCATGGTGTTTTCCGGCGGCCCGGTGGTCGGCCGGCCGAGCACCTGGTCACCATCTTGTTCGGGTGGGTCGTGGCTGGGGTTTAGTGCGATCAATTGGCCATGGACATGTGTAAAGGAGTTTGATTTAAATGGAATGGGAGAAGGCCCATTTTGGCTTGGTTTGGTTCAACTCATGCATTTGGGCTAGGTTCACCATCCAAGGCTTGACCTTGGGTCGAGGGAGAATCATTTGGGTCGACTCGAATTGGGGTAGTGAAGTCCCCATCCATGGTGAGGTGGCTAAGCATGGTATAGTGTGTGACATGCTTAAGGTAAAAAGGTTTAAGGGAGGTTTAAGAAAGAACCCCTCTTCTTGCCATAAATGGACTAATGACAAGTCAAAGCCCTCATGGCTTCATGTGGCTTCGAGAATGGCATGTTCATGGCTCCATTTGGCTTGGGAAAAGTTTAGTCAACTTCATGGAAATAGAATTTAGGAATTTTGGTATTTTGGTGGAGAATTTTCATGAAGCTTGATTTGGAATGGCTTAATGATGATTTTAAAACTTAGGGGTGATTTTGATTAAATGGATGATGTGGGTAAATGTCATGTGGGCTTTGGATTAAAAACTTGGGCTTTTGAAATGGTCTTGGGTGGACTTTTTAAAGTGGTTTAAGGAAGTGGGCCTTTAGGTTTATGAATGGGAATTTTTGTAAAACGTTGGGCCAAATAACTGTTGGTTTTGGTTTAGGGATGTTTCATGAGTAATTTGAAATAGATTTAAGGTGGTTTGGGTTTGAATTGGGTTGAATTTGGGTTTATTTGGTAAATGGGCCAATGTAGGTCAAATTGGGCTAACTTGGGCCAATATTGGGCTAGGGTTAAAATTGATGTAAAATAAATGTTGGGAAATGTTTATGGGAGTGTTTCAAAGAGGTTTTGGCTTTGATTGGGTTTTGATTTTGAGGTTTGGGTTTATTTGGGTTAGGTTTGGGTTTAGGTCAAAATTGGGCTTTTTTATTTTAGGTTGGATTTGAGTGGGGTTTGGGTCTAAATTTTGGGCAAATCATGTTAGTGTTTTGTTTATGGTGATGTTAAGGAAGGTTTAGAAAAGATTTGGGGTTAATTGGAGTTGAATTGGGTGAGTTTGGGCTAAGTTTGGGTCATGGGTCCAAAATGGGCTTTAAGGCCAAAAGTGAAATTGGATCCAAATGTCAATCAAATTGGACTTGGATTTGGTCTAGATTGGTGTTGGGTATGTTGAATTGAAGTTTAGAATTGGATTGGACCAGAATTTGGGTCAATTGGATAGGTTTGGTTTGACATTGGGTTCATTTTGGGTTAAAATGGGTCAAATTGGGGATTTTGACAAAAGTGGGGTAAATTGACAAAATTGGTCCATGGTGTAGTTGAACAAAATGAAATTGCGAATATTTTGGATTTTTTGGTATTTTCTGGGAATTTTCTGAATTTTTGGATTTTTTGGCTAAGAGGGGCATTTTGGGTATTTGGAGGGTATTGGGAGGTATTTTTGGAATTTTTGGTATTTTTGGGTGTGGATGATCAATTTGAGTAATGTGGGAATATTTAGGATTGATTTTGAGGATTTTTGGGTGATTTAGGTGATTTTGCAAGTTTTGGGTGGTTTCGAGCGGTATTGGGTAAAGCTGGCGTGTGTAGGTCCCGGGGTCAAAAATCGAAAATTTGGAAAATTGAAGCTTGGGTGAATGTAAGTGGAATGAAATCATTTTGGTTGAGCCATGAAGCCATATCAAGCCCACATGAGCCATGAAGGGACTCATTTGAGGCATCCACTATGTTGTTCCTAACCCTCTTGCCAAGGGCTTAGGGGTTAAGGACCATCCATGTGAATCACCTTCATGAGTCGGAGGTCAAATTGGGTATGGGTGTGTTTTTAGGAGGTGTGTGAAAGTGTAGTGTATAGGTGTAGTGTGTGTTTAAGTCAGCCCCTTCACTGCGACTGTGCCACCTGTAGGCGGTCCTAAGGCCAAAGAGTCCTATGGGAACTCATCCTTTAAACTTCCACATTTAATTTCAACCCTCTAGGTGATTAGGGGTCTACAATCAAGTTTGTGGAGTTTGCAGGGAGTTAGGAAGTGGTTTGAATTTCTAAGTGGTGGGTCCCAATTCTAATCATCTAGGATAGTTAAAGGAAAAGCCTAAGGCTAGATCCTAGGTACTAAAGAGAAGAAGAGAAGACCTCATCAAAAATGAGGTCAACAACCATACAGAACTGATGAAAGACAAGGTCCGACGATAGCAGCTCGACTAAATAAGAATTACTCCTTAAAAGATGATTTCATGGTAAAGATGTTCCAGAATTTGATAAAGAAACCAAATTTCAAGTTGGCTGAGCCAAAGAAATTGAAAGAAGTCGACCTGAAGGATCAGCCCAACTACTGCCCGTACCACAGGTTGCTTGGACATACCATAGAGAATTATGTTAGCTTTAAGGATTGGCTCGAGAAGAACTATAAGATTGAAAGATGACAATACCAAAAGAATATTAATAGAACTTGAAAGAAGTTCTGTAAATATGATTTCGGCCGAGCCATTCTATCAGATAGATCTATATGCCGGTAGAGATGGATGGAGCACAGTCTGAACGAAGTCCTTTAAAAAAATACTGGATCAGATATAGACCACTTCACAGTAAGCCACTGCACAGAGTCTGCTATCTCCTAAGCCAAAGATGGAGATCATACTGGAGAAACCATCACAACAGAGGATCGAGAAGAAGGAGATCATAGATGGAGTGAAGATTGATAACGTAAAGGATAGGATAGGGGCTGCCCCCGTTAGATTGGTTGTCTCGGATTTAGGGGAGAAATCCCTTAAACTGCTAGTTCTATACGATTTCCTCTATCCCCCTCTGGGGGGGTCTTTTGATAATAACATTGATGATTTCGGTTACGTTTTAACTATCTCTAGTGATGACGTAACTAACCATGACCAATCTAACCCCAATTATAATTCCCAAAATGATCCTCAAATCATATTAAGTCCAGACAAAGACGTTGACAAAGATAAAGAAGGTATTGATAACACTGACTATGATAGTTTAGAAAGCGAGGAGCCAGTCCTAGAGTGGAAAGGAACACCGATTGCCATCGACTTAGACTGTTTAGATTTAGAATCAACACCAGAATAGTCAGCTTCTACAACAAAAGAAGAAGAGATAATATAAGTAAACCTAAGGAGTGAAAAGGTTTTACTCCCGAGAACACTTTCGATAGAAAAGGGGAAAAAAGTGGTTATTTGAGAAGAATCGCCTCCGCCGATAGAGGACACAAACATTTAAGTAGAAACTAGAGGTTCAAATTATGTGGATTACAATGTACTAGCTCATCTTAGGAATTTGCCAGCCAAACTAAGCATCTACAATGCTCTAATCTTGTTAAAGAAGATCGTAGAAAATATGGTCAAGGCTCTACTCGATCCGAAATTTTCTTAGCGTAGTTGGCTAGTACATCCTCGGATGGATTTTGTACTTTGAAAGGATAGCCTGACGTAACCTTCACTGATGATGATTTGCTACTTGGTACTACCGACCACAACCGACCACTCTACGTTTACGTCAACATTGGCAGATAAGAGCTTTCCAGAGTTTTGGTAGATCCAGGAGCATCAGTCAACATATTGAGTCTACATACGCTAGCATATTTGGATATTGACTTGAAGTAACTCACTACATATAAGATGATGTTAAGAAGACTGAATCAGAAAGGAGAAAGAGCACTTGGATCGATAACACTGCTAATGGAAGTTGGAGATCTAGTAATAACCTCAAAACTTCTTGTCATCGAAGTGGACACTTCGTTCAACACTCAGCTTGGTCGACCGCGGTTTCACAAGTATAATATTGTCATGTCATCACTACATCAGCGCATTGTCGGCATATTTTTAGGTTGTGTGTTTTGCAAAGGGGCCGCCTACAGAAGTTGTCGGCGAATTTTTTTTTAGATTTTAAATTTAATTTAAATATATATAATTTGGAAAGTAGCATTTGATTTTAAAAATAATTTTAAATTTGAAAGTTTTAAGATATGAAATCAAACCGATCTCACATCCCAAATAATTTATATAAACGAGCACCACATCACAAACTGTGTATCTATCCCGAAGAATAGACACACTGCTTGATGATGGGGCTCGATTAAATAAACTAGAAGATTTGTGACATCCGTTTGGTCTGCGAACCAATTTTATAAGCCGACAAGTTCCCCGCTTAATATAAAAGAATTAAGCAGTGGTTTATATTACCCGGGTTCTTAAAGTTCCTCATAAGGGCAAGCCCCTATAGTTAATTACATCTTAAATGTAGTGAATCATTTAAAAAACTCTCGATAATGATCGGTGGTTTTGCTCTCAAGAATTTCAAAGTTTAAGGTTTTCAAAGGATCGGATTTTTGGAAATTCAAAAGGGAATGACTCAAAATTTGGAACAATTTATTTTTGAGAATCCAAAGGAAGAGTAGGAGAGGCTGAGGATCTAAGAAGAATCTTGGCAACTTCCCAAACTATCCTATTGTTTGGT
Source organism: Papilionanthe hookeriana x Papilionanthe teres (assembly GCA_022702705.1). Classification (NCBI taxonomy): domain Eukaryota; kingdom Viridiplantae; phylum Streptophyta; class Magnoliopsida; order Asparagales; family Orchidaceae; genus Papilionanthe; species Papilionanthe hookeriana x Papilionanthe teres. The sequence goes on along the minus strand of CM040421.1, from coordinate 129,028,707 downwards.
TTAGATTTGGGAAAATCCTAATATTATCTTATATTTCAATCTTGCCAATTTTAGTTAATTAGGACTTATATTCGTATGACATAATCATACAATCAGCCTAGAAAACGCGAGGGTTTATGTCGTACCGAACGACTAACTCGGAGTCCTAAGACCGGTTAGGGCTTAATTTACATGACATGAACATGGAAATGCCTAACGAAGAGTTGAGGATTTATGTTGCACTAAGCAAACTACCTCGAAATCTCATGGCTTTGTTATTTAAATCTACAAAAGTTTAGTTGATGTAGATATGAGTTTTGCTGATGACGATGGCCGTGCTGCCCACCATGCTCCGAGGTCCTTGTTGTTGCAGAGGTTTAGTTTTAGAAGTCATAAATCGTGAGATGAGAGAAGTGTTTTGGTTTAGAGAAAATCTTAAAATCCAAGTGTTTTTAATATTTTAATTAAAACAAATCTTAAAGTTGATTAAACAGAACCGATTAAGATCCCACGGTTCCGTCATCCCGGCACCGTTATTTTCATCGAATTAACTTAGTCCAGATGAATTTGCTAAACTCAACTGAATGAGTTCCACACCTTCATTTTGATCATGGGAAATCCCGTTAGCAACACGTGGGTTACATCATCCGAGGTATTCCCGATCATTCAACGAGACATTTTAATTTAGTTGCAATTGTAGTTTTGTGTTCTGTTTGTGATTAAATTTTGAGTTGTTTTATATTTTGAAATGTTGTGGCGGTGAATTTTATCTTGTAGTGATTTTTAATTTAGTTTTGGTTTCAGTTTAGGGACTATCCTGAAGGTTTTGGTTTTCATGCAACAGTTGTTTATCATGCAAGAAAAGTAAAGTGCATTTGCAATGAAGTAAATTGCAATAAAATAAAAGCGTACTCGGAGAGTCTTCCCGTCATCCCAAGCCGCACTTAAAACACATGTTAAGGCATTTAAATATTTCAACAAGTACCTAGTAAAGCTAAGGGAAAGGTTTTCGTTGTCTATCAAAGTCTTAATCCTATAGCTAGTCATCTCCTATGACGTATAGGTTCTTGTATTTTGGTTTAAGGACGATTTTCTTCATCAAAGAACAATTAAATTCAATTGTTCTTATAAACATCCTATCATATTGAGGAAGTGCTTAAGACGAGTCTTAAACATCTTTTCAATACCTCTAGGATTGTTTTAAGTCCAAGAGAATTTAATTATACAAGTGAATTAATCATCCGGAGTTTAAGTTTTGTTCTTTTGCTCGGTGAACTAGGACATTTGAATATCCTATAAGTGAGGTAACACTTTACTTCGATACTTCATTTAAGAGTTATAACAACAAGAGCTTTAAAAGGGCAAATCAACTTATTAAGTGTTTTAATGATTTAAACTTAATGATTTAATTTTTAATTTTGACTTAATTCTAAAAAAATTAATTTAAGTTTGGAATAGTGTTCAAGTTATTTTAGATTTAATTCTTAATGATTTCTTTTAGGTTTGTTATTAAATGATTTTAATTTAATTTAATTCAATTTAATTTAATTTTTGATTTAATTTAATTTAATTTAATTTAATTTAATTTAATTTCAATTTAATTTTAATTTAATTCAATTTAATTTTAATTTAATTTAATTTAATTTAATTTAATTTTAATTTAATTTGATTTCAATTTAATTTTAATTTAATTTAATTTAATTTAATTTTAATTTAATTTAGATTATTCTTTTAATTTTCTTTTTAAGTATTATTGAAGTGATTTATTTAGGGATTTTTAAATTAAAGAATAAATATCTTCTTAAATAATATCCCTACTTTAATAATTTAAATTTTCCATTAATCTTCCAAATTTAATTAATTAATTAATTAAGGTTTACTTTAATTATTCCTAAGATGATTGGTGGGTTTCTACCCTTAACCATTTAAGTTTCAATCATCCAAAATCAGTTTAAATTAAATATTTTACCCTCCCCTTTTTGATTAATCCTAAAATTTTAATTAAAGGTTGAAAATTTTAATTACCATTTTGCCCTTCAAGCTAAATAATTCTATAACTCACTAAATTAAGCTCAAATGAACTTGAAATTTTTATGTGACCTCACTTACATGTCAATTAAGACATTAGAGGAGAAAATGTGATTTTTCTGTATTTAATTTATTTATGTAATTATTTTTAATGGAAAATAGGGATTTTCAAGGAAAATTTAATAACATGACCAAGGAAATGTTTCTGTCCTTAAGAAAATTATAGGATATTTCTAATGACCAGGGAACCATTTGAACCAATTTTGGTGATTTTTTGAAATATATTTTATTTATTAGAATTATTTTGAGTTTTGGAGCATTAATTAATTTTAAAATAAAATTAAAGTTGAAAAATGGATTTTATATTTTTCTTAAATCTCTCTAACCTCAAGGAGTTTAGAGAAAGAAATTTTATATTTTTCTGATTTTTCTTTGATTTATTAGAATTATTTTAGTGAAAAGGTTGGAAAATACATTTTTTAATATTAAAAATTACATTAAGCCTTTAAAATTCAATATCTTACCCTAGGGACTTAAGAAAACTATTTGGTTTGTTCCTAAATGATTAGAATTCAAAATGTGACATTTTTTTTATTTTTAATATTTTTATAGTTTTTATTATTTTTTAATTATTAAAAATATTAAAATAATGATAAAAATCAACTTTTTTATAAAATTATAATTTTAATTTTCCTAAGTTCCTCTGATATCAGAGAAGCTCCAAAACCATTTTTGTGAATTTTTGAAAAGTATTTTGTGAGTTATGAATTTTTAAAGTTTTAATTTTACCCATTTTGCTTAAGAGGCTTAATCAACCCATTTGGTGGGGTTAATCAAGTCCAATTGGTTTCAAATTTTTATGTGGTGTTCTCCTATCCCTAGAGGATAGTGGAGAATAGTTTTTAAGTTAATTTGATGTGTACTTAACCCTAATAAATTAAAGTTCAATTTTGGGTATTTAAGCCAATTAGGGTTGTTCCAAGTGAATTAACTCAAAACTTATTTTTCCTAGGTCTCTCTGGTCACAAGAAACATCACCAAATTTTCCTAGAATTTATTTGTTAACATGCTAATTATTGAAATTAAAATTCTCAAAACAGTAACATGAACTTGAAAAATCAATAACTTTTCATAGGGATGGTCTCTGACCTTGGAAAATTTAGGGAATGTTCCCAAGTTCAGAGGATTCAAAAGCCCTATGGTCTCATGCCATGATGAATTGCCTATGCAAATGGAGAATTAAAATAATGCAGAGAGTAAATAATCATTAAAAATAAAATACCTAATGAAATTGCTTGATTTCTTTTCCACATTATTCTCCTCTGTTCACTGAGCAAGAGCGTATTTTTATTTTATTTTTTGTATTTTTTTACACAAAGTTATGAATTTTTGAAGTTCTGGTAATTAAATAAATAAATTTTCTACTTATCCACGCGGCGCTGACTCAACCTCGGCGTCTCCGAAGCTCCACACGTCGTCTCCTGATTCGGCGCCGCCATCTGACTCAGCCGTCCCGGGACCCGCCTTTCACGTAACATCTTCTGGTCCGACGCAATTCGAGTCATTCATCCGATACACGCGCGATCCAACGGCTCCCAGTCATCGTCTACGACTGGTGTGAACCCGTGACCGTAGACCTTCTAACCCTAATTTCTCACTCGATTCTCAACGGATTTATGTGTTCTTATGCTCTATGGATTCGTCTTGAAGAGACGAACACATCCATACGGTAAACATGCATTGAATTTAACTCAAACTAAATGGAGAATCTCTGCAAGCTCGGGAGGAAGAGTGAGTCCATACCTTTGCTCAGAGAAGTGAAACTTCAATCTGAGGGTTGTGTCACGTTCGATTGGGTCCAAGCAAGCTCCAGATGAAGTCCCTTGGCTTGGTGAATTGCCTAGGTACAAAAGTGACCACAGCTCGATCACAAAGCTTGGAGGTCGGAAGCAATGGCTGGCCTCGGTGAGGGGGCTTTTGCCGGGAAACTTCTCCTCTTAGTCTAGTGAAGGTGTAGAGTCAATCAATTTGAAGATTGACTCACTGTGGTGAAGTGTCCTGGTTTTGGGCTTGGATTTCAACTTTGAAATTGAGCTCACAGAGAGGGAATGGCAGGGGGATTTCAGTGGGGATCAAGTTCTTTATGTGTAGAGAGTGGTCTGGGATGATTTTGGTAGGGTTTCAGTAATGTTTGGTTCAGCACCTCCCTTGGCCGAGAGGAGGGGGTGTTTAAATAGGAGAGGCTGGAGGGCCTCCTAGGGGGGTTTAAGGGTTTGGATCAGCTGCTCTGGTGAGGAGAAGAACAGCTGCAATGGCCATTTGGAGTGAGGCAGCTCAGCAAGGTGGAATTCCAAAATTTGGCTCCTCCCAAGGTCTCGGCCATGGTATTTTTCGGCGATCCAGGTGGCTGGCCGGCAGGCAAGGGTCATCCTCAAGTTCAGGTGGGTCAGGGCTGGGGTTTTGTGTAGGCAATTAAGCTTTGCCATGTGTCAAAGGCTTGGATTAAAAGGGCATGGGGGAAGGCCAATTTTGGCTTGATTTGGTCAAGTCTACCTTTTGGGCTTGGTTCACCCTTCAAGGTGTCTTTGGGTGTTGTGGGGAGTCAAAGGAATCAGCTGGTTTGGCATGGAGAAGTCCTTATCCAAATATATTTGGATTAAATTTGGGTTAAGGTGAAACATGTTTAAGGTTAATGACTTTTAGGAGGTGCTTAAAGGACCTTCTCCTTTTGCCATTTAAGGAGGGTTGAACACTTAGAGATCCTCATGGCTTGCCAATGGCTTGCATGTGGCTTCATGGCTCCATGTGGCTTGGCAAGAGCTTGGTCAACTTTCATAAAAAAAAGATTTTGTGAATTTTCGCATTTTGATGGGAATTGTTATGAGGCTTGATTTGGAATTGTTTAATTGATAAATTAGGACTTTAGGAATGATTTTAAATTGAATGTGTGATGAGGGAAAGTGTCATGTGGGCTTTAGATTGATTTGGGCTTTTGAATTTGGTGGAAGTGGGCTTTTAGGAAGGTTTAAGGGAGTGGGCCTTTATGTTTAGCAATGGGCTTTTAGATGAAAAATTTTGTAAAGGACCATGCCAAATAAATGTTGGATTTAGTTTAAGGATGTGTCTTGAATGATTTGAAGCAAATTTGAGGTGGTTTGGAATTGAATTGGGTTGAATTTGGGTTCATTTGGTAAATGGGCTAATGTAGGTCAAATTGGGCAAATTTGGGCCAATGTTGGGCTAAGGTTGAAATTGATGTAAAATTAATGTTGGGATATGTTTATGGGAGTGTTTCAAAGAGGTTTTAACTTTGGTTGGGTTTTGGTTTTGGGACTTGGGCTTATTTGGGTTAGGTTTGGGTTTAGGTCAAAATTGGGCTTTTTGGTTTTGGGTTGGATTTGAGTGGGGTTTGGGTCCAAATTTTGGGCAAATCATGTTAGTGTTTTGTTTTTGGGGATGTTAGGGAAGGTTTAGAAAAGGTTTGGGGTCAATTGGAGTTGAATTGGTTTGGTTTGGGCTAAGTTTCGGGTCATGGGTCCAAATCGGGCTTTAAGGTCAAAAGTGAAATTGGATTCAAATGTCAATCAAATTGGACTTGGATTTGGTCTAGATTGATATTGTGGATATTAAATTGAAGTTTAGAATTGAATTGGACCAAAATCGGGGTCAATTGGGTAGATTGGGTTTGACATTGGGTTCACTTCGGTTAAGAATTGCGCAAATTGGGGTTTTGGTAAAAGTGGGGTAAATTGACAAAATTGGCCCATGGTGTAGTTGGACAAAATGAAATTGGTAATATTTGGGATTTTCTGGAATTTTCTGGGAATTTTCAAAATTTTTGGATTTTTTGGCTAAGAGGGGCATTTTGGGTATTTGGAGGGTATTGGGGGGTATTTTTGGAATTTTTGGTATTTTTGGCCATGGATGATCAATTTGATTGGTGAGGAAATGTTCAAGGTTAATTTTGAGGAATTTTGGGTGATTTGGAAATTTTGGAGGATTTGGGCAATTCTAAGGGCTTTTATTAGGTTTGGTGGGTGTAGGGTTCCCGGGGCCAAAAATTGAAATTTTGGAATAATGAAGATTGATCAAATATGTGTGGAATGGAATCACTTTGATTGAGCCATGAAGCCATATTAAGCCTATATGAGTCATGAGAGGACTCATTTGAGGCATTCACTATGTTGTTCCTAACCCTCTTAGCCAGGGGCTTAGGCGTTAAGGTCCATCCATATGATTTACCTACATGAGTCAAGGAGTCAAGTTGGGTATGGGTGTGGTTTTAGGATTTGGATTGTGTGTGTGAGAGTGTAGAGCATGAGTGTAGTGAGTGTGTAAGTCAACCCTCACCAGACCAAGCCACCCAAGGTGCTCCTAAGGCCAAAGAGTTTTATAGGGAACTCATCCTTTAAACCTTCACTTTTGATCTCAACCCTCTAGGTGATTAGGGGTCTACAATTAAGCTTGTGGGGTTTGCAGGGAGTTAAGAGGTGTTTTAAATTTCTAAGTGGTGGGTTCCATTTCTAGTCCTCTAAGATTAGTCAAAGGAAAAGCCTAAGGCTAGATCCTAAGTACTAAAGAGAGAAGCAAAAGACCTCATCAAAAAATGAGGTCAACAAATGGACCCCCAATAGGTGTGGTGTGCTAACCAAGCACACCGCGAGTATTGGTGTTGACCGAAGAGATCAACGAAACCAACACAGATGTCCAAGTGACAAACTTAGGACGAAGTAGAAGAATTTCTGCTGGGGAGTATCAAGTAAATCTCCAAGACTGAAGATTCCGTAACTCTCGCTGTGGGAAAAGGGAGGTGAATTTCGCATCACAAGATTTCAAGAGATTGGATCTTAGATTCGTTTCATTTTCTGTTTCAAGTTTTAATTATGAGTTTGAATTTTGATTTGAGTTTTAATTTTGGTTTTATGCGGATAAAAGAGTAGGGCTAAGGCCCACCTGAATGCATTTGTATGCTGAGAAGGAAGCGGGACTGAACCTATTCCAAATGCTGAGGAAGAATAGGACAAAGCCTATCCGAAATGCAGAGTGCTTTAATTTCAATTTCTTGGTGAGAGGATCAAATTTTGAGATTGCTGAGAAAGGAGTAGGACTGTGCCTATCCCGAGTATTGAGAATTGCAGAGAATAGGCTGAGATGGGAGTACGACGGAAGCTTATCCCGAGTGCTGAGAATTGTTAAGAAGGGAGTAGGGCGGAAGCCTATCCCGAGTGCTGAGAATTGCTGAGATGGGAGTAGGGCGGAAGCCTATCCCGAATGCTGAGATTGTTGAGATGGGAGTAGGGCGGAAGCCTATCCCGAATGCTCGAGATCGTTGAGATGGGAGTAGGGCGGAAGCCTATCCCGAATGCCGAGATCGTCGAGATGGGAGTAGGGCGGAAGCCTATCCCGAATGCCGAGATTGCTGAGATGGGAGTAGGGTGGAAGCCTATCCCGAATGCTGAGATTGCTGAGAAGGGAGTAGGGCGGAAGCCTATCCCGAATGCTGAGATTGCTGAGAAGGGAGTTGGGCGGAACCTATCCCGAATGCTGAGAATTGCTGAGAAGGGAGTAGGGCGGAAGCCTATCCCGAATGCTGAGAATGCTGAGAAGGGAGTAGGGCGGAAGCCTATCCCGAATGCTGAGAATTGCTGAGAAGGGAGTAGGGCGGAAGCCTATCCCGAGTGCTGAGAATTGCTGAGAAGGGAGTAGGGCGGAAGCCTATCCCGAATGCTGAGATTGCTGAGAAGGGAGTAGGGCGGAAGCCTATCCCGAGTGCTGAGAATTGCTGAGATTCTATGAATGCAGAGACATTGAAGAATTTTGCTGACTTATGCTGAGACTGAAGAATTTTGTTGAAATTTATTTATGCAGAGATTGAGGGAAATTTTGCTGAGGTACATGGGGAATTTTTGCTGAGATTCAGTTTATGCAGTGGTTGTGAAAAATTTTGTTGATATTTGATTTATGCTATGACTATGAAGAATTGTACTGAGATTTGGATTTAGCGGGAGATCGAAATGAGGTATGAAAGTATTCCATATCCCATGGGAATCAATCAAAGTCTGATTACTTGGCGAAGGGTACGAACCCATGCCATCCGAATCAAATTGAAAATTCTTCGTGATTCTGAAATCATCCCGAGAGAGGGTTTCAAAGGAGGTCCGGAATAGATCTTGATTTGAAGAAGGATTGGAGGATTTGAAAAGATGGACTTAAACTGGAATTCAATTTGAGCTTTAGATTTGTTTTGTTTGTCCTTTAACTATCCCATTTTTTTTTATTGTTTATTTGGTGTTCATGTGGATTTGAAGTTCTTTTTAATGTTTGGATTTTTATGGAAGAGAGTTCTTATTTATTTTCCTTTTCTTTTCTGTTCTTTGTTCGAAGTTCATTTAACTTTAATGGCGTTTCCCACCAATTTGCACAAAAAGAGGTGAAGGCAAAATGTGACATGATCACTTTCATTCCAATCTTGTTGAAGATACATCATACAACTCGATTTGAAATATTTCTCATACAATCCATGACTCAAAATGGCCTATGTATGATTCTTGTTGATCCATCCAAAAAGTATCTGTTAAATCCATGTCTGAATAATGAGATACACGGTCAATAACATCACCTTCCAAGCCATCCTTGGTAGGAATGCCACATGGATGTGTATTGGAGGTGTGCTATTTCCCGTGTAACTCACAGCTCGTAGGGCCAGAGACTCTCCAATTCTGGATCTGGCTGGAAGTGGTAAGGCGCCTTTCTGTCGTCCATCCCTAAAAGTGACGGAGATCCGCTCCACTGGTACTCCCGGTATACAATGTTTTGCGATGTCACGCTCCATTTCCTTGTAATATCATGACGGAACCTACCGGAAGTGGTATCTCCACCGGCCCTCGGAACTTACCCGGGCCTCGCTATCCGGAGGTCGGATCCGAACATGATATTGCATTGGTTGACGAACGAACCGTGCGTGAAAGGTCCGACAAAGTCGTGGTGGTCTATGTGTGGAGGTATGCGGTCGCCCTTCCGATAAATGTTGATGATGCAACCGTTGGGTATGCGATCCGCTGCGCGTACCCTCCACGTTATCATTCTTTTCACCATTCTTTTAATTATCCTTGGCATTGGATCCACCTCACCGTGACGGAGTATCCCTGCTGGATTTCCTTTTCTGTCCTCTGCTAAGTTATAACAACATCCGCATTGTATTGTGACTCTTCCTTTCCCTGGCATCCATTTTCGGGGTTCCGAATAAGTCTTTTCTCTCAGACGGCCTGCTCGACCCAGCTTCTGAAGTTCTAAGATGCAATCCACAATCTGTTGTTGCTCGTACTCTGAGAATACACCCGTGTGTAACTCGAGGCCTTCTAAAATGTTGATTCTTTTGCCTCTAATCCTTTCAAAGTATTTGAAAGTTTTCTTCTCAACATTTTGCATTCTTTCTAGTTCATATTCTGGGATGATCTGCAAGTGATGAGGCCTAGTAACGTATTGAGGGATGTATGGCTCAATCCCGTCACGTTCTCCTGCATACCTTGGCTCCTCGGGGATTGTCTCCGTCGGGACATCCTCCGGGGTTGCTTCAGCAACAAGGTTCTTCGGATACGGTATCTCTATCCGACGTCGAGGCGATCTCTTTGCCTCCGATCTTCTCGAGTTTCCCTTATCCTTTCGTTGTTCTTGGAGTTTGTTCTCTCTTTTCGGTTCCCGATGAACCGGTATCTTTGAAATGTGTGTGTCAGCGAAGGTGGCTGTTTCCTCGTGTTGATCTGCTGCTAGTTTAGTCAACATCTTGCGGATACGGCGATTCTTATTCCTTCTTTGGGTAGCAGAGAGCGTAGCTCTCCTCACTTCTTGAATTTCTGCTGGCGCGGAGCTGACGAGCCTGCCCTCTGCCGTGGCAACTACTGACTTGATTTTCTTGCTTTTCCTCGGTGTTTGTCTTTCTTTTCTTGTTGCTGGATTGGCGGCTTGGGCCACCCATCTTCATCACCGTCCGGCTATGAAGCTCTTCTCGATCCACTCGGGACCCAATCATTTTCTTCATACCGTAGGTCGGTCGGTGTGAAGTCGAATTAATTTCTATCATCGCTCCATCCTTCACCCTCTTTTCATCGAGTGTGAGACTCACGCCATTTTTAAAGTTTAGGACCAACCGCCCGTTCGACATTTCCCTGCGAAGAAAACAAGGAAAGGATCAGGGGCTGTACTAAGAACAAGAACATTAAGAAAGTATTTATAACTGAAGATTCTTATTCACTTATTTCAATTTTAATTTTTAAAGAAAAATAGGAAAAGATAAAGAAAGATCAGGAAAAAGATTTGATTTGAAAGGAAGGGTAAAACTTTATTATTATGATTTCACATATTTTACTTTTAGCATATATTTTATTTTATCCATTTTTATGTTTTTGGGTTCGGACTTAGTCACAAAGTGATTGCCTCACCCGTGTTTCTAGGGATAAGACTCTATTTTAGAGGCCACCCTTCGAAACATCAGGTTGCGTAATACTTCTTCAAATATCGTCCATTGATTGGAAGCATTTGTCGTTCTCCTTGGCAATTCACAAGTTGGTAGGAGCCTCCTGAGTAGACTGCCTCAACTACAAACGACCCTTCCTAAGTCGGTTCAAATTTGGCTCCTATCTTGCGATGTGAAAGAATAGGTCTTCTGAGAACAAGAACTAAGTCACCAACTTTGAAAGTTCTTGGGCGGACCAGTTTATCATGGGCCTGGATCATCTTAGCTTGGTACAGTTCCAAATTTTGTTGCACTGCAAGTCTTCTTCCTTCCAAGGTTTCCAGCTCTTCCAGTCGTAATCTGGCATTTTCTTCTGTAGTAATTTTATTTGCAACTGCAACTCTGAGTGATGGAAGCTAGACTTCCAATGGTAACACTGCCTCGGACCCGTATACTAAAGCATAAGGCGTAGACTGAGTAGGAGTCCTGAAAGTTGTCCTGTAGGCCCATAAGGCTTCTAACAACTTCTCGTGCTAATTTCTCTTGTTGTCGTCCAAAATTTTCTTTAAGATTTGAACGAGAGTTTTATTAAAAGCCTCAGCCAAGCCGTTTGCTCTTGGGTAGTAGATTGTTGAGTATCGCCAATCGATTCCATGTCTTCTGACAAAATTATTGATTTTTGTACTTCTAAATGCAGACCCTTTATCCGAAATGATTCTGCGCGGTACTCCGAAACGGTAGACGACTTGATTTTTGAAAAACTGTAGCACGTGGTGTGCCTTTACTTCTCTGAGTGGAACTGCTTCTTCCCATTTAGAAAAGTAGTCTGTAGCTGCAAGGATGAAGCGATGTTCTCTTGAAGAAGGTGGTTCTATCGGACCCACTATATCTGTGCCCCAACACTCAAATGGCCACGACGCAATTGTTGGATTTAGCACATTTGGAGGTTGGTGTAGAACCACTCTGTGCACTTGGCACTGGTGACAACTTTTGGCAATCTTCATGCAATCGGTCATCATCGAGGGCCAGTAGTACCCTAGTCTTTTAATTTTCATTTTCATTTTCAGACCCGACTGATGAGCGCCACAAAGTCCTGAATGCACTTCTTTGATAATTTCACGCTTCTTCTGCTTTTTCTGATTTCTGTATCATATCCATGTCGAGCTGTGATAGGACCTGTCGTCCTTGAACTGACACCTCAACCGACTCATCTTATAAGCAGACAAATTCTTTTGCAAGGCGAGCTAGCGCATCCGCGAGAGCATTTTCTCTTCTGGGGATCTTGTAGATTGTTACATTCGGAATTTTTTCCAACAGTTTCATGGCATACTGAAAGTATTGCTCGAGTCTTGGCTTTAAAATTTTGTATTGTCCGGCGATCTGTTGAATGATCAACTGAGAATCTCCGTAGATATTGATATCCGTTGTTCCTATTTGAATGGTCTGTTCTAGTGCTGCTATGAGGACCTCGTATTCTGCCTCGTTGTTTATGCACGGCTCTGTTAAGTGGTAGGAGTATCTTAACATCCCCCGCTCCGGTGTTATAAAGATTAGTCTGATTCCTGCTTTACCGGGTACTATCGTTTGCGATTCTTTGTCTTTCTGTGCTGAGGACGCTCCGTCGAAGTATAGTTCCCAACGTTGATCATCGGTGTCTTCTAGGCTTATTATCTGCTCGTCAGTCAAATCGTCGTCGAGAGGCAAATCTGCCGGTAAAGGGTGTGCTGCAAGGAAGTCAGCTAGAACTTGTCTCTTTACGGCACGAAGAGGAACGAAAGTTATGTCGAATTGCAATAGTATCATCGACCACCTGGAAAGTCTGCCAGAAAGTATTGGACGGGTCATTAAATATTGCAATGGATTAACTTTTGAGATAAGGTTGACCTTATGAGAGAGCATGTAATGCCTGAGTTTCTGTGCGGCAAAGATCAGGGCCAAACAATGCTTCTCAATTGGAGGATACTTTACTTCCATCGGAATCAAACGACGGCTTAAGTAGTAGAGAGCATTTTCTTTTCCCTCATCATTGACCTGGGCTAGCAGGGCTCCAAGGGAGTCATCTAGAGCCGCAGTATAAAGTATCAACGGTCTACCTGAGACTGAGACTGCTAAGACAGGAGGTGTCATTAAGTATTGCTTAATGTCCTCAAAGGCCCGTTGGCATTTCTCTTCCCAAACGAATTTGGCATCCTTTTTAACTAATGCCGAGAAGGGCTGACACCTACCTGACAAGTTCGAGATAAAGCGTCGAAGATATGCCAGCTTCCCTTGAAAGGATCGTAGCTGTTTTAAGGTTTTGGGAGGCGGCATCTCTAAGATAGATTTAATCTTTTTCGGATCAATTTCAATCCCGCTATGTCGGACAACAAATCCTAAGAATTTCCCGGAGGTGACGCCGAAGGCGCATTTTAAGGGATTCATCTTAAGGTTGTATTGCCTCAGTCGCTCGAAAATAATTCTCAAATCATACAGGTGATCTTCCTTCGGCTTGCTTTTGGTGACCACATCGTCCACGTAAGCACTCGACTTGGTTGTGAATGAGCTCATCAAAAATCTTTGTCATTGCTCTTTGGTATGTTGCTCCTGCGTTCTTTAGTCCGAATGGCATTAATGTGTAGCAATACACTCCGATTGGTGTTCTGAATGCCGTGAGCTTTTCTTCTTCTGGTGCCATCTTTATCTGGTTGTATCCTGAAGATCCATCCATGAAAGAGAATATTTCATGTGTCGAAGCGATGTCGATCATTAACTCTGGAATTGGTAGTGGAAATTCATCTTTCGGACATGCTTTGTTCAAGTCTCTGAAATCCACGCAGATTCTGATCTGACCATTCTTCTTCCTGATCGGTACCACATTGGCTAGCCAAGTAGGGTATTGTTCTTCACGGACAAATTTAGCGTCGATTAGCTTCTTAACTTCAGCTATTACTTGTTGTTCAATTTCCAAACGCATTCTTCCGGAAGCTTGCTCGATCGGAACGGAAGTAGGATCCACTCCTAGCCTCGTGAAATGCGACTTCGGAGCTAATCCCGGCATTTCGTCATAACTCCAAGCAAAACGAGTCCTTGAATTCCATTAATAGCTTGATCATTTCCTCGGAATCTTCTTTATTGAGTAAGGAGCTAACAAAGGTTGGTCTAGGCTTTTCGCTAGTACCTAAGTTAACTTCCATTAACTCATCTATTGGAGATTTGATTTCTTCTTCGAATTCTGGTGGAGCGTCTCCAATTTGCAGATCTTCAAGCTCTTCTGTAGTTTCCAAGCAGTCTTCATTAGGTTCGCAAGTGACAACCAAACAAAATTCCGTATCGTCAAATGAACCTACTGTACCGAATCTGAGACTATGTTTTGAATTGGGAGGCCGACTGGCATTATTCCATAAATTTTTGAAGTGTTGTGATCGGCCTTTTGTCCATTGTCGAGGTAAGACACCACGCTGAATTAAATTTTGAACATAGGGAGAGTACCACTCAAAAGGTAATTCCATTAATTCGGAAGAAGTGACATCTTCAAATTGTACATCATTTTCAGTATTGGAAGAAGAAGTGCCACAAGTAAAATTTGATTGGCTTTGCACGTCTGCTATGTACTTCTTTGACCACCATACCCTCGATCTTATTAGGATCGGATCGGGGTCAGGGTCATAGTGTGTACATAGTGGTTAATCTTCTCGTACATCGATTTGTATTCTTCGTTCTTCTCATCTTCGAGAGAAATCTTGAATTGTGGTTTCTTCCGGTTTATTGTAGCTGCTTCTTTCTTGACTTCCTCTTCTTCCTCAGAGCTGTTCTCCCAATCAATGTTGATCACCGGCTTTTTCTGTCCAACTGTCCCAGTGTCTCTTCCACGACCTCGTCCCCGGCCTCGACCTCGGATGCGAGTTCTGGAGAAACCTTCACCATCTCGTCGTAAGGGAGTGGTGAGTGATCGTTGGACTAGAACTTCGGGTTCTTCATTGTCTCGAATTTCTTTTGCTTCATTTGGCACGGTGTTTCGGGAGAAGATTGTTTTCTTCGGAGGTGCGTAATAAGTCTGCATCTTCATGGATTCCAATCTCATGTACGGAGAAAGGTTGCAAATCACCTTTAATGCACTCGGTCTCCTCCTTCGTAGTATTTTATGCACCGATGCAGAGACGATGGTACCATCCGATTTTCATGGATCCACGGTCGGCCCAAGTAGAGCGTCGAACGATGTCTCGTAGTCAATTATGTGGAATTTTACGGTTGTCTTTGCTAAGTCACCGGTCTTCATCAACGGTGTTATTGATCCAAGGGCTCTTTCTCCTTTCACGGTTGAATCCTCTTAGTAACATCTTGTCTGCTTCAAGCTCGCGAGCATCAATTTCCAAGTATGCTAGTGTCCGAAGATTCATTATGTTTATTGACGCTCCTGGATCCACCAATACTTTGGAGAGCGTAAATTTTCCGATTGTGACTGAAATGTACAACGGTCGGTTGTGATCGGCTGTCACAAGTAGTAGATCACTGTCTGTGAAGGTAACACCTCGCTGTTCCTTTAACGAGCATACCTTGTCTAAGGAATCTCTGGCCATCTGAGCTAAACAAATCTCTGGATCAAGTAAGGCCTTGATCAGAGCTTCCCTCATCTCTTTTGATAAGATGAGAGCGTCGTAGATGCTTAGTTTGGCTGGTAGTTTCGTAAGATGGGCTAGCACGTTATAGTCCACTTTGTTATAATGTGTCTCAGTTTCTTCCCGAATGGGCGATTCTTCTGCTGGGGTTGATTCTTCCTGAACAACCACCTGCTTTCCTTTGTCTTTTGGAGCCATTCTCGGAGGTAGAACCTTTCAGCTCCTTAAGTTGACTTCTGTGATTTCTTCTGAATCTGGTACTAAGTTTACAGGTGTCTCCTTTTGAATCGGCATGACAGGTTCTTCTAGAGTCGCTTTGGAATCTGAAAGCTCTAACTCTATTGTGATTGGAGTCCCTTGGAATTCACAAATAGATTCATTGCTTGTTGAACTTTCGTAGCCTTCTTGGTGAATGTCTTCTTTGTCATCGTGATTATCGAGGTTGTGTATGATTTGAGAATTGTTATTGGTATCGAAATCAAGATCCGGATTAGATTGGTTGTCGTTAGTTACGTAATCGTTAGAAACAGTCAAAACGTAGCCAACGCCATAACTCTTATCATTATAAGATCCCGCCGGAGCGAGCAAATAATCATACAGAGTCAGAGGTTCGAGGAATTTTTCCCCGAATTGGAAACAACCATCCTAGGATAAGCAGCCCCTAGTCTAGCCTTAGGAGCCTCGGTCTTTTCTTCTTCTACGATCTCCTTCTTTTCTATGATCTTTTCTTTTTGGGGCGGTTCTTCAATTGCGAGCGATAGCGCCGACTTGACGAGTTTCGAACTTTGAATTGAAGTACGCGCCGAAGCGGTTTGGATGCGATCCAAAATTTTCTTCTATGACTTCGTCCAAGCGGTACTCCATCCATCATCAGTCGTGTAAGGGTCTATCGAACAATGGGATCCGTTGAAATAACATCGACGTAACCTCCTTTCCGGGGTTCTTTCTTGTATTCCTTTGGGATCGTTATGTTCCCCTTTCGGAGATTGTTGTCAAGCCAACTCTTGAAGGTGATGCAATCCTCTATCTTATGTCCAAGTATCCGGTGGTAAGGGCAGTAGTTGGGATGGTCTTTCTTATTAACTTCCTCCAGCTTCTTGGGTTCTGGCAGTTGAAAATCCGAAGTCTTCATCAAACTGCAGAATATCTTTGGCACTGCCTCATTCTTGAATGGATATTCTCTATTTATAAGCTCCTTTAACGTGCGCTGTGGGCGAGGCGGTTGCTCATATTGTTGAGTTGGCTGATAACCGGGTTGAGGTTGTTGGTAGTTCTGCTGAGGTTGTTGATAGTTGGCTGCGGCTGCTCCGACTGTATTTGCATTGGCTGCTTGCCCTTATCGACTGCCGCGACGATCCCGGATTTCTTTTCAAATGTCTTCACAGGCTTCTGTTTGTCTGTCTTGTCAAAAAACTTAGTTGCTTCGCTTCCTCTTGCAAGCTTTCGGCCTTGCTTAACAACTTCTCGAAAGTCTTAATCGTAAATCCCTTAAGGAGAAGTGCTATCGGGCCATGAATGCTTTTAAGCAAGATACCGACTGCATGCTGCTCTTGTAGCTGTGGCTCACACTTCATGCTTAGATTTCTCCATCGAAGTATGTAGTCCACTAAAGTTTTTTTCGGTTTCGTTTCTCCACCACTAAGTCACCGAAGGTGATATGGTGCCGAGCTCCGACAAACCGTTTCACGAAGAGGTTTTCTAATTCCGAAAATGTCTTTACCGAACCGTTCGGTAACTCGCGTACCAATCGAAAGCGATCCCTGACAGGCTGCTGACGAACTGTCGGAAGAGTAAGGCGTCACTTCCACCGGCGTTGCAACAACTAGCGCGAAAATGTGCAACGTGCTGTCTAGGTTTTCCGGTACCATCAAAAGTCTTGAACAGAGGTGGTAAGAAGCCTTTTGGGTATTGTACTGCATCAAATTCTTCGGGGTAAGGTCTACCCGTCTCGAATAGATGCTCCGCTCTTAGATCGTGCTAAGGCTTCTCGCACTCGCCGTTCTACCATGTTCTTGATGTCCTTCTCCGGAATCATATTCGGGTAGAATCTTTCTTCGGCGATCGTCTCCGTTAACGGATGTAATCTCTTTTCCTCCGTCCGTAATAAGAATAACTTCGGAGGCGTTTCTCTTGGGGTTGAACTCGACTCCGAAGAGTGGCTAGGGCCGCAGCCATCTCTTCCATCCTTTTTGCCATTTGAGAGATTGTATCATCTTTTTCTCGAATTTGTGCTCTTAATGCTTCCGGTTCATCTCTCTCCGCAGCTGCCGGGCACCTTGCGAAGCTGACAATGCTCGTGTCTCAACCATGTTGATCTCCACATATTCGTCATCCATGAACTCCGATGAGTCAACTTCATCTCCAAACTTTTCTTCTCTTTCTCTTGCTAATCGTTGAATGTCGGTTCTTAGCTTTTCCATAGCGTCTTCCAATGGTCTTTTTCGTCCGGTTTCGCAGTTATCATGCGATGACCGTTGGGTTTCCTTCTTGGGAGTCACCTTCATTGCAGTGGCGCTCTCTTCGGACTCAAGTCTCCTGACGAGACTTTCCTTTTTTGGTCGTTGTTTCGGTCTTAATTGGCCAGTAGTAGGACGCCATACCATCCTTCTAGCAGCGGAAGGCCTAGGACCGGATGGTCCGTCTGCCGAATCGTCGGAAGGTGGTATCCTCCCCGATCTGTAAACCTGAAACAACAATAGGTGGACTAGCTTTCATCTTCTTATTCGGCTTTTCTGTGGCGCTAACGGGTTCTACTAGCGGCCCAAGACGGGACTTGGCTGGCACCCGCCCTATTCTTCTTAAAATCTCTAATACAGGACATTTCTCTTTCTTTGCTAACTTCTCTATCACAGTCTGTAGTCGGGCAAATGGTGTAATCCTAGCCCTTTTCTTTCGGTTGTCGCTATAGTATGCGGGTCGAGGTAATGTAGAAGCAATCTTGCGGACATTTTCCTAGTCACCGCGGCGGAGAGGGATGGAATCTACTTCCTTCCAAAAGCGGTGTATACTCGAGCAATGGTATGTACTCGAGTAGTGGTGTGTACTCGAGCGGCTTCTTCCAAGAAAGCAACTTCAGCAGCTCTGGCTTTCCTTGCAATCTTTCTACTCCTGTTTCTCCTCTGAGTTTGTGTTAGGGGCGGAACCCTTGAGCTGGACCCAATTTCGAAAACAAAAGGTCTCGCACGAAGATCTGTACCCTCCACTGTAACATGCTCGTCACAAATTTGAATTTCCTTCCCCTTCAGTTTGGCGGAAGCCGGGGTAGGTGCAGAGACGACTAGACCGGTGGGGGTAGAGACAACAGTCCTCCTATGAATAGTAGTATTCCTCTAAGCTGGAACCCTTTGCAGGGGGGAACTCTTGAGTTGACTTGAGGTTGAACTCGATCAAAGGTCTTTCAGTTTCAGGAACTTTGTCTGTAAGTGTGAAAAGGGTGACGTCAGTGATCTTGACATTTGTATTCTCGAATCCTTGCCCGAAAAGAAATATTCCATTGTCAGGAAGCTCCTCCTTGTAGACAGCTAGGTCAAGTCCGTTGGTAAAGGAGAAAATCAGCTTTGGGGCAGACATTTTCTGCAAGGTAGATTCTGATTATCAGTCCCAAGTTATGCTTCTTCTCATCAGGACGAAAAGAAAGGAATCGAAAAGAGTCCGAACACATTTTTGTTCATGTATTTATAAAAAGGAGTTATTTGTTAAAAGAGTCATTCATTAGAGGGTTTTTTTATTAGGAACGGAATGTTCAAAGGTGTAGAGAAGGTAAGGGATCCGATTCAGAATTGGAAAGGAAGAGAAAGTCTTATGCAAGACTTCTCGACTCGAAGGACCGCTCCTAAACTAACACCTATTGGGGGTCCACCCCACCTTAGAAAAGAGGTAAAAGGATCTCAGAACCTCTCCGTTTAGGGGTGTCTAAACAGTGGCTCCTAAATCCGAGTGGAGTTGGCTATACTCGTTCAAGACAGAAATGAGCGGGGTATGCCAACTGAAAGAATAGTAGTTTGGTCCACTAGGGGTATGGACTTACTACCGATTTATGAAAGCAAAGCCATCTGATCAAAATGGAAAGAGGAACTATTCCCCAGCGGAGTCGCCAGAAGTTGTCGGCATATTTTTAGGTTGTGTGTTTTGCAAAGGGGTCGCCTACAGAAGTTGTCGGCGAATTTTTTTTTAGATTTTAAATTTAATTTAAATATATATATAATTTGGAAAGTAGCATTTGATTTTAAAAATAATTTTAAATTTGAAAGTTCTAAGATATGAAATCAAACCGATCTCACATCCCAAATAGTTTATATAAACGAGCACTACATCACAAACTGTGTATCTATCCCGAAGAATAGACACACTGCTCGATGATGGGGCTTGATTAAATAAACTAGAAGATTTGTGACATCCGTTTGGTCTGCGAACGAATTTCATAAGCCGACAAGTTCCCCTGCTTAATATAAAGGTATTAAGCAGGGTTTATATTACCTGGGTTCTTAAAGTTCCCTATAAGGGCAAGCCCCTATAGTTAATTACATCTTAAATGAAGTGAATCATTTAAGAAAACTCTCGATAATGATCAGTGGTTTTGCTCTCAAGAATATCAAATTTTAATGTTTTCAAAGGATTGGATTTTTCGAAATTCAAAACGGAATGACTCAAAATTTGGAACAATTTATTTTTGAGAATCCAAAGGAAGAGAAGTAGGAGAAGCTGAGGATCCAAGAAGAATCTTGGCAACTTCCCAAACTATCCTATTGTTTGGTTTAGATTTGGGAAAATCCTAATATTATCTTATATTTCAATCTTGCCAATTTTAGTTAATTAGGACTTATATTCGTATGACATAATCGGACAATCACTCTAGAAAACGTGAGGGTTTATGTCGTACCGAACGACTACCTCGAGTCCTAAGACCGGTTAGGGCTTAATTTACATGACATGATCATGCAAATGCCTAACGAAGAGTTGAGGATTTATGTTGCACTAAGCAAACTACCTCGAAATCTTATGGCTTTGTTATTTAAATCTAAGAAAGTTTAGTTGATGTAGATCCGAGTTTTGCTGATGACGATGGTCGTGCTGCCCACCATGCTCCGAGCTCCTTGTTGTTGTAGAGGTTTAGTTTTAGAAGTCATAAATCAGGAGATGAGAGAAGTGTTTTGGTTTAGAGAAAATCTTAAAATCCAAGTGTTTTTAATATTTTAATTAAAACAAATCTTAAAGTTGATTAAACAGAACCGATTAAGATCCCACGGTTCCGTCATCCCGACACCGTTATTTTCATCGAATTCACTTAGTCCAGATGAATTTGCTAAACTCAATTGAATGAGTTCCAGACCTTCATTTAGACCGTGGGAAATCCCGTTAGCAACACGTGGGTGGGTTACATCATCCGAGGTATTCCCGATCATTCAACGAGACGTTTTAATTTAGTTGCAATTGTAGTTTTGTGTTCTGTTTGTGATTAAATTTTGAGTTGTTTTATATTTTAAAATGTTGTGGCGGTGAATTTTATCTTGCAGTGATTTTTAATTTAGTTTTGGTTTCAGCTTAGGGACTATCCTAAAGGTTTTGGTTTTCATGCAACAGTTGTTTATCATGCAAGAAAAGTAAAGTGCATTTGCAATAAAATAAAAGCGTACCTGGAGAGTCTTCCCGTCATCCCAAGCTGCACTTAAAACACATGTTAAGGCATTTAAATATTTCAACAAGTATCTAGGTAAAGCTAAGGGAAAGGTTTTTGTTGTCTATCAAAGTCCTAATCCTATAGCTAGTCATCTCCTATGACGTCTAGGTTCTTGTATTTTGGTTTAAGGACGATTTTCTTCATCAAAGAACAATTAAATTCAATTGTTCTTATAAACATCCTATCATATTGAGGAAGTGCTTAAGACGAGTCTTAAACATCTTTTCAATACCTCTAGGATTGTTTTAAGTCCAAGAGAATTTAATTATACAAGTGAATTAATCATCCAGGAGTTTAAGTTTTGTTCTTTCGCTCGATGAACTAGGACATTTGAATATCTTATAAGTGAGGTAACACTTTACTTGATACTTCATTTAAGAGTTATAACAACAAGAGCTTTAAAAGGGCAAATCAACTTATTAAGTGTTTTAATGATTTAAACTTAATGATTTAATTTTTAATTTTGACTTAATTCTAAAAAAATTAATTTAAGTTTGGAATAGTGTTCAAGTTATTTTAGATTTAATTCTTAATGATTTCGTTTAGGTTTGTTATTAAATGATTTTAATTTAATTTAATTCAATTTAATTTAATTTTTGATTTAATTTAATTTAATTTAATTTAATTTCAATTTAATTTTAATTTAATTCAATTTAATTTAATTTAATTTTAATTTAATTTGATTTCAATTTAATTTTAATTTAATTTATTTTAATTTAATTTTAATTTAACTTAGATTATACTTTTAATTTTATTTTTAAGTATTATTGAAGTGATTTATTTAGGGAGTTTTAAATTAAAGAATAAATATCTTCTTAAATAATATCCCTACTTTAATAATTTCAATTTTCCATTAATCTTCCAAATTTAATTAATTAATTAATTAAGGTTTACTTTAATTATTCCTAAGATGATTGGTGGGTTTCTACCCTTAACCATTTAAGTTTCAATCATCCAAAATCAGTTTAAATCAAATATTTTACCCTCCCCTTTTTGATTAATCCTAAAATTTTAATTAAAGGTTGAAAATTTTAATTACCATTTTACCCTTCAAGCTTAATAATTCTATAACTCACTAAATTAAGCTCAAATGAACTTGAAATTTCTATGTGACCTCACTTACATGTCAATTAAGACATTAGAGGAGAAAATGTGATTTTTCTGTATTTAATTCATTTATGTAATTATTTTTAATGGAAAATAGGGATTTTTAATGAAAATTCAATAACATGACCAAGAAAATGTTTCTGTCTTAAGAAAATTATGGGATATTCCTAATGACTAGAGGACCATTTGGACCAATTTTGGTGATTTTTTGAATTATATTTTATTTATTAGAATTATTTTGAGTTTTGGAGCATTAATTAATTTTAAAATAAAATTAAAGTTGAAAAATATATTTTATATTTTTCTTAAATCTATCTAACCTCAAGGAGTTTAGAGAAATAAATTTTATATTTTTCTGATTTTTCTTTGATTTATTAGAATTATTTTAGTGAAAAGGTTGGAAAATACATTTTTTAATATTAAAAATTACATTAAGCCTTTAAAATTCAATATCTTACCCTAGGGACTTAAGAAAAATATTTGGTTTGTTCCTAAATGATTAGAATTCAAAATGTGACATTTTGGTGATTTTTAATATTTTTATAATTTTTATTATTTTTTAATTATTAAAAATATTAAAATAATGATAAAAATCAACTTTTTTAGAAAATTTTAATTTTAGTTTTCCTAAGTTCCTCTGATATCAGAGAAGCTCCAAAACCATTTTTGTGAATTTTTGAAAATTATTTTGTGAGTTATGAATTTTTAAATTTTTAATTTTACCCATTTTGCTTAAGAGGCTTAATCAACCCATTTGGTGGGGTTAATCAAGTCCAATTGGTTTCAAATTTTTATGTGGTGTTCTCCTATCCCTAGAGGACAGTGGAGAATAGTTTTTAAGTTAATTTGATGTGTAGTTAACCCTAATAAATTAAAGTTCAATTTTGGGTATTTAAGCCAATTAGGGTTGTTCCAAGTGAATTAACTCAAAACTTATTTTTCCTATGTCTCTCTGGTCACAAAAAGCATCACCAAATTTTCCTAGAATTTATTTCTCAACATGCTAATTATTGGAATTAAAATACTCAAAACAGTAACATGAACTTGAAAAATCAATAACTTTTCATAGGGATGGCCTCTGACCTTGGAAAATTCAGGGAATGTTCCCAAGTTCAGAGACTTCAAAAGCCCTATGGTCTCATGCCATGATGAATTGCCTATGCAAATGGAGAATTAAAATAATGTAGAGAGTAAATAAATCATTAAAAATAAAATACCTAATGAAATTACTTGATTTCTTTTCCAAATTATTCTCCTCTGTTCACTGAGCAAGTGGGTATTTTTATTTTATTTTTAGGATTTTTCTACACAAATTTATGAATTTTTGAAGTTCTGGTAATTAAATAAATAGAAAAATAGCCTATTTTTCTACTTATCCACGCGGCGCTGACTCAACCTCGGCGTCTCCGAAGCTCCATGCGTCGTCTCCTGATTCGGCGCCGCCATCTGACTCAGCCGTCCCGGGACCCGCCTTTCACATAACATCTTCTGGTATGACGAGATCCGAGCCGTCCATCCGATACACGCGCGATCCAACGGCTCCCAGTCATCATCTATGACTGGTGTGAACCTGTGACCGTAGACCTTCTAACCCTAATTTCTCACTCGATTCTCAAAGGATTTATGTGTTCTTATGCTCTCTGGATTCGTCTTGAAGAGACGAACACATCCATACGGTAAACATGCATTGAAATTAACTCAAACTAAATGGAGAATCTCTGTAAGCTCAGGAGGAAGAGTGAGTCCATACCTTTGCTCAGAAAAGTGAAGCTTCAATCTGAGGGTTGTGTCACGTTCGATTGGGTCCAAGCAAGCTCCGGATGAAGTCTCTTGGCCCGGTGAATCGCCTAGGTACAAAAGTGACCACGACCGATCACAAAGCTTGGAGGCCGGAAGCAATGGCTGGCCCGTTGAGGGGGCTTTTGCCGGGAAACTTCTCCTCTTGGTCCGGTGAAGGTGTAGAGTCAATCAATTTGAAGATCGACTCACCGTGGTGAAGTGTCCCGGTTTTGGGCTTGGATTTCAACTCGAAATCGAGCTCGCAGAGAGGGAATGGCAGGGGGATTTCAGTGGGGATCAAGTTCTCTATGTGTAGAGAGTGGTATGGGATGATTTTGGCAGGGTTTCAGTAAGGTTTAGTTCAGCACCTCCCTTGGCCTAGAGGAGGGGGTGTTTAAATAGGAGAGGCTGGAGGGCCTCCCAGGGGGGTTTAAGGGTTGGGATCAGCTGCTCTGATGAGGAGAAGAACAGCTGCAATGGCCATTTGGAGTGAGGCAGGTCAGCAAGGTGGAATTCCAAAATTTGGCTCCTCCCAAGGTCTCGGCCATGATGTTTTCCGGCGATCCAGGCGGCTGGCCGGCAGGCAAGGGTCACCCTCAAGTTCAGGTGGGTCAGGGCTGGGGTTTTGTGTAGGCAATTGAGCTTTGCCATGTGTCAAAGGCTTGGATTAAAATGGCATGGGGGAAGGCCAATTTTGGCTTGATTTGGTCAAGTCTACCTTTTGGGCTTGGTTCACCCTTCAAGGTGTCTTTGGGTGTTGTGGGGAGTCAAAGGAATCAGCTGGTTTGGCATGGAGAAGTCCTTATCCAAATATATTTGGATTAAATTTGGGTTAAGGTGAAACATGTTTAAGGTTAATGACTTTTAAGAGGTGCTTAAAGGACCTTCTCTTTTTGCCATTTAAGGAGGGTTGAACACTTAGACATCCTTATGGCTTGCCAATGGCTTGCATGTGGCTTGGCAAGAGCTTGGTCAACTTTCATAAAAAAAGGATTTTGTGAATTTTGGCATTTTGACGGGAATTGTTATGAGGCTTGATTTGGAATTGTTTAATTGATAAATTAGGACTTTAGGAATGATTTTAAATTGAATGTGTGATGAGGGAAAGTGTCATGTGGGCTTTAGATTGATTTGGGCTTTTGAATTTAGTGGAAGTGGGCTTTTAGGAAGGTTTAAGGGAGTGGGCCTTTATGTTTAGCAATGGGCTTTTAGATGAAAAATTTTGTAAAGGGACATGCCAAATAAATGTTGGATTTAGTTTAAGGATGTGTCTTGAATGATTTGAAGCAAATTTGAGGTGGTTTGGAATTGAATTGGGTTGAATTTGGGTTCATTTGGTAAATGGGCCAATGTAGGTCAAATTGGGCTAATTTGGGCCAATGTTGGGATAAGGTTGAAATTGATGTAAAATTAATGTTGGGAAATGTTTATGGGAGTGTTTCACAGATGTTTTAACT
Organism: Papilionanthe hookeriana x Papilionanthe teres; assembly: GCA_022702705.1. Lineage (NCBI taxonomy): Eukaryota > Viridiplantae > Streptophyta > Magnoliopsida > Asparagales > Orchidaceae > Papilionanthe > Papilionanthe hookeriana x Papilionanthe teres. The sequence goes on along the minus strand of CM040421.1, from coordinate 129,003,633 downwards.
TTGCTTGGGTTTTGGTTTTGGGACTTGGGCTTATTTGGGTTAGGTTTGGGTTTAGGTCAAAATTGGGCTTTTTGGTTTTGGGTTGTATTTGAGTGGGCTTTGGGTCCAAATTTTGGGCAAATCATGTTAGTGTTTTGTTTGTGGGGATGTTAGGGAAGGTTTAGAAAAGTTTTGGGGTCAATTGGAGTTGAATTGGTTTGGTTTGGGCTAAGTTTGGGTCATGGGTCCAAATTGGGCTTTAAGGTCAAAAGTGAAATTGGATTCAAATTTCAATCAAATTGGACTTGGATTTGGTCTAGATTGATATTGTGGATATTAAATTGAAGTTTAGAATTGAATTGGACCAAAATTGGGGTCAATTGGGTAGATTGGGTTTGACATTGGGTTCACTTGGGTTAAGAATGGGCTAAATTGGGGTTTTGGTAAAAGTGGGATAACTTGACAAAATTGGCCCATAGTGTAGTTGGACAAAATGAAAATGGGAATATTTGGGATTTTCTGGAATTTTCTGAGAATTTTCTGAATTTTTGGATTTTTTGGCTAAGAGGGGCATTTTGGGTATTTAGAGGGTATTGGGGGGTATTTTTGGAATTTTTGGTATTTTTGGCTATGGATGATCAATTTGATTGGTGAGGAAATGTTCAAGGTTAATTTTGGGTGATTTGAAAATTTTGGAGGATTTGGGCAATTCTAAGGGCTTTTAGTAGGTTTGGTGGGTGTAGGGTCCCCGGGGCCAAAAATTGAAATTTTGGAATAATGAAGATTGATCAAATATGAGTGGAATGGAATCACTTTGATTGAGCCATGAAGCCATATTAAGCCTATATGAGCCATGAGAGGACTCATTTGAGGCATTCACTATGTTGTTCCTAACCCTCTTAGCCAGGGGCTTAGGGGTTAAGGTCCATCCATATGAATTACCTACATGAGTCAAGGAATCAAGTTGGGTATGGGTGTGGTTTTAGGATTTGGATTATGTGTGTGAGAGTGTAGAGTAAGAGTGTAGTGAGTGTGTAAGTCAACCCTCACCAGACCAAGCCACATAGGGTGGTCCTAAGGCCAAAGAGTCCCATGGGAACTCATCCTTTAAACCTTCACTTTCGATCTCAACCCTCTAGGTGATTAGGGGTCTACAATCAAGCTTGTGGGGTTTGCAGGGAGTTAAGAGGTGTTTTAAATTTCTAAGTGGTGGGTTCCATTTCTAGTCCTCTAAGCTTAGTCAAAGGAAAAGCCTAAAGCTAGATCCTAAGTACTAAAGAGAGAAGCAAAAGACCTCATCAAAAAATGAGGTCAACACGCATCAAGTATTATAAGGATGGACAAGAACACTGCATTAAGGGAGACCTACAACCATTCTCAATACATGAAGTGGGCATCCACGAAGACGCCGCCTACTATGCTTCCCCAGAGAAGACCATCTTTTCAAGAGAAGTTATGCCAAACAATATTAAAGATTCGAAAGCATCACGAGAATGAGAATGTTGAGCTCCTCTTCAACGATCTCCCACCACTCCTTTACAACAAGTCAGTGGAGGTTCTTTTAGCCCACGCAGCTGACATAGAGGTTGGGGATAGAAGCAAGGAAGAATTAATGAGATGGTTGAATAGATGAAGCCATCGATCAACATCGACATAGAAGGAAGCTCTGAGGAACATAAACCTGATGATGATTGTCGGCATATTTTTAGGTTTGTGTTGTATTTTGAAAAGGGGTCGCCTATAGAAGTTGTCGGCGAATTTTAGATTTTAGATTTAATTTAAATATATATATAATTTAGAAAGTAGAATTTTATTTTGAAAATAATTTTTGAGTTTGAAAATTTTAAGATATGAAACCAAACCGATCTCACATCCCAAATAGTTTATATAAACGAGCACCTATCACAAACCGTGTATCTATCCCGAAGAATAGACACACTTCTTGATAATGGGGCTCAATTAAATAAACTAGAAGATCTGTGACATCCGTTTGGTCTGCGAACCAATCTTATAAGCCGACAAGTTCCCCTACTTAATATAAATGAATTAAGCAGGGTTTATATTATCTGGGTTCTAAAAGTTCCCTATAAGGGCAAGCCCCTATAGTTAATTACATCTTAAATGTCTGAAGACACTTAAGAAAACTCTCGATAATGATCAGTGGTTTTGCTATCAAGAATTACAAAGTTTAAGGTTTTCAAAGGATTGGATCTTTGGAAGTTTCAATAGGGATTAGCTCAAATTCGGAACAGTTTATTTTGAGAATCCAAAGGAAGAGAAGTAGGAGAAGCTGAGGATCAAGAGGAATCTTGGCAACTTCCCAAACTATTCTATTGTTTGGCTCAGACTTAAGAAAATCCTAATATTATCTGATATTTCAATCTTGCCAATTTTAATTAATTTGGACTTATATTTGTATGATAAAATCATACAAATAGCCTCGAAGATGTGAGGGTTTATGTCGTACCAAACGACTACCTCGGAGTCCTAAGACCGGTTAGGGCTTAATTTACATGACATGATCATGCAAATGCCTAACAAAGAGTTGAGGATTTATGTTGCACTAGGCAAACTACCTCGAAGTCCTATGGCTTGGTTATTTAATTCTAGGAATGTTTAGTTGATGTAGATCCGAGTTTTGCTGACGAAGATGGCCGTGCTGCCCACTATGCTCCAAGCTCCTTGTTGTTGCAGAGGTTTAGTTTTAGAAAGTGAAAATCAGAGGATGAGAAAAGTATTTTGGTTTAGAGAAAATCTTAAAATCCAAGTGTTTTTAATATTTTAATTAAAACAAATCTTAAAGTTGTTTAAACGTAACCGATTAAGATCCCACGGTTTCGTCATCCCGACACCGTTATTTTCATTGAATTCACTTAGTCCGTATGAATTTGCTAAACTCAACTCGAATGAGTTCCACACTTTCATTTAGACCGTGGGAAATCCCGTTAGCAACACGTGGGTTACATCAGCCGAGATATTCCCGATCATTCAACGAGACGTTTTAATTTAGTTGCACTTGTAGTTTTGTTGTTCTATTTGTGATTAAATTTTGAGTTGTTTTATATCTTGAAATGTTGTGGCGGTGATTTTTATCTTGTAATGAATTTTAATTTAGTTTTGGTTTCAGTTCAGGGACTATCCTAAAGGTTTTGGTTTTCATGCAACAGTTGTTTATCGTGCAAGAAAAGTAAAGTACAGTGCAATAAAGTAGATTGCAATAAAATAAAAGTGTACCGGAGGGTCTTCCCGTCATCCCGAGCTCGCACTTAAAACACATGTTAAGGCATTTAAATATTTCAACAAGTACCTAGGTAAAGCTAAGGGAAAGGTTTTGGTTGTCTACCAAAGTCCTAATCCTATAGCTAGTCATCTCCTATGACGTCTAGGTTCTTGTGTTTTGGTTTAAGGATGACTTTATTCACCCAAGAACAATTAAATTCATTTATTCTTATAAACATCCTATCATATTGAGGAAGTGCTTAAAACGAGTCTTAAACATCTTTTCAATACCTCTAGGATTGTTTTAAGTCCAAGAGAATTTAATTATACAAGTGAATTAATCATCCGGGAGTTTAAGTTTTGTTCTCTCGCTCAGTGAACTAGGACATTTGAATATCCTATAAGTGAAGTAACACTTCACTTGATGCCTCATTTAAGAGTTATAATAATAAGAGCTTTAAAAGGGCAAATCAAATTATTAAGCATTTTAATGATTTAAACTTAATGATTTAATTTCGATTTTGACTTAATTATAAAAAGTTAGTTTAAGTTTGGAATAGTGTTCAAGTTATTTTAGATTTAATTCTTAATGATTTCATTTAGGTTTGTTGTTAAATGATTTTAATTTAATTTAATTCAATTTAATTTTAATTCAATTTAATTTAGTTTTAATTTAATTTAGTTTTAATTTAATTTAGTTTTAATTTAATTTGATTTAATTTAATTTAATTTAATTTTAATTTAATTTAATTTAATTTTAATTTAATTGAATTTAATTTTATTTTAATTTTATTTTAATTTAATTTAATTTAATTTTAATTTAATTTCAATTTAATTTTAATTTAATTTTAGTTTAATTTTAATTTGGATTACTATTTTAATTTTTAATTAAGAATTAAGTATTATTGAAGTGATTTATTTAGGGATTTTTTAAATTAAAGAATAAATATCCTCTTAATAATATCCCTACTTTAATAATTCCAATTTCTATTATTCTCCCAAAATTTCAATTAATTAATTAATTAAAGTTTTATTTCAATTATTTTTGAAATGGTTAGTAAGTTTCTACCCTTAATCATTTAAGTTTCAATCATCCAAAATCAGTTTAAAATCAAGTATTTTACCCTCCCCTTTTTAATTAATCCTAAAATTTTAATTAAAGGTTGAAATTTTTTAATTACCATTTTGCCCTTCAAGCTTAATAATTCTATAACTCACTAAATGACGCTCAAATGAACTTGAAATTTTTATGTAACCTCACTCACATGTCAATTAAGACATTAGAGGAGAAAATGTGATTTTTCTGTATTTAATTTATTTATGTAATTATTTTTAATGGAAAATAGGGATTTTCAAGAAAAATTCAATAACATCACCAAGGTAATGTTTCTATCCTTAAGAACATTATGGGATGTTCCTAATGACCAGAGGACCATTTGGACCAATTTTGGTGATGTTTTTGAATTATATTTTATTTATTAGAATTACTTTGAGTTTTGGAGTATTAATTTATTTTAAAATAAAATTAAAGTTGAAAAATGGATTTTATATTTTTGTTAAATCCCTCTGACCTCAAGGAGTTCAGAGAAATAAATTTTGTGTTTTTCTGATTTTTCTTTGATTTATTAGAATTATTTTAGTGAAAAGGTTGAAAAATACATTTTTTAATATTAAAAATTACATTAAGCCTTTAAAATTCAATATCTTATCCTAGGGACTTAAGAAAAATATTTGGTTTGATCCTAAGTGATTAGAATTCAAAATGTGACATTTTGCTGATTTTTAATATTTTTATGATTTTTATTAGTTTTTAATTATTAAAAATATTAAAATAATGATAAAAATTAACTTCTTAAGAAAATTAAAATTTTAATTTTCCTAAGTTCCTCTGATATCAGAGAAGTTGTAAAACCATTTTTGTGAATTTTTGAAAAGTATTTTGTGAGTTATGAGTTTTTAAAGTTTAATTTTACCCATTTTGCTTAAGAGACTTAATCAACCCATTTGGTGGGGTTAATCAAGTCCAATTGATTTCAAATTTTTATTAGATATTCCTCTAATCTCAAAGATCAGTGGAGAATTGCTTTTAAGTAAATTTGATGTGTAGTTAACCCTAATTAATTAAAATTCAATTTTGGGTATTTAGACCAATTAGGGTTATTCCAAGTGAATTAACTCAAAACTTATTTTTCCTAGGTTCCTCTGGTCATAAGAAACATCACTAAATTTTTCTAGAATTTATTTCTCAATATGCTAATTATTGGAATTAAAATATTCAAAACAGTAACATACAATTGAAAAATCAATAACTTCTCATAGGGATGGCCTCTGACCTTGGAAAATTCAGAGAATGTTCCCAAGTTTAGAGGCTTTAAAAGCCCTATGGTCTCATGCCATGATGAATTTTCTATGTGCATGGAGAATTAAAATAGTGCAGAGAGTAAATAAATTATTAAAAATAAAATACTTGATGAAATTAATAGATTTCTTTTCCACATTACTCTCCTCTGTTCACTGAGCAAGAGGGTATTTTTATTTTATTTTTAGGATTTTTCTACACAAAGTTATGGATTTTCTAAGTTCTATTAATTTAATAAATAGGAAAATAACCCTATTTATTTACTTATCCACGTGGTGCCACGCAATCCTCGGCAGCTCCGAACGCCCACGCGGCGCATTCCTATTCGACGCCGCCATCCGACTCAGCGCTCCAGGGGCCCGCAGTTCTTGTACCATTGCGCTGTCCGGCTCGATCTCGACCGTCCGCTCGATACACGCTCGATCCGACGGCTCCTGGTCATCGTCTACGACTGGTGTGCACCCGTGACCGTCCACACTAAAACCCTAAGAACTCACTCGATTCTCAACGGATTTTTGTGTTCTTATGCTCTATGGATTCGTCTTAAAGAGACGAACACATCCATACGGGAATCGATTCATATCAAATGGAGAATCTCCAGAAGCTCGGGAAGAAGAGAGAGTTCATACCTTTGCTCAGAGAAGTGAAGCTTCGATCTGAGAGTTGTGTCACGTTCGATTGGGTCCAAGCAAGCTCCGGATGAAGTCTCTTGGCCCGGTGAATCGCCTAGGTACAAAAGTGACCACGACCGATCACAAAGCTTCGGAGGCCGGAAGCAATGGCCGGCCCTGGTGAAGGGGCTTTTACTGGGAAACTTCTCCTCTTGGTCTGGTGAAGGTGTAGAGCCAATCAATTTGAGGATTGACTCACTGTAGTGAAGTGTCCTGGTTTTGGGCTTGAATTTCAACTCTGAAATTGAGCTTACAGAGAGGAAATGGCAGGGGGATTTCAGTGAGGCTCAAGTGCTCTACGTGTGGGGGAGAGTCTGGAGTGATTTTGGTAGAGTTTCCTCAAGTTTTTTGTTCAGCCTAGCTTCATGGCCGAGAGAGGTGGGGTTTAAATAGGAGAGGCTGGAGAGCCTCCTAGGGGGGTTTGAAGGCTTGGATCAGCTGCTCAGGGGAAGAGAAGAACAACCATGGTGGCCATTGGGCATGGGGCAGCTCAGCAGGGGAGAATTTCAATGTTAGGCTCACATGGTGCTTTCGGGTGTGGTGTTTTCTGGTGATCCAGGCGGCTGGCCGGCAGGCATGGGTCATCCTCAGGTTCGGGTGAGTCAGGGTTGGGGTTTTGTGTATCCAATTGGCAGTTGCCAAGTGTAAAGTGGTTGGATCAAAATGGAATGGGGGCATGGCTAATTTTGGCTCAATTTGGTCAACTCATGTATTTGGGTTGGGTTCACCTTCCCATGACTTGGTTTTAGGCTGAGGGAATGAGTTAGGTTAGCAGGTCAAAGGTGGTGAGGTCCCTTTCTAAGAATATTTAAATTAGATTTGGGGTTTAAGGGAGACATGATTAAGGCTAATGACTTTTAGGAATTATGGAAAGAGCCTCCCTCCTTTCCTATCTTGGGTATGGTGAGGTGCCCAAAGCCCTCATGGCTCCCATGTGGCTCATGCATGGCTTCATGGCTCACCTTTGTCTTGGGAGAAGCTAAGTCAACTTTCATGAAAGAGGTTTTTAGGAATTTTGGTAATTTAGGCGTGATTTGATAGGATTTGGCATATGGCTTAATTTAGAAAAATTTGATGGCTTAATTAGAACTTAAGGATGATTTCAATTAAGGGTATGATGAGAAGAATTTGTCATATGGGCTTTAGCATGAAGTTTGGGCTTTTGGAATCATTTTGGAGTGGGCTTTTTAGGAAGGCCCAAGGAAGTGGGCCTTAGGTTTTAAAATAAGTTTATGGATGGGAATTTTGTAAAAGGTTGGGCCAAATAATTGTTGGGTTTGGTTTAGAGATGTGTTATGAATAATTTGAAATAAATTTGAGGTGGTTTGGGTTTGAATTGGGTTGGATTTGGGCTTCTTTGGTAAAGGGGCCAATATAGGTCAAATTGGGCTAATTTGGGCCAATGTTGGGCTAGGGTTGAAATTGATGTAAAATTAATGTTGGGAAATGTTTGTGGGGGTACTACAAAGAGTTTTCAACTTTGGTTGGGCTTTAATTTTGGGATTTGGGCCCATTTGGGTTAAGTTTGGGTTTAGGTCAAAAGTGGGAATTTTAGCTTTGGGTTGGATTTGGGTGGAGTTTAGATTCAAATTTTGGGCAAATCATGTTAGTGTTTTGTTTGTGGGGATGTTAGGGAAAGTTTAGAAAAGGTTTGGGGTCAATTGGAGTTAAATTGGGTTAGTTTGTGCTAAGTTTGGGTCATGGGTCCAAATTGGGCTTTAAGGTCAAAAGTGAAATTGGATTCAAATGTCAATCAAATTGGGCTTGGATTTGGTCTAGATTGACATTAGAAATATTTAATTGAAGTTTAGAATTGTATTGGACCAAAATTGGGGTCAATGGGGTTGATTTGGTTTGACATTGGGCTCACTTTAGGTTAAAAATGGGTCAAATTGGGGGTTTTTGTAAAAGTAGGGTAAATTGGCAAAATTGGCCCATAGTGTAGTTGAACAAAATGAAATTGAGAATATTTAGAATTTTTTGGAATTTTCTGGGAATTTTTGGAATTTATAAAAGTTTGGCCAAAAGTGTATTTTTAGTGTATTTGGAGTGTATTGGGGGTATTTTTGGAAATTTTGGTGTATTTGGCTATGGATGATCAATTTGAGTGATGTAGAAATTTTTGGTATTGGTTTTGAGGATTTTTGGGTGATTTGGAGATTTTGGAAAATTTGGGCAATTTCAAGGGCTTTTGGTAGGTTTGACGGGTGCAGGGTCCCCGGGGTCAAAAATTGAAATTTTGGAAGAATGAAGATTGATCAAATGTGAGTGAAATGGAATCACTTTGGTTGAGCCATGAAGCCATTTTAAGCCCATTTGAGCCATGAGAGGACTCATTGGAGGCATTCACTATGTTGTTCCTAACCCTCTTAGCCAGGGGCTTACGGGTTAAGGTCCATCCATATGAATTACCTACATGAGTCAGGGAGTCAAGTTGGGTATAGGTGTGGTTTTAGGATTTGTATTGTGTGTGTTAGAGTGTAGAGTGTGAGTGTAGTGAGTGTGTAAGTCAAGCCTCACCAGACCAGGCCACCCAAGGTAGTCCTAAGGCCAAAGAGTCCAATAGGGAACTCATCCTTTAAACCTCCACATTTGATCTCAACCCTCTAGGTGATTAGGGGTCTACAATCAAGCTTCGTGGGGTTTGCAGGAGACAAGAAGTGGTTTAAATTTCTAAGGGATGGGTCCCAATTCTAGTCCTCTAAGATAGTCAAAGGAAAAGCCTAAGGCTAGATCCTAAACATTAAAGAGGGAAGAGAAGACCTCATCAAAAATGAGGTCAACAAATGGACCCCCAAAAGACTTGGTGTACTGACAGAGCACACCGCGCGTATTGGCGTTGACCGAAGAGATCAACAAAACCAACACAGATTCCCAAATGACAAACTTGGGACAAAGTAGAAGAACTTCCGCTGGGGAGTATCGGGTATATCTCCAAGACTGAAGGTTCCTGAACTCTCGCTGGGGAATGGAAAAGGAGGTGAACTCCAAATCATATGATCTGGGGAATTCGATTTAGATTTCATTTCATTTCATGTTCAAGTTTTGATGTGTGAGTTTAGATTTTAGCTTGAGTTTTAATTTAGATTAAAGTTTGGTTTAAAATCAATTTGAGGAAATTTTGAATTTGAAATTTGGATTTGAAATGAGAATCGAAACCTTGGTTTCAACCTCGGGATTGCGAAGAGAACTGGAATTTAGGTACCGACTTCGGAGTGAGAATCGCAGTTTAAGTATCGACGTAAAAAGGATGAGAATCGAATTTAGGTATCGATCTCGAGAGGGATGAGAATTGAAATTTAAGTATCAATCTCGAAAGAGAGTCGAAATTTATGTATCGACCTCGAAAAGGATGAGAAACGTGAATATAGGTACCGATCTCGGAATGAGAATTGAAATTTAGGTATCAATCTCGAAGAGAGTCGAAATTTAGGTATCGATCTCGAAAGGAGAGTCAGAATTTAGGTACCGACCTCAAAATGAGAACTGGAATTTAGGTACCAGTCTCAGAAATTTAGAATTGAAATTTAGGTATCAATTCGGAAGAGAATCGAAATTTAGGTATCGATCTCGAAAGGAGAATTGGAATTTAGGTACCAACCTCGAAATGAGAACTGGAATTTAGGTACTGGCCTCGAAGTTTAGAATTGAAATTTAGGTATCAATTCGAAAGAGAATCGAAATTTAGGTATCGATCTCGAAAGGAGAGTCAGAATTTAGGTACCGACCTCGAAATGAGAACTGGAATTTAGGTACCAGCCTCGGAAGTTTAGAATTGAAATTTAGGTATCAATTCGGAAGAGAATCGAAATTTAGGTATCGATCTCGAAAGGAGAGTCGGAATTTAGGTACCGACCTCGAAATGAGAACTGGAATTTAGGTACCGGCCTCGGAAGTTTAGAATTGAAATTTAGGTATCAATTCGAAAGAGAATCAAAATTTAGGTATCGATCTCGAAAGGAGAGTCAGAATTTAGGTACCGACCTCGAAATGAGAACTGGAATTTAGGTACCAGTCTTGGAAATTTAGAATTGAAATTTAGGTATCAATTCGAAAGAGAATCGAAATTTAGGTATCGATCTCGAAAGGAGAGTCAGAACTTAGGTACAGACCTCGAAATGAGAACTCGGAATTTAGGTACCTAGTCTCGGAAGTTGTAATGTATGAAGAAGGACCCAGTCTCATGCCATCAGAACCAAACCGAACCAAGTTCGTGGCTCCGTGTCAATAGACCTAGTCAATCTCCGTACAAGAGGGAAAGGAGATCACAGAAAATCAAAAGGATTTCGATGTGACGAAAAAGGTGTGGGATTTTTGAAATTTGAAGTTTGAGTTTTCCGTGAGGAAGAACCATCCCGAAAGAGGGTTTCAAAGTAGTTTGAAGTAGATTTTGATCTGAGGAAGAATTGAAGGATTTGAAAGAGATAGATTGAGATTGTAATTCCATTTGAGATTCATTTTTCATTTTGTTTGTCCTTTAATGATCCAGTTTTATTTTTGTTGTTTATTTGATGTTCACGTGAATTTTATTTGGTGTTCCTGTGGATTTGAAGTTCATTTGAATATTTGGATTTCTAAGAAAGGTTCTTATTTATTTCACTTTTCTTTTCTGTTCTTTGTTTAAAGTTCATTTAACTCTAATGGAGTTTCCCAGTCAATTTGCACAATAAGAGGTGAAGGCAAAATGTGACATGGTCACTTTCATTCCAGTCTTGTTGAAGATACATCATACAACTCAATCTGAAATATTTCTCATACAATCCATGACTCAAAACGGACTATGTATGATTCTTGTTGATCCATCCAAAAAGTATCTCGTTAAAAATCCATGTCCGAATAATGAGATACACTGGTCAATAACATCACCTTCCAAGCCATCCTCGCGTGAATGCCGCATGGATGTGCATTGGAGGTGTGCTATTTCCCGTGTAGCTCACAGCTCGAAGGGCCGGAGACTCTCCAATTCTGGATCTGGCTGGAAGTGGTAAGGCGCCTTTCTGTCGTCCATCCTTCTAAAAGTGACGGAGATCCGCTCCACTGGTACTCCCGGTATACAATGTTTTGCGATGTCTCGCTCCATTTCCTGTAATATCATGACGGAACCTACCGGAAGTGGTATCTCCACGAGCCCTCGGAACTTACCCGGCCTCGCTATCCGGAGGTCGGATCCAAACATGATATTGCATTGGTCGACGAACGAAACCGTGCAGAAAGTTCGACAAAGTCATGGTGGTCTATGTGTGGAGGTATGCGGCCGCCCTTCGATAAATGTCGATGATGCAACCGTCGGGTATGCGGTCTGCTGGCAATACCCTCCACGTTATCATTCTTTTCACCATTCTTTTAATTATCCTCGGCATTGGATCCACCTCACCGTGACGGAGTATCCCTGGTGGATTTCCTTTTTTGTCCTCTGTGAAGTTATAGCAACATCCGCATTGTATTGTGACTCTTCCTTTCCCTGGCATCCAATTTCGGGGTTCCGAATAAGTCTTTCTCTCAGACGGCCTGCTCGACCCATTTTCTGAAGTTCTAAGATGCAATCCACAATCTGCTGTTGCTCGTACTCTGAGAATACACCTGTGTGTAACTCGAGGCCTTCCAAAATGTTGATTCTTTTGCCTCTAATCTTTTCAAAGTATTCGAAAGTCTTCTTCTCAACATTTTGCATTCTTTCTAGTTCATATTCTGGGATGATCTGCAAGTGACGAGGCCTAGTAACGTATTGCGGGATGTATGGCTCGATCCCGTCACGTTCTCCTGCATACCTAGGCTCCTCAGGGATTTTCTCTGTTGGGACATCCTTCGGGGTTGCTTTCGCAACTAGGTTTCTTACCACTGGTGGCTTTGTCTGGCATCGTGGTAATCTCTCTGCCTCTGACCTTCTTAGAGTTCCCCTTATCTTTTCTGTTGTTCTCGGAGCTTGTTCCCTCTTTTCAGGTTCCTGATGAACCGGTATCTTTGAAATGTGTGTATTGGCGAAGGTGGCTGTTTCCTCGTGTTGATCTGCTGCTAATTTACTCAACATCTTGCTGATACAGCGATTCTTATTCCTTCTTTGGGTAGCAGTGAGAGTAGCTCTCCATACCCCTGTACTTCTGTGGGCGCGGCGCTGACAAGCCTGCCCTTTGCCGTGGCAACTACAGACTTGATTTTCTTGCTTTCCTCGGTGTTTTTCTTTCTTTTCTTATTGCTGGATTGGTAGCTTGGGCCACCCATCTTCATCACCGTCCGGCTATGAAGCTCTTCTCGGTCCACCGGGACCCAATCATTTTCTTCATACCGTAGGTCGGCCGGTGTGAAGTCGAATCAATTTCTATCACTGCTCCATCCTTCACCTTCTTTTCATCGAGTACGAGACTCACGCCATTTTTAAAGTTTAGGACCAACCGCCCGTTCGACATTTCCCTGCGAAGAAGACAAGGAAAGCATCAGGGGCTGTACTAAGAACAAGAACATTAAGAAAATATTTATCACTGAAGATTCTTATTCTCTTATTTTAATTTTGATTTTTAAGGCAAGTAGGAAAAAATGAAGAAAGATCAAGAACAAGATTTGATTTGAAAGGAAGGGTAAAACTTTATTATTATGATTTCACATATTTCATTTTTAGCACATATTTTTTTTAATGATTTTTTTTATCCATTTTTATGTTTTTTGGGTTCGGACTCTAATCACAAAGTGATTGCTTCACCCGTGTTTCTAGGGATAAGACTCTATTTTAGAGGCCACCCATCGAAACATCAGGTTGTGTAATACTTCTTCAAATACCGTCCTTTGATTGGCAGCATTTGTCGTTCTCCTTGGCAATTAATAAGTTGGTAGGAGCCTCCTGAGTAGACTGCCTCGACCACAAACGACCCTTCCCAAGTCGATTCAAATTTGCCTCCTATCTTGTGATGTGCAAGAATAGGTCTTCTGAGAACAAGAACTAAGTCACCAACTTTGAAAGTTCTTGGCGGACCAGCTTTATCATGGGCCCGGATCATCTTAGCTTGGTACGGGCTCCAAATTTTGTTGCGCACGCAAGTCTTTTCCCTTCCAAGTTTTCCAGTTCTTCCAGTCGTAATCTGGCATTTTCTTCTGTAGTAATTTTATTTGCAACTACAATCCTGAGTGATGGAAGCTGGACCTCCAAAGGTAAAATGGCCTCGGACCCGTACACTAAAGTGTAAGGCGTAGACTGAGTAGGAGTTCTGAAAGTCGTCCTGTAGGCCCATAAGGCTTCTAACAACTTCTCGTGCCAATTTCTCTTGTTGTCATCCAAGGTTTTCCTTAAAATCTGAACGAGATTTTTATTAAAAGCGTCGGCCAAGCCGTTTGCTCTTGGGTAGTAGATCGTTGAGTATCGCCAATCGATCCCGTGTCTTCTGACAAAATTGTTGATCTTTATACTTTTAAATGCAAACCCATTATCTGAAATTATTCTGCGCGTTACTTCGAAACGGTATACAACTTGATTTTTGAAAAACTGTAGCACGTGGTGTGCCTTTACTTCTCTGAGTGGAACTGCTTCTGCCCATTTAGAAAAGTAGTCTGTAGCTGCAAGGATGAAGCGATGTCCTCTCGAAGAAGGCGGTTCTATCGGACCCACTATATCCGTGCCCCAACACTCAAATGGCCACGACGCAATTGTCGGATGTAGCACATTCGGAGGTCGGTGTAGAACCACTCCGTGCACTCGGCACTCGGTGACGGCTCTTGGCGACTTTCATACAGTCGGTCATCATTGAGGGCCAGTAGTACCCTAGTCTTTTAATTTTCATTTTAATTTTCGGACTTGACTGATGAGCGCCACAAAGTCCTGAGTGTACCTCTTTAACAATTTCACGAGCTTCGGACTCGCTCTGGCACCTTAGCCACATCTGGTCAAAAGATCTTCTGTATAATGTATTGTTTCTTAATGCATAAGACATAGTTCTTTTCTTGATTTGATGGGCTAATGACTTATCGTCTGGTAATTTACCTATTTGCGGTGTAGTTTATTAGCGGTCGACGCCAATCTCCCGTGTTTTCCGTCACCGCCGCAACCGATTCCTCTCGCTTTTTCGATTTCCGTATCATATCCATGTCGAGCCGTGATAGGACTCCGTCATCCTTGAACGGACACTTCAACCGACTCATCTTGTAAGCGAGCAAATTCTTTTGCAAGGCGAGCTAGCGCATCCGCGAGAGCATTTTCTCTTCTCGGGGATCTTGTAGATTGTTACATTCGAAATTTGTTCCAACAGCTTCATGGCATACCGAAAGTATTGCTCGAGTCTTGGCTTTAAAATTCGTATTGTCCTAGCGACTCGTTGAATGATCAACCGAGAATCTCCGTAGATGTTGATATCCGTTATTCCCATTTGAACGGTCAATTCTAGTCCTGTTATGAGGGTCTCGTATTCTGCCTCGTTGTTTGTGCATGGCTCTGTTAAGTGGTAGGAGTATCTTAACATCCCCCGCTCCGGTGTTATAAAGATTAGTCCAATTCCTGCCTTACCGGGCACTATCGTTTGTGATTCTTTGTCTTTCTGTGCTGAGGACGCTCCGTCGAAGTATAGTTCCCAACGTCGATCATCGGTGTCTTCTAGGCTCATTATCTGCTCGTCAGGTAAGTCGTCATCGAGAGGCGAATCTGTCGGTAAAGGATGTGCTGCAAGGAAGTCTGCTAGGACTTGTCCCTTTACGGCGCGAAGAGGAACGAAAGTTATGTCAAATTGCAATAGTATCACCGACCACCTGGCAAGTCTGCCAGAAAGTGTTGGACGGGTCATTAAATATTGGAACGGATTGACTTTCGAAATGAGGTTGACCTTATGAGAAAGCATGTAGTGCCTGAGTTTCTGTGCGGCGAAAATCAGGGCCAAACAATGCTTCTCAATAGGAGGATACTTTACTTCCGTCGGGATTAGACGACGGCTTAAGTAATAAAGAGCATTTTCTTTTCCCTCGTCATTGACCTGGGTTAGCAGGGCTCCGAGAGAGTCGTCTAAAGCCACGGTATAAAGTATTAACGGTCTACCCAAGACTGGGGCTGCTAAGACAGGACGTGTCATTAAATATTGCTTAATGTCCTCGAAGGGCCGTTGGCATTTCTCTTCCCAAACGAATTTGGCGTCATTTTTAACTAATACCGAGAAGGGCTGGCACCTACCTGACAAGTTCGAGATAAAGCGTCGAAGATATGCCAGCTTCCCTTGAAAGGATCGTAGCTGTTTTAAGGTTTTGGGAGGCGGCATCTCTAAGATAGCTTTAATCTTTTCCGGATCAATTTCGATTCCACGATGTCGGACAACAAATCCTAAGAATTTCCTGGAGGTGACGCCGAAGGCGCATTTTAAGGGATTCATCTTAAGGTTGTATTGCCTTAGTTGCTCGAAAACAATTCTCAAATCATACAGGTGATCTTCCTTCAGTTTGCTTTTGATGACCACATCGTCCACGTAGCACTCGACTTGGTTGTGAATGAGATCATGAAAAATCTTTGTCATTGCTCTTTGATATGTTGCTCCTGCGTTCTTTAGTCCGAATGGCATTACTGTGTAGCAATACACTCCGATCGGCGTTTTGAAAGCTGTGAGCCTTTCGTCTTCTGGTGCCATCTTTATCTGATTGTATCCTGATGATCCATCCATGAATGAAAATATTTCATGTGTTGAAGCAATGTCGATCATCAGTTCCGGGATTGACGGTGGAAATTCATCCTTTGGACATGCTTTATTTAAATCCCTGAAGTCTACGCAGATTCTGATCTGACCATTTTTCTTTCTAACTGGTACCACGTTGGCTAACCAAGTTGGGTATTGTTCTTCACGGACAAATCTAGCGTCGATTAGCTTCTTAACTTCGGCTATTACTTGTTGCTCAATTTCTGGTCGCATTCTTCTGGGAGCTTGTCTTCGATCGGAACGTAGTAGGATCTACTTCTAACTTGTGAACTGCGACTTCTGGAGCTAATCCCGGCATTTTGTCGTAACTCCAAGTAAAACAGTCCTTGAATTCCATTAATAACTTGATCATTTCCTCGGAATCTTCTTTATTGAGTAAGGAGCTAACAAAGGTTGGTCTAGGCTTTTCGCTAGTACCTAAGTTAACTTCCATTAACTCATCTATTGTCGATTTGAATTCTTCTTCGAATTCTGGTGGAGCATCTCCGATTGGTAGATCTTTGAGGTCCTCTGAAGCTTCCAAGCAGTGTTTATTAGGCTTGCAAGTGACAACCAAGTAAAATTCCATATCGTCAACTGAACCTACTGTGCCGAATCCGAGACCTTGTTTTGAATTGGGAGGCCGACTGGCATTGTTCCATAGTCTTTCAAAATGTTGTGATTGACCCTTTGTCCATTGTCGAGGTAAGACACCACGTTGAATTAAATTTTGAACACAGGGAGAGTACCACTCAAAATGTAATTCCATTAATTCGGAAGAAGTGACATCTTCAAATTGTACATCTTTTTCATTATTGGAAGAAGAAGTACCACGGTAAAATTTGATTGGTTTAGTACCACCACCATGCACCTCCTTGACCACCATACCCTCGATCTTATTAGACTGGATCGGGGTCGGGGCCATAGTGTGTACATGGTAGTTAATCTTCTCGTACATCGATTTATATTCTTCATTCTTTTCATCTTCGAGGGAGATCTTAAATTGTGGTTTCTTCTGGTTTATTGTAGCTGCTTCTTTCTTGATTTCTTCTTCTTCTTCAGAGCTGTTCTCCCAATTCACGTTGATTACCGGCTTTCTCTGTCCAACTGTTCCAACGTTTCTGCCACGACCTCGTCCCCGGCCTCGACCTCGGGTGCAAGTTGTGAAGAAACATTCACCATCTCGCCTTAAGGGAGTGGTGAGTGACTATTGGACTAGAACTTCAGGTTCTTCATCATCTTGAACTTCTTTTGCTTCATTTGGCATGATATTTTTGGAGAAGATTGTTTTCTTTGGAGGCGCGTAGTAGGCTGCTTCTTCATGAATTCCAATTTCATGTATGGAGAAAGGTTGCAAGTCACCTTTAATGCACTGTTCTCCTCCATCGTAGTATTTTATGCACTGATGCATAGACGACGGTACCATCCGGTTCTCATGTATCCACGGTCGGCCCAGTAGTGCGTTGAACGATGTTTCAGAATCAATTATATGGAATTTTATGGTCGTCTTTGTTAAATCACTGGTCTTCATCAACAGCGTTATTGATCCGAGGGCTCTTTCTCCTTTCTGGTTGAATCCTCTCAGTAACATCTTGTCCGCTTCAAGCTCGCGAGCATCAATTTCCAAGTATGCTAACGTCCGAAGATTCATTATGTTGATCGACGCTCCCGGATCCACCAATACTCCGGAGAGCGTAAACTTTCCGATTGTGATCGAAATGTACAACGGCCGGCTGTGATCGAGCCGTCCCAAGTAGTAGATCATCGTCCGTGAAGGTAACACCTCGCCGTTCCTTTAACGAGCAAATCTGGTCTAAGGAATCTCCGACCATCTGAGCTAAACAAATCTCTGGATCAAGTAAGGCCTTGATCAGAGCTTCCATCATCTCTTTTGATAAGATGAGAGCGTCGTAGATGCTCAGTTTGGCTGGTAGTTTCCTAAGATGGGTAGCACGTTATAGTCCACTTTGTTACCATGTGTTTCAGTTTCTTCTCGAATGGGCAATTCTTTTGCTGGGGTTGACTCTTCCTGAACAATTACCTGCTTTCCTTTGTCTTTTGGACCCATTCTCGGAGGTAGAACCCTTCCGCTCCTTAAGTTGACTTCTGTGATTTCTTCTGAATCTGGTATTGAGTTTACTGGTGTCTCCTTTTGAATCGGCATGACAGGTTCTTCTGGAGTCGCTTCGGAACCCGAAAGCTCTAACTCTATTGTGATTGGAGTTCCTCGAAATTCACAAATAGATTCATTGCTCGTTGAACTTTCGTAGCCTTCTTGGTGAATGTCTTCTTTGTCATCGTGATTGTCGAGGTTGTGTATGATTTGAGAATTTTTATTTGTATCAGAATCGAGATCCGGATTAGGTTGGTTATCGTTAGTTGCGTAATCGTTAGAAACAGTCAAAACGTAGCCAACGCCATAACTCTTATCATTATAAAATCCCGTCGGAGCGAGCAAATAATCATATAGAGTCAGAGGTTCGAGGAATTTTTCCCCCGAATCAGAAACAACCATCCTAGGATAAGCTGCCCCTAGTCTAGCCTTAAGAGCCTCGGTCTTTTCTTCTTCTACGATCTCCTTCTTTTCTACGATCTTTTCTTCCTGGGGTGGTTCTTCAATCACAAGCGATTGCGCCAGCTTGACAGGTTTCGAACTTTGAATCGAAGTATGCACTGAAGCGGTTTGGATGCGATTCAAAATTTTCTTCGATGACTTCGTCCAAGCGGTACTCCATCCATCATTCGTCGTGTAGGGATCTATAGGAACAATAAGATCCGTTGAAATAATATTGACGGAATCGCCTTTCTGGGGTTCCTTCATGTTTTCCTTCGGAATCGTTATGTTCCCTTTTTGGAGATTGTCGTAGAGCCAAGACTTGAAGGTAATGCAATCCCCTATCTTGTGCCCGAGCATCCGGTGGTAAGGGCAATAGATTGGATGGTCTTTCTTATTGACTTCTTCCGGCTTCCCGGGTTCCGCAGCTGAAAATCCGGAGTCTTCATCAAACTCGCGGAACATCTTTGGCACTCGCCTCATTCTCGAACGGATATTCTCTATTTATAAGCTCCTTTAACGTGCGCTGCGGGCGAGGCGGTTGCTCATACTGTTAAGTTGGCTGATAACCGGGTCGAGGTTGTTGGTAGTTCTGCTGAGGTTGCTGATAGCTGGGATGCGGTTGCTCCGGCTGTATTTGCATTGGTTGCTTGCTCTTATCGACTGCCGCGACGATCCCGGATTTCTTTTCAAATGTCTTCACAGGCTTCTGTTTGTCTGTCTTGTCAACGAAACTTAGTTGTTTTGCTTCCTCTTGCAAGCTTCCGGCCTTGCTTAACAACTTCTCGAAAGTCTTAATCGTAAACCCCTTAAGGAGGAGTGCTATCAGGTCGTGAATGCTTTTAAGCAAGATACCGACTGCATGCTGCTCTTGTAGCTGTGGCTCACACTTCATGCTTAGATTCCTCCATCGAAGTATGTAGTCAACTAAAGTTTCGTTCGGTTTCTGTTTCTCCACCACTAGATCACCGATGGTGATATGGTGTTGAGCTTCGGCAAACCGTTTCATAAAGAGGTTCTCTAATTCTGAAAATGTCTTTACTGAACCGTTCGGTAACTCTGCGTACCAATCGAAGGCGATCCCCGACAGCCGCCGACGAACCGTCGGAAGAGTAAGGCGTCACTTCCACCGGCGTTGCAACAACTAGCGTGAAAATGTGCAACATGCCGTCGAGGGTTTCCGTACCATCAAAAGTCTCGAACAGAGGTGGTACGAAGCCTTTCGGGAATTGTACCGCATCAAATTCTTCGGGGTAAGGTCTACCCGTTTGAATAGATGCTCCGCTCTTAGACCGTGCTAAGGCTTCTCGCACTCTGCCGTTCTACCATGCTCTTGATGTCTTTCTTCGGAATCGGATTCGGGTAGAATCTTTCTTCGGTCGATCGTCTCCGTTAACGGATGTAATCTCTTTTCCTCCGTCCGTAATATGAATAACTTCCGGAGGCGTTTCTCTCGGGGGTCGAACCCGACTCGAAGAGTGGATAGGGCTGCAGCCATCTATTCCATCCTTTTCGCCATTTCAGAGATTGTATCATCTTTTTCTCGAAGTTGTGCTCTTAACATTTCCGGTTCATCTCTTTCCGCAGCTGCCGGAGCACCTTACGAAGCTGACAATGCTCGTGTCTCAACCATGTTGATCTCCACATATTCGTCATCCATGAGTTCCGATGAATCGACTTCATCTCCAAACTTTTCTTCTCTTTCTCTTGCTAATCGTTGAATGTCGATTCTTAGCTTTTCCATAGCGTCCTCTAATGGTCTTTTTTGTACGGTTTCGCAGTTATCATGCGATGGCTGTTGGATTTCCTTCTTGGGAGTCCCCTTCATCACAGTGGCGCTCTCTTCGGACTCGAGTCTCCTGACGAGACTTTCCTTTTCAGGTCATTGTTTCGGTCTTAATTGGCCAGTAGTAGGACGCCATACCATCCTTCTAGCAGCGGAAGGCCTAGGACCGGATGGTCTGTCGGCTGAATGCTGGAAGGTGGTATCCTCCCTGATCTGTAAACCTGAAACAACAACAGGTGGACTAGCTTTCATCTTCTTATTCGGCTTTTCTGTGGCGCTAACGGGTTGTACTCGCAGCCCAAGAAGGGATTTGGTTGGCACCCGCCCTATCCTTCTTAAAATCTCTGATACAGGACATTTCTCTTTCTTTTCTAACTTCTCTATCACAGTCTGCAGTCGAGCAAATGGTGTAACCGTAGCCCTTTTCTTCCGGCTGTTGCTATAGTATGCGAGTTGAGGTAATGTAAAAGCAATCTTGCGGACATTTTCCTCATCAGCTGTGGCGGAGAGGGGATGGAATCTACTTCCTTCCAAAAGCGGTGTATACTCAGGCAATGGTATGTACTCGAGCAATGGTGTGTACTCGTGGATCTCTTCTAAGAAAGCGACTTCAGCAGCTCCGGCCTTTCCGGCAATCTTTCTACTTCGTTTCTCCTCCGAGTCCGTGTTAGGGGTGGAACCCTCGAGCCGGACCCAATTTCGAAAACAAAAGGTCTCGCAGGAGATCCGTACCCTCCACGGTAACGTGCTCATTAGAAACTCGGACTTCCTTCCCCTTTAGTTTAGCGGGAGCCGGGGTAGGTGCAGAGACGACTAGACCGGTGGGGGTAGAGACAACGATCCTCCTACGAACAGTAGTATTCCTCTCACCGGAACCCTTTGCAGGGGAGGGAACTCTTGAGCTGACTTCAGGTTGAATTCAATCACGGCTCTTCGCTTCGACATTTTGTCCATTAGTGTGAAGAGAGTGACATCAGCAATCTTGACATCCGTGTTGCCAAATCCTTATCCAAAATGGATGATCCCATTGTCGGGCAAATTTCATCCTTATAAACAACGAAGTCCAGTCCATCGGTGAAGGAGAAGATTAACTTTGGGGCATCCATTTTCTCGTAGGCGATTCCGAATGTCAGTCCCTAATTATCCTTCCTTTCGTCGTAAAGTTTAGGACGAAAAAGAAAGAGTCCGAACACATTTTCGTTTATGTTAGTGCATTTGTGATTTAGGTTGTTTATTAGGTTGTTCGTTTGTTAGAAACAAAAAGATTAAAGGAAAAAGGTTATAGAAAAGGTAAAGGGCCTGATTTAAAATTGGAAAGGAAGAGAAAGTCTTATGCAAGACTTCTCAACTCGAAGGACCGCTCCTAAGCTAACACCTATCGGGGGTCCACCCCACCTCGTAAAAGAGGTAAAAGGATATCGGAACCTCTCTGTTTAGGGGTGTCTAAACAGTGGCTCCTAAATCCGAGAGGTGTTGGCTATACTCGTTCAAGACAGAAATGAATGGGGTATTCCAACGGAAGAATGATAGTTTTAGTCCACTAGGGATATGGACCCACTATCGATTTATGAAAGCAAAACCATCTAATCAAAAATGGAGAGAGGAACTAATCCCCAGCGGAGTCGCCAGAAGTTGTTGGCATATTTTTAGTTTTGTGTTGTATTTTGAAAAGGGGTCGCCTATAGAAGTTGTCGGCGAATTTTAGATTTTAGATTTAATTTAAATATATATATAATTTAGAAAGTAGTATTTGATTTTGAAAATAATTTTTGAGTTTGAAAATTTTAAGATATGAAACCAAACCGATCTCACATCCCAAATAGTTTATATAAACGAGCACCGTATCACAAACCGTGTATCTATCCCGAAGAATAGACACACTTCTTGATAATGGGGCTCAATTAAATAAACTAGAAGATCTGTGACATCCGTTTGGTCTGCGAACCAATCTTATAAGCCGACAAGTTCCCCTGCTTAATATAAATGAATTAAGCAGGGTTTATATTACCTGGGTTCTTAAAGTTCCCTATAAGGGCAAGCCCCTATAGTTAATTACATCTTAAATGTCTGAAGACACTTAAGAAAACTCTCGATAATGATCAGTGTTTTTGCTATCAAGAATTACAAAGTTTAAGGTTTTCAAAGGATTGGATCTTTGGAAGTTTCAATAGGGATTAGCTCAAATTCGGAACAGTTTATTTTAAGAATCCAAAGGAAGAGAAGTAGGAGAAGCTGAGGATCAAGAGGAATCTTGACAGCTTCCCAAACTATCCTATTGTTTGGCTCGGATTTAAGAAAATCCTAATATTATCTGATATTTCAATCTTGCCAATTTTAATTAATTTGGACTTATATTTGTATGATAAAATCACACAAATAGCCTCAAAGATGTGAGGGTTTATGTCGTACCAAACGACTACCTCGGAGTCCTAAGACCGGTTAGGGCTTAATTTACATGACATGATCATGCAAATGCCTAACAAAGAGTTGAGGATTTATGTTGCACTAGGAAAACTACCTCGAAGTCCTATGGCTTGGTTATTTAATTCTAGGAATGTTTAGTTTATGTAGATCCGAGTTTTGCTGACGAAGATGGCCGTGCTGCCCACTATGCTCCAAGCTCCTTGTTGTTGCAGAGGTTTAGTCTTAAAAAGTGAAAATCAGAGGATGAGAAAAGTATTTTGGTTTAGAGAAAATCTTAAAATCTAAGTGTTTTTCATATTTTAATTAAAACAAATCTTAAAGTTGTTTAAACAGAACCGATTAAGATCCCGCGGTTCCGTCATCCCGGCACCGTTATTTTCATTGAATTCACTTAGTCCAGATGAATTTGCTAAACTCAACCGAATGAGTTCCACACTTTCATTTAGACCGTGGGAAATCCCGTTAGCAACACGTGGGTTACATCATTCGAGGTATTCCCGATCATTCAACGAGGCGTTTTAATTTAGTTGCACTTGTAGTTTTGTTGTTCTATTTGTGATTAAATTTTGAGTTGTTTTATATTTTGAAATGTTGTGGCGGTGATTTTTATCTTGTAATGACTATTAATTTAATTTTGGTTTCAGTTCAGGGACTATCCTAAAGGTTTTGATTTTCATGCAACAGTTGTTTATCATGCAAGAAAAGTAAAGTACAAGTGCAATAAAGTAGATTGCAATAAAATAAAAGCGTACTCGGAGGGTCTTCCCGTCATCCCAAGCCGCACTTAAAACACATGTTAAGGCATTTAAATATTTCAACAAGTACCTAGGTAAAGCGAAGGGAAAGGTTTTGGTTGTCTACAAAAGTCCTAATCCTATAGCTAGTCATCTCCTATGACGTCTAGGTTCTTGTGTTTTGGTTTAAGGATGACTTTCTTCACCCAAGAACAATTAAATTCAGTTATTCTTATAAACATCCTATCATATTGAGGAAGTGCTTAAGACGAGTCTTAAACATCTTTTCAATACCTCTAGGATTATTTTAAGTCCAAGAGAATTTAATTATACAAGTGAATTAATCATCCAGGAGTTTAAGTTTTGTTCTCTTGCTCAGTGAACTAGGACATTTGAATATCCTATAAGTGAAGTAACACTTCACCTGATGCCTCATTTACGAGTTATAATAATAAGAGCTTTAAAAGGGCAAATCAAATTATTAAGCATTTTAATGATTTAAACTTAATGATTTAATTTTAATTTTGACTTAATTATAAAAAGTTAGTTTAAGTTTGGAATAGTGTTCAAGTTATTTTAGATTTAATTCTTAATGATTTCATTTAGGTTTGTTGTTAAATGATTTTAATTTAATTTAATTCAATTTAATTTTAATTCAATTTAATTTAATTTTAATTTAATTTGAGTTTTAATTTAATTTAATTTTAATTTAATTTGATTTAATTTAATTTAATTTTAATTTTAATTTAATTTAATTTTAATTTAATTTAATTTTAATTTAATTTAATTTAATTTTAAATTAATTTCAATTTAATTTTAATTTAATTTTAGTTTAATTTTAATTTGGATTACTATTTTAATTTTTTAATTAAGAATTAAGTATTATTGAAGTGATTTATTTAGGGATTTTTAAATTAAAGAATAAATATCATCTTAATAATATCCCTACTTTAATAATTCTAATTTCTATTATTCTCCCAAAATTTCAATTAATTAATTAATTAAAGTTTTATTTTAATTATTTTTGAAATGGTTAGTAAGTTTCTACCCTCAATCATTTAAGTTTCAATCATCCAAAATCAGTTTAAAATCAAATATTTTACCATCCCCTTTTTAATTAATCCTAAAATTTTAATTAAAGGTTGAAATTTTTTAATTACCATTTTGCCCTTCAAGCTTAATAATTCTATAACTCACTAAATTAAGCTCAAATGAACTTGAAATTTTTATGTAACCTCACTCACATGTCAATTAAGACATTAGAGGAGAAAATGTGATTTTTCTGTATTTAATTTATTTATGTAATTATTTTTAATGGAAAATAGGGATTTTCAAAGAAAATTCAATAACATGACCAAGGAAATGTTTCTGTCCTTAAGAAAATTATGGGATGTTCCTAATGACCAGAGGACCATTCGGACCAATTTTGGTGATTTGTTTGAATTATATTTTATTTATTAGAATTATTTTGAGTTTTGAAGTATTAATTAATTTTAAAATAAAATTAAAGTTTAAAAATGGATTTTATATTTTTCTTAAATCTCTCTGATCTCAAGGAGTTCAGAGAAACAAATTTTGTATTTTTCTTATTTTTCTTTGATTTATTAGAATTATTTTAGTGAAAAGGTTGAAAAATACATTTTTTAATATTAAAAATTACATTAAGCCTTTAAAATTCAATATCTTATCCTAGGGACTTAAGAAAAATATTTGGTTTGTTTCTAAGTGATTAGAATTCAAAATGTGACATTTTGGTGATTTTTAATATTTTTATGATTTTTATTATTTTTTAATTATTAAAAATATTAAAATAATGATAAAAATCAACTTTTTTAGAATATTACAATTTTAATTTTCCTAAGTTTCTCTGATATCAAAGAAGCTCCAAAACTATTTTTGTGAATTTTTGAAAAGTATTTTGTGAGTTATGAATTTTTAAAGTTTAATTTTACTCATTTTGCTTAAGAGGCTTAATCAACCCACTTGGTGGGGTTAATCAAGTCCAATGGATTTCAAATTTTTATGAGATGTTCCTCTAATCCCAAAGATTAGTGGAGAATTGTTTTTAAGTTAATTTGATGTGTAGTTAACCCAAATTAATTAAAATTCTATTTTGGCTATTTAGACCAATTAGGGTTATTCCAAGTGAATTAACTCAAAACTTATTTTTCCTAGGCTCCCTGGTCATAAGAAACATCACCAAATTTTCATAGAATTTATTTCTTAATATGCTAATTATTGGAATTAAAATATTCAAAACAGTAACATGCAATTGAAAAATCAATAACTTCTCATAGGGATGGCCTCTGACCTTGGAAAATTCAGGGAATGTTCCCAAGTTCGGAGGCTTTAAAACCCCTATGGTCTCATGCCATGATGAATTGTCTATGTGCATGGAGAATTAAAATAGTGCAGAGAGTAAATAAATTATTAAAAATAAAATACTTAATGAATTTAATAGATTTCTTTTCCACATTATTCTCCTCTGTTCACTGAGCAAGAGGGTATTTTTATTTTATTTTTAGGATTTTTCTACACAAAGTTATGGATTTTCTAAGTTCTGGTAATTTAATAAATAGGAAAATAACTCTATTTATCTACTTATCCATGCGGTGCCATGCAATCCTCGGCAGCTCCGAACGCCCACGCGGCGCATTCCTATTCGACGCCGCCATCTGACTCAGCGCTCCAGGGGCCCGCGGTTCATGTACCATTGCGATGTCCGGCTCGATCTCGACCGTCCACTCGATACACGCTCGATCCGACGGCTCCTGGTCATCGTCTACGACTGGTGTGCACCCGTGACCGTCCACACTAAAACCCTAAGAACTCACTCGATTCTCAACGGATTTTTGTGTTCTTATGCTCTATGGATTCGTCTTGAAGAGACGAACACATCCATACGGTAAACATGCATTGAAATCGATTCATATCAAATGGAGAATCTCCAGAAGCTCGAGAAGAAGAGAGAGTTCATACCTTTGCTCAGAGAAGTGAAGCTTCGATCTGAGAGTTGTGTCACGTTTGATTGGGTCCAAGCAAGCTCCGGATGAAGTCCCTTGGCCCGGTGAATCGCTCAGGTGCAAAAGTGACCACGCTCGATCACAAAGCTTCGGAGGCCGGAAGCAATGGCCGGCCCGGTGAAGGGGCTTTTACCTGGAAACTTCTCCACTTGGTCCGGTGAAGGTGTAGAGCCAATCAATTTGAGGATCGACTCTCCGTGGTGATGTGTCCTGGTTTTGGGCTTGAATTTCAACTCTGAAATTGAGCTTACAGAGAGGAAATGGCAGGGGGATTTCAGTGGGGATCAAATGCTCTAGGTGTGGGGGAGAGTCTGGAGTGATTTTGGTAGAGTTTCCTCAAGGTTTTTGTTCAGCCTCCTTCATGGCCGAGAGAGGTGGGGTTTAAATAGGAGAGGCTGGAGAGCCTCCCAAGGGGGTTTGAAGGCTTGGATCAGCTGCTCAGGGGAAGAGAAGAACAGCCATGGTGGCCATTGGGCACGGGGCGACTCGGCAGGGGAGAATTTCAATGTTAGGCTCACATGGTGCTTTCGGGTGCGGTGTTTTTCGGCGATCCGGGCGGCTGGCCGGCAGCATGGGTCACCCTCGAGTTCGGGTGAGTCGGGGCCGGGTTTTGTGTATTCAATTGGCGGTTGCCAAGTGTAAAGTGGTTGGATCAAAATGGAATGGGGGCATGGCTAATTTTGGCTCAATTTGGTCAACTCATGTATTTGGGTTGGGTTCACCTTCCCATGACTTGGTTTTAGGCCGAGGGAATGAGTTAGGTTAGCGGGTCAAAGGTGGTGAGGTCCCTTTCTAAGAATATTTAAATTAGATTTGGGTTTAAGGGAGACATGATTAAGGCTAATGACTTTTAGGAATTATGGAAAGAGCCTCCCTCCTTTCCTATCTTGGGTATGGTGATGTGCCCAAAGCCCTCATGGCTCCCATGTGGCTCATGCATGGCTTCATGGCTCACCTTTGTCTTGGGAGAAGCTAAGTCAACTTTCATGAAAGAGGTTTTTAGGAATTTTGGTAATTTAGGGGTGATTTGATAGGATTTGGCATATGGCATAATTTAGAAAAATTTGATGGCTTAATTAGAACTTAAGGATGATTTCAATTAAGGGTATGATGAGAAGAATTCGTCATATGGGCTTTAGCATGAAGTTTGGGCTTTTGGAATCATTTTGGAGTGGGCTTTTTAGGAAGGCCTAAGGAAGTGGGCCTTAGGTTTTAAAATAAGTTTATGGATGGGAATTTTGTAAAAGGTTGGGCCAAATAATTGTTGGGTTTGGTTTAGAGATGTGTTATGAGTAATTTGAAATAAATTTGAGGTGGTTTGGGTTTGAATTGGGTTGGATTTGGGCTTCTTTGGTAAAGGGGCCAATATAGGTCAAATTGGGCTAATTTGGGCCAATGTTGGGCTAGGGTTGAAATTGATGTAAAATTAATGTTGGGAAATGTTTATGGGGGTACTACAAAGAGTTTTCAACTTTGTTTGGGCTTTAATTTTGGGATTTGGGCCCATTTGGGTTAGGTTTGAGTTTAGGTCAAAAGTGGGAATTTTGGCTTTGGGTTGGATTTGGGTGGAATTTAGATTCAAATTTTGGGCAAATCATGTTAGTGTTTTGTTTTTGGGCATGTTACAGAAAGTTTAGAAAAGGTTTGGGGTCAATTGGAGTTAAATTGGGTTAGTTTGGGCTAAGTTTGGGTCATGGGTCCAAATTGGGCTTTAAGGTCAAAAGTGAAATTAGATTCAAATGTCAATAAAATTGGGCTTGGATTTGGTCTAGATTGACATTAGGAATATTTAATTGAAGTTTAGAATTGTATTGGACCAAATTTGGGTCAATTGGGTTGATTTGGTTTGACATTGAGCTCACTTTTGGTTAAAAATGGGTCAAATTGGGGGTTTTGGTAAAAGTGGGGTAAATTAGCAAAATTGGCCCATGTTGTAGTTGAACAAAATGAAATTGAGAATATTTAGAATTTTTTGGAATTTTCTGGGAATTTTTGGAATTTATAAAAGTTTGGCCAAAAGTGTATTTTTAGTGTATTTGGAGTGTATTGGGGGGTATTTTTGGAAATTTTGGTGTATTTGGCTATGGATGATCAATTTGAGTGATGTGGAAATGTTTGGGATTGGTTTTGAGTAATTTTGGGTGATTTGGAGATTTTGGAAAATTTGGGCAATTTCGAGCGGCTTTTGGTAGGTTTGATGGGTGTAGGGTCCCCTGGGTCAAAATCGAAATTTTGGAAGAATGAAGATTGATCAAATGTGAGTGAAATTGAATCACTTTGGTTAAGCCATGAAGCCATATTAAGCCCATATGAGCCATGAGAGGACTCATTGGAGGCATTCACTATGTTGTTCCTAACTCTCTTAGCCAGGGGCTTAGGGGTTAAGGTCCATCCATATGAATTACCTACATGAGTCAGTGGAGTCAAGTTGGGTATAGGTGTGGTTTTAGGATTTGGATTGTGTGTGTGAGAGTGTAGAGTGTGAGTGTAGTGAGTGTGTAAGTCAACCCTCACCAGACCAGGCCACCTGTGGTAGTCCTAAGGCCGAGAGAGTCCTATGGGAACTCATCCTTTAAACCTCCACATTCGATCTCAACCCTCTAGGTGATTAGGGGTCTACAATCAAGCTTGTGGGGTTTGCATGGAGACAAGAAGTGGTTTAAATTTCTAAGGGATGGGTCCCAATTCTAGTCCTCTAAGATAGTCAAAGGAAAAGCCTAAGGCTAGATCCTAAACACTAAAGAGGGAAGAGAAGACCTCATAAAAATGAGGTCAACAAAGATAAAATGACAATAATCTAGAAGAAGCCTTAGTTCAAGATCACATAGGATGATACATAAAACAAAGAATATGAGTCAATTTATGATCAGATTAACTATTATTTGCAAGCCATGACCTCTGATCCACCCTCAAAAGATCGAGAGTATGGAAGTCAAGGAAGTAATGGTGATTTCAAGCCGATCAAGTTTTACTGTGCTTCTTCTTCTACTTTCAAAACTTGTATACATTTGGAATAAGGCAATTCTAATGAATTTACAAAATTACCATTTGGTTACTTTTCTCCTTATGTATAAAAGTTAATTCAATAGAGATATGTGCCAAAACAAATGCCAAAGAATAAGTTGTAACTTTTTGAGAATTTATGAAATACTAAAGGATGAACTCCCAACTCAAAGGAAGATCTTGAATTTGGTATGATAGGACCAGTCGATGACTTAGAATTTTGCATGATTTTTACTAGCCAGTCAGAAGAACAATGCTTTGACGTTAGAGATGGTTACGAAAACCAGCCGTTAGATGATGCTCCATAAGAATTCGAAGAGGAAATCAATACTACAGTCGATGAAATAAAGGAAATCAATCTCGGGACTGAGGAGCAGCTCCGACCGACTTTCATAATTTCTCTACTCAGTGAAGAAGAATCTACAGATTTAATCAAATTATTATCATAGTTCAAGGACTGTTTCTCTTGGAGCTATGATGAAATGCCAATTTTGTCTCCAGAAGTCGCAGTTCATCGCCTCGAAGTGGATCCATGTATGACCCTGGTAAAGCAAGCTTCCAAAAGAATGTGCCTCGATATAGAACAGCAAGTCACAACTGAGGTGAAGAAATTGATAGACACTTACTTTGTGTGGGAAGAGCAATATTCCACGTGGTTGGCCAACGTTGTACCAGTGAAGAAGAAGAATAGATAAATATGAGTATTTGTCGACTTCAGGGACTTAAACAAGGCATGTTTAAAGGATGAATTCTGGTTGCCAATACCGGAACTAATGGTGGACATTGTATCGGCACATAAAATTTTCTTGTTTATGGATGGATCATCAGGCTATAATCAAATCAAGATGGCACCAAAAGATGAAACGCTTACAGCTTTCAGAAATCTGATTGGGATCTACTCGTTACACGGTAATGCCATTTGGATTAAAAACTTCGTAGCTACATACCAACAAGCAATGACAAGGATCTTTAGTGACCTAATTCACAATCAAGTAGAGTGCTACGTGGATGATTTGGTCATCAAGAGTAAGAAAAGAGAAGACCATGTATATGAACGATTACGACAATACAATCTCAAGATGAATCCCTTAAAGTGTGCCTTCAGGGTTACTACAAGAAATTTCTAGGATTCGTTGTTCGTCATCATGGAATTAAAATCGACCCAGAGAAGATTAAAGCTATCTTAGAAATGCCTCTTCCCAAAGCATTGAAGCAACTACGCTCTTTTCAAAGCAAATTGGTATACTTAAGACCCTTTATATCTAATATGTCAGGAAGGTGTCTAACCTTTTCAAATTTACTTCAAAAGGATGCCGAATTCATTTAGGAAGAGCTTGCCAATGGGCTTTCGAAGATATTAAGTGATACTTAATGACACCTCTTGTTTTAATGACCCCTATCCCGGGTAGATGATGCAGTGTTTTGTATTTCAATTTATTTTCTTTTAGACACCAGAATACAAATGCAAGTATACGTATCACACAAGTAATGCAGGGCTCTAATGGAGTCCTATTTATCGATCCCACGAGGAAGGTGCAACATATGACGATAAGTACTTATAACTCAATTTTTAAACTTTATAAAACCTACGGTGAAAAGCACAAGTTGATAATATTTAAATATACTATTGTATCTAAATTTACCAAATTATTTTATAAACTTCAATGTAAATTACTGATTCTAAATGAAGCTTTACTAATTTAATAATGAAAGATTCAAATTTTGAGAAAGCATCCTTCCCCTTGCAATGAATTTATAGTTAGTGAAAGACTTAGATTGTTGGAATTGTATTGTGTCATATAGGAGCATTCCAATTCCTTACCCTCTGCTAAGTGCATAATGAACATTGGCTAATCTTATGTTTGGTCCCTAAATCCGTGGTTAGGCTGAGAGGATACTGGCACCCAGTCTAGAGCTCCCACTTCCTCTCTCCTGAGGTCTAATTCTCGCTTTAGTTTCCAAACACTAAGACCGAATTAAGGATTTTAGTTTGTCACCGTTAAAATCACCAATTCTACGCCCAACAAAGTATATTTCCCTATTTATTTGCACTCAACTAAATGAACTACATTCTCATCCATAGAATTGAATGTGATCTCCACTTTGTTGTAGAACTCATAGTCCTTTTGGATCTTATGTTTCACAACAAATTTTAACATTTCAATTGGTCAGATCGAAAAGTAAATGAAGAACGAAGTGTATGATCACCACAAGTATTTAACATTTAAAAGGCATATCTAATCCATCTCTTCATTTTACCATATCTTATTGCATGGAGAAAGACAAAGAAATCTACTCGGAATTCGTAAGGAATATATGAGAAAGTATGGATTTTATATATAAAAGAATGTTCATACAAAACACAACTTATCTGTAACTCTTCTCCAAAGAAAATCCTTTGAAGTTCCTTTGATTCTGTTTCTCTTCTTTCAAAAACAATGAAAACACACTCCAAACAAGATTCCACAGACTTTCTACGGTGACGCTTCACTTTTTTCTACTCACACCCACGCCTAACACATTTAAACTGGCAACTCCTCTCCTATTTTTGGCTGTTTTAGCCTTCTAATATAGTGTAGGGATGAGTTTCCTAAGAGATGTCTCAAGCAACCCTAAAAAAGCATCAGCATATGTTGAATCTACAATGAAATCATGTGTAACTACCTAGCCACAATTTTAATTTCGAATTATTCGTCAAATGGCGCCATCGGTGCCTGACTCGGCGCCATCGGTGTCCAGACCCTTTTTTCCAAAAATCACCTCATTTGACTTCAAATTTCATCCTTTTTTGCTTTCCAAATGCCTAAAATCATCATACCTACAATAAAACATTAATACACTTCTTTAAAGCGCAATATCACAAAAAATGAATATAAAATACATGTGCAAATTCCAATATTTTTCTAATTCATCAAAATCTCCAAAACCTAATTTTTACTTGTCCTCAAGTAACTCTTTTACTAAATAAAAATTCTGACTCATGGTAGTGAGTTCAACATTATAATTGTTACAATTTTTTATTTAAAAATATAATAGCAAGACCTTTAAATCAGTTTTAATAATTGTAGTCAAACTATAGGTAAGATATTTAGTAATCAATTTTAAGAGTTCTAGTCTTCTATTCATTTCAAGAATAAGTGCAATTTTTCATATTAAGAACACTTAGAAAAATCATATGAAAAAGAATTCTCATGAAGGCTCTACTAATAAAGACACTAGTGTATCAATATAAATCCAGAAATGTGATTAAGTTCTTTTCCTTAGGTTAATTCAAGTGAAGCGAATTTTTGATTAGGCATCTCCTCAAGCTTCTGCTCACATATATTTTTCTTTTATTTTTCTTTTATTTTATATGTATGGATTGTTTTTCAATCATTTATTTTCTTTTCTCTCTTTTCTTATGCGAGGATTACTATATCTGGACAGTCTTTAATGATTTTGAACTTCACCATCCTATTTTTAAAGTTAAAACTCATTACATTTCTTTATTTATACATCAATATTAGTATAAAAATTACTTCATAAAGTTTCACTCCTTTCTTCTTACATGTAATCCTAAGACACTTAAATATTTGAAAAATACTCTTTCATTTACTTTAATTAGTAAACTATAGTCTTATTCTCTTGTACTAAATATTTTAACCATAAAGTTAACTTTCATTGTTAAAACTTAAGTCTAAAGTCTACTTTATAATATTTAAATAAAATAAAAAATATAACTTTCTAATGTTAAATTCTTACCATAAATTATGTTAAAAAAAGTTTTTAAAAAATAGATAGTTCATTTGAGGACAAATAAAAGTTTAGGTTTTCTTCCCTCCAAACTTAAATTTTTTAAATAAATTACTTTAGAAATATAAAAGTAGGATGAAAGAACAAAAAGTACTAACTTGTATGTACCAGGTCTTCCATTTCTTTTCTCTTTAAGGTATGCAAGTATTGATCAATCATTAATAATAACAACTACATAATAATATCGAAAGTGTGCTAAACATAACATATCAATGATTTGCAGGTTAAAGGGACATTTTAAAAACTTAAACTAAACATTTAACAGTTCATGAAAATATACAACAGTTTAAATCCAAATTTAACAAAGCAGTTTAAAAATTAAACACATGTACACACATCGCAGAGTCTCACCAAGGAATCAAACATAAAACAAATCATAAGTTCTATAACAAAATAATACATAACAACAAATCAAAGTAACAACATACCACAATCAGTAATCACTTTCATCTTGCTCTTCTTCTTCTCCTTCTTCTTCTTATTCTTCTTCCTCATATACATTCAGATCTTGCTGCTGATATGGAGTGAAACTAGGACAAATAGAGAATTCCACAGTAGGATCATCCTTCAAGAATCTAACCATGGCTTCATTATAAGCAGTTTCATATTCCATTATCCTCACCATAAAATCATCATTATAAGAATTTCTAGCCTGATGCATTGTTAACACGTCTTTATTGGATCATCAGTTGCCCCATAATTCCATGAAGAGTAACAACACTAGAAGTAGAAAGAATATCATGACTACTACTCCCAGCTCTCTATCCAACATGAGATTCATAAGTCTTAATATTTTCATTTCCAATAGGCTTTAGAGGCACAACTTTCTCTTCATCTCTTCTAAAATAAACTCCTGATTATTCACATAGAGTGAAAATCATGGTAGGATGGCCTAATCTACCAGTTGTCTCACCCTTAGCAATAGCAAGAATATTCTTATTGATGACAGAGGCAATATTAATCACTTTCATGTGCTAAATATAGAAGTTTAAAATGGCTCCGTCTCTAGTCACTTCGCTATGGTGATATGTTGGTAATAACCTTGCGTGAAATGAAATATTGTCGTGCTTTAGATGGAACATTTAACTTCAAAGCAGTAAAAGTTTACCTTTTGTTTGTTATTCAAATCTTCCACTCTCATTTTCCATCAATTTGATATGCACTCGCCTCATCCGAAGCTTCATTAGTGGCACCGAATCGGGTTACTTATGTATGAACCCTCAACTGGATAAAATTTATTAATCCGATCTCGGGGTGAATTCCACCATCTTTCCACGCACAAACACATGTTCGTCGGAAGTTTCACCAAAATTGGCATAGAACTCTCGCACTATGCCCAAAATAGCCTCGATAGTAAAATAATAAAAGTTTTCCCAATGCCGATCAACAATTGCCCTTTCAATGACTCTACCCGGACTTTGAAAAGCAAGGTCCTGAACAATCTTCTTAGTTGAAAGTTGGGTATTATAGTGGTATTGGGCCTTCATGTTAACAAATCTCTTCTCATCAAAATTAAGTTTTCTCTTCCCCTCACTCATTCTTGGAGCCATGATAAAATCTATAAAAGTGCAAATAAACTCAAATAATTCAAAGATAATAATGTGGTACACTCCAATGATAATTGTAATGGATAAGAACTTTTCACCATGGATTCTCTCAAAGTTTTCTCCAAAAACTTCAAAAATTTGGATCTAAAAAATGTAGTAATAATCTAGGGTGAAAATAAAAAATTTCAAGTTTAAAGTAAAGCTCTTACCAATAAAAGATGAGATCCAAGTTCCTTTCCTGTTCAAATCACCTCAAATCTGAGTTTAAGCAAGCCCTAGGGAAAGTTTCCGCTAAGGCTAGAGGTAGAAGAAGAATAAAAGAGGTAAAAATGGCTTTAACCATGCAGATTTCGTGGTTTTTAAGTGAAATCTGGAGTTTCGACTTTCGGGCGCCGTCTACGCCCATACAAGCTCCGTCGGTGCCTAGAGAAAAATTTATAATTTTCAATTTTTTCTTGAATTTAATCATTTCTTCGTCAGGCCATCATCTAATTAGCCTTATTAAGATTTAATTTTCATCATTAAGTGGTCTACTATCAACAAATATTACAAAGAAAACAAAACTTCACATTTATATATAAAATCCAACACTTACAAGCAAAGTCATCAATACACACCAATACAAGTAATGCAAGCCATACAATATAAAAGTTCAGCATCAAAATCAAACCACAATACCCTAACGCTGAAAACTAAACAACAAACACTCAATCAAAGAATAAAGCATCTTAAATTCAAAGCAAATCCATTACAAACACACAAGAATACATAAATTCAAATACTAGAAATCCAGTCTTAAGAGTCACTATTACTCATCAACATCAATACTATCCTCATCTCGAATGTCTCCCATAATTTGGTGTTGCATATAAAGGTTGTAAAAAGGTTAGTATTGAAATTCATCGATCGAATCTTCTTTGATCCAAGCATTCTTCTTAAACATACGTATCATACCTTCTTCAATTCATCCAGTGTGATTAAAATGCTCTTTAATTAGCCAATTAGGATGATCAAACTATCAGGATTGCAAGGACTTAAAGGTGTTGAATTCTGAGATGGTTGATCCATAATAATGTTCATATCATCTTCCTCTCCATATCCTATGCAATTATAATAATTTGTTGTGCCCACGGGATTCTAAGGCAAAAGCACCTTTTCTCAATATTCATATGGCACTTGATACTGACTACAAAGCAGGAATTTGGTAGAAGGATGTCCCAACCCATAAGTAGATCCATGCACAATCAAGCCCAAAACAAATTTCACAATTATAGAGCACACATCAATAGGTTTTCCCATTTGAATGCAATAATTATGAATGACACTCTCCTTTGTAACTTTACTGATTTTCATAGTTAGAAATAACTTTGCAGAAATAAAGAAATGTCATTGCTTCGATATAGGATTCAAGAGTGTAGAAGAAAACTTACACGATTGTCATCTCTTGTCTCCCAACTTTCATTTTCATCACTTAAGTATCTATTGGCTTCATCCATGATTTCTCTTGTAGGGACAAAATTTGTGTAGTGGCAAATTGGAACACTTGCAATCATAAATATATCATTTATCCTAGAAGGAGTAAATGGTACACACCTAACTCGAACATAGAAGCCTCCTTGGTTGAGTCCATAAAGATTTGCATAAAACTCTTTCACCACAGGAATGACTACCATAAAAATAGTGTAGCAAAGTACTTTCCAACGCCTATGCACAATGGTCTCTTCCACTGGAGTACTTGGATTACTCAATCATCGATTCACAAAGCCTCTTTCCTTGATTAGTCTCTTCTTCACAAGGACTTTGTCGTAAAGTTTCTGCGCTTCGAAGCTGATGAACTTTCTTCTATTGAAAATTCCATTTCTTGAAGAAATTTTGGAATTGGAAGCCATGAGATGTCTCAATTGGTGAATCTATTAACGTTTTTCTATCAAAAAATGGCTTTAAAAACGAGTTTGGGAGTTATTTGGGGAAGAAATCCGCAAAAAACCTCGAAAAACCAATTTTTTAACAAAAAATAGCAATTTTGTAACTGCAACGCCGTCGGTGCCCAGTCTCTGTAAGATGGCGCCATCGACGCCCAGAGCAGGTGAGCTCACTGAATCATATTTTGTCCGAATAAAATCCAAATCTTCCCATAAATCTAATAATAGAGGTCATTTATGACATATAAGATTATTTTGGATTCCAAAGAAATAATTAAATATAATTATAACAATGATAACAACCAAAACAAAGAAAAATAACAAACATAACTATGGTTTTCTCCCATAAAGCATTTGGTTTAACGTCGTCAGCTTGACGTAACAAATTTTTACTCAGGATGACTCTAAATTAAAACCTCTTTAAAACTTGGTCTTTGCCCCTCAAAATAATAATTTAGTTTGTGCCCATTATCTTTATACATTTGCAGTTTTAGGATCTTCAATGTCAACAGCTCCATAATCATAGATATTAATAACAGTGAATGTTCCTAACCACCTAGACTTCAATTTTTTTGGAAATAATCTCAATCTTGTATTATATAACAACACTTCTTCTCTAGGTTCAAATTTCTTTCTTAATATCTTCCGATCATGCCAGATTTTCATTTTTACTTTATAGATTTTTACATTATCATATGCTTCATTTCAGATCTCTTCAAGTTCACTCAGTTGTAATAGTATTTTCTCAACAACATCCTTCAAATTGAAATTAAATTTATTAATAGCCCAATATGCTCTATGTTCCAATTCTACTCGCAAGTGGCATGTCTTACCAAAAATCAATCTATTTGGGGTCATTCCTATAGGAGCTTTATAAGCTGTCCTATATGCCCACAAAGCGAGTAGTAATCTAAGAGCACCAATCCAATTTATTAGGATTTACAGTTTTTTCTAAAATTCTTTTAATTTCGTGATTTGATACTTTTGCTAGACCACTAGTCTGGGGATGATAAGCAGTTGAGAATGTATGCAAAATGTTGTATTTTCTAACCAATTTCTCAATTATCTTACTTCTAAAATGGGACCCTCCTGATGATCAATCTCGGCATTCCATAACTTGTAAAAATATTATTCATTAAAAATTTTAAAACACTCCATGCATCACGTTTAGGTAAAGCTATTGCTTCAATCTATTTTAAAACATAGTCAACACCAATTAATATATATAAATTTCCAAATGAAGGAATAAATGGTCCATAAAATCTAATCCCCATACATCAAGAATTTCAACTTCCATTGTATAATTCAGAGGAATCTCATTTCTTCTAGAAATGTTTTAATATATTCATTAACATCTCCAGAAAGAGTAGGCTAATAAAATCCAAATTGTAAAATCTTATGTGCAGTTCTATCAGTCCTAAAATGCCCTCCAAATTCAGAATCATGACATCTTTGAATAATTTGCTCAGTTTATTCAATAGGGACACATCTACTCATAACTAGATCCTTAAACTGTTTATATAAATATGGATCATCCCAAAAGTAAAACTTAGTATCATAGATAAATTTCTTTTGTTTTTGCTTTGTTAGCTCAAGAGGTAAAATGTCACTTAATATAGTTAACAATATCAGCATACCACAGTATATCCTTTCCATTAACATTATACAACTGTTCATCAGGGAAGTTTTCAAAATTTCTTTTGTAAAATCAGTTAATTCTTTATGTTCCGACCTAGATAAATGATCGACTATTTGATTATCGATCCTTTTGTAGCCACTATTTCAAAATTAAACTCTTGCATTAAAAGTATCCATCGAATTAATCTTAGTTTCACATCCTTCTTTTCTGTTAGATACTTAATAGCAGAATGTTCTATATGCACTATACATTTAGCCTCGATCAAATAAGATCTAAATTTATATAAAGTAAATACAATAGCTAATAGCTCTCTTTTATTAGTGGTGTAATTAATTTGAGCATCATTAAGAGTTTCATTAGCATAGTATATCATTTTGAAAACTTTGTCATGTCTTTGCCCTAAATCAGCTCCAATCGCATAATCACTAGCATCATAACTTAATTCAAATGATTTCTCCCAATCAGGTGAAACTATAATAGCAGCAATGATTAATTTTTCTTTTAGTAATTCAAAGGCTTTAATGCATTCTTCATTAAAATCAAATTTTACTTCTTTTTTTTAAAAGATAACACAAAGGCTTAATAATTTTTGAAAACTCTTTAATAAAATGCATGTAGAAACTAGCATGTCATAAAAGCTTCTAACCCCTCTCATAGTAGTAGAAGGTGGTAATTTCTCAATAATCTGAATTTTTGCCAAGTACAATTCCTCTTGAAATTTTATGCCCAAGTATAATTCCTCTTGAAGCCATAAATTGATATTTCTGCCAATTTAATACTAATTTTTTTTCTTCATAGAGTTTCATAACTTTTTCTAAATTATTTAAACATATTTCAAATGAAGATTCAAAAACTGAAAAAATCATCCACAAACACTTCCATACCGTTCTCAATTAAATTACAGAAAATTGACATCATACATCTTTGAAATGTTGCAGGTGCATTACATAATCTAAATGACATTCTTCGAAAGCAAATGTATCATACGAGCTAGTAAATGTATTCTTTTCTTGATCCTCACGAGCAATAGGTATTTGATGATAGCAAGTATATCATCTGAAAAGCAATAAAACTTGTTTCCAGCTAATCTATCCGACATTTGGTCTAAAATAGGTAAAGGAAAGTGATCTTTCCTAGGGCGGCATTTAATTTTCTATAATTAATGCAAATACGCAATCCAGTGACTTGTCTTGTAGGCATTAATTCATTTTTCTTATTTACTTCAACTGTCACCCACCTTTCTTTGAAACACAGTGAATTGGACTTACCTAAGCACTATATTAAATAAGATATATTATTCCAGCGTCTAACCACTTCAAAATTTCTTTCTTAACACTTCATTCACCATTGGGTTCAATCTCTATTGAGGATCAGCCTTAGGCTCATGATGTTCATCTAATAGAATTCTATGCATAAAAATCGAAGGACTTATTCCTTTAATATCAACTAAAGTCCATCCAAAGGCTTTTTTTATATCTTTTCATGGTGTCCAACAGTTTTTGCTCTTGTGATTCAATTAAATTTATGGAAATAATTACAGGCAATGTGGATGAATCTTCTAAAAATACATAATTTAAATAGGCAGGTAATATTTTCATTTCAAGATCAGGAGGTTTTATAATGAATGGAATGAGATTTTTATTACCACTTTCTGTAATATCCAACATCTCAAATCTTTTCTGAACATAATCCAACTTCTCATTTTCCATCTCTCATTTTTATCTTCCATTTCATCCTTATTCTAATCTTTCAAATCTTCTTGCTCAAGTTTCTCTTCAAATTTCTTCTTAAAATGCTCATTACTCAGATAATCATGAACGTCCATTTTGAAACATTCATTATCTCATTCTGTTGTTGGATACTTCATGGCTTTTGATATATTGAATGTCACCTCTTGTTCATTAAATCTCATAGTTAATTCTCCTTTTTGAACATCTATCACAGTTTTTCCAGTAGCAAGGAATGGTCTTCCCAAAATAATAGGAATTTCTTTATCTTCCACCATATTTAATACAATAAAATCCACCAGAAAGATAAATTTATCAACCTTTGCCAATACATCTTCTATAACTCCTTTAGGATAGGTGATCAAACAATCAACTAATTGAAGAGTTATAGTTGTAGGGGAAATCTCTCCTAAACCTAACCTTTTAAAAATTGATGGAGGCATGAGGTTAATACTGGCTCACAAATCACATAAGTCTCTTCCAAAAAATCGTTCACCAATAGTACAAGGTATAGTGAAGCTAACAGGATCCTTTATTTTTTTAGAAAGCTTTTTCTGAATAATTGTGCTACACTCCTCACTAAGTGTAACAGTCTCGTTATCTGTAAACTTCCTTTTTATGTTAAGTATATCCTTCATAAACTTCACATAAATTGGCATTTGTTCTAAGGTTTCAACAAACGGAATATTTATAGTCAAAATTTTAAGGATTTCCAAAAATTTTGAAAATAGCTTATCTCTCTATTGTTGTTAAAATCTTTGAGGAAATGGAGGTGGATGCCTTTCTATAGTAATTTTTAATGGTTTAATCCGATATTCCAAATCAGAATATGAATCATTGTTACCCTTTTCAATTTCCACCCTTTCCTTTTCAGACTCAATTTCTTTTTTTACTCTTGTTTCCAAATCCTTTCCACCTCTTAGTTCAATAGC
This sequence comes from Papilionanthe hookeriana x Papilionanthe teres, assembly GCA_022702705.1. Taxonomy (NCBI): domain Eukaryota; kingdom Viridiplantae; phylum Streptophyta; class Magnoliopsida; order Asparagales; family Orchidaceae; genus Papilionanthe; species Papilionanthe hookeriana x Papilionanthe teres. The sequence continues at coordinate 128,962,690 of CM040421.1, read as the reverse complement.
CTTAATTTGCTCTTTATTTTGGTCTTTTGGATTGATTTCGACACTACTAGGAAGAATTCCTGAAGGTATTTTACTAAGAGCAGTGGCAATATGCCCCAATTAATTTTCAATATTTCTAATAGTAGCTCCAAGATTTTGTAATTGATTACCTTGACTTTGTAATTGATTCCCCATATTAAACACTAATTCTTCAATAAACAATTTCTTCTCCTTTACTTGTGAGTTACTGATAAAACCTGGAGGTTAATAAGGTCTATAGTTAGAATTTCCTTGGTTGTTAGAATTTCCCAATGGGTTCACCGAATTATTATTACTCTAATATAAACTAGGGTGATTCTTCCAACCAGGATTTTAATAATTAGAATAAGGATTATTGGTTCAATTATTTATGGCATTCATTGTCTCATAAGATGATTGAGGTTCTAGCATTTGTCCAAATGAATTTTCCTCTAACACAGGTGGTGTTTGAAAATAGTTCATTCCAATTTGATCAATTTTCTTAGATATAGCAACAATAAGAAGACAAAATTGTTATAGCATTAGAATCGTGGATACTAGCTACTCTTTTAGAATTTACTCATTCAGGGGTCTTTTGAAAATTATTACTAGCCATCTTCTCAATTAAAGAATACACTTCATCAAAAGGTTTTTACATTAATGAACCACCAGCAGTAGGATCGATAATAGATCTAAAAGATCTTATTTACCCACTATAAAAAGTTTGAATTATTAACCAGTTTAGTAGAGCATGATGTGGAAATTTTCTAAGGAGATCTTTAAATCTTTCCCAAGCTTCATATATTGATTCCTTTTCCAAGTGTCGAAAATATGTAATATCATTTCTAAGCTTAGATGTTCTCAAAGGTGGGAAATATTTAGCCAAGATATTTTTGAGATAGTTCTCCCCAAGTTCTGATAGATTTAGGTGCTAATGAATTTAACCATGCCTTAGCTTTATCCCTTAAAGAAAAAGGAATAATTTTATGTCTGATGGCGTCAATGGACATTCCATCATAATTAAAAGTAGCACATAATTCTAGAAAACTAGCAAGATGTAAATTAGGATCTTCAGTAGGTGTTCCCCAAAACTGATTATTTTGTATCATCAGGATAATAACAGGTTTAAGCTTAAATGAATTTATAATAACATCAGAATTTTGAATAGTTAAGTGAATTTCATCTGTTATAGGATTAGCATAATCTTTTAAAGGTCTCTATTGATGATCATTTTCAACTCTTTGATTATCTAGGTTGTTTGCCATCTTGTTCAACTTCTTAGATTTTTATTGTTTTCAATTTTTTTTAATAGGACGTTCTAACTTAGGGTCGTAAGGTAATAAACTTTTAGATCCAAAACTACGCATGAACAAATGCAATCAACAAACATAAAATAAGCAATAAAACAATTATAGGTTTTTTAAATCAAACAAATGTTTTTCAAATACTATTAAAGTTAATCGTTACCTTCTTTGACAACGGTGCCAAAAACTTGATGCGATGTTTTTTATTTCAATATATTTTCTTTTAGACACCAGAATACAAATGCAAGTATATGTATCACACAAATAATATAAAGCTCTATTGGAGTTCTTGTTATCAATCTCATGAGGAAGGTACAACTTATGACAGTAGTAATAAAACACAATGTTTAAACTTTATAAAACCTACAGGTGAAAAGCACAAGTTGATAATATTTGAATATGCTAATGTATCTAAATTTACCAAACTATTTTCTTAACTTCAATGTAAATTTACTGATTTTAAACAATGCTTTATTATTTTAATAATGAAAGATTCAAATTTTGAGAAATCATAGTTCCTCTTGCAAAGAGTTAATGGTTAGTGAAAGATTTAGATTGTTAGAAATTCTATTGTGCCAAAAAAGAGCATTTCTATTCTTTACCCCTTATCGAGTGCATAAAGAACATTGGCTAATCCTATATTTGGTCTCTAAATCCATGGTTAGGTTGAGAGGATATTGGCTCCCACTCCAAAGCTCCCACTTCCCTCTCCCTTGAGAGCTAACTCTCGCTTTAGTTTACAAACACTAGGACCGAATTGAGGATTTTATTCTGTCACCCTTAAAATCTCTAACTCTACGCCCAACAAAGTATATTTCTCTATTCATTTGCACTCAACCCTATGGACTACATTCTCATCCATAGAATTGAATGTAATCTCCTCTTTGTTGTGGAACCCATAGTCCTTTCGGATCTTATGTTTCACAACAAATTTTAACATTTCAATTAACAAAATCTAAAAGTAAATGAAGAAAATTTTTTTAAAGCATCACAAGTATTTAAAATTTAAAAGACATATCCAATTCATCTCTTCATTTCACCATATCTCGTTACAAGAAGAAAGACTAAGAAATCTACTCAAAATTCATAAGCAAGATACAAGAAAGCATGGATTTTATATTTGAAAGAAAGTTCATAGAAAACTCAACTTATCTGTAACACTTCCACAATGTAAATCCTTTGAAGTTCCTTTAATTCTCTTTCTCTTCTTACAACAACACTCAAAACTCACTCCAAACAACTCGATAAGACTCTACAGACACTCTACAGTGACTCTTCACTATTTTCCACTCACACCCACGCCTAACACACTTAAACCAACAACTCCTTCCTTATTATTTGGCGGTTTTAGCCTTCTAATATAGAGTAGGGATCAGTTTCCCAAGAGATGCTTCAAGCAACCCTCAAAAAAGCGTCTGAATATGCCAAATCTATAATGAAATTACGTGTAATTGTCCTAGGCAATGTTGGTGCTGGACTTGGGCACTGTCAGTGCCCAACTGTAATTTTAGTCTGAATTTTCTGTTAAATGGCATCGTTGGCACCCAGACTGGTGCTGTCGGCGCCCAGACCCTATTTTCCAAAAAGCACCTCATTTGACTTCATATTTCATCCTTTTTCTTTATTTTTCTCCAAATGCCTAAATTATCATATCTGCAAGAAAACGTGAAAAATACCCTTCTTTAAAGTGCAATATCACAAAAAATGTGTACACAATATAGGTGAAAAATCGAACATTTGTTTTGGTGCATCAGTAGACCGTTGATACTTTATACCCTGGTCTTAGACAAATCCCTCAGAGCTTTGTTAGTGCAATTCAATGATGAGGGTAAATAAAATGCACTCTATTGCCTGAGTCGACGTCTAATACCTGCGGAGGTAAAGTATCCTCCTATTAAGAACATTGTCTAGCTTTGCTTTTCACCGCTCAGAAGCTTAGACACTACATGTTGTCTCATAAGGTCAACCTAATTTTGAAAGTTAATTCATTGCATTATTTGAAGACCTGACCAACACATTTCAAACGTCTAGCAAGATGGTCGATGATTTTATTGTAATTTGATATAACTTTTGTTCCCCTTCGTGCTATCAAAGGGCAGATTCTCTCAGACTTCCTTGCAGCGCTCCCACCACTAGCTGGTTCCCCTCTCAATGATGACCTACCAAACGAGCAGATAACGCAAGTTGAACAGCTACTTGCCAAGCATTGGGAGATTTACTTCAATGGAGCTTCATCAGCTAGAAAAGACAAAGGACAGCAAAGGGTGATACCAAGCAAAGAAGGAATTGGTTTGATCTTCATTGCACCAAATCAGGAAATGCTAAGGATTTCCTACCACCTGACAGAGCCGTGTACTAACAATGAAGCAGATTATGAAGCACTAATAACGAGATTGGAATTGGCAATATTAATGGAAATAATGGATATTGCCATTTATGGTGACTCCCAACTTGTTATTCAAAAAGTGGCAGGACAATACAAGATTCTGAAGCCAAGTTTGGAAGAATACCATCGGTATGCAATGAAACAGTTTGAAAAGATTCCCAGTGTGACGATCTATAGGACTCCTCAAGTAGTCAATGCCCATGTGGACGCTATAATTAAGCTTGCAAAAGAGTTGGCTTGTCCAGCCAAAGATTCTATAGACATTATAGTACGTGAACGTCAAGTTTTGTCGCAAATCGACCTTGATAGTTTACACAAGCTCTAAAAGAAAGAGATAGCAGCTAAAGTGATAGATGATACAGAGGATTGGTGTCAACTATTCGTAGAATATTTGCAAACAGGAAAACTGCTAGAAGACAAGTCAGTAGAGCATCATATTCAGAAATGAGCAATGTTATATGCCTTAATCAACAACATTCTGTATAGAATATCGTTCGATCAAATGTGGTAAAGATATCTGAGTAGAATAGAAGCACAAAATATTGCCAAAGCAGTGCATGTTGGATTGTGTGGAGCTTACCAGTCAAGGCCAATAATGAAGAAGAAGATCAAGAGACTTGAATACTACTGGTCAGCAATGATGACAGATTGTATGGAAACAGCTATAAAATGTCATCAGTTCCAGGTTCATGGAGTGGTTATGCACCAACCTCCAAATGTTCTGCACCCCACAATTGCCTCGTGGCCATTCGACTGTTGGGGTATAGATATAGCGGGTCTGATAGACCCTCCAATTTCTAAAGGACATAGATCTATCCTCGCAACGAAAGATTACTTATCCAAATAGGCAGAGGCAATTGCGTTACGAGAAGTCATAGTGCAGCGGGTGCTACAGTTTTTCAAGAATCACTTTGTCTACAGTTCTGGCATATCGTGCAGAATCATTTCTAACAATGGGCCGCTTTTAAGCATAGCAAGATCAACAACTTCGTCAAACGACACAGGATAGACTAAAGGTACTCTACAATCTACTACCCAAAATTGCCTATAAGAGCAAACGGTTTAGCAGGAGCTTTCAACAAGACTCTTGTATAGATTTTGAAGAAGACATTGGATGACAAAAAAAGTGGATGGAACAAGAAATTAGTAGAAGCCTTATAGGCATATAGAACAACTATCAAAAGGGAAGAGATTGCTCGCGCAGTATAATTTGGAACTCTAACAAGCGAAGATGATTCAGGCCCATGATAAATTGGTCTGCCTGAGGATTTTCAAAGTTGGTGACCTTGTTCTCATTCTCAGAAGGCCTATTCTTGTACACCACAAGATAAGTGGAAAATTCGAACCAACGTGGGAGGGACCATTCTCGGTGGAGAAAGTATACTCAAGAGAGTCGTACCAGCCGGTGGATTCACAAGGAGAAAGGGCCATGTTGCCAATTAACAGATGATAATTAAAGTACTATGCAACATGATAAATCCAGAAGATGACATCCGTTTCGAGATAGCTAGACAGCCAGTGTCTGTGACTGTGTCCAACATAAAAGAAATTTTTTAATGAAATAAAAAAAATTTCTATCAAAATAATATGCGCACATTGAAATCTTTTCATTTTAATACTAAACTTCATAAAGTTATATTAAATAAGATAATGACATTTAAAATACACTAAATAATAATTTGTTCTTGTTCTTGTTCGTGCAAAGTACCACCTCACTGACATTTCCCTTATTTTTTGCAGGAAAATGTTAGAAAGAAAGCTGGTTTTTGTGTTTAAATATGGCTTAAATCTAGCGCTAAACGAAGAGAAGGCATCGGAGGGAGGTATGATAAACTTCGACTTAAATTTTTCCCAAGTAAATGTTTTCTATGAGGGCCCCTTAATGAATTTAGTCGACCGCGGGAGGCTCGTGCACCTACGGCTTCGGTCGAATCAGTCATAAAGAGGTAGAAGAGACGTCGAAGCAGAAAGATACTGAAAAATTTACAGATTCATACCTCCCGGCAGTAAGGAATAAGCATGTACCGTCAATGATCACTATGACAGAAGGAGATCTAGTTACTGTTGCCACAGAGGGAGTTCCAGACATGCTACTAAGGCGCACTGAAAGAAGAAATGCCAAACGCCGCAAGCGCCGAGCCTTGGACAGGCTTGAGAGGAGACAAACTAAGTGGACAACCATAGAGCTTGCATCAATTTCTGAGGACGAATATTATGATCCAGAAATGAAAGAAACCTCTGCCAGTCTTCCTGTTACAGAAACTGAGCCAAAGTTTACTATAGAGCCCATCCCATCATGGGACGCACTTGAGGAGATTTTCACTGGGTGTCTGATTTGCAGCTCAGGTTTATTCAGGCAGCCGTCAGCTATGGGGACATTTTCAGAGTGCCCAGATTGCAATGTCTTGCATCTAGAGGAATATTGAACTTTTGAGGCATACACAGCTACCTTAATGCTGATAAGGAGCAAGGAACACCCTGAATTGAAGCCATACGTACCACAATTTGTGGAGCCTCGATGACAGCAGGGAGTCTCAGATTATGTAATGACAAAAATACAAAGAGTTAAAAGGACAGAGTTAGAACATTATAAGGAGATCCATGGAAGGTTTGTCAACATCCTGGAAGGATTGGAACTGTATACTAATGTTTTCTCAAGAAGTGATGAAGAAAAGTTTTTGGATTGCGTCTTCAGTCTCAGAGACTTGGGCTAGGCTGGCCACCTGAGGGAAATAACCTACTCAGAGTTGTAGAAATGGTAAAGAGGGAAGGGTAGGATCATGATTCAGTGTGGTTGCAGCTACAACTTTGTGATGAACAGACAAGGAAACTTATCAGGGATTTTGTAAAATGATGAAGTTGACCCCAAGCCATCCCCAATAAAGAAAATGATCAAGAGATGGTGGAGTGGCCCATATTGCCTCTAGACTGTATTTCGAACAACTGTATCATTAAAATATATGAGGAAGGGGATTACATCTCACCTCATGTTAACCACCATGATTTCATCAGGTCGTTCTGCATGGAATCATTCTTTACTGAGAGCAATATTCTCTTTGGAAGGGAGATACAGATTGTCGATCCTAGAGAGTTCATAGGCTCAGTGGAGATTCCAATACCAGTTGGATCAATTTTGGTCTTGAAAGGAAATGGAGCAGATTTGGCGAAGCACTGCATACCTGCAGTTGCAAAGCGTAGAGTTTCAGTTATCTCTCACAAGATGGATGAAGATAAAGCACCATACGGATACGAGAAGAACTCAGACTTGGAGGGTCTCTGACCACTAGAGTTGTGACATAGCTGTACCTCTAAGTGTAGGCAAGGGGACTTTCATTCCGGAGTGAAGCTTAGGAGGTTAGCTTGATCAAAGGGCAACCTAGAAGGACATGCACTCACTACTCTTTGGAGACATCATTCAGTATATGATCTTTTCAGTTGCTACTCAGATGTATTTCTGATATTTTGATGCTTTTTAGCATACAATCAATTGTACTACATTTCAACAAGAAGTTAATGAAGATATTTTGTCACAAATCAGAGTGTGTTCTTGAAATGTACTTCAAATTGTGCTATGGATGAAAAGCCGCACGACCATGTATTGGTTCCAAAATATAACGAAGAAAGAACGATATAAAAAGAAAGAAAACTTAAAAAATCAAAATAAATTATGAAAATGAAATTAGAATCAATGATGGAAATCAAATCTAAGAAAACTGAAATAAAAGAAATTCTTTTAAGAAAAGTAATATAAAAATTGAAAAGAAAACAAAACGAACATAAGAGAAGCAAATACATATAGGTTCTTCCACCGTCTTGAGTTCCTTGCTAGTTGCACGAATCTGAGTTATTTGTACACCTCGTGAATCCTACATTCAAATTTCCATAAATTTCCACAAATTTCTATAAATCTCCACAAATTTCCATAAATCTCCAAAAATTTCTCTAAATCTCCACAAATTTCCATAAATCTTCACAAATCCTAATAAATCTCACAAATTTTCCACTCTCATTAAATTCCAAGATCGGTGCAAGGTCGTCCATTTCCTTCTAAATATTCCATTAATTTCCACCGTCCCTCCCCATAGGTTTTCCATCCTCCATAAATTCTAGGATCGGTGCAAGGTCATCTGATTCCTTCAAAATGTTTTATAAATTTTCACATCCATGTCCATAAGTTTTCCATCCTCCATAAATTCCAAGATCAGTGCAAGGTCGTCTTTTTCCTTCAAAATATTCCATAAATTTCCACGTCCCTCTCCATAAGTTTTCCATCCTCCATAAATTCCAGAGTCGGTGCATGGTCGTCTGGCACCTTAAAATTACACAAATTCTCTTCAAGATCGGTATCTAAATTCTGACTCTCATTTTTCGAGTCTGGTTACTAAATTCCAGTTCTCATCATTTGGGGTCAGCACCTAAATTCTGATTCCTAACTTTCGACGTCGATACCTAAATTCTACACTCCTTTCGTGCTTGGTCAAGTTCGAACCTGCCCACAAAATTAAAATTCTCATATCAAAGTAAAATTTAAAAAAATCAAAATTCCATAAAATCAAATTTTCATAAATTTAAAGATGAAAATCAAATTCAAATTCGGAATCAAATCAAAATTTAAATTAAAATCCAAAATCTGAATCTGAAATCAAATTCCAATTCAAAATTTTGAAATTGAATTGGATCAGACCCCCTTTCAAAATGTGCAAGTTTGAATTCACAGCTACATTTAGAAGGACTTCACCTGCTTTCCCCATTGAGAGTTCCAGGGTTTGAAGGTTTTTACCAGATATTCTCCAGTGGACACTTTCTCGTTGATCCTACGTCTTGTTTTGAGTTAGTTGGCTCGGACAGTTGTGTTGGTCCTATTGATCTTATCAGCCAACATCAATACGTACGGTGTGCTTGTCCGGCACACCACACCTTTTGGGGGTCCATTTGTTGATCTCACTTTTGTTGAGGTCTAGTCTTTCTTCCTTAGAAGCCTAGGATCTAGCCATAAGACTCTCCTGTTGACTATCCTAGAGGACCAGTGATGGAACCCTCCCCCCTTAGAAAGTCAAAATGCTTGTTTGCTTCACATGGAGTTTCTTATGCTTAAGGATAACCTCTATCACTTACTAGGATGAAGATAAGCATAAGGAAGCTCAAGAGGAGTCCCTTATAGGATGGTTAAGCCTTAAGGGAAACCCTGGGTGTTCTGATCAAGGTTAAGCTACCTACACTACACTTATGCTCACTACCCCGAACTCTAAACTAAACTTCCTCAAACTTGATTCCCTAATCTTTTGGAAACTCACGTGGGTGGTTCCCCAAGCTCTTAGCCCTAGGCTAGGGTATGGCTAGGACCAACACATGGAGGGTTCAAAATGGGATTTCCCTTGGTCAATGGCTCAAATAGGTTGGTATCACCATTGACATCCTCAATTAACCCCAATTTCACCAAAATTTCCATCTTAACCCTCAAATTCTACCAAATTAGCTAAAGTGCCCCTATAACCTAATTTTTCCCAAAATTCTAAAAAATTGTCCAAATTCTCAAATTCTCTCTAGAAATTAATCTAAAATGTTCTTCACCACTAAAATTGACCAAAATACTCCAAATTGACCAAAATTCCCAAATAGCTGAAAAATTAGCCAAAATAACCATAATACCCCTCATGACTCATAAAATTTAAAAATTTCCAAAATCTCCATCTCAAAATCAATTTGAAACCATCAAATGAGCCCAATTTGACCAAATTGACTCAATTTGACCAAAATCACCAAATTGCCTCTAAAGGCCCAAAATACCCAAATCACTCATAATGTCCACAAATTGACCCCAATTTTACCCAATTTCAATTCTAAAACAAAAATTCATCATGTCCAGTCTCAATATAAACCAAATCCAAATCCAATTGAACCAATTTTCAAACCCAATTTCAAGCCAAAATCAAAATCTCCCATTTGACGATTTGATCAAATTCCCCCAAATTGAACCCCATGACCAAGTCAATATCCTCAATTTTAAATTCCAAAATCTTAATAACACTTCACTAAACCAAATTGATCCATAAATTGATCCAAATATAAACTTAAACTCAACCCAAATCCAACCCATGTCAAAATCCCTAATTTTGCCTAAATTAGCCACATGCCCAAATGTCACCATGTTGAATGATATAACCAAAATTTCCACCAAATTAATGTTCAAAACTCTTTATGACATTCTCTTAATCCATTCCGAACATTAAATTGATCCTAAACCCAACCCTAGCCTAGCCGAAACCCAAGTCTAGCCCACATCCCCTAAAATTGGCCCCAAGCCAAATCCCACCAAATTAACCTCCCAAATCAATTCAAAATCACCCAAATCCTATTCCAAACTCTTCATGTCAATCATCCAAGCCAAATTGATCAATCAATTGGCCCTAAATCAAACCAATACCAAAACTAGCCAATGCATGACCTAAAAGACACAAATTTGAACCCAAGTTCTAAATGTGACCAAACCTAGCCAAACTAACCAAGCCAAGTTCACCACATCCATCTCATAGACCTTAGGGACAGATCTAGACCCACCTAGCCCAACCTGCATGAGCCATGGACCAAGGGTTCCCTAAATTAGGGGATTTCCTTCCTTAAAAGGTTAAACCAAAAGGATCTCTTACCCAATGCCAACACCAGCCATCTTGTTCACCATTAAGGCCTGCTCACTACCTAACCTAAACTCCATTGCCTGAGCACCACCCTAGCCAGCCCGCCTAGTCGCCAGAGGAGCTAAAACTAAAAGCCAGCCCACACTAAATAAAATTAAATTGACCCATCATATGTGTCCAACTCTAGTTGGTCGCTTGCGCCGCTCAACCCTCCACCTCAGCAAGCTGTGGCACCCATTAGCCAGCCCTGAGTTCCACTATGCGGCCATGGCTATAAGTCAACTCTTCACGGCCAAACGGGAGAGTACATAGAACCTTGGGGAAACCTACCAAAATCTCACCAGAGCTTCTCCAGACCTTCTTAAGTGCAGTCCACTGACTCCTAGCCATTTTCCTCATTGTTTATAACTAATTTCCCCACTGAACTTTCAACCAAAACTAGAACAAACTCCACTACACCACCACACTGAACGAAACCCAAATTAACTTTATGCACACCATCTCCAGAGCAAGCGAAGTTGATTCCCCACAGAAGCCCCATCACAGAGCCCCTCTAACCTAGACTTCCATCAAAGCCTCCAAAACGTATGATCGATTTCATACTTGGATAATTCACCAGAGCTCAACAACACTTCCAAGAGATTCATTGGAGTCCTCTGAAGCTTCTCCAAGCAGCTAATTGAGGCCTCACCTCTTGGGCAAAGGAATTGAATTCTTCCCCAAACCGACCTTGTTTTCAATGTTCATGGTGATACACTTGATTTCATACTGTATAAACCATATAGATGTGTTCCTCTAGGCTAGATGCATCTATAGAAAAATACCCAAAGTGTATTGGTTGAGTCTAGCTTGAGATCTTAGGGTTTTAGTGTGGACGGTTCATGGGACACACCAGGTGAAGATGAAAGCCAAGGATCATCTGATCGTGCATGTAATGGATGGATAGCTAAGATTGCGCCAGACACAACTGCAGGGCATAAAGCATAGGTTGACTCAAAAAGTGGTGTCGAATGGGAGCGCGTCGAGTGGTCTTTCAGAGATGCTTAGGATCCAGTCAGCACCGCATGGTCTTTCAGAGCTTCCTAGGATCCACTCTGCGCCACGCTGGATAAATAGAAAAATAGGTATTTTTATATTTATTTAATTCAGTCAGCTTTAAAAATCTATAAAATGGTGTAGAAAAAAAAAGATACCCTGTTTCTCAGTTAATAGAGGAGAACAACGTGGAAATAAATTTGAAGTTATTTGAGCTATATTTAATTTTAAATTAATTAAACATAGTAAATAATCTTTATGTCATAACTTAGCAAAAATATTTTATCATGGCATGAGGTTTGGAGGGCTGAAAGGCTCTGTGGTTAGGGATATTCCCTAATTTTTCCAAGACCAGTAGCTAGGGTTCCTTAATTTTCAAGTTAATCCCCTCAGGTTTGGTTTAAAAATTATAATAATTAAAATATAAATTAGAAAAATGCAAAACTTATTTTTGGTAGGTTCACTATGGTTAGAAGACTCTAGGAAAAATATCAAATGGATTTAAATAATTAAAAATGACATTAATGGTAATTAACCTATTAAAATTTTTTAAAAAATTAAATAATTAAAATCTAAATGAAAAAATTATACAAATCATCCCACACTGTGAATAATGAATAACTGAGCTCCCCATATAAATTTAGAGTCAATTGGAATTAATTTACCCACTAAAATGGATTTTTCAAGTAAAATGGTAATTTTTTGCATAAAAAATTATAATAATTAAAATATAAGTCAAAAAAATTACAAAATTGGTTTTGGGAGCTCCTAGTGACCAGGGAAACTTAAGAAAGATAAATTTGGTATTAAAATAAACATTTTATCTTTAAGCTTATTTTTAATATTTAAATAACTAAAAATATTTAAAAATCATTACAAATCATAAAACCTACTAAAATGTAAATATTCACCCAAAATATCACATTTGGTCTCCTGAATACTTGGGGGCAATTAAAACAACTTTACTCACTTTCTAAATAAATATATTAATTTTTAAATGCTTAAATTGGATTTTCTAATTTTTCACCAAAATAATATTAGTAATTAAAATATAAATAAAAAAATTGAAATTTAGTTCTCTAGGTTCCTTAACCTCATAGGGATTTAACAAAAATATAAAACTTAATTTTTAATTTAAAGAATATTTCATACTTAATTAATACTCAAAACCAACAAATAATTCTAATAATCAAAATAAAACTTAAAAAAATCATAAAAATTGGTCTAGGAGGTCCATTGGCCAAGTGAAATCTCCAATAATTTTCTTAAGGACAGATAATTTGTTTTGGTTAAGTTATTGAATTAACTTTGAAAATCCTTATTTTTGCATTTAAATAATTATGAAAATAATATAAATTCAGAAAAATCACATTTTCTCCTTTGATATTTTAATTAACCCGTAAGTGGGGTAACATAAAAATTTTAAAGTCATTTGAATTAAAATTAATGAATTATGAAGTGATAAAACCATTAAGGGCAAGATTATAATTATAAAATTTAAGAATTAGTTAATATTTAGGCATAATCAAAGTGTAATTGGGTAATGAATGATCATAAATTGACTTGCCTAGATGATTAAAACATAAGGGATTAAGTGGTAGAAATTAATTTCTCACTTTTCTACAACGAGGGTAAAATTGTAATTTCCTTAATTGTTATAATTAGAAGATAATTAAATTAGATGATTCTGAAGTGAGGGGTCTGATTTTGGAAGATAGTAACTCACAATTTAGAACCTCTAGTCAATTGTTTAATGCTAATTCAATAGTTCAATGTGAATCAAATAACATATAACTTAACTTTTGTAAAATTGCAAATTTATCCCTTAGGTCTTAAGGGCTTATTAGTGTAGTAGGTTTGATTTAAATGATCTAATGCGGTTTAGAAAAGAAAATATAATTAATTTTAAACATTTTGAAACACTATAAGCCCAACTCTAAATCAAATGACAAAGTTTCTTAGCAAATTAATTAGCCCTTAAGAGCCCTCACTTACATAATTCATAAGTAAAATGTCAATTGATGATTACCCCACCTAACATGAAAATTAAAACATCAAGGTTCACTGCACATAAGCCTATAATGTGGATTACTGACTTAGCAATATAATAAGTTCAAATGAACTCGAGATGACTCAAAAGGTTTGTAAAAAGTCAAGGGTGTTCCTCGGATCTATTCACTAGTCTTCAATATATCTTGGAGGACAACTGGACTTATTATGGTTTGCCAAGGAAAGACATCCTTTACATGAACAAATAGAGACCCACCAAAGTTAGGGCATAGGACTCGGTAGGCACACTTCAAACCTGTACTTCCTTCTTTTCTTTCATGTAATTTTAATCCTCCACAAAATTATACATGCATGCTGTCAATACTGACATTTAAGCTGGAGTGCGAGAAGAGGATTGATACGGTTTTGTAGTTTAATTACGGTACTTTTCATTATTGCACTTTACTTTTAAATACTTTTCATTTTGTGCAAATTATATCAACTTACATGTTAAACTAAAAAAAATTCATTCACGATAAGCAAAAATATAAGACAACTCAAAATTTAATCACAAACAAAACGAATACACAACAATTACAACTAAATTAAAATGTCTCTTTGGATGATCGGGAAACCCTTGGATGTGGCAACTACGGCCGCTAACGAGATGTCCCATGGTCTAGAAGTATTAAATTCATTTATTTGAATTTGGTAAATTCATCTGGACTAAGTGAATCCGAAGAAAATAGTGGTGCCCGAACATGGAACTGTGGTATCCTAACTGGTGTCATTATAATCAACTTAAATTCCCCTCTAATAAGTCATGTGAAATTAAAGTTGACACATTAGAAAACTTAAACTCTGAAACATGATACTTCTTTCAACCTCTTACATTTGACACTTCTAAAACTTAATCTACTGTGACGAGAAACTTGGAGCAAACACCTTAGGCAGCACGATAAGGAAGCACACAGCTCTATGATACACCTAAAATATATAGTATTTTTATATACATTTTTATTACTATTTTCAATGATAGTGCACTTTAATGGAAGGTATTTTGTGTTTTTTCTTGCAAGTATGTTTAAATGGATGAATGTTATGAAAGGAGTAAAAAATGATCAAATTTGGAGCAAAATGAAGAAAAGTGTAAAATGGATATGTGGCGACTAAGCGCCTGAACCTAGAGCTTACACTCTGGAGCCTCGCTGCTAAGCACCCAGGCCTGGAGTTCACACTCTAGGAGCCCTGCGGCTATGCGCCGAGACCTCGCGGTTACGTGCGGCAGTTACATAAGAGGATTTAAATAATTTTTGGTGCCATTTTGATGGGGTGTTTGAGGCATCCTTTGGTACAAACATGGGTAACTTCTGATATGGTATTGTCTCAGTCAAAAATTGGTAAGAATAACATGAGATTATATGGGTGAGAATGTACTCCATATGGTTGAGTGCAAATAAATAGGGAGATATACTTTGATGGGTGTAAAATTAGTTGACTTTAGAGTGACAGGCTAAAGCCCCTAATTTGATTTATTGTTTTATGTCTTGATACGTGATGTAGTCCCATGGCGGAGGGAGAAGAAAAAAATCTAGAGTGATAGCTAGTATGTTTCCTGCCAAGCTCATCTTCAAGACTACTAAAGCATTAGATTAACCTATGTTCTTTATAGCATCTCTAGTAAGGGTAAAGAATATAATTGCTCTTATTTGGCACAACACATTTTAGATACCTCCACAAAAAAATTCCATCACTTCTTACTGATTCATATTAAGGAAAAAGATATTTTTTTGTATTTGCTTCAATATTAAAAATTTAGTTAAAGCAGTTATTTACTTTCATTTCATATTATAAAAATTACCAAAAAGAATCAAATTTTCTTTCTTAGAATATTATCTTTAGTTTAGGAAAGATCTTTCTTAAAAAATAAAAAGTTATTTTTCTAATTCTTTTGTTAAGAACATTTAACATTTTTTCCCGTGGCTTCGAAATCTCAAGGCTTAATCAGAAGGTCTTATATTACTTGATAATGATGTGTATACTTGTATAGAAGCCCATTTATAATAATAACAATTTAAAACTCTTATTTAAATTCATCAAGTTTTTAGTGTCGTTGTAAAGAAAAAGATAACATTTAAAAGGAAATATAAATTCATATATAAAAATTAAGCATAAATATCAGAGATCAAGTTTTTGGCGCCGTTGCCGAGGAAGAATAATTATAAAAAAATAGCATTTTCAGAAAAACTAATTTTTACTTTTTGATGTCTTATTTAAACTTATTAGATTTATTTTAGGAAATTGTTGTGTTGTTTGTATATAAGTTCTTGTTTGTGTGATTTTATTATATTTTATTGTGACTTATAATAGTGTATGCATAGTTCAAGTTCTGAAAAACTTGTACCTTACAATTTAGAATTGGAAAAAACTATTAGAAAAATTAGAAAAATTAAAAACACAGGAAAAACAAAAATATTCAAGAAATGGCAAATCAAGATAATCAAAATGCTGAAATCCTTGAAGAATTTAGACCTTTAAGAGATTATGCTAACCCTACAGTAGATGAACTTCATGGTAGTATTCAAAAATCTTGTTGTATCAGCTAATTCATTGGAACTTAAACCTGATATTATCCGAATGGTATCTAATAATCTGTTTTGGGGAGCACCAACTGAGGATCCAAATTTACATCTTGCAAATTTTCTAGAATTGTGTGTTATATTTAAATATGATGGTGTTTCGGATGATGCTATAAGACTTAGACTTAATATATGGTTAAATTCGTTAGCACTTGGATCTATCAGAACTTAGGGTGATTTAGTGCAAAAATTTCTTGCTAAATATTTTCCACAATCAATGACTGCAAATCTTATAAATGATATTACATCTTTTTTTCAGTTTGAAGGGGAATCAATATATGATGCATTGGAACATTTTAAATCATCTCCTGAGTAAGTGTACATATCATTCGATGCCAGATTGGTTAATAATTCAAACTTTTTATAACAGATTAGTTGGATCTCTTAGATCTATTATCAATGCTGCTGCTGGTGATTCATTGATGTCAAAAAAATTTAATGATGCTTATGCTTTAACTGAAGAAATGGCTACTAATAATTTTCAATTGCCTACTGAGAGGGTAAATCCTAAGAAGGGAGCCAATATTCATGAATATGATGCTTTTACAACGTTAGCAAATCAAGTTACTGCAATTTCAAGGAAGATAGACCAATTTGGAATGAATTCTTCTCAAAAATTTCAATAATTAAAGAAAATTCATTAGGCCAAATGGTAGATTCTCAAACATCATTAGGAATTTTGAATGCCATAAACAAGAATAATAACCCATATTCCAATTATTATAACCCATGTTAGAAGAACCATCCAAACTTTAACTGGAATAACAATTATCCGTGTAGTAGTAATCAGCAATGGGGAACAACCAAGTAAAACAATTGAGGAATTAAAATAAACAAGGTAATAATAATTATAGACCTACTTTTCCTCCAGGTTTTAACAGTACATTGCAATTTAAGGAGAAGAAGTTGTCTATAGAAGAAGTGGTGTTACAAATGAGAAATCAATTGCAAAGTCTAGAAGCTAAAATTAGAAATATTGAGAATCAATTGGGAAAAATAACCAATTTATTAAGTAGCAGATTTGAAGGAACAATTCCTAGTAATACAGAGATAAATCCAAGAGATAAAAATAAAGAGCAAGTAAAAGCTGTTCAACTAAGAAGTGGAAGAGAGTTGATAGGTAGAGTTCAAAAAGAGATTGAAGTAGAGAGAGAGGAGATTGAAGAACCAAAAGAGGATGCTCCGAAAGGTTTGGAAGGACCTATTTCTCCACCAAAAATTGATTTAGAAAAGCCACCACCACCATTTCCTCAGAGACTTCGACAACAAAAGTTGGATAAGCAATTTTCAAAATTCACAGGTAAAGATGATGAATGTTATAACATATATGAGTGATAGCTATTTTAAAGCAACTTATGTGGAAAAATCTGAAAGTGAAAATTGGAACACGAGCAAGAAGAAGTACAATAATCTAATGATTTTAATAAAGAAGATTTAAACTATATTCAAGAAAGTTTTGAAGCTTTGGACATGAAAAAGAAAGATGAATCTTTTAGTCCATCAAATGAAAAACCTTCTGAACTTGAAATAAAGTTACTTCCTATGCATTTAAAATATGCCTTTTTAGGAAATTCCTCAACTTTGCCCGGTATAATTTCCTCAAATTAACTGTAGAAGAAGAACAGTGTTTGCTTGGAACTTTAAAGAAATATAAGAAAGTCTTTGGATGGATAATAGATGATATTAAAGGAATTAATCCTTCAATTTGTATGCAAAAAATCCTTATGGAAGAGAACTGAAAACCCAGGGCAGATCCTTAAAGAAGATTAAATCCTATTATGAAAGAAGTTGTTAAGAAAGAAATTTTAAAGTGGTTAGATGCTGGAATTATCTACCCTATTACAGATAGTGCATGGCTTAGTCCTATTCACTGTGTTCCTAAGAAAGGAGGAGTAACTGTGACTATTAATGAAAAGAATAAACTAATACTAACAAGACAAGTTACAGGATGACCAATATACATTCATTATAGAAAATTAAATCTTACCACCAGGAAAAATCACTTTCCTCTACCTTTTCTTGATCAAATGTTGGATAGACTTGCTGGGCATAAATACTTTTGTTTTCTGGATGGATATACTGGCTATCACCAAATAAAAATTGCTCCTGAAGATCAAGTGAAAACAACATTTACCAATTCTAATTGTACATTTGCTTTTAGAAGAATGCCCTTTAGTTTATGTAATGCCCCTGCTACATTTCAAAGATGTATGATGGCAATTTTCTGTGATTTAATCGAAAAAGGAATTGAAGTGTCTATCGATGATTTTTCAGTGTTTGGATTTCATTTGAATCATGTTTAGAACACTTATATAAAGTTCTTAAACACTATTTAGTACTTAATTGGGATAAATGCCAATTTATGGTAGCATGATGGATTTTTTTGGGACATCATCTATCAAAAAACGTATGGAAGTAGACCTTGAAAAAATTCAAGCGATCACTAATTTACCTTGCCCAACAAATGTATGAGAAATTTGGAGTTTTCTAGGACATGTTGGATTCTATAGATGTTATATTAAAGACTTTTCAAAAAATTGCTAAGCCTCTATGTCAGTTATTAAAAAATATAAAATTTTTAATTTTAATGAAGAATGCATAAGAGCTTTTGAGTTGTTAAAATAGAAATTAATAACTGCTCTAATCATTGTTTCACCAGATTTGGGAAAACCTTATGAATTAATGTGTGATGCAAGTGATTATGTTATTGAAGCTTTTTTGGGACGAAAACATGATAAAATTTTCAAAGTGATCTACTATGCTAGTATAACTCTCAATGAAGCTCAAATTAATTATACCACAATTGAAAATAAGGTATTAGCTATAGTATATTCTGAGAAATTCATATCGTATTTAATTGGAATAAAATGTGTTGTGTATATTGACCATTCTGCTATTAAATATTTAATGAATAAGAAGGATGAAAAACCAAGACTAATACGATGGATTCTTCTTTTACAAGAATTTGACTTCGAAATAGTAGATAAGAAGGGTGTAATAATTATATTGATGATCATCTGTTCAAGCTTGAAAATGAAAAATCTCTTTATTCTGACGAAGAAATTAATGAACATCTTCCTGATGAAAAATTGCTCACTATTAATGAGTGGCGTGTTCCATGGTATTTCGATATTGCGAACTTAATTGTTAGTGATATTATACTCTATGTTTTGACATACCAACCGAGGAAGAAATTTTTATCTGAAGCTAAGATTTATTTTTGGGATGACCCGCTTTTATATAAATAAGGAAAGGATCTAATTATTCAAAGATTTGTACCATTAAATGAGACTTATTAAATTATTTAAAAATGTCATGATTCTGATTTTGGCGTACATTTTGATGTTGATAAAACTGCATATAAAATTCTACAATCTGGATTTTATTAGCCTACAATTTTTAAGGATGTAAATACTTATATTAAAAATTGTGATCGATGTCAGCGTGTAGGCAAAATTTCTAAAAGAAATGAGATTCCCCTCAATTATATGTTCAAGGTTGAAATATTTAACGTTTGGGGATTAGATTTCATAGGACCATTTATACCATCTTTTGGAAATTTATACATATTGTTAGCATTAGACTATGTATCTAAATTGATAAAAGTTGTTGCTTTAGCTCGATGTGATGCTCAAAGTGTAGCAAAACTTTTAAGAAAGAACATATTTTGTAGATTTGGAATGCCAAGAGTAATCATAGCTGATGGGGGAAGTCATTTAACAATGAAATTATCAAGAAATTAGTAAAGAAATATCATATCAACCAAAAAATTTCTACTGCTTATCATTCTCAGACAAGTGGCTTGGTTGAATTACCCAATCGTGAAATTAAAAAAAATTTAAAAAATCCGTTAATCCCAACAAAAAGGATTGGTCAATCAAATTGTATTTTGCTTTATGGGCTTATGGGACTGCATATAAAACTCTGGCTGCGGACTTTTTATATTACAAGAACTTATGAACTCAAATTTATATATATTTATAATGATTTTGTAAAGTCCAAACATTCAACGCAAGTATACGTATCGTATCAAGTAAAACAGGGCTCTAATGGTGTCTTGGCCATCGATCCCACAGGGAGGGCACGATTCTTACAATAGATAATGTAATACTGAAATCCAATACTCAAATTGCAATTAAAGTTTAATGTTTACTTCTACTAACAGAATGTAGAAAATAGTAACAATTAAGCAAACTACAATTACTTCTAATATCTTTAAAATAGAATTAACTAACAGACACACAATAAGCTATGTATTTGAAAGGTATTCAAATATAAGAAAAGTATCTTTCTTCTTGCAATGAGTATATGATGTGTGAATGATATGGAATGATTATTTATGGTATTGTGCCAAATAGGAGCATAAATGTTTCTTTACCCTCAAAAGAGTACCCCCTCTTCCAAGCATGAAAAGAACATTGACATATCTTAAGTTCAGTCACTAAATCTAAGGCTAGGCTGGGAGGATACCGGTTGTCACTATGGAGCTCCCACTCACCCTTCACTTGAAGGCTAACCTTCGAGTTTAGTTACCAATCTTAGGACCAAATTGGGGATCTCAGCCTATCACCCTAAAACGTCCAATTTGAAGTCCATCAAAACATATTTCCCTATTTATTTATAGTTAATTCCCATGAACTACGTAATTCATCCATGGGCATTGAATAGATTCTTCATTATTGTTGTAGGACACTAAATCCTTTCAGAGTTTATGTACAATAATAGATTTTAACAACTTGATTGGCCAGATTGAAAAGTAAATTAAGTTCAAAATGAAAAACCATCGTAATTTCTTCAATACTTAAAAAGCACTTCAAATCCACATCATCACATCATCACATCTCTATGCAAGAAGAAAGACAAAGGAGACTACTCAGATTCATAGAGAAGACAAAATAAAACATGGATTTTATATATATAAAAAAGTCATACAAACCACAAAAGAAAATACAACTTATCTCTTTCTCTTCCCCAATACAAATCCCTTGAAGTTCCTTTATATCCTTTTCTCTCTTCTTTGCAACACTCAATTCCCACTTTAGAACCGAAAGGAAGAAGCAATCTCTCACTTTACTCCTTCTCCTTCACTCCTTAGAGAAGAATCCCTCTCAAATCCTCACTTCTACTCTCTTCTCTTCTAAGCCCTAACACTCAACACACACTCTCCCTCTCTAGAACCACACTAGAACTCCAGAACACACACTATTTTTCATCAAAAAATAGTTACTTATAAGTTAGAAATGAAATCCCAAGAGTTTCCTTAGGCATCCCTTCAAAAAGTCCCCAAAACTCTTCAAATTTGAAATCCACCGACATTGGGCCCCGGAGGCGCCCGATAGGGTGCCGGCGGTGCTCTACCATCCAAATTTCTTCTGAACTCTCGGGAAAATGGCGCTGGCAGCGCCAGAAGCTGATTTCCTCCTTTTTGCTCCTTTTTGCTCATAATTCGTTCCTTTTCGCTTCTTTTTTCTCCAATCACCTAAAATCATCATACCTGTAACAAATCATGAAAAATACCTTTCTTTAAAGTGCAATATCACCAAAAAATGGGTAAAATTATATAGCAAAAATAGTATATATTTTTGATGCATCAAACTCCTATAAGAATGTCCCGATATAGGCTAATTTTTGGGAAAGCTTTTCATTTACCAATTGAAGTTGAGCATTAAGCATATTGGGCTATTAAATAGTTTAATTATAATTTAAAAGATGTTGGTGAGAAAAGATTATTGCAATTAAATGAGCTTGAAGAGATAAGGAATGAATCATATGAAAGTGCTAAGATATATAAAGAAAAGATGAAGATGTGGCATGATCGTAGGATTCTGACTAAAAATATTGAGCCAGGACAACAAGTTTTGCTATATAATGTCAGATTAAGATTATTTGTTGAAAAACCTAAGTCCAGGTGGATGGGCCCATTTATTATAATAAAATTTTATCCCTATGGAGCTGTGGATATTAAAGATTCTAAGATTGAGAAAATATTTAAAGTGCATGGTCATAGACTGAAACCATATTTCTTAGTAGATCAACATAAACTTGATGATATTATCAGGTTTGGTCACCCAGAATAAGCACTGGGTATGTCGGGCTGACAACTTAAAACCAAACACTTTGTGGGAGGCAACCCATAGTTATCGGTGTGCTTTGTTTTGAGTTTGTTTTGTGTGTTTACTGTTTGGTTTGAAGTAAGAATTATGTGGTAGTATCTTGATTGTACTATGTTAGTGGAGATTAATGAAACTGTAATTGATAAATTGGATGAGTTAATATGATTATTTGGAAGTTTAGCAGACCTATGATAAAATGAGCACTGGCGGCTAAGCGCTAGCAGTTGGAGCTTAGGTGTCGGAGTTATGAAAAACGTGAAAAATGAGTTTCTAGAAGTCCTAATCATGGGGAAGTTATAGTGAACATGATTTAATGGTTTATGAATGTGGGAGGACGGTTCTAGAGCATCTAAAGACTATAAATAGGAACCAGATGAAGACACATTCACCCCATTCCAAATTTTCTACCTAAAAGCCTAAGAGAAGTGTTTAAATTACAAAAATGTCTTCTTGGGAGAGTTAAATTAAGAAGAAAGAAGATGCAACAAGAAAATTCATTAGTCATAGTGCACAAGAGATATATAATGGATATGTAGCCGTTAGTATTCAAGGATTATCAGAGAAGATTACAAAGATTGAGGCTGATGTGACATCAATCGAAGAAAAGGTAAATGAAACTAACACACATTTAGCACATATTGGATGGAAATTTAGTCATACTAGTCATATTGAAGTGGCAGATAAAGTGATGTTTTTGAAGAACAAGTGGATAGAAGAAGATTCAGTAAGAGTTTTCAACCATCACCCATTTTATCAAATTTATATACCAAAAGGTTCAGAAAGAACTAATGGAGGTTTTGGATATGTTCCACCTAATGAAGAATGGAATTAAGTTGTATTATGATGTTATTTAGTATTGTTTTGTTGTTAGGCCTTAGTGTTTTATGGTTAGTCCTTAGTGTTTTATGCATTATTTGTGTTATAAGTTTGTTGTGTTTTAAGTGTTTGTTTTGTGTTATATTTAATGTGTTAAAGAGTGAGTAAATATTGGATCTTATCCAAAACTCTTGGATTAAAGATTAGTAGTTTGTACTTATTTGTTTTTTAGTAAAGAAGTGTATGTTTGTGTGAAACTCGTACTGAATCTATTTTAGTTTTAATACATGATTCCGAAGATAAGAAGAATACAAGGAGAAGTTATACTTATTAAGACCATTTAGGGTTGATCAAATGAGCTTAAGAAAGGATTTAGCAAAAAGTTAAAATTAACGAATTCGCGGGTAAGCACCGAGACCCTGCGCTTACATGTCAGAGCTTTGAGGCTAAGCGCCGAACTTTCATGCTTAGGTGTCAGCTCGTGAAAATCTGTTCACAGGTGTTAAAAACCCGAAAATCACCATTTTTCTTCTCCCCGTCATCTTCTTCATTCGGAGTTCGCGATCGAGAGAGTTAGGGCATCTCCAAATTTGTAATTTTTGAGCTGTTTCAAGCCAAATTTGCTAGATTTAATCTTCTTAAAGTAAGAGCACTACTCTTAAGTAATTTTGTTCTATATTCACAATATAGTTTGAGTGCATTTTGGAGAAATCCAAAAATCACTATTAATGGTGAAAATTTGAGAAAAATCTTTGTAAATTACTTAGATATAGTAGTTTAAGCCTTTAGAAGTTCAGTTTAGTGATTTTAGCTTAATTTTGGAATTTATGGTAATTTTTATGCAAATTTTATAAATGGCACCAAAATGAAGCAAGGCGAGAACCACTTTTAATTCAAACAATTTTGTAAGTACAAAGGCTCAAGATCGTAACTTGCAAGCACTACAATCACTTATATTGATTAAGGAGCGAGGTTTTGATAAGCCCAGTAGTGTGATAGAGGATGTGATCGTTAAAAGACTTTGGGACAAATTTTGCTGTTTCTTGACCGTAGCTATTATTTCCATTGTGCGAGAGTTTTATGCTAATCTCTCTGAAGCAGAAGAAAACTTTGTGATGGTTTGAGGACAGTTAGTTCATTTCACATTCGATGTAATTAACGTGTTTTACCTGTTACTGCATACTACATTATGTTTTTACTCTAATTATAATCCTATGGAGGAGGCATTGGATAAAGTTATTTCTACTTTGACTCATGAAGAGGATTATAGAAGATAACAAATGAAAGAAGAGTTAACTTCCCTGCCTCAATGTTGAGTGCCACCTCTAAGGCATTGCATAATTTTATATCATCCAAACTGATTCCTGATGCACCAAAAATATATACTATTTTTGGTATATAATTTTACCCATTTTTGGTGATATTGCACTTTAAAGAAATGTATTTTTATGATTTGTTGCAAGTATGATGATTTTAAGTGATTGAAGTGAAAAGAAGTAAAAAGGAATGAATTTTATCAAAACAGCTTCTGGCGCCGCCAGCGCCATTTTTCTGAGATCCCCAGAATTAATTGACGATAGAGCGCCACCGGCGCCTAAAGTTGGTGCAATTCAAATTTGAAGAGTTTTGGCGACTTTTTGAAGGGATGCTTAAGGAAACTCTTGAGATTTCGTTTCTAACATATATGTAACTGTTTTTGGACAAAAAAAGTGTAGAGTTTAGGAGGCTTGAGTGTGTTTAGAGTTAGGGTTTGGAAGAGAAGAGTGTAGAAGTGAAGATTTGAGAGGGATTCTTCTCTAAGGAGTGAAGGAGAAAGAGTAAAGTGAGAGATTGCTTCTTCCTTTCCATTCTAAAGAGGGAATTGAGTGTTGCAAAGAAGATAGAAAAGGATTTAAAGGAACTTCAAGGGATTTGCTTGGAGAAGAGAAAGAAATAAGTTGTATTTTCTTTTGTGGTTTGTATGACTGTTCTTTTATATATAAAATCCATGTTTTATTCTTTCTTTTCTATGAATTCTAAGTAGTCTCCTTTGTCTTTCTTCTTGCATAGAGTTTTGATGATGTGATGATGTGGATTTGAAGTGATTTTAAAGTATTGAAGAAATTGTGATGGTTTTTCATTTTGAACTTAATTTACATTTCAATCTTGCCAATTGAATTGTTAAAATCTGTTGTTTTACATTTACTCTGAAAGGATTGAGTGTCCTATAACAATAATGATGAATCCATTCAATGTCCATGAATTAATTGCATAGTTCATGGGAATTGAGTGCAAATAAATAAGGAAATGTGTTTTGATGGGCTTCAAATTGGAGGTTTCAGAGTGACAGGCTGAGATCCCTAATTTGGTCCTAAGATTGGTAACTAAACTCGAAGGTTAGCCTTCAGGTGAAGGGTGAGTGGGAGCTCCGTAGTGACAGCCGGTATCCTCGCAGCCTAGCCTTATATTTAGTGACTAAACTTAGGATATGTCAATGTTCTTTTCATGCTTGGAAGAGGGGGTACTCTTTTGAGGGTAAAGAAACATTTATGCTACTTTTTGGCACAATACAATAAATTATCATTCCATATCATTCACCCATCATATACTCATTGCAAGAGGAAAGACACTTTTCATATATATCAAAACCTTTCAAATACAAAGCTTAGTGTGTCTGTTAATTCTATTTTAAAGGTATTAGAAATAATTGTGGTTTGCTTAAATGTTACTATTTTCTGCATCTTGTTAGTAGAAGTAAACTTAAACTTTAATTGTGATTTGAGTACAGGATTTTAGTATTACGCTATATATTATAAGGAACATGCCTTCCCTATGGGATCGATAACCAGAACTCCATTAGAGCCTTGTATTACTAGATACGATACGTATACTTACGTTGAAGTTTAGACTTTACAAAAATCATTATAAATATATATAAATTTGGGTTCATAAGTTCTTTCATAATATAAAGTCCGCCGCACCAAATTTTTGGCGCCGTTGCCGGGGAAGGTATAAACGGTATCTATTGATAATATAGTAACAGAAAACCTTTACTTTGTAGTGTGTAATTGTGTTTGTTTGCTTTATAAAGTATTTGTATGATTTTATATGCGTCGTAGTGGATCTATAGGTTTAGTACCTTATGATTCGGAGTTAGAGCATATTGTTAGAAAAATTTAAAAATGACAAAAACAAACTGAGAATCCTTGCGAAATGGCGAATAATCAAGATAATCAGAGAAATAATATTGGAAATTTGCTAAGACCTTTAAGAGATTATGCTAACCTAACAGCAGATGAAATTCATTGATTTCATCTGACTATTCAAAATCCTGATGTTGTTGCTAATTCATTTGAGCTTAAACCTACTGTTATCCAAATGGTATGTCGGCATATTTTTTAGGTTATGTGTTATATTTTGAAAAAGGGGTCGCCTACAGAAATTATCGGCGGATTTTCATATTTTAAATTTAATTTAAATATATATATAGTTTAAAAGATAATATTTGATTTTGAAAGTAATTTTAAGTTTAAAAGTTTTAAGATATGAAATCAAACCGATCTCACATCCCAAATAGTTTAAATAAACGAGCACCGCACCACAAACCGTGTATCTATCCCGAAGAATAGACACACTGCTTGATGATGGGGCTCGATTAAATAAACTAGGAGATTTGTGACATCCATTTGGTCTGCGAACCAATTTTATAAGCCGACAAGTTCCCCAGCTAATGTAAATGAATTAAGCGGTGGTTTATATTACCCGGGTTCTTAAAGTTCCCTATAAGGGCAAGCCCCTATAGTTAATTACATCTTAAATGACGGGAATCATTTAAGAAAACTCTCGATAATGATCAGTAGTTTTGCTCTCAAGAATTTCAAAGTTTAAGGTTTTGAAAGGATTGGATTTTGGAAATTCAAAAGGGAATGACTCAAAATAGGAACATTTTATTTTAGGAGTCCAAAGGAAGAGAAGTACGAGAAGCTGAGGATCCAAGAAGAAATCTTGGCAACTTCCCAAACTATCCTATTGTTTGGCTTCAATTTAGGGATAATCCTAATATTATCTGATATTTCAATCTTTCCAATTTTAGTTAATTAGGACTTATATTTGTATGACATAATCATACAATCAGCCTAGAAGATGTGAGGGTTTATATCGTACCGAACGACTACCTCAGAGTCCAAAGACCGGTTAGGGCTTAATTTACATAACATGATCATGTAAATGCCTAACGAAGAGTTGAGGATTTATGTTGCACTAAGCAAACTACCTCGAAATCCTATGGCTTTGTTGTTTAAATTCCAGGAATGTTTTGCTGAAGTAGACCCGAGTTTTGCTGATGACGATGGCCGTGCTGCCCACCATGCTCCGAGCTCCTTGTTGTTGCAGAGGTTTAGTTTTAGAAGTCATAAATCAGAAGATGAGAGAAGTGTTTTGGTTTAGAGAAAATCTTAAAATCCAAGTGTTTTTAATATTTTAATTAAAACAAATCTTAAAGTTATTTAAACAGAACCGATTAAGATCCAACGGTTCCGTCATCCCGGCACCGTTATTTTCATCGAATTCACTTAGTCGAGATGAATTTGCTAAACTCAACTGAATTAGTTCCACACCTTCATTTAGACCATGGGAAATCCCGTTAGCAACACGTGGGTTACATCATCCGAGGTATTCCCGATCATTCAAAGAGACGTTTTAATTTAGTTGCAATTGTAGTTTTGTGTTCCGTTTTGTGATTAAATTTTGAGTTGTTTTATATTTTGAAATGTTGTGGCGGTGAATTTTATCTTGTAGTGATTTTTAATTTAGTTTTGGTTTCAGTTTAGGGACTATCCTAAAGGTTTTGGTTTTCGTGCAATAGTTGTTTATCATGCAAGAAAAGTAAAGTGCATTTGCAATAAAGTAAATTGCAATAAAATAAAAGCGTACCTGGAGAGTCTTCCAGTCATCCCAAGCTGCACTTAAAACACATGTTAAGGCATTTAAGTATTTATGGCAATTACCTAGGTAAAGCTAAGGGCAAGGTTTCTGGTTTTCTACCAAGATCATAATCCTATAGCTAGTCATCTCCTATGACGTCTAGTGTTCTTGTGTTTTGGTTTAAGGACGATTTTCTTCATCAAAGAACAATTAAGTTCAATTGTTCTTATAAATATCCTATCATATTAAGGAAGTGCTTAAGACGAGTCTTAAACATCTTTTCAATACCTCTAGGATTGTTTTAAGTCCAAGAGAATTTAATTATACAAGTGAATTAATCATCCAGGAGTTTAAGTTTTGTTATCTTACTCAGTGAATTAGGACATTTGAATATCCTATAAGTGAAGTAACACTTCACTTAATACTCCGTTTAGGAGTTATGACAACAAGAGCTTTTGAGGGCAAATTAATGTTCAAGTGATTTGTGATTTAATTTAATTTTAATTAATGGGTTTAATTTTGGAATAGTGTTCAAGTTGTTTTAGATTTATTTTGAATTCTTTATGTCTTAGGTGATGTTATATTTAATTCAATTTAATTTAATTTAATTTAATTTAATTTAATTTGGTTTAGTTTTAATTTTAATTTAATTTTATTTTTAATTTTAATTTAATTTAGACTTTATTTTAATTTGATTTTATTTTTTTATTTAATTTAATTTAATTTAATATGTTTCAATTTAATTTAATTTAGTTTAATTTAATTCAATTTAATTTAATTTAATTTAATTTTAATTTTAATTTTAATTTTAATTTAATTTTATTTTAATTTTAATTTAATTTTATTTTAATTTTAATTTAATATTTTATTTTAATTTTAATTTAAATGCTTTAATTTTAATTTAATTTAATGATTAAGTCTTTTAGTATTTTAAATCTTGAGTTTGAATTATCATTTTAATTAGGAATTAAATATTATTGAGGTGATTAATTTAGGGATTCTTAAATTAAAGAACAAATGTCTTCTTAATAATATCCCTATTTTAATAATTTCAATTTTTATTAATCTTCCAAATTTCATTAATTAAATGATTAAAGTTTACTCTAATTAATCTTAAAAATGATTGATGGGTCTCTATACTTTAATTATTTAAATTTCAATCATCCAAATCAGATTAGGATCAAATATTTTACTCTCTCATTTTATTAAGCCTAAAGTTTTAATTAAGGGTTAAAATTTTAATTACCATTTTTGCCCTTCAAGCTTAATAATTCCATAACTCACTAAATTGAGCTTAAATGAATTTGAAATTTTTATGTGGCTTCACTCACATGTCAATTAAGACATTAGAGGAGAAAATGTGATTTTTCTGTATTTAATTTATTTATATAATTATTTGTTGTAGAAAATAGGGATTTCCAAGGAAAATTCAATAAGATGACCAAGAGAATTTTTCTATTCTTAAGAAAATTATGGCACACTCCTAATGACCAGAGGACCATTTGGACTAAATTTGGTGATTTTTTGAATTATATTTTGTTTATTAGAATTATTTTGAGTTTTGGAGCATTAATTTATTTTAAAATAAAATTAAAGTTGAAAAATGAATTTTATATTTTTCATAACTCTCTCTGACCTCAAGGAGTCTAGAGAAATAAATTTTATATTTTTCTGATTTTTTTTGTGATTTATTAGAATTATTTTAGTGAAAAGGTTGGAAAATACATTTTTAATATTAAAAATTACATTAAGCCTTTAAAATTCAATATCTTACCCTAGGGACTTAAGAAAAATATTTGGTTTGTTCCTAAATGATTAGAATTCAAAATGTGACATTTTGGTGATTTTTAATATTTTTATAATTTTTATTATTTTTTAATTATTAAAAATATTAAAATAATGATAAAAATCAACTTTTTTAGAAAATTACAATTTTAATTTTCCTAAGTTTCTCTGATATCAGAGAGGCTCCAAAACCATTTTTGTGAATTTTTGAAAAGTATTTTGTGAGTTATGAATTTTTAAAGTTTACTTTTACCCATTTTTGCTTAAAAGGCTTAATCAACCCATTTGGTGGGGTTAACCAAGTGCAATTGGTTTCAAATTTTTATGTGGTGTTCTCCTATCCCTAGAGGACAGTGGAGAATTGTTTTTAAGTTAATTTGATGAATGGTTAACCCTAATTAATTAAAGTTCAATTTTGGGTATTTAGGCTAATTATGGTTGTTCAAAGTGAATTAACTCAAAACTTATTTTTCCTAGGTCCCTCTGGTCACAAACAACATCACCAAATTTTCCTAGAATTTATTCCTCAACATGCTAATTATTGGAATAAAATACTCAAAACAGTAACATGAACTTGAAAAATCAATAACTTCTCATAGGGATGGCCTCTGACCTTGGAAGATTCAGGGAATGTTCCCAAGTTCAGAGGCTTCAAAAGCCCTATAGTCTCATGCCATAGTGAATTTTCAATATGCATGGAGAATTAAAATAATGCAGAGAGTAAATAAATCATTAAAAATAAAATACTTAATGAAATTACTTGATTTCTTTTCCACATTATTCTCCTCTGTTCACTGAGCAAGAGGGTATTTTTATTTTGTTTTTAGGATTTTTCAACACAAAGTTATGGATTTTTGAACTTCTGGGAATTAAATAAATAGAAAAATAGCCTATTTATCTACTTATCCACGCGGCGCCACGTATACCTCGACAGCTCCGAAGCTCCACACGTCGTCTCCTGATTCGGCGCCGCCATCTGACTCAGCCATCCCGGAACCCGCCTTTCACATAAAATCTTCTGGTCCGACGCGATCCGAGCCGTCCATCCGATACATGCGCGATCCAACGGTTCCCAGTCATCGTCTACGACTGGTGCGAACCCGTGACCGTCGACCTTCTAACCCTAATTTCTCACTCGATTCTCAACGGATTTTTGTGTTCTTATGCTCTATGGATTCGTCTTGAAGAGACGAACACATCCATATGGCAAACATGCATTAAAATTGATTCAAATTAAATGGAGAATCTTTGTAAGCTCGAGAAGATGAGTGAGTCCATACCTTTGCTCAGAGAAGTGAAGCTTCGATCTAAGAGTTGTGTCACCTTCGATTGGGTCCAAGCAAGCTCCAGATGAAGTCCCTTGGCCTGGTGAATTGTCTAGGTATGATTTCGACCACAGCCGATCACAAAGCTTGGAGGCCGGGAGCAATGGCCGGCCCGGTGAGGGGGCTTTTACTCGGGAAACTTCTCCTCTTGGTCTGGTGAAGGTGTAGGACTAATCAATTTGGAGATTGGCTCACTGTGGTGAAGTGTCCTGGTTTTGAGCTTGGATTTTAACTCTGAAATTGAGCTCACAGAGAGGAAATGGCAGGGGGATTTCAGTGGGGATCAAGTTCTCTATGTGTAGAGAGTGGTCTGGGATGATTTTGGCAGGGTTTCAATAAGTTTTGGTTCAGCACCTCTCATGGCCGAGAGGAGGTGGTGTTTAAATAGGCATGGCTGGAGGGCTTCCCAGGGGGGTTTGAAAGCGGGGATCAGCTGCTCTAGTGAGGAGAAGAAGAGCTATGCTCGTCCACTCGGGTCGAGACAAGTCGCAAGGGAGAATTGAATTTTTGGCTCACATGGAGCTCTCAGCCATGGTGTTTTCCGGCAGCTCGGTGGCCGGCCGGCCAGGCACTCGGTCACCATCTTGACCAGTGGGGTCGGGGTTGGCAATGGTGCGATCAATCGGAGTTTGACATGTGTAAAGGGGCTGAATTGAAATGGAATGGGGAGAGGCTCATTTTGGGTTCAATTTGGTCAACCCATGTATTTGGGCTTGGTTCACCTTCCCATTGTCTGATTTTGGGCCAGGGGGATCAGTTGGGTCAGCTGCCATGGAGTGGTGAAGTCTCCATCCATGGTGAGTTGGTTAAACTTGGTTTAGTGTGTGACATGGTTATGGTTAAAAAGGATTAATGAAGGATTAGGAATGGGGGCCCTCCTTTTGCCATTAATGGCTTGGTCACATGTCAAACCTTCCATGGCTTCATATGGCTTGTAAATGGCTTGCTCATGGCTTGCTCATGGCTCCATGTGGCTTGGGACAAAGCTTGGTCATTTACATGAAAAAGGGTTTTAGAAATTTTGGTAATTTAGGGGTGATTTGATGGGATATGGCATATGGCTTGATTTGGAATTATTTCATCATGGATTTAGAACTTAGAAGATAGTTTTATCAAATGGATGATGATAGAGGATTGTCATGTGGGCCTCAAGATGGATTTTGGGCTTTTTGAAATCATTTTGGATGGGCTTTTAGGAAGGCTTAAGGGAATGAGCCTTTAAGTTTAAGAATGAATTCATGGGTGGGAATTTTGTAGAAGTTTGGGCCAAATAATTGTTGGGTTTGGTTTAGGGATGTGTCATGAGTGATTTGAAATGAATTTGAGGTGGTTTGGGTTTGAATTGGGTTGAATTTGAGTTCATTTGGTAAATGGGCCAATGTAGGTCAAATTAGGCTAATTTGGGCCAATGTTGGGCTAAGGTTGAAATTGATCTAAAATTAATGTTGGGAAATGTTTATGGGAGTGTTTCAAAGAGTTTTTAACTTTGGTTGGGTTTTGGTTTTGAGACTTGAGCTTATTTGGGTTAGGTTTGGGTTTAGGTCAAAATTGGGCTTTTTGGTTTTGGGTTGAATTTGAGTGGGGTTTGGGTTCAAATTTTGGGCAAATTATGTTAGTGTTTTGTTTGTGGGGATGTTTGGGAAGATTTAGAAAAGGTTTGGGGTCAATTGGAGTTGAATTGGTTTGGTTTGGGCTAAGTTTGGGTCATGGGTCCAAATTGGGCTTTAAGGTCAAAAGTGAAATTGGATTCAAATGTCAATCAAATTAGACTTGGATTTGGTATATATTGATATTTTGGATATTGAATTGAAGTTTAGAATTGAATTGGACCAAAATTGGGGTCAATTGGGTAGATTTGGTTTGACATTGGGTTCACTTGGGTTAAGAATGGGCTATATTGGGGGTTTTAGTAAAAGTGGGGTAAATTGACAAAATTGGCCTATGGTGTAGTTAGACAAAATGAAATTGGGAATATTTGGGATTTTCTGGAATTTTCTGGGAATTTTCTGAATTTTTGGATTTTTTGGCTAAGAGGGGCATTTTGGGTATTTGGAGGGTATTTGGGGGTATTTTTGGAATTTTTGGTATTTTTGGCTACGGATGATCAATTTGATTGGTGAGGAAATGTTCAAGGTTAATTTTGGGGAATTTTGGGTGGTTTGGAAATTTTGGAGGATTTGGGCAATTTTAAGGGCTTTTAGTAGGTTTGATGGGTGTAGGGTCCCCGGGGTCAAAATTTGAAATTTTGAAAAATAGAAGATTGATCAAATATGAGTGAAATGGAAACACTTTGGTTGAGCGAGGAAGCCATGTTAAGCCTATATGAGCCATGAGAGGACTCATTTGAGGCATTCACTATGTTGTTCCTAACCCTCTTAGCATGTGGGCTTAGGGGTTAAGGTCCATCCATATGAATTACCTACATGAGTCAAGGAGTCAAGTTGGGTATGAGTGTGGTTTTAGGATTTGGGTTGTGTGTGTGAGAGTGTAGAGTATGAGTGTAGTGAGTGTGTAAGTCAACCCTCACTGCACTGAGCCACCTGTGGTGGTCTCTAGGGCTAAAGAGTCCTATAGGGAACTCATCCTTTAAACCTCCACATTTGATTTCAACCCTCTAGGTAATCAGGGGTCTATAATCAAGCTTGTGGGGTTTGCAGGGAGGCAAGAAGTGGTTCAAATTTTTAAGGGATGGGTCCCAATTCTAGTCCTCTAAGATAGTCAAAGGAAAAGCCTAAGGCTAGATCCTAAGAACTAAAGAGGGAAGAGAAGACCTCATCAAAAATGAGGTCAACAAATGGACCCCCAATAGGTGTGGTGAGCTAACCAAGCACACCGCGCGTATTGGTGTTGACCGAAGAGATCAACTAAACCAAAACAGATGTCCAAGTGACAAACTTAGGACGAAGTAGAAGAATTTCCGCTAGGGAGTATCAGGTAAATCTCCAAGACTGAAGATTCCAGAACTCTCGCTGGGGAAAAGGGAGGTGAATTTCAGATCACAAGATTTCAAGAGATTGGATCTTAGATTCGTTTCATTTTTTGTTTCAAGTTTTAATTTTGAGTTTGAATTTCGATTTGAGTTTCAATTTTGGTTTTATGCGGAGAAAAGAGTAGGGCGGAGGCCCACCCGAATGCATTTGTATGCCGAGAAGGAAGCGAGATCGAACCTATTCCATATGTGTATGCCGAGAAGGATTAGGACCGAGCCTATCCCAAATGCCGAGGAAGAATAGGACAAAGCCTATCCGAAATGCAGAGTGCTTTAATTTCAATTTCTTGTCGGGAGGATCAAATTTTGAGATTGCCGAGAAAGGAGTAGGACCGTGCCTATCTCGAGTGCCGAGAATTGCCGAGATGGGAGTAGGGCGAAGGGCTATCCCGAATGCCGAGATTCGTCGAGATGGGAGTAGGGCCGAGGCCTATCCGGCACGTCGAGATTGCTGAGATGGGAGTAGGGCGGAGGCCTATCCCGAATGCTGAGATGGGAGTACGGCGGAAGCCTATCCCGAATGCTGAGATTGCTGAGATGGGAGTACGGCGGAAGCCTATCCCGATTGCTGAGATGGGAGTACGGTGGAAGCCTATCCCGAATACTGAGACTGCTTAGATGGGAGTACGGCGGAAGCCTATCCCGATTGCTGAGATTGCTGAGATGGGAGTAGGGCGGAGGCCTATCCCGAATGCTGAGATTGCTGAGATGGGAGTAGGGCGGAGGCCTATCCCGAATGCTGAGATGGGAGTACGGTGGAAGCTATCCTGATTGCTGAGATGGGAGTACGGTGGAAGCCTATCCCGATTGCTGAGATGGGAGTAGGGCGGAGGCCTATCCCGATTGTCGAGATTTGTCGAGATGGGAGTAGGGCGGAGGCCTATCCCGAATGCTGAGATTGCTGAGATGGGAGTAGGGCGGAGGCCTATCCCGATTGCTGAGATGGGAGTACAACGGAAGCCTATCTCAATTACTGAGATGGGAGTACGGCGGAAGCCTATCGCGAATGCTGAGATGGGAGTACGGCGGAAGCCTATCCCGATTGCTGAGATTTGCTGAGATGGGAGTAGGGTGGAGGCCTATCCCGAATGCTGAGATTGCTGAGATGGGAGTAGTGCGGAGGCCTATCCCGATTGCTGAGATGGGAGTACGGCGGAAGCCTATCCCGATTGCTGAGATGGGAGTACGGCGGAAGCCTATCCCGAATGCTGAGATGGTAGTACGGCAGAAGCCTATCCCGATTGCTGAGATTTGCTGAGATGGGAGTAGGGCGGAGGCCTATCCCGATTGCTGAGATGGTAGTACGGCGGAAGCCTATCCCGATTGCTGAGATGGGAGTAGGGCGGAAGCCTATCCCGAATGCTGAGATTTAGTTTATGCAGTGGTTGTGAAAAATCTTGTCGATATTTGATTTATGCTGTGACTATGAAGAATTTTGCTGAGATTTAGATTATGCTGAGATCGAAATGAGATATGAAAGTGTTCCATATCCAAGTCTGATTACTTGGCGAAGGGTACGAACCTATGCCATCCGAATCAAATTGAAGATTCTTCGTGATTCTGAAATCATCTCGAGAGAGGGTTTCAGAGGAGGTCTGGAATAGATCTTGATTTGAAGAAGGATTGGAGGATTTGAAAAGATGGACGTAAACTCGGAATTCAATTTGAGCTTTAGATTTGTTTTGTTTGTTCTTTAACTATCCCATTTTTTTTCGTTTATTTGGTGTTCATGTGGATTTGAAATTCTTTTTAATGTTTGGATTTTTATGGAAGAGAGTTCTTATTTATTTTCTTTTTCTTTTCTCGTTCTTTGTTCGAAGTTCATTTAACTTTAATGGCGTTTCCCGACCAATTTGCAAAAAAAAGAGGTGAAGGCAAAATGTGACATGGTCACTTTCATTCCAATCTTGTTGAAGATACATCATACAACTCGATCTGAAATATCCCTCATATAATCCATGACTCAAAACGGACTATGTATGATTCTTGTTGATCCATCCAAAAAGTGTCTGTCAAATCCATGTATGAATAATGAGATACACAGTCAATAACATCACATTCCAAGCCATCCTCGGCGAGAATGCCGCATGGATGTGCATCGAAGGTGTGCTATTTCCCATGTAACTCACGTGCTCGTAGGTCCGGAGATTCTCCAACTCCGGATCCGGTCGGAAGTGGTATGGTGCCTTTCTCGTCGTCCATCCTTCTAAAAGTGACGGAGATCCGCTCCAATGGTACTCCCGGTATGCAATGCTTTGCAATGTCTGCTCCATTTCCTTGTAATATCATGACGGAACCTACCGGATGTGGTATCTCCACCGGCCCTCAGAACTTACCCGGGCCTGCTATCCGGAGGTCAGATCCGAACATGATATTGCATTGGTTGACGAACGAAACCGTGCGAAAGGTCCGACGAAGTCGTGGTAGTCTATGTGTGGAGGTATGCGATCGCCCTTCGATAAATGTTGATGATGCAACCGTCAGGTATGCGGTCCGTCGCGCACTCTCCACGTTATCATTCTTTTCACCATTCTTTTAATTATTCTCGGCATCGGATCCACCTCACCGTGACGGAGTATCCCCGGTGGATTTCCTTTTCCGTCCTCTCGCGAAGATATAGCAACATCCGCATTGTATCGTGACTCTTCCTTTCCCCGGCATCCATTTCGGGGTTCCGAATAAGTCTTTTCTCTCGGAAGGCCCGCTCGACCCATCTTCCGAAGTTCTAGAATGCAATCCACAATCCGTCGTTGCTCGTATTCCGAGAATACATCCGTGTGTAACTCGAGGCCTTCCAAAATGTTGATTCTTCTCGCCTCTAATCCTTTCAAAATATTCGAATGTCTTCTTCTCAACATTTTGCATTCTTTCTAGTTCATATTCCGGGATGATCCGCAAGTGACGAGGCCTAGTAACGTATCGCGAGATGTATGGCTCAATCCCGTCACGTTCTCCCGCATACCTTGGCTCCTCGGGGATTGTCTCCGTCGGGACATCCTCCGGGGTCGCTTCAAGCAACAAGGTTCTTTAGATATGGTATCTCCGCCCGGCGTCGAGGCACCGATTCTATCTCCGTCCTTCTTGGCACTTCTCCGATCCGTTCGATTCTCTCGGCGTCGACTTTCTTCTTCTCGGTTCCCGCCGAACCGGTATCTTCGAAATGTGTGTGTCCGCGAAGGTGGTCGTTTCCTCGTGTTGATCCGTCGCAAGTTTAGTCAACATCTTGCGGATACGGCGATTTTTATTCCTTCTTTGAGTAGCTGTGAGCGTAGCTTTCCTCACTTCTTGAATTTCTGCGGGGCGGCGCTGACGAGCCTACCCTCTGCCGTGGCAACTACTCACTTGATTTTCTTGCTTTCTTCAATGTTTGTCTTTCTTTTCTTGTTGCTGGATTGGTGGCTTGGGCCACCCATCTTCATTACAGTCTGGCTATGAAGTTCCTCTCGGTCCACTGGGACCCAATCATTTTCTTCATACTGTAGGCTGGCTGGAGTGAAGTCAGAATCAAATTCTATCACTGCTCCATCCTTCACCCTCTTTTCATCGAGTGCGAGACTCACGCCATTTTTTAAGTTTAGGACCAACCGCCCGTTTGACACTTCCCTGCGAAGACAACAAGGAAAGGATCAGGGGCTGTACTAAGAACAAGAACATTAAGCAAGTATTTATCACTGAAGATTCTTAATCACTTATTCCAATTTTAATTTTTAAGGAAAATAGGAAAAGATAAAGAAAGATCAGGAAAAAGATTTGATTTGAAAGGAAGGGTAAAACTTTATTATTATGATTTGACAAATTTTATTTTTAGTACATATATTTTTTTATCCATTTTTTTATGTTTTTGGGTTCGGACCCAGTCACAAAGTGATTGCTTCACCCGTGTTTCTAGGGATAAGACTCTATTTCAGAGGCCACCCTTCGAAACATCAGGTTGCGTAATACTTCTTCAAATATCGTCCATTGATTGGAAGCATTTGTCATTCTTCTTGGCAATTCACAAGTTGGTAGGAGCCTCCTGAGTAGACTGCTTCGACCACAAATGGCCCCTCCCAAGTCGGTTCAAATTTGCCTCCTATCTTGCGATGTGCAAGAATAGGTCTTCTGAGAACAATAACTAAGTCACCCACTTTGAAAGTTCTCGGCGGACCCGCTTAATCATGGGCTCGGATCATCTTAGCTTGGTACGGCTCCAAATTTTGTTGCGCTGTAAGTCTTTTTCCTTCCAAGTTTTCCAGCTTCTTCCAGCCGTAATCCGGCATTTTCTTCTGTAGTAATTTTATTCGCAACTGCATTCCTGAGTGATGGAAGCTGGACCTCCAAAGGTAAAACGGCCTCGGACCCGTACACTAAAGTGTAAGGTGTAGACTGAGTAGGAGTCCTAAAATTCGTCCTGTAGGCCCATAAGGCTTCTAACAACTTCTCGTGCCAATTTCTCTTGTTGTCATCCAAAGTTTTCTTTAAAATTTGAACGAGAGTTTTATTAAAAGCCTCGGCCAAACCGTTTGCTCTCGGGTAGTAGATTGTCGAGTATCGCCAATCGATTCCATGTCTTCTGACAAAATTGTTGATCTTTGTACTTCTGAATGCGGACCCATTATCTGAAATGATTCTGCGCGGTACTCCGAAACGGTAGACGACTTGATTTTTGAAAAATTGGAGCACGT
The DNA here is from genome assembly GCA_022702705.1 of Papilionanthe hookeriana x Papilionanthe teres. Taxonomy (NCBI): domain Eukaryota; kingdom Viridiplantae; phylum Streptophyta; class Magnoliopsida; order Asparagales; family Orchidaceae; genus Papilionanthe; species Papilionanthe hookeriana x Papilionanthe teres. The sequence continues at coordinate 128,924,111 of CM040421.1, read as the reverse complement.
GGTGTGCCATTACTTCTCTAAGCGGAACTGCTTCTGCCCATTTATAAAAGTAGTCTGTAGCTGCAAGGATGAAGCGATGTCCTCTTGAAGAAGGTGGTTCTATCGGACCCACTATATTTGTGCCCCAACACTCAAATGGCCACGACGCAATTGTCGGATGTAGCACGTTTGGAGGTTGGTGTAGAACCACTCCGTGCACTTGGCACTGGTGACAACTTTTAACAATCTTCATGCAATCGGTCATCATCGAGGGCCAGTAATACCCTAGTCTTTTAATTTTCATTTTCATTTTCGGACCCGATTGATGAGCGCCACAAAGTCCTGAATGCACTTCTTTGACGATTTCACGAGCCTCGGACCTGTTCGAGCATCTTAACCACATTCGATCAAAAGACCTTCCGTATAATGTACTCGTTTATTAATGCGTAAGACGAGCTCTTTTCTTGATTCGATGTGCTAATGACATATCGTCCGGTAATTTTCCTCGTTTGCGAGGAGTCTATTAGCGGTTGACGCCAATCTTCCGTGTTTTCCGTCACCGCCGCAATCGATTCCTCTCGTTTTTTCCGATTTACGTATCATATCCATGTCGAGCCGTGATAGGACCCGTCGTCCCGGAACTAACACTTCAACCGACTCATCTTGCGAGCGAGCAAATTCTTTTGCAAGGCGAGCTAGCGCATCTGCGAGAGCGTTTTCTCTTCTGGGGATCTTGTAGATTGTTACATTCGGAATTTGTTCCAATAGTTTCATGGCATATTGAGAGTATTGCTCGAGTCTTGCCTTTAAAATTCTGTATTGTCCGGCGACCTGTTGAATGATCAACTGAGAATCTCCGTAGATGTTGATATCTGTTATTCCCATTTGAATGGTCAGTTCTAGTCCCGTTATGAGGGCTTCGTATTCGCCTCGTTGTTTGTGCATGGCTCGTTAAGTGGTAGGAGTATCTTAACATCCCCCGCTCCGTGTTATAAAGATTAGTCCGATTCCTGCTTTACCGGGTACTATCGTTTGCAATTCTTTGTCTTTCTGTGCTGAGGACGCTCCGTCGAAGTATAGTTCCCAACGTTGATCATTAGTGTCTTCTAGGCTCATTATCTGCTCGTCTGGTAAATCGTCGTCGAGAGGCGAATCCGTCGCAGAAGGGTGCGCTGCAAGGAAGTCAGCTAGCACTTGTCCCTTTACGGCACGAAGAGGAACGAAAGTTAAGTCGAATTGCAATAGTATCATCGACCACCTAGCAAGTCTGTCAGAAAGTGTTGGACGGGTCATCAAATATTGTAACGGATTAACTTTCGAGATGAGGTTGACCTTATGAGAGAGCATGTAATGCCTGAGTTTCTGTGCGGCGAAGATCAGGGCTAAACAATGCTTCTCAATTGGAGGATACTTTACTTCCATCGAATCAAACGACAGCTTAATTAGTAGAGAGCATTTTCTTTTCCCTCATCATTGACCTGGGCTAGGAGGGCTCCAAGAGAGTCGTCTAGAGCCGTGGTATAAAGTATCAACGGTCTACCTGATACTGGGGCTGCTAAGATAGGAGGTGTCATTAAGTATTTTTTAATGTCCTCGAAGGCCCGTTGGCATTTCTCTTCCCAAACGAATTTGGCGTCCTTTTTAACTAATGCCGAGAAGGGCTGACACCTACCTGACAAGTTTGAGATAAAGCGTCGAAGATATGCCAGCTTCCCTTGAAAGGATCGTAGCTGTTTTAAGGTTTTGTGAGGCGGCATTTCTAAGATAGCTTTAATCTTTTCCGGATCGATTTCAATCCAGCGATGTCGGACAACAAATCCTAAGAATTTCCCGGAGGTGACGCCGAAGACTCATTTTAAGGGATTCATCTTAAGGTTGTATTGCCTTAGTCGCTCGAAGACAATTCTCAAATCATATAGGTGATCTTCCTTCAGTTTGCTTTTGATGACCACATCGTCCACGTAGCACTCGACTTGGTTATGAATGAGATCATCAAAAATCTTTGTCATTGCTCTTTGGTATGTTGCTCCTGCGTTCTTTAGTCCGAATGGCATTACTGTGTAGCAATACACTCCGATTGGTGTTCTAAATGTCGTAAGCTTGTCGTCTTCTGGTGCCATCTTTATCTGGTTGTATCCTGAAGATCCATCCATGAAAGAGAATATTTCGTGTGTCGAAGCGATGTCGATCATTAACTCTGGAATTGGTAGTGGAAATTCATCCTTCGGACATGATTTGTTCAAGTCACTGAAATCCACGCAGATTCTGATCTGACCATTCTTCTTCCCGACTGGTACCACATTGGCTAGCCAAGTAGCGTATTGTTCTTCACGGACAAATTTAGCGTCGATTAGCTTCTTAACTTCGGCTATTACTTGTTGTTCAATTTCCAAACGCATTCTTCCGGAGGCTTGTTCGACCGGAATGTAGTAGGGTCCACTCCTAGCCCGTGAACTGCGACTTCGGAGCTAATCCCGGCATTTCATCGTAACTCCAAGCAAAACGAGTCCTCGAATTCCATTAATAGCTTGATCATTTCCTCGGAATCTTCTTTATCGAGTAAGGAGCTAACCAAGGTTGGTATAGGCTTTTCGCTAGTACCTAAGTTAACTTCCATTAACTCATCTATCGTAGATTTGATTTCTTCTTCGAACTCGGTGGAGCGTCTCCAATTTGCGGATCTTCAAGCTCTTCCGTAGTTTCCAAGCGGTCTTCATTAGGTTCGCAAGTGACAACCAAACAAAATTTCGTATCGTCAACTGAACCTACTGTGCCGAATCCGAGACCATGTTTTGAATTGGGAGGCCGACCGGCATTATTCCATAATTTTTCGAAGTGTTGTGATCGGCCTTTTGTCCATTGTCGAGGTAAGACACCACACTAAATTAAATTTTGAACACAGGGAGAGTACCACTCAAAAGGCAATTCCATTAATTCGGAAGAAGTGACATCTTCAAATTGTACATTGTTTTCAGTATTGGAAGAAGAAGTGCCACGGTAAAATCTGATTGGCTTTGCACCGCTGCTATGTACTTCTTTGACCACCATATCCTCGATCTTATTAGACTGGATCGGTGTCAGGGTCATAGTGTATACATAGTGATTAATCTTCTCGTACATCAATTTGTATTCTTCGTTCTTCTCATCTTCGAGAGAAATCTTGAATTGTGGTTTCTTCCGGTTTATTGTAGCTGCTTCTTTCTTGATTTCTTCTTCTTCCTCGTAGCCGTCTTCCCAATCAACGTTGATCATCGGCTTTTTCTCGTCCAACTCGTCCCAGTGTCTCTTCCACGACCTCGTCCCCGGCCTCGACCTCGGATGCGAGTTCCGGAGAAACCTTCACCATCTCGCCGTAAGGGTGTGGTGAGTGACCGTTGGACTAGAACTTCAGGTTCTTCATTGTCTCAAATTTCTTTTGCTTCATTTGGCACGGTGTTTCTGGAGAAGATTGTTTTCTTTGGAGGTGCGTAATAAGCTGCATCATCATGGATTCCAATCTCATGTACGGAGAAAGGTTGCAAATCACCTTTAATGCACCTGTTCTCCTCCTTCGTAGTATTTTATGCACCGATGCAGAGACGATGGTACCATCCGGTTTTCATGGATCCACTGGTCGGCCCCAGTAGAGCGTTGAACGATGTCTCAGAGTCAATTATGTGGAATTTTGCGGTTGTCTTTGCTAAGTCACCAGTCTTCATCAACAGTGTTATTGATCCAAGGGCTCTTTCTCATTTCTGGTTGAATCCTCTTAGTAACATCTTGTCCGCTACAAGCTCGCGAGCATCAATTTCCAAGTATGCTAGCGTCCGAAGATTCCTTATGTTGATTGACGCTCCTGGATCCACCAATACTCTGGAGAGCGTAAACTTTCCGATTGCAACTAAAATGTACAACGGTCGGTTGTGATCAGCTGTCCCAAGTAGTAGATCACTGTCCGTGAAGGTAAAACCTCGCTGTTCCTTTAACGAGCAAACCTCGTCTAAGGAATCTCCGGCCATCTGAGCTAAACAAATCTCTGGATCAAGTAAGGCCTTGATCAGAGCTTCCCTCATCTCTTTTGATAAGATGAGAGCGTCGTAGATGCTCAGTTTGGCTGGTAGTTTCCTAAGATGGGCTAGCACGTTATATTCCACTTTGTTACCATGTGTCTCAGCTTCTTCCCGAATGGGCAATTCTTCTGCTGGGGTTGATTCTTCCTGAACAACCACCTGCTTTCCTTTGTCTTTTGGACCCATCCTCGAAGGTAGAACCTTTCCGCTCCTTAAGTTGACTTATGTGATTTCTTCCGAGTCTAGTATTGAGTTTACTGGTGTCTCCTTTTGAATTGGCATGACGGGTTCTTCTGGAGTCGCTTCGGAATCTAAAAGCTCTAACTCTATTGTGATTGGAGTTCCTTGGAATTCACAAATAGATTCATTTCTTGTTGAACTTTCGTAGCCTTCTTGGTGAATGTCTTCTTTGTCATCGTGATTGTCGAGGTTGTGTATGATTTGAGAATTGTTATTGGTATTGAAATCGAGATCCGGATTAGATTGGTTGTCGTTAGTTACGTAATCGTTAGAAACGATCAAAACGTAGCCAACGCCATAACTCTTATCATTATAAGATCCTGCCGGAGCGAGCAAATAATCATACAGAGTTAGAGGTTCGAGGAATTTTTCCCCCGAATCGGAAACAACCATCCTAGGATAAGCAGCCCCTGTCTAGCCTTAGGAGCCTCGGTTCTTTCTTCTTCTACGATCTCCTTCTTTTCTATGATCTTTTCTTCCTGGGGCGGTTCTTCAATTGCAAGCGATAGCGCCGGCTTGACAGGTTTTAAACTCTGAGTTGAAGCACGCGCCGAAGCGGTTTGGATGCGATCCAAAATTTTCTTCGATGACTTCGTCCAAGCGGTACTCCATCCATCATCGGTCGTGTAAGGGTCTATCGGAACAATGGGATCCGTTGAAATAAAATTGACAGAACCTCCTTTCTGGGGTTCTTTCATGTATTCCTTTGGGATCGTTATGTTCCCTTTTCGGAGATTGTTGTCAAGCCAACTCTTGAAGGTAATGCAATCCTCTATCTTATGTCCAAGCATCTGGTCGTAAGGACAGTAGTTGGGATGGTCTTTCTTGTTGACTTTTTCTGGCTTCCTGGGTTCTGGCAGTCTAAAATCTGAAGTCTTCATCAAACTGTGGAACATCTTTGGCACTGCCTCATTCTTGAATGGATATTCTTTATTTATAAGCTCCTTTAACGTGCGCTGTGGGCGAGGCGCTTGCTCATATTGTTGAGTTGGCTGATAACCGGGCCGAGGTTGTTGATAGTTCTGCCGAGGTTGTTGATAGCCGGGCTGCGATCGCTCCGCCGTATTTGCATTGGCTGCTTGCCCTTATCGACCGCAGCCGACGATCCCGGATTTCTTTTCAAATGTCTTCACAGGCTTCTGTTTGTCTGTTTTGTCGACGAAACTTAGTTGCTTTGCTTCCTCTTGCAAGCTTCCAGCCTTGCTTAACAACTTCTCGAAAGTCTTAATCGTAAATCCCTTAAGGAGAAGTGCTGTCGGGCCGTGAATGCTTTTAAGCAAGATACCGACTGCATGCTGCTTTTGTAGCTGTGGCTCACACTTCATGCTTAGATTTCTCCATCGAAGTATGTAGTCCACTAAAGTTTCGTTCGGTTTCGTTTCTCCACCACTAAGTCACCGATGGTGATATGGTGCCGAGCTCCGCAAACCGTTTCACGAAGAGGTTTTCCAATTCTGAAAATGTCTTTACCGAACCGTTCGGTAACTCTGCGTACCAATCGAAGGCGATCCCTGACAGGCTGCTGACGAACTGTCGGAAGAGTAAGGCGTCACTTCCACCGGCGTTGCAACAACTAGAGCGAAAATGTGCAACATGTTGTCGAGGATTTTCGGTACCATCAAAAGTCTTGAACAGAGGTGGTACGAAGCCTTTTGGGTATTGTACTGCATCAAATTCTTCGGGGTAAGGTCTACCCGTCTGAATAGATTATCCGCTCTTAGACTGTGCTAAGGCTTCTCGCACTCGCCGTTCCACCATGTTCTTGATGTCCTCCTCCGGAATCATATTCGAGTAGAGTCTTTCTTCGACGATCGTCTCCGTTAACGGATGTAATCTCTTTTCCTCCGTCCGTAATATGAATAACTTCCGGAGGCGTTTCTCTTTGGGGTCGAGCCCGACTCGAAGAGTGGCTAGGGCTGCAGCCCATCTCTTCCATCCTTTTAGCCATTCGAGAGATTGTATCATCTTTTTCTCGAATTTGTTCTCTTAATGCTTCCGGTTCATCTCTCTCCGCAGCTGCCACGGCACCTTGCGAAGCTGACGATGCTCATGTCTCAACCATGTTGATCTCCACATATTCGTCATCCATGAACTTCGACGAGTCAACTTCATCTCCAAATTTTTCTTCTCTTTCTCTTGCTAATCGTTGAATGTCGGTTCTTAGCTTTCCATAGAGTCTTCCAATGGTCTTTTTTGTGCGGTTTCGTAGTTATCATGCGATGGCTATTGGGTTTCCTTCTTGGGAGTCCCTTTCATTGCAGTGGCGCTCTCTTCGGACTCGAGTCTCCTGACGAGACTTTCCTTTTCAGGTCGTTGTTTCGGTCTTAATTGGCCAGTAGTAGGACGCCATACCATCCTTCTAGCAGCAGAAGGCCTAGGACCGGATGGTCTGTTGGCTGAATGCTGGAAGGTGGTATCCTCCCTGATCTGTAAACCTGAAACAACAACAGGTGGACTAGCCTTCATCTTCTTATTTGGCTTTTCTGTGGCGATAACGGGTTCTACTCGCGGCCCAAGACAGGACTTGGCTGGCACCCGCCCTATTCTTCTTAAAATCTCTGATACAAGACATTTCTCTTTCTTTGCTAACTTCTCTATCACAGTCTGTAGTCGGGCAAATGGTGTAATCCTAGCCCTTTTCTTTCGACTGTCGCTATAGTATGCGGGTCGAGGTAATGTAGAAGCAATCCTGCGGACATTTTCCTCGTCAGCTGCGGCGAAAAGGGGATGGAATCTACTTCTTTCCAAAAGCGGGGTATACTCAGGCAATGGTATGTATTCTGGTAAAGGTGTGTACTCAGGGATCTCTTCTAAGAAAGCGTCTTCAGCAGCTCTGGCCTTTCTGGCAATCTTTCTACCACTGTTTCTTCGTTGAGTCCGTGTTAGAGGTGGAACCCTTAAGCTGGACCCAATTTCAAAAACAGAATGTCTTGCACGGAAATCTGTACCCTCCACGGTAACATGCTCGTTACAAATTTGAATTTTTTTCCCCTTCAGTTTGGCGGCAGCCGGGTAGGTGCATAGACGACTAGACCGGTGGGGGTAGAGATAACAGTCCTCCTATGGACAATAGTATTCCTCTCAGCTGGAACCCTTTACAGGGGAGGGAACTCTTGGGTTGACTTGAGGTTGAACTCGATCAAAGGTCTTTCGGCTTCGGATACTTTTTCTGTAAGTGTAAAAAGGGTAACGTCAGTGATCTTGACATTTGTGTTCTCGAATCCTTGTCCAAACCGGATGATCCCATTGTCGGGCAGCTCATCCTTGTAAACAACGAAGTCCAGTCCATTGGTGAAGGAGAAAATCAGCTTTGGGGCAGACATCTTCTGCAAGGTAGTTTCTGATTGTCAGTCCCAAGTTATGCTTCTTCTCATCAGGACGAAAAGAAAGGAATCGAAAAGAGTCCGAACACATTTTTGTTCATGTATTTATAAAAAGGAGTTATTTGTTAAAAGAGTTATTCATTAGAGGGTTTGTTTATTAGGAACGGAATGTTCAAAGGCGTAGAGAAGGTAAGGAATCCGATTTAGAATTGGAAAAGAAGAGAAAGTCTTATGCAGGACTTATCGACTCGAAGGACCGCTCCTAAACTAACACCTATTGGGGGTCCACCCCACCTCAGAAAAGAGGTAAAAGGATCTCGGAACCTCTCCGTTTAGGGGTGTCTAAACAGTGGCTCCATAATCTAAGAGGAGTTGGCTATACTCGTTCAAGACAGAAATGAACGGGGTATTCCAACGGAAGAATGGTAGTTTGGTCCACTAGGGGCATGGGCTCACTACCAATTTATGAAATAAAAACCATCTGATCAAAATGGAGAGAGGAACTTTTCCCAGCGGAGTCGCCAGAAGTTGTCGGCATATTTTTTAGGTTATGTGTTGTATTTTGAAAAAGGGGTCGCCTACAGAAATTGTCGGCGGATTTTCATATTTTAAATTTAATTTAAATATATATATAATTTAAAAGATAATATTTGATTTTGAAAGTAATTTTAAGTTTAAAAGTTTTAAGATATGAAATCAAACCGATCTCACATCCCAAATAGTTTATATAAACGAGCACCGCACCACAAACCGTGTATCTATCCCAAAGAATAGACACACTGCTTGATGATGGGGCTCGATTAAATAAACTAGGAGATTTGTGACATCTGTTTGGTCCGCGAACCAATTTTATAAGCCGACAAGTTCCCTTGCTTAATGTAAATGAATTAAGCGGGGTTTATATTACTCAGGTTCTTAAAGTTCCCTATAAGGGCAAGCCCCTATAGTTAATTACATCTTAAATGACGGGAATCATTTAAGAAACTCTCGATAATGATCAGTAGTTTTGCTCTCAAGAATTTCAAAGTTTAAGGTTTTCAAAGGATTGGATTTTGGAAATTCAAAAGGAATGACTCAAAATAGGAACGGTTTATTTTAGGAGTCCAAAGGAAGAGAAGTAGGAGAAGCTGAGGATCCAAGAAGAAATCTTGGCAACTTCCCAAACTATCCTATTGTTTGGCTTCAATTTAGGGAGAATCCTAATATTATCTGATATTTCAATCTTGCCAATTTTAGTTAATTAGGACTTATATTCGTATGACATAATCATACAATCAGCCTAGAAGATGTGAGGGTTTATATCATACCAAACGACTACCTCGGAGTCCTAAGACCGGTTAGGGCTTAATTTACATAACATGATCATGTAAATGCCTTACGAAGAGTTGAGGATTTATGTTGCACTAAGCAAACTACCTCGAAATCCTATGACTTTGTTGTTTAAATTCCAGGAATGTTTTGCTGAAGTAGACCTGAGTTTTGCTGATGACGATGGCCGTGCTGCCCACCATGCTCCGAGCTCCTTGTTGTTGCAGAGGTTTAGTTTTAGAAGTCATAAATCAAGAGATGAGAGAAGTGTTTTGGTTTAGAGAAAATCTTAAAATCCAAGTGTTTTTAATATTTTAATTAAAACAAATCTTAAGATCCCACGGTTCCGTCATCCCGGCACCGTTATTTTCATCGAATTCACTTAGTCCAGATGAATTTGCTAAACTCAACTGAATGAGTTCCACACCTTCATTTAGACCGTGGGAAATCCCGTTAGCAACACATGGCTTACATCATCCGAGGTATTCTCGATCATTCAACGAGACGTTTCAATTTAGTTGCAATTGTAGTTTTGTGTTCTGTTTGTGATTAAATTTTGAGTTGTTTTATATTTTGAAATGTTATGGCGGTGAATTTTATCTTGTAGTGATTTTTAATTTAGTTTTGGTTTCAGTTTAGGGACTATCCTAAAGGTTTTGGTTTTTATGCAACAGTTGTTTATCATGCAAGAAAAGTAAAGTGCATTTGCAATAAAGTAAATTGCAATAAAATAAAAGCGTACCTGGAGAGTCTTCCAGTCATCCCAAGCTGCACTTAAAACACATGTTAAGGCATTTAAGTATTTATGGCAATTACCTAGGTAAAGCTAAGGGCAAGGTTTCTGGTTTTCTACCAAGATCCTAATCCTATAGCTAGTCATCTCCTATGACGTCTAGGTTCTTGTGTTTTGGTTTAAGGACGATTTTCTTCATCAAAGAACAATTAAGTTCAATTTTTCTTATAAATATCCTATCATATTAAGAAAGTGCTTAAGACGAGTCTTAAACATCTTTTCAATACCTCTAGGATTGTTTTAAGTCCAAGAGAATTTAATTATACAAGTGAATTAATCATCCAGGAGTTTAAGTTTTGTTATCTTACTCAGTGAATTAGGACATTTGATTATCCTATAAGTGAAGTAACACTTCACTTAATACTCCGTCTAGGAGTTATGACAACAAGAGCTTTTGAGGGCAAATTAATGTTCAAGTGATTTGTGATTTAATTTAATTTTAATTAATGGGTTTAAGTTTGGAATAGTGTTCAAGTTGTTTTAGATTTATTTTGAATTCTTTATGTCTTAGGTGATGTTATATTTAGACTTTATTTTAATTTGATTTTATTTTTTTATTTAATTTAATTTAATTTAATATGTTTTAATTTAATTTAATTTAGATTAATTCAATTCAATTTAATTTAATTTAATTTAATTTTAATTTTAATTTTAATTTTAATTTAATTTTATTTTAATTTTAATTTAACATTTTATTTTTTATGTTTTAAAGATGATTTAATTTAATTGTTAAAGTATTAATTTAATTGAAATTTTGGAAGAATTTAATTTAAATGCTATAATTTTAATTTAATTTAATGATTAAGTCTTTTAGTATTTTAAATCTTGAGTTTGAATTATCATTTTAATTAGGAATTAAATATTATTGAGGTGATTAATTTAGGGATTCTTAAATTAAAGAACAAATGTCTTCTTAATAATATCCCTATTTTAATAATTTCAATTTTTATTAATCTTCCAAATTTCATTAATTAAATGATTAAAGTTTACTCTAATTAATCTTAAAAATGATTGATGGGTCACTATCCTTTAATTATTTAAATTTCAATCATCCAAATCAGATTAGGATCAAATATTTTACTCTCTCATTTTATTAAGCCTAAAGTTTTAATTAAGCGTTAAAATTTTAATTACCATATTTGCCCTTCAAGCTTAATAATTCCATAACTCACTAAATTGAGCTTAAATGAATTTGAAATTTTTATGTGGCTTCACTCACATGTCAATTAAGACATTAGAGGAGAAAATGTGATTTTTCTATATTTAATTTATTTATATAATTATTTTTTGTATAAAATAGGGATTTCCAAGGAAAATTCAATAAGATGACCAAGGAAATTTTTCTATTCTTAAGAAAATTATGGGGCACTCCTAATGACCAGAGGACCATTTTTTAAATTATATTTTATTTATTAGAATTATTTTGAATTTTGGAGCATTAATTAATTTTAAAATAAAATTAAAGTTGAAAAATAGATTTTATATTTTTAATAAATCTCTCTGACCTCAAGGAGTCCAGAGAAATAAATTTTATATTTTTCTAATTTTTGTTTGATTTATTAGAATTATTTTAGTGAAAAGGTTGGAAAATACATTTTTAATATTAAAAATTACATTAAGCCTTTAAAATTCAATATCTTACCCTAGGGACTTAAGAAAAATATTTGGTTTGTTCCTAAATGATTAGAATTCAAAATGTGACATTTTGGTGATTTTTAATATTTTTATAATTTTTATTATTTTTTAATTATTAAAAATATTAAAATAATGATAAAAATCAACTTTTTTTTAAAATTACAATTTTAATTTTCCTAAGTTCCTCTGATATTAGAGAGGCTACAAAACTATTTTTGCGAATTTTTGAAAAGTATTTTGTGAGTTATGAATTTTTAAAGTTTAATTTTACCCATTTTTTTGCTAAAGAGGCTTAATCAACCCATTTGGTGGGGTTAACCAAGTCCAATTGGTTTCAAATTTTTATGTGGTGTTCTCCTATCCCTAGAGGACAGTGGAGAATTGTTTTTAAGTTAATTTGATGAATGGTTAACCCTAATTAATTAAAGTTCAATTTTGGGTATTTAGGCCAATTAGGGTTGCTCAAAGTGAATTAAATCAAAACTTATTTTTCCTAGGTCCCTCTGGTCACAAGCAACATCACAAAATTTTCCTAGAATTTATTTCTCAACATGCTAATTATTGGAATTAAAATACTTAAAACAGTAACATGAACTTGAAAAATCAATAACTTCTCATAGGGATGACCTCTGACCTTGGAAAATTCAGGGAATGTTCCCAAGTTTAGAGGCTTCAAAAGCCCTATGGTCTCATGCCATAGTGAATTTCCTATATGCTTGGAGAATTAAAAAAATGCAGAGAGTAAATAAATCATTAAAAATAAAATACTTAATGAAATTACTTGATTTCTTTTCCACATTATTCTCCTCTGTTCACTGAGCAAGAGGGCATTTTTATTTTATTTTTAGGATTTTTTTACACAAAGTTATGGATTTTTGAAGTTCTAGGAATTAAATAAATAGAAAAATAGCCTATTTATCTACTTATCCACGCGGCGCCGCGTCAACCTCGGCAGCTCCGAAGCTCCACGCGTCGTCTCCTGATTCGGCGCCGCCATCTGACTCAGCCGTCCCGGGACCCGCCTTTCACGTAACATCTTCTGGTCCGACGCGATCCGAGCCGTCCATCCGATACACGCGCGATCCAACGGTTCCCAGTCATCATCTACGACTGGTGCGAACCTGTGACCGTCGACCTTCTAACCCTAATTTCTCACTCGATTCTCAAAGGATTTTTGTGTTCTTATGCTCTATGGATTCGTCTTGAAGAGACGAACACATCCATACGGTAAACATGCATTCAAATTAATTCAAATTAAATGGAGAATCTCTGTAAGATCGGGAAGAAGAGTGAGTCCATACCTTTGCTCAGAGAAGTGAAGCTTCGATCTGAGAGTTGTGTCACCTTCGATTGGGTCCAAGCAAGCTCCAGATGAAGTCCCTTGGCATGGTGAATTGTCTAGGTATGATTTCGACCAAGCCCGATTACAAAGCTTCGGAGGCCGGGAGCAATGGCCGGCTCCGGTGAGGGGGCTTTGCTCGGGAAACTTCTCCTCTTGGTCCGGTGAAGGTGTAGGACCAATCAATTTGGAGATTGGCTCACCGTGGAGAAGTGTCCTGGTTTTGAGCTTGGATTTCAACTCCGAAATCGAGCTCACAGAGAGGAAATGACGGGGGATTTCAGTGGGGATCAAGTTCTCTATGTGTAGAGAGTGGTCCGGGATGATTTTGGCAGGGTTTCGGTAAGTTTTGGTTCGAGCACCTCTCATGGCCGAGAGGAGGTGGTGTTTAAATAGGCATGGTCGGAGGGCTTCCTGTGGGGTTTGAAGGTCGGGATCGAGCTGTTCCGGTGAGGAGAAGAAGAGCTATGCTGTCCATTTGGGTTGAGACAAGTCAGCAAGGGAGAATTGAATTTTTTGGCTCACATGGAGCTCTAGGCCATGGTATTTTCCAGCGGCCTGGTGGCTGGTCGGCCAGGCACTGGTCACCATCTTGACTAGTGGGGTCAGGGGTTTGCAATGGTGCAGCCAATTGGAGTTTGACATGTGTAAATGGGCTGAATTGAAATGGAATGGGGAGAGGCTCATTTTGGGTTCAATTTGGTCAACCCATGTATTTGGGCTTGGTTCACCTTCCCATGGTCTGATTTTGGGCCAGGGGGATCAGTTGGGTCAGCTGCCAAGGAGTGGTGAAGTCTCCATCCATGGTGAGGTGGCTAAACTTGGTTTAGTGTGTGACATGGTTATGGTTAAAAAAACTTAATGAATGATTAGGAAAGGGGGCCCTCCTTTTTCCATTAATGGCTTGGTCACATGTCAAACCTTCCATGGATTCATATGGCTTGTAAATGGCTAGCTCATGGCTTACTCATGGCTCCATGTGGCTTGGGACAAAGCTTGGTCATTTACATGAAAAAGGGTTTTAGAAATTTTGGTAATTTAGGGGTGATTTGATGGGATTTGGCATATGACTTGATTTGGAATTATTTCATCATGGATTTAGAACTTAAGAGATGGTTTTATCAAATGGATGATGATAGAGGATTGTCATGTGGGCCTCAAGATGGATTTTGGGCTTTTTGAAATCATTTTGGATGGGCTTTTAGGAAGGCTTAAGGGAATGAGCCTTTAAGTTTAAGAATGAATTCATGGGTGGGAGTTTTGTAGAAGTTTGGGCCAAATAATTGTTGGGTTTGGTTTAGGGATGTGTCATGAGTGATTTGAAATGAATTTGAGGTGGTTTGGGTTTGAATTGGGTTGAATTTGAGTTCATTTGGTAAATGGGCCAATGTAGGTCAAATTGGGCTAATTTGGCCAATGTTGGACTAAGGTTGAAATTGATGTAAAATTAATGTTGGGAAATGTTTATGGGAGTGTTTCAAAGAGGTTTTAACTTTGGTTGGGTTTTGGTTTTGGGACTTGGGCTTATTTGGGTTCGGTTTGGGTTTAGGTCAAAATTGGGCTTTTTGGTTTTGGGTTGAATTTGAGTGGGGTTTGGGTTCAAATTTTGGGCAAATTATGTTAGTGTTTTGTTTGTGGGGATGTTAGGGAAGGTTTAGAAAAGGTTTGGGGTCAATTGGAGTTGAATCGGTTTGGTTTGGGCTAAGTTTGGGTCATGGGTCCAAATTGGGCTTTAAGGTCAAAAGTGAAATTGGATTCAAATGTCAATCAAATTGGACTTGGATTTGGTCTAGATTGATATTGTGGATATTGAATTGAAGTTTAGAATTGAATTGGACCAAAATTGGGGTCAATTGGGTAGATTTGGTTTGACATTGGGTTCACTTGGGTTAAGAATGGGCTATATTGGGGGTTTTGGTAAAAGTGGGGTAAATTGACAAAATTGTCCCATGGTGTAGTTGGACAAAATGAAATTGGGAATATTTGGGATTTTCTGGAATTTTCTAGGAATTTTCCGAATTTTTGGATTTTTTGGCTAAGAGGGGCATTTTGGGTATTTGGAGGGTATTTGGGGGTATTTTTGGAATTTTTGGTATTTTTGGCTATGGATGATCAATTTGATTGGTGAGGAAATGTTCAAGGTTAATTTTGGGGAATTTTGGGTGGTTTGGAAATTTTGGAGGATTTGGGCAATTTTAAGGGCTTTTAGTAGGTTTGATGGGTGTAGGGTCCCCGGGGTCAAAAATTGAAATTTTGAAAAAAGAAGATTGATCAAATATGAGTGAAATGGAAGCACTTTGGTTGAGCCATGAATCCATGTTAAGCCTATATGAGCCATGAGAGGACTCATTTGAGGCATTCACTATGTTGTTCCTAACCCTCTTAGCCAGGGGCTTAGGGGTTAAGGTCCATCCATATGAATTACCTACATGAGTCAAGGAGTCAAGTTGTGTATGGGTGTGGTTTTAGGATTTGGGTTGTGTATGTGAGAGTGTAGAGTATGAGTGTAGTGAGTGTGTAAGTCAACCCTCACCAGACCAAGCCACCCAGGGTGGTCCTAAGGCCAAAAAGTCCTATAGGGAACTCATCCTTTAAACCTCCACATTTGATTTCAACCCTCTAGGTGATCAGGGGTCTATAATCAAGCTTGTGGGGTTTACAGGGAGGCAAGAAGTGGTTCAAATTTCTAAGGGATGGGTCCCAATTCTAGTCCTCTAAGATAGTCAAAGGAAAAGCCTAAGGCTATATCCTAAACACTAAAGAGGGAAGAGAAGACCTCATCAAAAATGAGGTCAACATGGTACAAAATAATCAATTTGGAGGAACACCTAATGAGGATCCAAATTTACATCTCGCTAGTTTTCTAGAACAGTGTGCTACTTTTAAATATGATGGAGTGTCGAGTGATGCTATCAGACTTAGACTTTTTCCATTTTCATTAAGGGATAAAGCTAAGGCGTGGTTAAATTCGTTAGCACCTGGATCTGTTAGAACTTGGGGAGAACTTTCTCAAAGTTTCTATCAAAATATTTCCCTCCATCAAAGACTGCTAAGCTAATAAATGATATCACATCTTTTGGTGAGTTTGAAAGGGAGTCAATATATGAAGCTTGGGAAAGATTTAAAGATCTTCTTAGGAAGTGCCCACATCATGCATTACCAGACTGATTAAAAATTCAAACATTTTACAATGGATTAGTGGGATCATTGAGATCGATTATAGATGCTGCTGCTGGTGGATTGTTAATGTCAAAACCTTTTGATGAAGCATATGCATTAATGGAAGAAATTTTTACTAATAGTTTTCAATGGCCCTCTGAACGGGTAAATGCTAAGAGAGTAGCTAGTGTTCATGATTCAGATATGATGACTATGATAGTTTCTCAAATTACAGCCCTTTCTAAGAAAATAGATCAGTATGGAATGAATTATTCTCAACCACCCCAAGTGTTAGAGGAAAATTCATTTGGACAGATAACATAATCTCAAACACCTTATGAGACTTTGAATGCTATTAATAGATCTAACAATCCTTATTTGAATTATTATAATCCTAGTTAGAAGAATCACCCAAATTTCAACTGGAATAATAGCAATGCCAATGTTAACCCACAATGGGGGAACAGTTCTATAAATCCAGTTGTAAATTCGAACAATCAAGGAAATACTAATTGTATTCCCTCTTATCCTCCTGGATTCAATGGTAACCTGTAATTTAAGGATAAGAAGTTGTCTACTGAAGAAATGATTCTGAATATGGGAAATCAACTACAAGCTCAAGGTGTTGCGATAAAAAATATTGAAAATCAATTAGGGCATATTTTCACTGCACTTAAAAATAGACCTTCTGGAACGCTTCCAAGTAATGTTGAGATCAATCCAAAAGATCAAAACAAGAAACAACCTAAGGCTAGTCAATTAAGAATTGGAAAGGAATTGGAGACAAGAGTACAAAAAAAAGTTGAATTAGAGAAAGAGAAGGTGGATATTGAGAAAGGTTCAAACAAGATTTATCCAGACTTGGAATATCCTCTTGAACCAATGAATATTTCTATTGATCCTTAAGAAACAAAACAGGGATAACAGATTCGGAAAATTTTTGGAGATCCTTAAGAAATTAACGATAAATATTCCTTTTGTTGAAGCATTAGAACAGATGCTTGACTATGCCAAGTTTACGAAGGATATTCTCAAAAAGAAAAGAAAGTTCACAGATCATAAAACTGTTGCACTTAGCAGAAAGTGTAGTGCAATTATTCAGAAGAAACTTCCGGAAAAACTCAAAGATCATGATAGTTTCACTATCCCGTGTGCTATAGGTGAAAATTATTTTCGGAAGAGCCTTATGTGATCTGGGAGCTAGTATTAATCTTATGCCTTTATCAACTTTCAAATGGTTGGGAATAGGGGAAATTTCTCCTACATCTGTGACTCTTCAGTTTGCCGATTGTTCCATTACTTACCCTAAAGGAGTGGTGGAAGATGTGTTAGTGAAAGTGGATAAATTTATCTTTCCAGTGGATTTTATTGTACTTGATATGGAGGAAGATAAAGAAATTCCAATCATTTTGGGAATACCATTCCTTGCTACTGGGAGAGCAGTGATTGATGTTCAAAAAGCATAATTATCTATGAGGGTTAATGATCAAGAGGTGACCTTTAATATTTTGAAATCTATGAAGTATCCCTCAATGGAAAAAGATAATGAATGTTTTAGGATGGAGTTCTGTGAATATTTGAGAAAGGATCATTTTGAAAATATATTTAAAAAATAAGCATGGTACGAAAATATGTTTGAAGAAGGAATTGAAAATGAAGAAAATTCAGATAATAAAAAGAATGAAGATTTGGAGTATATTCAAAAGAGATTTGAAGTATTAGACACTATGAAAGGAAGAGATAAAAACTTAATTCCATCTATAATAAAATCTTTTGAACTTGAGATGAAAACTCTCCCTATTCATTTTTAGTATATGTTTTTAGGAGAATCTTCTACCTTACCAGTTATTGTATCTTCGGAGTTAAACAAATATCAAGAACAAAAATTGTTGGAAATTTTAAAAAGATACAAAAAGGCTTTTGGATGGACTTTAGCAAATATTAAATGAATCAGTCCTTCGATTTGTATGCACAGGATTTTATTAGATGAAGAACATAAACCGAGAGTTGATCCGTAGAGGAGATTGAATCCAATAATGAAAGAAGTAGTTAAGAAGGAGATTTTAAAATGGTTGGATGCTGGAATTATTTATCCTATTTCGGATAGTGCTTGGGTGAGTCCAATACATTGTGTACCGAAAAAGGGAGGAGTGACTGTTGAAGTGAATGAATGTAATGAAACTATACCCACAAGACAAATTAATGGATGGCGAGTTTGAATTGACTATAGGAAATTAAATTTCGCCACCGGAAAAGACCACTTTTCTCTTCCTTTTCTCGATCAAATGCAGGATAGACTTGCTGGACACAAGTACTACTACTTTCTGGATGGATATACTTGTTATCATCAAATGCCTATTACTCCTGAGGATCAAGAAAAGACAACATTTACTAGCCCTTACGAAACCTTTGCATTTCGAAGAATGCCTTCTTGGACTGTGTAATGCACCTGCAACGTTTCAGAGATGTATGATGTCTATTTACAGCAGTATGATAGAAAATGGAATAGAAGTTTTCATGGAAGATTTTTCTGTATTCGGGACTTCGTTTGAAATCTATTTGGAAAACTTAGCAAACTTTTTGGAGCTTTGCGTGAAAACAAATTTAGTTTTAAATTGGGAGAAATATCAATTTATAGTTGCAGGAGGCATTGTGCTTGGGCAAAAAATTTCTGGATTTGGAATGGAGGTCGACCCTGCTAAAATTCGAGTGATTGAGAGATTGCCACTACCCACTACCATGAGAGAAGTGAGGAGTTTCTTAAGACCCGATGGATTTTACAGGCGATATATTAAAGATTTTTCTAAAATTACCAAACCTTTGTGCCGACTTCTAGAAAATGATAAAAAATTTGATTTTAATGATGAATGTTTGTGTGCTTTTGAATTATTGAAAAATAAATTAATCACTGCACCTATATTTGTTTCACTTGATTGGGAGAAACCATTTGAACTTATGTGTGATGCTAGTGATTATGTGATCGAAATAGCGTTGGGGCGGAGGCATGATAAAGTTTTCAAAGTCATTTACTATGCTTGAAAAACTCTTAATGAAGCTCAGATTAATTATACCACAACTGAAAGAGAGTTATTAGCTATAGTATTTGCTTTTGAAAAATTTAGACCTTATTTAATTGGAGCTAAAAGTATTGTGCATACAGACCATTCAACTATCAAATATTTAATGCAAAAGAAGGATGCCAAACCTAGACTGATTAGATGGATACTTCTTTTGCAAGAATTTGATTTTATGATAGTTGATAGGAAGGGATCTGATAACCAAATAGCTGATCATTTGTCAAGATTAGAATATGATAAAATATCTGAATTTGAGAAGGAAGTTACAAAAACATTCCCTGATGAACAACTTTATACTATTATGGAAAGAAATTTGCCTTGGTATGCTTATAATGTGAATTATATTATGAGTGATATTGTACCACCTGATTTAATAAGCAACAACAAAAGAAGTTTAAATATGATGCAAGATTTTATTTTTGGGATGAGCCATATCTATATAAACAGTGTAAGGATCTGATTATTAGGAGATGTGTGCCACAGGAAGAAACTAATTTAATTATTCAATGATGTCATGATTATGAATTTAGAGGTCATTTTGGTGTTGATAAAATTCTGTTTAAGATTTTACAATCTAGATTTTATTGGCCTACTCTTTTTAAGGATGTATACAAATATATTAAATCATGTGATCGATGTCAGAGAGTAGATAATATCTCTAGAAGAAATGAAATGCCTCTAAACTATAATTTGGAAGTTGAAATGTTTTATGTATGGGGATTAGATTTTATGGGACCATTTACTCCATTTGGGAATTTATATATACTGGTTGCAGTTGATTATGTCTTGAAATGGATTGAAGCTATTGCTTTACCTAGATGTGATGCTCAGAGTGTTTCAAAATTTTTAAAGAAAAATATTTGCCAGATATGAAATTCAGAGAGTGATTATAACTGATGTTGGATCCCATTTTAGGAATAATCAAATTAAAAGATTGATTGAGAAATTTAATATTATTCATAGAATCTCTACTACTTATCATCCCCAGACTAGTGGTTTAGCAGAAGTGTCTAATCGTGAAATTAAAAGAATTTTGGAGAAAACTATGGATAATCACAAATCAGATTGGTCTGCTTGATTAGATACTGCATTATGAGCTTATAGGACTGCTTTTAAGACCCCTATTGGAATGTCTCCTTATAGACTAGTGTTTGGTAAGACTTGCCATTTACCGGTTGAATTAGAGCATAAAGTATATTGGGCGATAAAAGAGTTAAATTTTAATTTGAAAAATGCTGGAGAGATGAGATTTATGCAATAGAATGAATTGGAAGAAATTAGAAATGCATCTTATCACAATGACAGGATCTATAAAGAGAGAATGAAATTGTGGCATGATCGGAAGTTATTGAAAAAGAAATTTGAATATGGACAGAAAGTTTTGTTATACAAAACAAGGTTGAAATTATTTCCTGGAAAGCTCAAGTCTAGATGGTTGGGACCTTTTACAGTTGTAAAAGTTCATTCTTTTAGAGTTGTTGATATTGAGGATACTGATACTGGAAAGATTTTCAAGGTTAATTGGCATCGATTAAAGCCTTACTTTGACGGGTTTCAACTTAACTTCAAAGAGGTTTTAATGCTGAGTCAGCTCGATTAATTGAATGTTTTGTCGGGCTGACGATGTTAAACCAAGCGCTTTATAGGAGGTAACCCATATGTATCTTTGTGGTGTGTTTGCTTGTTCGTTGTAGTTGTGCTTTTCTAGATAGTTATTTTGGAATCCTTATCGCTCCTAAATACTTTTAAGAATTGATAAATATTGGATTAAATTGAGATATTAGAATATTTTGGGCCAAACGAAGTTCAGTGAAATATTTTACCATTGGCGCCGCCGGCACAAAATTACAGAGATGTGTGCTGAAATTTAAGGTTTGAGCACCGCTGGTGCCCTATTGAGCGCCGCCGGCGCCCAAAACCTGTTGATAGTTTTTAGAGTTTCGAAATGTGATTTTTGGTTGTTTTGAGCAAGATCTTGTTCCTTATAACTCCCTAAACTCTATTTTAAACTTACAAAGTCCAGAAAAATGAAAAGTTCCTTTCTGAATTCGCATCCCATTGATTCCTACTCCATAGAAGCCCCTCGATCTCACATTTTCAAACGATGGATGTTTATTAGCTTTGAGGCGCATCGATTATTCACCAAGGTGATGATGAAGAGGAGGATTATCAAGGAGAGAGGCTTTATTAATCGAGGTATGGATAATCCTACTACAAGAGTTGAAGAGATAATAAAGAGAAGGCATTGGGAAGTGCTATGTTACACTACCGCTGCCGTAGTCGTTTCAGTTGTGAAGGAATTCTATGCAAGTCTTCATGGGATCAACCAATGATTCATCTTTATGTGAGGTAGATTTGTACAATTCTCTCCTACGAGAATTAATGATCTCTTTATGATTGAGAATGTACCTATCTGCCACTATTTCAATTTTAATGCGACAAGATCATTATTTGATAGATGAAAATAAAGATTGGGAAGTAAGAGACAATGGAAATATTAGTTTCCCTTCTGCATCTTTAAATCCGGTGTCAAAGCAGTGGCATTATTTTATATCGGCAAAGTTAATTCCAACTTTGAAGATTTGTAAAGTAACCAAGGTAAGTGCTATTTTGAATTTTTGTATTCAAACTGGAAGGTCGATTGATGTTGGAAATATAACTGTGAAATTTGTTTTGGAATTGATAGTTCATGGATCTAAATATGGGCTTGGACACCTGTTGATCTACCTAAAAAATACCCATTTTTATGCCTTATTTATGATTCAATTCTTAAGGATATTATGCTTTAATGAAAGGTATTTTCATGTTTTTGGATGTAGATGATTAAAAAGAGTCCAAGAAAGAAAAAGAAGGAAAAAGGAGCAAAAAGGAGCAAAAATGGAGCTTATGGAGCAAATTTTGGAATTATTGGCCTGGCGCCTTGGCGCCAGAGTCCGGCGCCTAAGCGCCAGTTTGATACAGATGCTGTTAAGTTTTTTTGATGACTTTGGGCAGTTATTTTGACGGTGTTAAGCGGTTATTGGAGCTTCTAGAAGACAGGAAGTTACTCCTAATATATAGGACATGTGATACAATATATTTGGACACAAGGAAACGGTTTGGATCGTGAAGAGGTGTGACCCAAAGTGAAGAGGTGCGAAAGACCTGGTCACGGAGTCCAGCGCCCAGGCGCTGTCGGCATATTTTTAGGTTATGTGTTTTAAAAAAGGGGTCGCCTACAGAAATTGTCGGCAAGTTTTAGATTTTAAATTTAATTTAAATATATATATATATATATATAATTTAGAAACTAGCATTTGATTTTGAAAATAATTTTAAGTTTGAAAATTTTAAGATATGAAATCAAACCGACCTCACATCCCAAATAGTTTATATAAACGAGCACCGCATCACAACTATGTATCTATCTCGAAGAATGGACACACTGCTTGATGATGGGGTTCGATTAAATAAACTAGAAGATTTGTGACATCCTTTTGGTCTGCGAACCAATTTTATAAGCCGACAAGTTTCCCTGCTTAATATAAGGAAATTAAACAGGGTTTATATTACCTGGGTTCTTAAAGTTCCCTATAAGGGCAAGCCCCTATAGTTAATTACATCTTAAATGACGTGAATCATTTAAGAAAACTCTCGATAATGATCAGTGGTTTTGCTCTCAAGAATTTCAAAGTTTAAGGTTTTCAAAAGATTGGATTTTGGAAATTTCAAAAGGGATTAGCTCAAATTTGGAACAGTTTATTTTGGGAATCCAACGGAAGAGAAGTAGGAGAAGCTGAGGATCCAAGAGGAATTTTGGCAACTTCTCAAACTATCTTATTGTTTAGCTTTAATTTAAGAGTTTATTTAATGTTGTAATCCTGCAAGTTTTTATTAATTAGGACTTATATTTGTATAACATGATCATACAAATAGCCTTGAAGATGTTAGGGCTTATGTCGTACCAAACGATTACCTAAGAGTCCTAAGACCGGTTAGGGCTTTATTTGCATAACATGATTATGCGAATGTCTAACGAAAAGTTGAGGATTTATGTTGCACTAAGCAAACTACCTCGAAATCCTATGGCTTTGTTATTTATTTCTAATAAAGGTTTAGCATATGTAGACTCAAGTTTTGCTGATGAAGATGGTCGTGATGCCCACTGTGCTCCAAGCTCCTTTGTCGTTGTAGAGGTTTAGTTTAAGAAGGTGAAAATTAGGAGATGAGAGAAGTGTTTTGGTTTAGAGAAGTCTTAAAGTCCAAATGTCTTCAGTGTTTTAATTAAAACAAATCTTAAAGTTGATTAAATAGAACCGATTAAGATCCCACGGTTCTGTCATCCCGACACCGTTATTTTTATCGGATTCACTTAGTCCAAATGAATTTGCTAAACTCAACTGAATGAGTTCCACACTTTCATTTAGACCGTGGGAAATACTGTTAGCAACACATAGGTTACATCATCTAAGGTATTCCCGATCATCCAACGAGACGTTTTAATTTAGTTGTAGTTGTAGTTTTGTGTTCTGTTTGTGATTAAATTTTGAGTTGTTTTATATTTTGAATGTTGTGGCGGTGAATTTTATCTTGTTGTGACTTTTAATTTAGTTTTGGGTTTCAGATTTGTAGCTATCCTAACGGTTTCAGTTTTCATGCAGGGTGACATTCTTATTTAACATGCAAGAAAAGTAAAGTGCAGTACAAATAAATAAATTGCAATAAAATAAAAGCATACCTGGAGGGTCTTCTCGTCATTCCAAGCTACACTTAAAACACATGTCAGAGCATTTAAATATTTTGCAACAAGTACCTAGGTAAAGCTAAGGTAAGGTTTTGGTTGTCTACCAAAATCCTAATCCTATTGCTAGTCAATTCCTATGACGTCTAGGTTCTTGTGTTTTTTGGATGATTTTCTTCATCAAAGAACATTTAAGTTCAATTGTTCTTCTAAAATATCCCATCATATTAAGGAAGTGTATAGGACTGGTCCTAAACATCTTTTCAATACTTCTGGGATCATTTCGAGTCCAAATGAATTTTATTGTACAGATGAATTGATCATCTAGGGTTTCAGTTAAATTTTGTTTCTTGCTCAGTGAATTAGGATGTTTGATTATCCTACGAGTGAAATGACATTTCACTTAATGCTTTATTTAGGAGTTATAATAATGGAAGCCTTTAGGGGCAAATTGGTTTGTTAAAGAATTTAACCATTTCGATTGGATTGATGATTTAAGATGATTTGGTTTAGTTAGAAAATTTTTTATTAATAATTTTAAGTTTGGAATAGTGTTCAAGTTATTTTAATTCAATTACATCTTTATATTTTTAAATTGATTTTTAATGTTTTAAGTCTACTTGGGTTGTAAAAGGTGTTTAGATTATTCAATTTGATTAAATTTTAATGATTTAATTTTAATTTAATTTAATTGCAATATTTTAGGTCAACTTTTAATTGGTTTGATTTTTAATTATGAATTATTTTTTAGATTGATTTTAATGTTTCAAATTTGTTTTAGATTTGCTTTCAAGTGATTTTGAAATTAATTTTAATGTTTTAAATTTATTTCAATTTGATTATTAAATTATTTAACGTTTCAAGCTTTAATTTAATTGAAGGTTACTTTCTACCAATTATCATCTTAAGTTTAATTAGGAGTTAAATATTATTAAAGTAATTCATTTAGAGATTTTAAATTAAAGAATTGATATTTTCTTAAGTCATATCCCTAACCTTAATAATCCAAATTTTAATCACTCTTCCAAGATTTAAATTATCTAATTAATTAAGGTTTACTTTAAATATTTTCAAGATGATTAATGGGTTTCTACCCCTTAATTTCCCTAAGTTTCAATCATCCAAGAGAAAATTAAGATCAAATATTTTACCCTCCCTTCAATTAAACCTAAAGTATTAATTAGGGTTGATATCCTTAATTACCTTTATGCCCCTTTTAAGCCTAATCACTTCATAACTCACCAAATTGAGTTCAAATGAACTTGAAATTTTTATGTCACTTCACTCACATATCAATTAAGACATTAGAGGAGAAAATGTGATATTTCTGTTTTTTAATTTAATTTATATAATTATTTTGATAAAAATAAGGATTTTCAATGAAAATTCAACAACATGACCAAGGTAAAGTTTCTGTCCCTAAGAAAATTATGAGATGTCTCTACTGACAAGAGGACCACTTGGACCAATTTTGGTGATTTTTTGAATTATATTGTATTTATTATAAATATTTTAATTTTTGGAGTACTAATTAATTATAAAATAAAATTAAAGTTAAAAAATAGATTTTATATTTTTCCTAAATCTCTCTGACCTTAAGGAAGTCAGAGAAACAAATTTTATAATTTCCTGATTTTTCTTTGATTTATTAGAATTAATTTAGTGAAAAGGTTGGAAATCCATTTTTTTAATATTAAAAAAATGTCTTAAGCTTTTAAAATTCAATATCTTAACCTAGAGACTTGGGAAAAATATTTGGTTTGTTCCAAAGTGATTAGGAGTCAAAATATGACATCTTTGTGATTTTTAATATTTTTGTGATTTTTATATTTTTTAATTATTAAAATATTGAAAATATGGTTAAAAATAAAAATTTTTAGAAAATTCCAATTTTAATTTTTTTAGTCTTCTCTGATATCAGAGAGCCCACAAAATCTTTTTGGTGAATTTTTGAAACATATTTTGGGTTTAATTTTAAAAAATGGCCATACACTTAATTAATTCATTTAATGGGCTAAATGATTTCCAATTAACTTGAAATTTTTATGTGAGGTTCCCTACATTGTAATAACAGTGAAGAATTATTTTCAAGTGATTTTGATGAGTGGTTATCCCTAACTAATTAAAATTCAATTTTGAGTGTTTAGGCTAATTAGGGTTATTCCTAAGGGATTAAACCAAACCATAATTTTTATAGGGTCCTCTAGTCCTAAGATACTTCTCCTAATTTTCCTAGAATTTATTGCAAAACATGCTAATTACTGGAATTAAATTGGTAAAACAGACATATAAACTTGGAAAATTAATAACTTGTCAAAGAGATGGCTTCTAGCCTTGGAAAATTCAGGGAATGTTCCCAAGATCAAAAGATACAAAAGCCCTATGGTCTAATGCCATGATGAATTTTATGCATGCATGGAGAATTAAAATACTAAAATGAGTAAACAATTAATTAAAAATAAAATATTCATCAAAATAACTTAATTCTTCTTCCACATTATTCTCCTCTGTTCACTGAGTAAGAGGGTATTTTTATTTTATTTTTCTGATTTTTCTATGCAAAGATATGATTTTTCTAAGTTCTGGGTATTTAAATAAATCAAAATACCCCTAATTTCCTACTTATCCACGCGGCGCCCCGTCATCCTTGGCAGCTCCGAAAGGCCACGCGGCGTGCTTCCATTCGACGCCGCCATCTGAGTCAGCTGACGTTTTATGTTCCGCGGTCCGGTCCGACTCCATCCCCGTCGTCCATTCAATACACGCACGAATGGACAACATCCGTTCATCGTCCCCAAGCGTCCTAACCCGAGAGCCGTCCACCTTAAAACCCTAAGATCTCACTCGTTTCTTCACCAAATTTCGTGTTCTTATACTCTATGGATTCATCTCAACAAGACACACACATCTATATGGTTATCATGCTATGAAATTAAGCCAAACAATATAGGGAATTCACAGAAGCTCGAAAGGAAGAAAAGATCCATACCTTGGCTCTGAGAAGTGAAGCTTCAATCAGAGAGTTGTGTCACCTTCGATTGAACCCAAGGAAGCTCCAGATGAAGTCTCTGGCTCTGAGGAATTGTCTAGGTATGAAAGTGACCAAGGCCGATTTCAAACTTTGGACTCTAGAACAATTGAGTGGCTTGGTGAGGGGGCTTTTACTGGGGAACTTCTCCTCTTGGTCTGGTGAAGGTGTAGGGTCAATCAATTTGAAGATTGGCTCACTGTGGTGAAGTGTCCTAGATTTAGGCTTGAAATTGAACTCATAAATTGAGCTCAGCTAGGGGAAATTAAGGCTGGATTTCAGTGGGGATCAAGTGCTCTATGTGTGGAGAAGGGTCTGGAGTGATTTTGGCAGAGTTTTGGTAAGGTCTGGTTCAGCACCTCCTTTGGCCGAGAGGGGGTGGAGTTTAAATTGAGCTGGCTGGAGGGCTTCCCAGGGGAAATTGAGGGCTGGGATTTACTGCCTAGGTCAAGGGAAGAACAGCCATGGTATCCACTGGCCATGAGACAGCTCAACAAGTGAATTTGGAATTTTGAAGCCAAGTAAGGTGCTCGATCATGGTGTTTTTCGGCGGCTGGGATGGCTGGCCGGCCAGGGTCAGGTCACCATCTTGACCAGTGGGGTCAGGGCTAGGATTTGGTGAACTCAATTGGCTTTGGCCATGTGTAAAGTAGCTTGATTTAAATGGTATGGGGAAAGGGCTATTTTAGGCTTGGTTTGGTCAATTCATGTATTTGGGTTGGGTGCACCCTCCCATGACCTAGTTTTGGGCTTAGGGAATCATTTGGGTAAGCTGAATTGGAGTGGTGAAGTCTCCATCCATGGTGAGGTGTCTAAGCTTGGTTTAGAGTGTAGCATAAATGAGGTTAAAAAGGTTTAATGAAGGGTTAATAAAGAACCACCTCCACTTGCCATTAATGACTGGTGAGGTGGAAAGTGGCTTCCATGGATTGTATGTGGCTTATGAATGGCTTCATGGCTCCATTTGGCTTGGGAAAATGTTTGGTCAATTTCATAAAAATGTTATTTGGAATTTTTGAAAACTTTGGATTATTTTGATTGGTTTTGTCATGATGCTATTTTGGTTTAATCAAAATGATGGGTTTTAGACTTAGGGGATGATTTTAATTAAGTGGGTATGATGAGACAATATCACATCGGCTTTGGAATAAGTCTTAGGCTTTTTGAAATCATTTTGGATGGGCTTTTAAAATGGTTTAAGGAAGTGGGCTTTTGGATTTTAAAATAAATTTTAGGATGAAAATTTTGTAAAGGATTGTGCCAAATAAATGTTGCAATTGGTTTAGGAATGTGCCATGGGTGATTTAGAACAAATTTGGGATAATTTAGGGGTGAATTGGGTTTAATTTGGGCCTTTTTAATGATAGGGTCAAAGTGGGGCATATTGGGCTAACTTGGGCTAAGGTTGGGCTAATGTTGGGTTTTACGTAAAATTAATGTTGTAAAATGTTTATGGGAGTGTTACAAAGAGTTTTCAAGTTTGGTTGAGCCTTAATTTTGGGATTTGGGCCCATTTGGGTTTATGATTGGTTTAAGCCAAATTGGGGAATTTTGATTTGAGTTAGGCTTGGGTGAAACTTGGGTTCAAATTTGGGGTAAATCAAGTTAATTTTTTGTTTGTTGGGATGTTAGGAAGATTTTAGAAGAGATTTGGGGCTAATTGGGGTTGAGTTGGGCTGGTTTGGGCTAAATTTAGGTCATGGGCCAAAATTGGGCTTTAAGTTTCAAATTGAAATTGGATCCAAATGTTAATCAACGTGGGCTTGGATTTGGTTTAAATTGATATCGGGGATATTGAATTGAAGTTTAGGATTGAATTATATCAGAAATTGAGGTCAATTGAAGTGATTTGGTTGGACATTGGGCTCACTTAGGTTAAAAAGGATCAAATTGGGTGTTTTGGCAAAAGTTTGCTAAATTGGCAAAATTGGTCTATGGTATAGTTGAACAAAATGGAATTGGGAATATTTGAGATTTTTTGGAATTTTTTTGGGAATTTGTGAAATTTTTGGATTTTTGGGCTAAAAGGGTACTTTGGGTATTTGGAGGGTATTTAGGGGTATTTTTGGAAATTTGGTCATGGATGCTCAATTTGAGTGGTGGGGAAATGTTTAGGATTGATTTTGAGGAATTTTGGGTAATTTAGGAAATTTTGCAAATTTTGGGCAATTTCAAGGGTATTTGGTAGGTTTGGTGGGTGTAGACCCCCGGGGGTAAAAAATTGAAATTTGGTGAAAATAAAGATTAATTAGGTGTGAGTAAAATGGGATCATTTTGGTTGAGCCATAAAGCCATATTAAGCTCACAAGAGCTATGAGAGGACTCAGTTTAGGCATTCACTATGTTGTTCCTAACCCTCTTAGCCAGGAGCTTAGGGATTAAGGTCCATCCATATGAATTACCTACATGAGCCAGGGAATTGAATTGGGTATTCGTGTGGTTTTAGGGTTTGGAATGTGTGTGAGAGTGTGGTGTGTGCAAGCTTACCCTCACTAGGACCAAGCCACCCAGAGTGATCTTAAGGCTTGAACAACCTATAGGAGTTCATCTTTGTCCTCCTGCATATCGGTCTCAACCTTCCAAGTGATTTGGAGGTTGATGACCATCTATATAGGATTCCAAAGAGAATCAAGATCTGGTTTGAATTTCTAAATGGTGGGTTCCATCTCTAGTCCTCTAGGATGGTCAAGGAGAAATCTTATGGCTAGATCCTAAGCACTAAGGAGAGAAAAGAGAAAAGTCCTCATAAAAAATGAGGTTAACAGGCGCCAGATTTCGGCGCCTAGGCGCAATGGTTACCTTCTAAAAGATACATTGAATTTGGATGAATTTTAAAAAGGTGCCTTAAGCAACCCCTGGTCAAATTTAGAGCTCTATAAATTGGAGCCCATTCTACAAAGAAAATGGCACCAAAACCCCCCCTCTTAGTACACATACCCATTTTAGCATATTCTCTCTCATCTCTAGTTTAATTTTGTCTCTTCCATACTTAGGGTGCCACTTTATTTTATATCTAGTGAGTTTAGTTTGAGTGTTTATTGTGTGTTATTTCCGTTGGAGTCTTTCATCATTGCTTTGGAGTTAGTAGAAGTCAGCGGATCACTTGAAGGAACACTTCAGATAAGTATTTGTACTTTTGTTAAAGGTTTTATAAATATGTTTTGTTGTGTTATTTTAATGAGTTCTGAGTAGTTAGTTATCTTTCTCCTTTCAACTACAAAAAGATTATAAATTAATTAAATTTCGTAGGAGAATTAAATATAAAATATTTTAAAATATTGTGATTATATTAATACCTGATCTTAGTTTACTTTTTAAATTAGCCATTTAATTTGTTAAAAACTGTTGAAGAATTCTGAGACCTATCTGGAAATAAATTCTTAACTAGTAGATATCACATGAATCCTTAGATAATTGCAGGCTATATACGGATTGTTTAAGGTGAAGTGCAAATAACTAGGAAGATATTATTTATTGGGCGTAAAATTAATTAATTTTTAGAGTGACAGACTAAATTCTAATAATTTGGTTTATAGGAAGGTAACTGGTCACTGGTAGGGCCGACCATAGCCACCTTGGACATCTAGTAGTGTGAGCCTAGATTAACCCATTCTACTAATAAAACATCCTGAGCCTAACTATAAATTAGTCAATGTTCTATGCACCTGGACCGAAGGGTAAAGAATAAGAATGCTTCTATTTGGCACAATACCATAATCTTAATTCCCTACAAAAGATAATTAATCTAAAATTCTTAGATTAGTTGAAAAAGGAGAAAGTCATTTTTATACTTGCATTGAATTTTAATTACTGCTTACTTTACTTTCCTGCTTGTTGCTTACTTTCTTTTAGTAAAAGTTATAAGTTAATTAAAATATATATATATATATATAAAAGAAAAAAAAAGAGAAAATATAATTTGCATAAGAAAATTTCAAAATATTACTTATATCTCTTACTTTTTATTTCACTATCCCTGTGGGATCGATAACTAGGACTCCACTAGAGCCCTGTATTACTTGAACGATACGTATACTTGCGTTTAAAATTGTGACTTTAACAAAAATTAAATCTAAATATAAAATTAAAAAATTAAACCTCCCACATCAAGTTTTTTAAGTCATTTGTTGGAAATTAAATATTCTTAAAAGTGGTATCAAATTCTTGTATTTTTAAGCATATTTAAAGTCAAATCACATCAAGTTTTTAACACCATTGCCGGGGATAGAACAAAATAAAAAGTAAAAAGAAAAATAGAATAAAATAAAAAGTAAAAAGAAAAATAAAATAAAATAAAAAGTAAAAACAAAATATAAAAACATAAAACAAAAATATTTTCTTTAAACTTTTATGCGTATCTCTGGATCTGAAGGATTACTACCTTTTAGTTCTGAATTAGATAGAACAATTAAAAGAATTAAAAAAGGAAAACAAATTTCAAAACATCAAAAAATGGCTAACTTACATAACACTAATCAAAGTCCAATTGAAATTAATGAACAAAATGTTTATAAACCATTAAGGGAATATGCAAACCCTACAGTTGATGAACTTCATGTTAATATTCAAATTCCAGCTTTAGATGCTAATTCTTTTGAGCTTAAACCTTCTATTATTCAAATGGTTCAAAACAATCAATTTGGAGGAACACCTAATGAGGATCCAAATTTACACCTTCTAGTTTTTTAGAACTTTGTGCTACCTTTAAATATAATAATGTTTCTGATGATGCTATTAGGCTTAGACTCTTTCCTTTTTCCTTAAAAGATAAAACAAAGATGTGGCTTAATTCATTAGCAACTTGTTCTATTAAAACATGGGCATATATGACACAAAAATTCCTTGCTAAATATTTTCCTCCTTCTAAAACTGCTAAATTGAGAAATGATATTACTTCATTTACACAATTTGATGGAGAAACAATTTATGAAGCTTGGGAAATATTTAACGAACTACTAAGAAAATGTCCTCATCATGCTTTACCAGATTGGTTAATTATTCAAACATTTTATAATGGACTTATTGGATCACTTAGATCAATTATTGATGCCGCTATTGGTGGTTCTTTAATGGCTAAGACATTTGAAGAAGCCTACACCTTAATTGAAGAAATGGCTAATATCAATTTTCAATGGCCTTCTGAAAGGGTTAATCCTAAAAGAATGGCCAGTATTCATGATAATGATGCCTTTTCTATTTTAGCTTCACAAGTGGCTGCGATATTAAGAAATTAGATAGTTTTGCTATTAATATATCGCATGTAAGTAATGATAATTCTGCAAATTCTCATGATACTCAAACAATGGAAACTTTACAAGCTATTGCTAGTAAAACTAATAATCCTTATTCTAATTATTATAATCCTGGTTGGAAAAATCATCCTAATTTTAATTGGAATAATGGACACCAAACCAATCCAAATTGGAACAATCAAGGAAATTCAAACTATAGACCAACTTATCCTCCTGGTTATAACAATCAACATAAAAAGTTGTCTGTAGAAGAATTGATCTTGCAACTAAGCAATCAGCTACAAAGTCAAAGCACTGCTATTCGTAATTTTGAGAATCAGATGGGTCAAATTGCTAATTTCATTAATTACAGACCTCAAGGAACACTGCCTAGCAATGTCGAAATTAATCCTAAAGGATTGGAAAAGAACATGAACAAGAAAAAGCTGTACAACTTAGAAGTGGAAAGGAATTAAAAGAGAAAACACGGAATGAGATTGAAAAAGAGAAAGAAGTTGAAGAGATTGAAAAACCTAAAGATAGCCTTTCTCCAAGTAAAGAACATACGGTTGTACCTATTGAAGTGAGAGTTTAAAGACCACCACCACCTTTTCCTCAAAGACTTAAACATCAGAAGCTTGACCATCAATTTTATAAGTTCTTTGACATTTTTAAGAAACTTACTATCAAAATTCCTTTTACTGAAGCTTTGGAGCAAATGCCAAGCTATGCAAAATTTATGAAGGATATTTTAAGCAAGAAGAGAAAATTTGAAGCTTTAGAAACTGTTGCATTAAGTGAAGAATGTAGTACAATAAATCAGAAGAAATTACCTCAGAAACTTAAAGATCCTGGAAGTTTCACTATACCATGTGCTATTGGAGAAAAATTATGTGGAAAAGCCTTATGTGATTTAAGAGCTAGTATTAATCTCATGCCATTTTCAAGCTTTTGAAGGTTAGATTTAGGAGAGATTTCTCCTACCACTATAACTCTTCAGTTAGCCGATCGATCGATCATTTATCCTAAAGGAGTTATAGAGGATGTTCTTGTTAAGGTAGATAAATTTATCTTTCCTGTAGATTTCATTGTTCTAGATATGGAAGAAGATATAGAAATACCTATCATTTTAGGGAGACCTTTTCTAGCTACCGGTCGAGCTATGATTGATATACAAAAAGGAGAACTAACAATGAGAGTTAATGATCAAGAGATAACATTCAATGTTCTGAAATCAATGAGGTATCCTGAAAAAGAAAAATGCTATCGGATGGATATTTTGATTATATGATTAAAAAGCATTACCAAGAAAGATGTAAGGTTATTTTTGATGATAAAGATAAAGAATCTATGTTATATGATGAGTCATTAAATGAAGAAAATTCATCTAAAGAAACTCATTATATTCATGAAAATTGGGAAATTTTAGATACAACTAAAAATGGTATACTTTTACCCTCAATTGAAAAAGCTCCTGAACTGGAATTAAAGATGTTACCTGCACATTTAAAGTATGCATTTCTTGGAGATTCATTAACTTTACCTGTAATTATATATTCAGAATTAAGCAAAGATCAAGAAAAAAATTAATTGGAGTTCTGAAGAATTATAAGAAAGCTTTTGGTTGGACTATTACAGATATAAAAGGAATAAGCCCTTCAATCTGTATGCATAGGATTTTAATGGAAGAAAATTGTAAACCTACTATTGAACCCCAAAGAAAATTAAATCCAATTATGAAAGAGGTTGTTAAGAAAGAGATTTTGAAATGGTTAGATGCTGGAATTATTCATCCTATTTTGGATAGCCAATGTGTAAGTCCTATTCATTGGTTCCGAAGAAAGGAGGAGTAACTGTCATTGTTAATGAAAAGAATGAATTACTCCCAACAAGACAAGTTACTAAATGGCGAATTTGCATTGACTATCAAAAATTAAACAATGCCACTAGAAAGGATCATTTTCCTTTACCTTTCTTGGATCAAATGTTGGATAAACTTGCTGGACACTCATATTTCTATTTTCTAGATGGATATTCTGGTTATCATCAATTACATGTTACTCTTGAGGATCAAGAAAAGACTACATTTACTAGTCCTTATGGAACATTTGCCTTTAGATGAATGCCTTTTGGTTTATGCAATGCACCTAAAACTTTTCAAAGATGTATGATGTCAATATTCTGTGATTTGATTGATAAAGGAATTGAATTATTTATGGACGATTTTTCGGCTTTTGGAACTTCTTTTGAATCTTGCTTGGAAAATATAATGAAAGTTTTGAAGAGATGTGAAGAAAAAATTTAGTTCTAAACTCGGGAAAAATGTCAATTTATGGTCACAGAAGGCATTGTACTTGGACATAAAGTTTCACAAAAATGGATGGAAGTTGATCAAGAAAAAGTGAAAATTATTGCTGAACTGCAACCACCTACTACTGTTACCTGATGTAAGAAGTTTTCTGGCTCATGCTGGATTTTATAGGAGATATATAAAAGATTTTTCTAAAATTACTAAACCTCTTCACCATTTATTGGAAAAAGAAGCTAAATTTGAATTTAATGAAGATTATCTGAATGCGTTCAATATTCTGAAAGAAAAGTTAATCACTGCACCTGTCATTGTTGCACCTGATTGGAATAAACCTTTTGAATTAATGTGTGATGCAAGTGATTATGCAATCGGAGCTGTATTAGGACAAAAATATGAGAAGATTTTCAAAGTTATATATTATGCTAGCAAAACTCTTAATGAAACTCAAGTAAATTACACAACTACTGAAAAAGAGGTGTTAGCAATAGTATATGCCTTTGATAAATTTAGACCATATCTTCTTGGAACAAAATGTATTGTTCATACTGATCATTCTACTATTAAGTATTTGATATCTAAAAAGGATGCTAAACTAAGATTGATCAGATGAGTTTTACTTTTGCAAGAATTTGATTTTGAAATTGTGAACAGAAGAGGGACTGACAACCAAATTGCTGATCATTTATCAAGAATAAAAAATAATAATGAGAAGATTTGTGAAGAAAATATAAATGAGAAATTTTTGGATGAGCAATTATATGTCATTCAAGTATTACAAATGTCGTGTTATGCAGATGTAGTTAACTATTTGGTTAACAATATTTTACCATATGGGATGAATAGTAAATATATTAAGAAATTCAAGAATGATTGTAAATCATATATTTGGGAAGATCCTCATTTATTTAAATTAGGAAGAGATTCTGTGATTCGAAGATGTGTATCTTATGAAGAAACTTATGCAATTATTAAAAAATGTCACGATTCTGAATTTGTAGGACACTTTGGAGTGGATAAAATTGCATTTAAAATTTTAAATTCTGGATTTTATTGGCCTACATTATTTAAAGATGTTGGACATTATGTGAAAACTTGTGATCGATGTCAAAGAATGGGAAATATATCCAGAAAAGATGAAATGCCTCTAAACTTTATATTAGAAATCAAAGTTTTTGATCTATGGGGTTTAAACTTTATGGGACCTTTCGTACCATCATCTGGAAAGATTTATATTTTATTAGCAGTTGATTATGTTTCAAAGTGGATCGAAGCTGTAGCTTTACCGAACTGTGATTCCAAAAGTGTTTCGAAATTTTTAAAGAAATTGATTTTTACAGATTTGGAATGCCTAGGATAATTATCACTGATGAGGGCAGTCATTTCAGAAATATAAAAATTCAATCATTGCTGGAGAAATTTAGAATTAGGCATAGAATTGAAACTTCTTACCATCCTCAAACAAGTGGAATGGTTGAAGTGTCAAACAGAGAAATAAAAAGAATATTGGAAAAGAGTGTTAATCCTAAAAGAACTGACTGGGTTGATAGACTTGATTCTGCATTATGGGCTTATAGAACAGCTTATAAGACACCTATCGAAATGTCACCTTATTGGTTAATTTATGGTAAACATTGTCAATTACCTGTTGAACTGGAGCATAAAGCTTATTGGGCGATAAAGGAGTTCAATTATTATTTGAATACTACAGGAGAAAAATGATTAATACAACTGAATGAAATGGAAGAGATTAGAAACGAGTCTTATGAAAATGCAAGAATTTATAAAGAAAGATTGAAGAAATTGCATGACAAAATGATTTCTAGGAAAATATTTGAGCCTGGACAAGAAGTATTATTATTTAATGCTCGTTTAAAACTTTTCCCTGGAAAATTAAAATCAAAATGGATGGGACCATTTATAACTGAGAAAGTATACCCTTATGGAGCTGTGGATATTAAAGATCCCAAAACTGAAAAAGTATTTGAAGTTAACGGATTAAGACTGAAGCCTTGTATGGGAGAAATGAAATTAAATTACAAAGAGGCTTGTGAGCTAAGTCTACCCGATTAATTCAAATAATTAGGTCGGGCTGACGATGTTAAACCAAGCGCTTTGTGGGAGGCAACCCATATTTATTAGTTTGAGTTTAATTATCGCTGTAAGGTTATGCCTTGGTCTTGAATGAATTTATATATAACTTCTAGAAATAGAAGGCTAATGAGTCTGTATTAGCTTAAGCTAAACATTTTCTTGGAGTATATAGAAATTGGACTTGGACCACTCCATGTCAAATGTGAGTAAAAAGGAGATCAATTTAGCCTTCGTTTGATTGTTTGTGATTTGAATTTTTTGTAATTGTGATTGTGTATTGATCATACTTGTTTGTTAGACATATTTTTACGACCGAAACTTTACAAAATTTGACGATAGGTGAATCGGAGTCGATCGAGGTTCTGGCATCTAGGCGCCAAAAGTTGGCGCCTAAGCGCCAGAATAACTAGCATATCAATGATCCGGCGCCTAAGTAACAGATTCCGACGCCTAAGCACTACAGTTACAGATCATGGAAAAACCGAATTTCTTCAATATTTCACACGAAATCTCTTTATTTATAGGCTATTTTTCATCCCCAATCCCATAGAAACACTAATTTCAACCAGAGCAATTCATTTTGGAGGAGTTAGGAAGGATTTAGAGGCCATGGATAGAGGAAATCATGGAAATGAGGTAAGAGACAAATCTCCTAAAGATCCTCAGCCTTATTTTAATGGTTTTTTTGCTGTTAGTTTGGAGAAAATGTTTAGTCAAATGGATAAGATTGAAGCGAAACTTCAAGGTATTGGTAATCGTCTCCATGAGATGTACCACCAATACGAACACTTGGAATGGCAAACCAAACTTCAATCTGATCATATGGCTGCCTATTAAGACGCTCAAGTAGAAATGTACGAGAAGAACAAGTGGATTGATGAAAAGACGGCTTTGAAATTTCCAAGGGCGTTGGTGTTTTATCCCTTCGATCCTAACAAACTTCATTGCGAAAGAGATGGAAATTGAAGATCGGTGTTAAATAGATTATATGTGTTTTAGGTGTGATCGAGTCTTGTGTTAGTGTGTTGAATATCTTATTTGTGTATTTGCTTAAATTGTTCAATGTGTGTTGTTAGATATGAATGTTTGCTTTGATTATGTTATTGTTTGTGTTATTTATAAAACGATGAACCTTGATACAAGTCTTGTACTGAAAGTTATTGAATTTGGAATGGATATTAAGATTTTGAATTGAAGAATTTGGATACATTTATGTGGATCTATGCTATCATTTTAAATTGATTGTGAAAATATTTGGAGGTTATAAATTGGATTAATACTCTCGTAAGAGTAATTAGGAGTAAAATTTGATAAGATTTGGTGGAAAATATTTAATTTAAATTGAATTTTTGGAAAAGCGAGTCTGGGGCCTAGGCGCCAGAATTCGGCGCCTAAGCGCCGGTTCGACCTGAACCTGAAAACTCATCTTCTTAAACCCCCCTAGCTATTTTTGATGCCTAAGCTTCCTTCTCCACAGTATTTCGTGAAAATACCACCTAGAGATCCCATTTAGAGCCGGATTTTCAAGTTTTTGGGCTTGAAATCACCCGATTTTGTCATCTCGAGGTCAGAACCACATTCTAAACTCATTAGTTTTTATTTTCACCATGGATTTTGCTCTCATTGAGAAAAACTGAAATTTTGAGAAAAATTTTGATTTTTATGGTTAAATCCATGAAATTTTTAAGCTCTTTCAAGTTTGAAAAGCTTAAATTAGTTTATTTTCCTAGATCCGTTGAATTTATTTCGCGTTTTTCTTTCACGTTTAGATGGCACCCAAATCTAAGCAAGGAAAGGAACGAGAAAATTTTGATCGTAGCAAGTTCGTTACTGCTGCTGCACACTTCCGATACAATGATTTTGCTGTGACTCGAATGTTTATCTCGGTGTGAAGTTTTTATAATCCTGGAGGAAGAATTGAGGAAATAATCGTTGCACTCAACTGGCAACGATTCTGCTATTTCACTGCTGTTGTCGTTATCCCGGTGGTTAGAGAATTTTATACTAATTTTGTGGATGCAGAGGAATACGAGATTTTCATTCGAGGAGTTAGAGTAGGATTCACTCCTGAACGAATCAATACTTTTTATGGTCTGCCGCCAAACATAGAGTGTTATTACTCAGGTTTATCTCCATCTGAAGAAGATTTGCACATGATCATTGCTTACCTGACTGATAGTACTGGAGCCTAGAAGATTCGGAACGAAAAAAGGTAAATTTTTCATCTTCTAAGCTTAATGGAGTTTCAAAGACATGGCACTACTTTATTTCTGCTCGTCTCCTTCCATCCAATCATCTGAGCGAAGTTACCAAAGATAGAGCTATTCTCAACTACTACATTCAAGAAAGAAAGTCTATTGATGTAGGGAACATTATTTATGATTCTATAGAGGCTACTGCTCGTTCTAGCCTTCTATTGGACTTGGTTTTCCATCTCTGATCTATTCTCTATGTCAAAGTGCTGGAGTAGTTCGTCGAGCTTTCTGAGGAAAAGCTCAAGTTGACAAAGCCTATAGGAAGAGAAAGCGTAGCATTTATGATCGACTGCGAGGTAAGAGTTCTACTGCACCTTCTGGTTCATTACCTACTTCAGATAGAGCTTCTACTTCGAGACCATCTACTTCTGCTAAGCCATCATCTACTCTTTAGGAAACCATGCATGATCAGTTCATAGAGCAGCAGCATGAGTTATTCTTAACTCACTGCATAGTAGATACGATAGACAAGAAGATTGATCACCTTTCTGAGTATACACAAAGAAAGAGTGATTACGATGCTGAGTATTCAGAGTCTTTTGTGAGATTTCTGAAGGGTGAGCATGATGTTCAGTTCCCTACTTGTCCCATATTTTCACCCTATGTTGATCCTAAGGATATGAAGTTCTCTTTTGGTGATGATGATGAGGAAGCTACAGACAGTGATTAGTAGCTTGATTTATCTCTAGAGATTATTGATTCTGTTTTTAGAGTGTTTTCTTATTTCTTGTACTGTTTATTGTGATGTTATTTGTTAGAGTTGTTGTGAACTTTTTATGTTAAAACTGTTTTTTTTAGCTTGTCTGATGTGTGTTTAAGACTGAGATGTGAATGAATTTCTAGAAAAGTTTATTTCTCTTTCAGCCTTCTGTTTTGTGTTCATAAATAGTTAGTAATTTGCATGTTCTAAAATTAAATAAAAAAAAACCAACAAAAAGGATTTATTTTAGAAATTAACTCCTGCTCTGCAAAACTTTTCTATATATGCTTAATCATTTCTGTTATATAAATATTGAAGCATGTGTAGAATTAGAAGTTAGTTTTTCCTTACCACATCATTATTGTACTTAGATTAATTCCTGTTTATTTCTTTCTTTCATGCTTTAGAAAATTTCATAATTCATATTTATACTAAAGCTGAAGTTTGGGGGAAGAAAAAATATCTATCAAATTTAAATATTATTTGTCCTTAAATAGCTAGTATTTTCTTTAAAAATATCTTAACATAACATAAGGAATAAAAAATTTGTTTAAGAATACCTAAATTTTTTAATTTATAAATAATTTAGTAAACTTAATTAAAATTTCAAAAATTTTGGTTGATTTTAAGAATAGAATTATTTAGCTTAAAGAATAATAAGATGAAATTTTTTCTATTTATAGTAAAGAGAATTGTATTTTTGAAACTAAGGAATCAATATTATTGCTTGAAAAAGTGAAGATTGAAATACTTTTGAAAAATAATAAATTATTAATGTCATATTTATTAAGTAAGAATGTATAAGTTTTTGAAAATAAGTTAAGGATACTGAAGTTCAAAATCATTAACAAGCTGTCCAAAAATAGTGATCCTCACTTAAAAAAAAAATAAAAAAAATAAAAAAGAAAAAGAAAGAAAGTGAGGAGAAACTTGAGAAATGCATAATCAAAAATTGGCTTCACTTGAGTTATCTTATAGTAAGAAAAATGATTACATTTTTAACTTAATTTACTAAAAAAATATTTCATGAAAATCTTCTTCTTGTAAATATTTTATGTGACCTTCATATGATAAACTACAATTATTCTTAAAATAAATGAAAATTTAGAAGTCTGATGATTTGGTAGTTAAATTTTCTTTAAATTCTTAAAATTAAAATTAATTAGTGAAATTTGGTTAATGATTTGCTAAACATTTATAAAACCAAAATTTATAAGGAATCTTATATAATTTAGCTTCATTCCAAATGTTATCTATTTTATGTAATTAAAAGAGTTACTTGCGGACAATTAACGTTTAAGTTTGGGGGAATTTGATCTACCAAAAAATACCCATTTTTATGCCATATTTATGATTCAATTCTTAAGGATATTATGCTTTAATGAAAGATATTTTCATGTTTTTGGATGTAGATGATTAAAAAGAGTCCAAGAAAGAAAAGAAGGAAAAAGGAGCAAAAAGGAGCAAAAAGGAGCAAAAAGGAGCAAAAATGGAGCTTGTGGAGCAAATTGTGGAATTATTGGCCTGGCGCTGGAGTCCGGTGCCTAACCACCAGTTCGATACAGACGATGTTAAGTTTTTTTGATGACTTTGGGCAGTTATTTTGACAGTGTTAAGCGGTTATTGGAGCTTCTAGAAGACTGGAAGTTACTCCTAATATATAGGACATGTGATAAAATGTATTTAGACATAAGGAAACGGTCTAGATCGAGAAGAGGTGCGACCCAAAGTGAAGAACCGCGAAAGACCAGGTCACGGAGTCCGGCGCCTAGGCGCGACAGTTACCTTCTAGAAGATACATTGAATTTGGACGAATTTTGAAGACGTGCCTTAAGCAACCCCTAGTCAAATTTAGAGCTCTATAAATAGGAGCCCATTCTACAGAGAAAATGGCAACAAAACCCCCCCTCTTAGTACACATACCCATTTTAGCATATTCTCTCTCATCTCTAGTTTAATTTTGTCTCTTCCATACTTAGGGTGCCACTTTATTTTATATCTAGTGAGTTTATTTTGAGTGTTTATTGTGTGTTATGGTTGTTGGAATTTTTCATCATTGCTTTGGAGTCAGTAGAAGTCAGCGGATCTCTTGAAGGAACACTTCAGATAAGTATTTGTATCTTGGTTAAAAGTTTTATAAATATGTTTTGTTGTGTTATTTTAATGAGTTCTGAGTAGTTATTTATCTTTCTCCTTTCAACTATGAAAAGATTATAAATTAATTAAATTTCTAGGAGAATTAAATATAAAAAATTTTAAAATATTGTGATTATATTAATACCTAATCTTAGTTTATTTTTTAAATTGGCCATTTAATTTGTTAAAACCTGTTGAAGAATTTTGAGACCTATCCGGAGATAAATTCTTAACTAGTAGATATCACATGAATCTTTAGATAATCGCAGGCTATACGCGGATTGTTTTAGGTGAAGTGCAAATAAATAGGAAGATATTATTTATTGGGAGTAAATTTAATTAGTTTTTAGAGTGACAGACTAAATTCTAATTATTTTGTTTATAGAAAGGTAACGGGCCACTGGTAGGGCCGACCATAGCTACCCTTGGACATCTAGTAGTGTGAGCCTAGATTAACCCATTCTACTAATAAAACATCCTGAGCCTAACTATAGATTAGTCATTGTGCTTTGCACCTAAACCAATGGGTAAAGAATAAGAATGCTTCTATTTGGCACAATATCATAATCTTAATTCCCTATAAAAGATAATTGATCTATAATTCTAAGATTAGTTGAAAAAAGAGAAAGTCATTTTTATACTTACATTGAATTTTAATTACTGCTTACTTTACTTTCCTTCTTGTTGCTTACTTTCTTTTTGTAAAAATTATAAGTTAATATATATATATATATATATATATATATAATTTGCATAAGAAAATTTCAAAATATTACTTATATCTCTTACTTTTTATTTCACTATCCCTGTGGGATCGATAACCAAGACTCCACTAGAGCCCTGTATTACTTGAACGATACATATACTTGCGTTTAAAATTGTGACTTTTACAAAAATTAAATCTAAATATAAAATTAATAAAGTAAACCTCGCACATTAAGTTTTTGAAGCCATTTGCTGGAAATTAAATATTATTAAAAGTGGTATCAAATTCTTGTATTTTAAAGCATATTTAAAGTCGCATCGCATCACCTGTCCACCATATTTCTGTTGTGTAGTCAATCATAAGTTCCTTATGAGAGTTAGGAAATGTTTCTTCTTCTCTGGAGGCCTATTGATCCAACTAATCTTTATGACTACCAAACAGTAGGA
Source organism: Papilionanthe hookeriana x Papilionanthe teres (assembly GCA_022702705.1). Classification (NCBI taxonomy): domain Eukaryota; kingdom Viridiplantae; phylum Streptophyta; class Magnoliopsida; order Asparagales; family Orchidaceae; genus Papilionanthe; species Papilionanthe hookeriana x Papilionanthe teres. The sequence continues at coordinate 128,881,585 of CM040421.1, read as the reverse complement.
GATGAAGGTGATATGGATCTGCTTGCTGATCAACCAACTCATATTTCACAACCCATTCAGCCTTACTTTCCTGAAAATTCCAGAGTGATACTGAAGAAAATCAAGCAATTGAAAAAAGAGGTACAAAATGTTTTGAATGCCATTAATAATATTTCTGACTTATTTGATCACAGAGATTGGAGGATGAAAGAATAATTTGATCACACTGGTCGGATTGAAACGGGCTTAATTAATATGTTGAAGAAGAATGTTGTTATTGCTGAGGATTCATTTGATGAATTCCCATTTCGTCCCTTCTACAATTTGTTCGTGCATCATCAATCTATTGGTGATATTAGAGAGGAAGATAGTTCGAAAACCGATAAGGAGTGGCTATTGGATTCTGCTTATGTTTGATGTGTGTTAGCTTTGTTTTGCTTAGTTTTGTTTGGTGTGTTTAGTATTTGCTTTGCTTTGCTTTGTAGTTTGCATTTGGATTTACTATGCTTAATTTTGTTGTGTGTGCTTAAATTTTAGTGTTCTTGCAACACGAAAAATCTAAGGGTCGTTGATCTAATTTTGATGAACATGTTAGTGTTTATGTTGTAATGTGGATTTTATATATAGAAGTGATGTTTTGTGCTTTTTGAGTAAGAATTGTGTTAGTTATTTTTTGTGTGATGAAATAGATGCTTAATGAAGTGTTAAATGTCATTGTGGAGGACGAAACTATTGAAATTACGAAAAAATTTTCGGACCCAAAAAAAATTTTGCACTGGCGCCGCCGGTGCCCAAATACAGAGACTTTGGCTATTTTGAATAAATAGAGCGCCGCCAGCGCCTGAAATAGAAAAAGGCCAAAACCCTTTTATTTCACGATTTTAACACTGGGACTCGCAAATTTCTTCATTACTTTTGTCTTCCTCCTCCATTTTCACGACTTTGAAGACCTAGGGCTTGCTAGATCTTGGATTTGAAGCGATTGTAAGGCTTTTCGAGACCGGATGTACACTTCTTTTGGTAAGAGCTTCACTTTGAGTTAAAAATTTTTTTATTTTCACCATAGGAATCTCTCACATTATTTAGATTGGAATTTTGGGATTTTGTAGAAATTTTGGGATTTTCTATGATGAAATTTGCTCTTACTTGTTTAGAAAAGTGTTTGGAGTTTGTTACATTGTGGATTTGGAATTTATTAGAATTTTCTTGCAATTTTTAGAAAGAAAGATTTGTCAATGTCAAGGCACAATTTCGTTTTAATTCTTACCTTTACAATAAGAAGTGTATTCATGATAGAGCTTTTAAAAATCCTGGTGGATCTGTTGAACAGTTAATTGTCGAGCGAAACTGGGAGAGATTTTGTTATTTTACTGCAAATGTTGTTTTGGGTGTTGTAAGAGAGTTCTATGCAAATGTGCCCTGGACTGAGACTGAATATGTGTTAGTTAGAGGAAAAATGGTTGAATTCAGCCCTCAGCGTATCAATGCATTTTATCAGACTTGGGAACCTTTTGTATGTAAATATGAAAATTTTGATACACTAGAGGTGAATTTGAAGGAAGTGATTGCATTTCTGACAGATGGAAAAGGGGAATGGAAAGAGAGTCAAAAATAGATGATTAACTTCCCTGCTTCCATGTTAAATGTTGCATCTAAAGTTTGACACTATTTCATCTCTGCAAGACTGTTACCTTCTTATCACCATAGTGAAGTTACAAGAGATAGAGCAATTTTGAATTATTGTATTCAGAATATGAAGAAGATTGATATTGGAGCTATTGTCTTCAAGAACATTCAGTCTATTGCTAAAGGAGAGACCACTGGAGGATTAGGACATCCTGCCCTAGTTCATGCCCTGTGTGTTCAGTCTGGAGTAGAGTTCAACAGTTCTGAAGAGGTAACTATACCACTGAGGCCCATTACCAAGACTAGTATTCGAACTTATTAGTCTCATGTGGGAGCACGAGATGAGAGTATGAGTATTGTTATTCCTACTATGAGCTATGACATTCCATCTACGTTTGAGCCCCCTACATTGTCCAATATTATGGAGCAGTTGAGATTACAGAGTGCTAGTATGGATAGAATCCATGGTACGATGGATGTGTTTGAGGCTATAAGTGATGTGAATGAGGATTATATGAGAAGAAGAGTTGAGTTTGATATTGCCTATCATGATGCCCATGTCAGATTCATAAGGGAGGAGACTGATGTGATATTCCCTACTTACCCCAGCTATACACCGTATAGACATGGTCCTGCTGATCCTGCTGATGAAGTTGGTGATGAAGCGTGGTAGTTTTTCTATTTATGTTTTTGTTTTTATTGTTATGTGTTGTGTTTTTTTTGTGATGTAGTAGTTATTTACTTTCCATGTGATAAGTAAACCTGTTGATGTACTGTTATGTTGTAATGAAAAGTCGAAATTGTTAAATGAACTATGTAGTGCTGTGATAGTTTATTTAGTAGTTGTGGTGTTTTGTTGGATGTTTAGATGTTTAAATTTGATATCTATTTACCCAACAAATTTTTAAAAATTTTAGATCACTGTTGTTGACCGCAATTTTGGTGAGGTCTTGTCTTTTCTTAGTGCTTAGGATCTAGCCATATGACTTCTCCTTGACTATCGTAGAGGACTAGAATTGGGACCCACCCTTTAGCAATTTCAGCTACTTCTTGACTCCTCTTGGGACTCCACTTGGATGGTTGCAAACCTCTAAATCACCATAGAAGGTTAAAACCACCATATGGACAACCAATAGTGAGTTCCTATAAGATTGTTTGGACTTAAGGTGACCTTGGGTGACTTGGACTTCTCTTACACACACACACCCCTAAGCCATCTAACCTAAACCTTAAACCGAACCATTTCCTTTATACCCTTTATGGAACTCACGTTATTAAATCCAAGCCACTAATCTTTGATTAAGATGGCTAAGGTCAATATGTGAAGGATCGTAAAGTGGTTACCATTTGGCTGAACTTGTTCCCAAAGTGTTTGGACTTTGCTAAGTTCATGGCTCATGCTTCCAAACCCTATTTAATTTCCAAATCACTTTTTACCCAATCTTGACTCCACTTAAATGATCCCATTCTTCCTTATTTGAAACCCCATCCATGTTGCCAAAATTTCTAGTTTTGACGTTGGGTCCCCTAAGCTTACCCAAAACTACCTAAATGGCCCCCACAACCACCAAAATCATCTAAAAATTCCCAAAAATTACCCAAAATTCCTAAAAATCCTAAGAATCATTTTGAAACAATTCCCACCTCTCAAATCCACCAAAATACCCCAATACCCTCCAAATAACCTCCAAATACCCTAAATACCCCTTTTGGCCCAAAATTCCAAAAATAACAAAAATTCCCAAAAAATTCCAGAAAATCCCAAATATTTCCAATTTCATTTTATTCAACTACACCATAAACTAATTTTGCCAATTTCACCCAGTTTTATCGAAATCCCCAATTTGAACCATTTTTAACCCAAATGGACTTAATGTCAAACCAAATCAACTTAATTGACATCAATTTTACCCAAACTCAATTCTGAACTTCAATTAAACATCTCCAATACCAATCTAAACCAAAACCAAGCCCAATTTGATTCACATTTGTGTTCAATTTCAACTTCAAACCAAGACCCCAATTTTAACCTATGACCCAAACCTACCCAAATTCAACCCAATCCAACTCAATCTCCCCCCAAATCAACACTATACTCTCCCTAATACATCCCTACACCAAGTAAAACATCAATTGGTTCTCATTTTGAACCCAAACCCAACTCAAAATTCATTTGAAACCAAAACCCCTGAAATTTGCCTTAAGGTTGTCACCTACCCCTAATTCTCCAAATTGAATCCCCTAAAACCAAAATTTCCACCAAATTTCTATTCTAAACCTTTCCTAACAATCATTTGAAACATTTTGAACCATCAATTGGCCTTGAACTAAACTCTAGCCATACCTAAATCCAACCTAACCCATGGTGACCAAAATTGATCAAAACTCCAAAATCCTCCAAATTGAAGATCCAAATAAACTCAAATCAACTTCATTTCTTCATGGAAAATCTTCCCTACAATCATTTACACAATGTTGATCAATCAATTTGATCCAATTCAAACCAAAACTCAAGCTAGCCCAACTCAAACCCAAGTGAACCCATGTGTACACATGTTCCAAATTAAATCAAACCAAACCAAATTCGACCAAACCAAACTCTTGGTCGCCAACCCTAGGCCTCCTAAGGTGGGTTCGACCTGACCTAACCCATGCCCCATGAGCCATGGACCAATGGTCCACCACTTTGGACCAATGGACTAAGCCACATGGCTAAGGCTAAGTGCCATCCTCCAACTCTCCTTAAGCAAGCTCCTCGCCCAAATTAATTGAGCTAAACTCCTCCTCCACTCCTCCTCAGCCTGCCCAGCCGCCTGACTGTCCTTGCCAGCCACTCCAGCCACTGGAATAGCCACGCCCGAGCAGCCCATGTGTCCTTGAAAACTCAAATTTGGCCTGGGCAGTGGCTAATCCTTTCAGCAACCACCTGCCCTGCACTGCCCTCACCGTAAGCGGCTCAAGGCACTCATTGCCTGGCCCTGAGCTCCCCTCTCCAGCGAGCTCTATAAAATCCATCCCTTTCGGCCGTGAAACAAGTGCAGAAAATTTCTTCACGAATCCCTACCAAATTGTTCCCAGAGCTCCTCCTAGCCAAGAGAACTTGATCCCCAGTGTCCTCCTGCCCTGAAACCCACCAGTCGAGCCCAATTTCTCAGCTAAAAATCAGGCCAGAAACTGGAAATCCCTTGAACCTCCACCAAAACTAAATTAAACTCACCCACACCTTTACAGCACCAAGAGAAGGAGTTTCCCATTAAAAGCCCCCACTCCTAGCCTCCCAGTTGCTCTATCGGCCAGAGCTTGGAATCGGGCTTGGTTGAAGTCACACCCAGGCAGCTCACCAGGACCAGAGACTTCATCTGGAGGCTCCTCTCACTCCAACGAACCTGCTGAGCATTTCTGATTGAGGCTTCACCCCTCAGAGCCAAGGTATTGACCTCTCCTCCCTCTCGAGCTTCCAGCAATTCTCCATTTTCTTTCATGCAATTTCAATGCATGTTAGCCACATAGATAGCTTCGTCTAGGCAAGACGCGTCGATAGAGACCAACCACGCATGATTTGGTTGAGTCTGGAGCAAGATCTTAAGGTGTTATGGTGGACAGCTCTCAGGCTGTACCAGACGGAGACGATGACCAGGGACCGTCGGATGGCTTGTGTATCGGGTAGACGGCTAGGATAGCGTCGGACAAAACCACGGGACATAAAGTGCTAGCTGAAGAGGCGGATACGTGGATGGCAGAATCAAATGGTGGAGCGACGCGTGGTCTTTCGAAGCTACCGAGGATACAGTCAGCGCCGCATGGTTAAGTAGAAAAATAGGGATTTTCTGATTTATTTAAATGCCTGAAACTTTAAAAATTTATACCTTTGCATGAAAAATCATAAAAATAAACTAAAAATACCCTCTTGCTCAGTGAACAGAGGAGATTAATGTGGAGAAAGAAATAAGTTATTTTGTTAATTATTTTATTCTTAATTGATTTAATACTATTCTAAGTATTTTAATTCTCCATTCATGCATACAATTCACCATGACATGAGTCCATAGAGTTTTTGTAGCATCTGATCTTGGGAACATTCCCTGAATTTTCCAAGGCCAGAGGCTATCTCTGTGGAAAGCTATCTATTTTCTAAGTTTATGTGCCTGTTTTGGTATTTTAATTCCAATAATTAGTATATTGATTAGTAAAATCTAGGAAAATTAGGGGGAGTATCTCTAGACTAGAGGACCCTAGAAAAATTATGGTTGGACTTAACTCACTTAAATGAACCCTAATTTGGCCAAAAACTTAAAATTAAGATTAAATTAATTTGAACAACCACTCATTAAAATAACACAAAATCAATTCTCCACTAATCTTTAGGGTCCGAGGAGTCTCACATAAAAATTTGAAATCAATTGAAAATGATTTAACCCACTAAATGAATTATTTAAATCGCATGGCCACTTTTAAACTTTAAAAATTCATAAAACCCAAAATGTATTTAAAAAATTCACCAAATTTATTTTGAGGCCTCTTTAGTATTAGAGAAGCCTAAGAAAATTAAATTTGGATTTTTTCTAAAATTTTCATTTTTAGTCTATTTTTGAATATTTTAATAATTAAAAAATAATAAAAATCACAAAAATAATAAAATTCACAAAAATGTCATATTTGGTCTCCTAATCACTTAGGAACCAACCAAATATTTTTCCTAAGTCCCTAAGAAAATATATTGAATTTTAAAGGCTTAATGCAGTTTTAATATTAAAAATTGGTTTTTCAACGTGTCTCACTAAAATAATTCTAAAAATTTAAAGAAAAATTAGAATAATATAAAATTTATTTCTCTGAGTTCATTAAGGTCAGAGAGACTTAAGAAAAATATAATAATTAATTTTGAACTTTAACTTTATTTTATAATTAATTAATACTCCAAAATTTAAAATAATTATAATAAATAAAATATAATTCAAAAAATCACCAAAATTGGTCCAAGTGGTCCTCTAGTCAGTAGGAACATCCCATAATTTTCCTAGGGACAGAAACTTTAGCTTGGTCATGTGGTTGAATTTTTGTTGAAAATCCTTTTTTTTCATTAAAATAAATATATAAATTAAATAAAAAATGAAAAATCACATTTTCTTCTCTAATGTCTTAATTGACATGTGAGTGAAGTAACATATAAATTTCAAGTTTATTTGAACTCAATTTAATGAGCTATGAAGTGAACAAGCTTAAGAGGGCATAAAGGTAATTAAGGGATTTTAATCCTAATTAATACTTTAGGCTTAATCAAAGGGAGGGATGAATATTTGATCTTAATTTTCTCTTGGGTGATTAAAACTTAGGGAATTAAGGGGTAGAAACCCATGGATCACCTACAACATAAAAAATGAAATCCTAATTAATTCATTCATTTAAATTTTGGAAGAATAAATTAAAATTTGGATTATTAAGATTAGGGTTGTTGCTTAAGGAGATACCAATTCTTTAATGTAAAGTCCCTAAATGGATTAATAATATTCAACTCTTAGTCAACTCTAAAAATAATGATAATTGAAATTAATGATTAAAAGAGTAATTCTTAATTAAATTTAAAGGTTAAAACAATAAAAGAATTAATAGTCAAGTTAAGATAAACCTAAAACATTAGAGTTAATTTGAAATCACTTACAACCTAACTTAAAACAAATTTGAAATATTAAAAATTAATCTCAAAGTAATTTACAATCGAAATGTGATAATTAAAATCAATCTAAAATATTTAAAACAAATTTGAATCATCAAAACTTAATGGAATCAAGTGATTTAAATACCTCCCTAACTTGAACAATTTTAAAAACATTTAAAAAAAATTAACTTGAAATTTCATAACTAAACTAAACTGATTTGAAATAACAATTCAATCTTAGCGGTTAAATCCCTTAACAAACTAATTTGCCCCTAAGGGCTTTCACATTTATAACCTTTAGGTGGAGTATCAAGTGAAATGTCACTTCACTCATCGGATAATCAATTGTCCAAGTTCACTGAGCAAGAAATAAAATTCAACTAAATTTTTGGATGATTAACTCACCTGCACAATAAAACTCATTTGGACTCGAAATAATCCTAGAAGCATTGAAAAGATGTTCAAGATTTGTCCTGAGTACTTTCTCAACATGATGGGATGTTTTAGAAGAATAATTGAACTTAATTGTTCTTTGGTGAAGAAAATCACCGCACCTACCCCTGCTAAATGGAAGGGCAAGGAAATCCAGACCAGTAATGAGCCTGTTACCGTGGAGGGTACGACTTTTGTTGTGATGCCACCCGTCTTCGAGATAGGGTCCAGCTCAAGGATGACACCCTTGACTAAGTCTCAGAGAAGGAATAAGAACAGAAGAACGGCTAAAGCTAAAGCCGCTGAGGTTGCCATTCTTAAGGAAATTCCAGAGGAAGAAGAAGAACTGCCAGAACTTTCACCCCTATTGGAAGGAAACAAATTTTACCCGCTTTCTACCGCTCCTGAGGAGGAAAGTGCTTAGAGGCGTGTTACCCCGACCGACATATTACAATGAGCATAAAGGGAAAAGAACACGAAATACACCGCTCACTTGCTTACGTACGATAATCGAGAAGTTGGCAAGGAAAGATAATTGCTCTATGCCTAAGATCCTGAGAAGGATGGGGAGAATACCTGCCAAGGCACGTCTCGGACCGAGGGTACTTCCCCCTACCGTTCAAAGGGAACTTCCACCAAAGAAAAGGAAATTGAACAGCAAGAAGTTACCAGCTGTGGTATCTGACCCACATCTTAGTAGGCACACCACCTTTCAACCTACCGTCGATGGACTATCCGGTTCTAGGCACCCAATTGCAAAAAGGATGGTGTGGCGACCTAAAGTCGCGGAGCCAATACCGACAGAGCAGCCAGAAATGAAAAGTTCTAATGCCGAGTCAAGAGCTAAGAGGAGTACTGCCGTCTCAGCAACAAGTCCAGACAATGATGTTCACCAGCTGCAGTCTACCAGCCGTAGGTCCGTTAGAGGAAATTCACTCGAGGTCACTCTCAAAAGGTTGAGATGAGATATTCAGCAGTTAGCCAAAGAATGGAAAGAAAGATCAGAAAATGAAGAAGACTTGTCAGAATAGATGGACGAGGATATTGCTGAGATCAATGTGGTCGAGACTTGAGCGTCGTCAACCCTATTGGGAGTTCCAGCAACTACAGAAGGAGAAGATTCAGAGGTGATGAGGCTCCGTCTTTGAGAAAAGGATGATATAATTCAATGAATGGAAAAGAAAATGTAGGAGATGGCGGTACGCTCTAGCCACAATTTAGAGTCAGCCTCAGCCCCGAAAGGAAACACCTCCAGAGGTCATTCACATTGCGGATGGAGGGAAAGAAGTCACGTCCGTCAATGGTGAAGAGCAGCCGAAGAAGGATTTCACTCAAAGTATAATACCAGAAAAGGACATTAAGAATATGGTAGAACAGCAGGTGCGAGAAGTCTTAGCCCAATCCAAAGGCGGGGCATTGATTCTAAAGGGTAGACCATACCTCAAAGAATTTGATGTCGTACAATACCCTAAAGGCTTCGTACCACCTCTGCTCAAGACTTTTGATGGAATAGGAAACCCTTGACAGCATGATGCACACTTCTGCGCAAGTTGCTGCAACGCGGGGGGTAGCGACGCTTTGTTGTTCCGCCAGTTTGTCAGCAACCTTTCAGGAATTGGCTTTGACTGGTATGCGGTGCTGCCCAACGGCTCAGTAAAGACATTCGCAGAATTAGAAAATCTATTCATGAAACGGTTCGCCGGAGCTCAGCACCACATCACCATCGGTGATCTTATGGTCGAGCAACAGAAACCAAACGAAACTTTGGTAGACTACATCCCGCGATGGAGGAATTTAAGCATGAAATGTGAGCCGCAGCTCCAGGAACAACATGCCATTAGAATTCTACTAAAGAGCATTCATGGCGATAGCATTTCTCCTTAAGGGATTTACAATTAAGACATTCAATAAATTGCTCAGCAAGGCTGCGAGTCTATAGGAGGAAGCGAAACAACTCAACTTCACCGATAAGTCCGATAAGCAGAAGCCAGTTAGAGCCTTCGAGAAGAAGTCCGGGACCATCGCAGCGGTAGACAAGAGCAAGCAACCGATGCAAATACGGACGGAACGACCTCAGCAGAGCTATCAACAGCTTCCACTAAGTTATCAACCGCCTCAGCATAACTATCAACCGTCGCAGCAGTATGGCCAGCAGTCATCTCAGCAATACAACTAGTAGCCGTTTTAGCAAAAGCGCAGCTGGCAGAACTTCTGAAGAAGGAGTACCCTTTCAAGAATGAAGCAGTCAGCAAGATGGTCCGTAGTCTGATCAAGAAAGACGGATTCCAATTGCCAGAGTCCCGGAGGCTGGAAGAAGTTGATAAGAAAAATCACCCGTTGTACTGCGCTTACCACCATATGATCAGACAGAAGATCGAGGACTGCTTCACCTTCATGAACTGGCTCGAGAACAACCTACGACAAGGGAACATAATGATCCCAAAAGAATACATGAAGGAGCCCGAAAAAGGAGGTTCTGTTAATGTTATTTTGGCAGATCCTATTGTTCCGATAGACCCGTACACAACCAACGATGGATGGAGTACTGTTTGGACGAAGTCTTCAAAGAAAATTTTGGATCACATCCAAACAGCTTCGGTGCGCGCTTCGATTCAAAGTTCTAATCCTACCGAGCCGGCATTATCAATTGCAATCGAGGAACCACCCCAGAAGGAGGAGAAGATCGCAGAAGAAAAGAAGACCGAGGCTCCCAAGGGTAGACTAGGGGCTGCTTTTCCTAGGATGGTTATTTCTAATTCGGGGGAGAAATCCCTCAAACCTCTGACTCTGTATGATTATTTGCTCACCCCGGTGGGATCTTATAATAATAAGAGTTATGGTGTTGGTTACGTTTTGACTGTTTCTAATGATTACGTAACCAACGAAAACTGACCTAATCCGAATATCGATTTCAAAACGAATGACAATACTCAAATCATACAAAACCTTGATGGTAGCGATTATGATGGTCTTGAAGATGACGAACCCATCTGTGAATTCCAAGGATCTCCTATCGCGATTGAGCTAGAGTTCTCAGATACCGAAGTGACTCCAGAAGAATCCACTGCTCCGATTCAGAAAGAGGAAACGCCAGCTAATCCAGAATCAAACTCAGAGAAAGAGATAACAGAGGTCAACCTCAGAAATGGAAAGGTTCTACCCTCGAGAATGGATCTGAAAGATAAAGGAAAGCAGGTGGTCACTCAGGAAGAGCCAACCCTAGCAGAAGAGTTGCCCGTTCGGGAAGAAGTTGAAAGACCAGACACTAAAGTGGAATATAATGTGTTAGCCCACCTTCCGAAGTTGCCCGCCAAAATGAGCATCTACGATGCTTTAATCCTTTCAAAGGAGATGAGAGAAACTCTGATCAAGGCCTTACTTGATCCAGAGATTTGCTTAGCTCAAATGGCCGGAAACTCCTTAGATGAGGTTTGCTCGTTAAGATAACAATTTAGTGTTACTTTCACGGACAGTGACTTGCTACTTGTGACCGCCGATCATAATCGAACCTTGTACATTTCAGTCGCCATCGGAAAGTTCACGCTCTCTAGGGTGTTAGTTAATCCGGGAGCATCAATCAATATAATGAACCTTCGGACGTTAGCTTAATTGGAAATTGATGCCCGCGAGCTTCAAGTAGATAAAATGTTACTAAGAGGCTTCAATCAAAAAGGAGAAAGAGCTCTTGGATCAATAACACTGTCAATGAAGATCGGTGACTCAGCAAGGACAACCTCAAAATTCTACATAATTGACTCTGAAACGTCATTCAACGCTCTACTAGGCCGACCATGGATCCATGAAAACCGGATGGTACCGTCGTCTCTACACCAATGTATAAAGTATTATGAAGGAGGACAAGAACAGTGCATCAAAGGTGACTTGCAACCGTTTTCCGTGCACGAAATTGGAATACACGAAGATGCAACCTAATACGCACCTCCGAAGAAGACAATTTTCTCCAAAAATGCTACACCAAATGAAGTAAAAGAAACTCAAGATGATGAAAAGCCTGAAATTCTAGTTCAACAATTACTCACCACTCCCTTACGGCGAGCTGGTGAAGGTTTTTCCAGAGCTCGCATCTGAGGTCAAGGCCAGGGACAAGGTCGAGGTAGAAACGGTGGAATAGTTAAACAAAGAAATCTGGTTATTAAGGTTGATTGGGAAGACAATTCCGAAGAAGAAGAAGAAGAAATCAAGAAAGAAGCAACAACAATAAGTCAGAAGAAACCTCAGTTAAAGATCTTACTAGAAGATGAAAAGAATGAAGAATACAAAGCAATGTACGACAAGATAAACCACTATGTACATACTATGACCCTAACCCCGATCTATCTTAGTAAGATTGAGGGTATGGTGGTCAAGGAAGTACATGGTGGAGGTCCTAAGCCAATCAAATTTTACCATGGTGCTTCTTCTTCCAAAACTGAGAATGATGTAAAATTTGAAGATGTTGCTTCATCTGAATTAATGGAATTGCCTTTTGAATGGTATTCTCTGTGTAATAAAAATTTGGTTAAACTTTGTGTCTTACCTAAGCAGTGGTCAAAAGACCAATCACACCGCTTTGAAAAGTTATGGAGTAATGTCAGAAGACCTCCCAACTCAAAACATGGTCTTGGATTCGGCACGGTAGGGCCAGATGATGATTCAGAATTTTGTTTGGTTGTCACTTGTGAGTCTAACGAAGATTGCCTGGAAGCTTTAGATGGTCTCGAGGATCTGCCAATTGGAGATGCTCCGCCAGAATTTCAAGAAGAAATTAAATCTACAATAGACGAGTTAATGGAAGTTAACTTAGGTACTAGCAAAGAGCCTAGGCCGACCTTTGTTAGCTCCTTACTCAACAAAAAGACTCTAAAAACATGATCAAGATATTAATGGAATTCAAGGAATGTTTTACCTGGAGTTACGATGAAATGCCGGGATTAGCTCCAGAAGTCGCAGTTCACAGGCTAGGAGTAGATCCCACTACTGTTCCAATCAGACAAGCTCCAAGAAGAATGCGTCTAGAAATCGAACAAGTTATAGCTGAAGTTAAGAAGCTAATCGATGCTAAATTTGTACGTGAAGAACAATACACGACTTGGTTAGCCAATGTGGTACCTGTCAGAAAGAAGAATGGTCAGATCAGAATCTGCGTAGATTTCAGAGATTTGAACAATGCATGCCCGAAAGATGAGTTCCCGCTACCAATTCCAGAATTGATGATCGACATTACTTCGACACACGAGATCTTCTCTTTCATAGATGGATCGTCAGGATCAACCAGATAAAGATGGCACCAGAAGATGAAAAGCTCACAGCCTTCAGAACGCCAATCGGAGTATACTGCTACATAGTGATGCCTTTCGAATTGAAGAACGCAGGAGCAACCTACCAAAGAGCAATGACAAAGATTTTTGATGATCTCATTCACAATCAAGTATAGTGCTACGTGGATGATGTGGTCATCAAAAGCAAACTGAAGGAAGATCATTTGTATGATTTGAGAATTGTTTTCGAGCGATTAAGACAATTTAACCTTAAGATGAATCCTCTGAAATGGGCCTTCGGTGTCACTTCCGGAAAATTCTTAGGATTTGTCGTCCGACATCGCGAAATTGAAATTGATCCGGAGAAGATTAAAGCTATCTTAGAAATGCCGACTCCCAAAACCTTAAAACAACTATGATCCTTTCAAGGGAAGTTGGCATATCTTCAACGCTTTATTTCGAATTTGTCAGGAAGGTGTCAGCATTTTTCTGCTTTGGTTAAAAAGGATGCCAAGTTTACTTGGGACTCCAAATGTCAACATGCCTTCGATGACATCAAACGATATTTAATGAAACCTCCTGTCTTAGCAGACCCAGTCTCGGGTCGACCGTTGATACTTTATACCGCGGCTTTACACGACTCCCTCAGAGCCCTGCTAGCCCAGTTCAATGATGAGGGTAAGTAAAACGCTCTCTAATACTTAAGTTGTCATCTAATTCCGACGGAAGTAAAGTATCCCTTGATTGAGAAGCATTGTTTGGTTCTGGTCTTCGCGGCCCAAAAGCTCAGGCATTATATGCTCTCTCATAAGGTCAACCTTATCTCGAAGTTTAATCCACTGCAATATTTGACGACCCGACCGACGTTTTCTGGCAGACTTGCCATGTGGTTGATGATACTATTGCAATTCGATATCACTTTCGTTCCTCTTCGTGCCGTGAAGGGACAAGTTCTAGCAGACTTCCTCGCAGTACACCCTTTACCGGCAGAATGGCCTCTCAACGACGACTTGCCAGATGAGCAAATAGTGAGCTTAGAAGACCCTGATGATCGATGTTGGGAATTATACTTCGAGGGAGCATCATCAGCACAATGAGATGAAGAATTGCAAACGATAGTGCCCGGTAAGGCAGGAATCGAACTAATATCTATAACGCCGGAGCGGGGAATGTTAAGGTACTCGTACAATTTAACAGAACCGTGTATGAACAACGAAGCAGAATATGAAGCCCTTATAACCGGACTGGAGTTAGCTATTCAGATGGGGATAACAAATATCAACATCTAAGGTGATTCGTAGTGGATCATACAACAGGTCGCAGGACAGTACAAGATTCTGAAACCAAGACTCGAGCAATATTTTCAGTACACAATGAAGTTGCTAGAGCAGATTTCGAATGTGTCAATATACAAGATTCCCAGAAAAGAGAATGTCCTTGCAGATGCTTTGGCCCAACTTGCAAAAGAATTCATGTGTCTACAGGAAGAGTCAGTTGCAGTGACAGTATAGGGATGACAGGTTCTATCGCAGATTGACATAGACACTTTGCGCAAACTGAGAAATGAAGAAACAGTTGCACAGTGGCTGAAATTATAGAAGATTGGCGTCAACTGTTCGTAGACTACCTACAAACAGGAAACCTACCGGACGATAAGTCATTAGCCCATCAAATTAAGAAAAGAACTCTATCATACGCATTAATAAACAACACGTTATACAGAAGATCTTTTAACCAAATGTGGCTAAGGTGCCTGAGTGGGTCCGAGGCTCATGAAATTGTTAAAGAAGTACACTCAGGACTTTGTAGCACTCATCAGTCAGGTTCGAAGATGAAAATGAAAATTAAAAGACTAGGTTACTACTGGCCCTCAATGATGACTGACTGCATGAAAGTTGCCAAAAGTTGTCACCAGTGTCAAGTGCATGGAGTGGTTCTACATCAACCTCCAAATGTGCTACATCCGACAATCGCGTCGTGACCATTTGAATGTTGGGGCACAGATATTGTGGGTCCGATAGAACCGCCTTCTTCAAGAGGACATCGTTTCATCCTTGCAGCGACAGATTACTTTTCGAAGTGGGCAGAGGCAGTACCGCTCAGAGAAGTGAAAGCACATCACGTGTTACAGTTCTTCAAGAATCAAGTCATCTACAGTTTCGGGATACCACGCAGAATTATCTCAGATAATGGGTCCGCTTTCAAGAGCACAAAGATCAACAATTTTGTCAGAAGGCACGGGATAGATTGGCGCTATTCGACGATCTACTACCTAAGAGCAAACGGCTTGGCCGAGGCTTTTAATAAAACTCTCGTCCAAATCCTAAAGAAAACTTTGGACGACAACAAAAGAAATTGGCACGAGAAGTTATTAGAAGCCTTATGGGCCTACAGGACAACTTTCAGAACACCTACTCATTCTATGCGTTACGCTCTAGTGTACGGGTCCGAGGTCGTCTTACCCTTAGAGGTTCAGCTTCCATCTCTCAGAATTGCAGTCATGAACAAGATTACTACAGAAGAGAACGCCAGATTAAGACTGGAAGATTTGGAGAGCTTGGAAGGAAAATGACTTTCAGCACAGCAGAATCTTGAACTGTATCAAGCCAAGATGATTCAGGCCCACGACAAGCTGGTCCACCCAAGAACTTTCAGAGTTGGTGAATCAGTTCTCGTTCTCAGAAGACATATTCTTGCACACCGCATGATAGGAGGTAAATTTGAACCTACTTGGGAGGGACCGTTTGCAGTCGAGAAAGTCTACTCAGGAGGCTCCTACCATCTCGTGGATTGTCGTGGAGAGCGACCAATGCTTCCCATCAATGGATGATATCTAAAGAAGTATTACGCGATGTGATGTTTCGAGGAGCGGACCTTTCGCACGTAGAAGCACCGGCGTGATAATTGTGTGCAACTGGGTCCGAACCCAAAATAATAATAATAATAATAAATTTTAAAACCAAAATCTAAAAATAATTTTCTAAAGTAAAATAAAAATCGAAACTTGTTCCAATTTTAAAAAAAAATCCAAATCAAATCCTTCCTTCTCCTAATAAACTTACAAAATAAAATAAATTGCAATGAATTTAAGATTCTTATTGTTCTCGTTCTTCTTTGGCTTGGCCCCTGATCCCTTCATTATTTTCGCAGGAAGATGTCGAGCGGGAGGCTGGTTCTTTCTTTTAAAGATGGTGAAAGTCTTGAACTTAACGAAGAAGAGCTAAAAGCTGGTGCTGTGATCGAGGTTGACTCAGACTTTGCGCAGCTGAAGCTAGAATATGAAGAGACTGTTTGGACTACTGCAGACCCCAGGGAGTCCCATGGAAAGACAGTGATGAAACTCAGTGAGAAAGTTCAGCATACTGCAAATCAGAAAAGGAAGATCAACGCAATCGACGACCCCAAGATGAAATCAGTAATAACTGCCGCAGGAGGGAAGCTTGTCAGTGTCGTCTCTACCGAAGTCTAGGGGGAGAGGAGAGCCACTTTAACCCAAACACAAAGGAGAAACAAGAACTGTCGTATCCACAAGATGCTGAAGAAATTGAGGGAAGAGCAAGACAAGGAAGAAATTCTGACGACTGCAGCAGCTGTCCCAAGGAGGCCAGCCCTCAAGAGTACCATAGCAGAGGTTATTCCGGAGGAGGTTACTACAGAGCCTGCACCTGAGACAGTGATGATTCCAGGAGAACATGTTGGTGTGGAGCCATACATCCCTTAGTACGTCACTAGACCTCGACAGCTCCAGATAATTCCAGAGCACGAGTTGGAGATGATCCGGAGGGTGCGAAAATAGAATTTTGAGTACTTTCAGAGAATCTGAGGCAGATATGTCAACATCCTGGAAGGACTGGAGTTGCATACGGATGTCTTCTCTCACTACAAGCAGAGTGAGATTGTGGACTACGTCGACGAGCTGAAGAAACAGGGTCGTGCAGGACGACTACGAAGCAAGACCTACTCCGAGCTGAAGAAATGGAAACGAGGTAAGGGGAGGATTACAATCCAATTTGGATGTTGTTACAACTTTGCTGATGACAAGAAAGGAAATCCACCAGGGATACTCTACTACGATGAAGTTGATCCATTGCCAATGCTGATTAAGAAAATGATAAAGAGGATGGTGACTTGGCGAGTCTTACCCGCCGATTGCATACCAAACAGCTGCATAATCAACATTTATACAGTAAGAGACAGCATTCCACCTCACGTCGACCATCACCATTTTGTGAGGCCCTTTTGCACCGTTTCCTTCATCAACCAATGCAACATTATGTTCGGGACAGAACTCCAGATAGTCGGCCCCGGAGAATTCCAAGGGCCAGTGGAGATATCTCTACCGGTAGGCTCTGTCCTCGTACTATAAGGAAATTGTGCAGATGTGGTGAAGCACTGCATCCCAGGAGCTCCATACTAATAGATCTCCATCACCTTTAGAAGGATGGATGAGATCAAGATCCCGGTCTACTTCAATCCAGATCTAGAATTAAAGAATTTGCAGCCCTACGAGCTGTAAGCTACATAGTAGTAACACACCCAAAGCACACTTACGTGGGATTCCCCTACGGAAAGTGGCTTAGAAGGTGATGTTATTACCTTTGCAGTTTACTTTTCAGACATGGATGGATCAAGCAGACAGTTCTGTCAGACAACACAAAGATATCAGTACAATCTGTGTTCAGACATACATGAATTTTGTAAAAGTTTGTTTTCAGAAAGGTGTAATCAGAAATGTTTTGATGGAATCACCTGATGTACTTTCGACACTTTTAATGGAAACGACTATGTCGTATTTTGCCTTCAATGTTTTGCAATTGACTGCAAGCACCACTAAATCTGAGTCTGACTCGATTTAAAGAAAAAGTTGAACGAAGAACAATTTGAATGAAATGATAACAACAAAAATGAAAATTCAAATTTAAAATCTGAATAAAACACAAAACTGAAACTCAAAGCGAATCAACTTAAAATCTCAAAATGTAAACCAAATGAATGAATGAAAACCCGAATCAAAATGAAACTTTAAAACAAACTTAAAAAATCAAAACAAAATCAAATCATTAAAAAAAAACTAATCAAACAATGAAAATGAATTCCCGAATCTGAAATCCCCAGCCTCAGGCTGTTCTCAAACCTTTTCGACTCTCCGTGATTTCTTCCCTCTTTTGAGAAGGTTGACTGAGTCTACTGACATAGAGCCATGAAATTTTCAATTTGGTTATGATGGCAAGGATTCATATCCTTCGCCAAACAATCAAACTCTGATCAACTCCTTCAAGATGTGAAACACTTTCATGTCTCATTCCAACCTTCTACTACACCAAATTTTCCACAGAATCTTCAAAACCAAATCAAATGCCAACTCTTGGGATTGATACCTAAATTCCAGTTCCCATCCTCCTGAGACTGGTACCTAAATTCCAGTTCTCTTTCCGAGAGCAGTACCTAAATTTTGACTCTCATCCTTTTCGAGGTCGGTACCTAAATTCTGACTCTCTCCAGAGACTGGTACCTAAATTCCAGTTCTCATTTCAAGATCAATACTTAAATTTCGATTCTCCTCTTTGAATTTCCACCAAATTTCTGCATTCTATCCGAGAAACTTTTCCTCATTATAATCCTCTGAGCTAGGTGTGAGACCAACAAGGCATCCTATTCTCCGAGCCGCCAACCCCGCATTCTATCCGAGAAAATTTTCCGCATTCTAATCCTCTGAACTAGGTGTGAGACTAACAAGGCATCCTATTCTCCGAGCCGCCAACCCTACATCCTATCCGAGAAACTTTTCCTTATTCTAATCCTTTGAGCTAAGTGTGACACCAACAAGGCATCCTATTCTCTGAGCCACCAACCCCGCATCTTATCCGAGAAACTTTTCCGCATTCTAATCCTCTGAGGTAGGTGTGAGACCAACAAGGCATCCTATTCTCCGAGCCACCAACCTCGCATTCTATCCAAGAAACTTTTCCGCATTCTAATCCTCCGACCCGGGTATGAGACCAACAAGGCATCCTGACTTCAGTGATCGCAAATCTCGCACTCTTTCCGAGAATTTTTTTGCACTCCCGAAATCTCAAGCTCAGTACCTGAATTCTGATTCCCATCCTGAGGGTTGACGTAATGTCCTAAATGGTAGTCATTTCCTCGACTAGATCCAGGTCGGACGTAATGTCCTGAATGGTAGCTCGAGCTGGTATAGTCTTTTCCTGAGACTGGTACCTAAATTCCAGTTCTCATTCCGAGGTCAGTACCTAAATTTTGATTCTCATCTTTCCTAGATCAGTACCTAAATTCTGATTCTCATCCCTTCCGAGGCTGGTACCTAAATTCCAGATCTCATTCCGAGATCAGTACCTAAATTTTGATTCTCATCCTTTTCGATCGGTACCTAAATTCGGATCCTTACCTCGAGGCTAGTACTTAAATTCCAGTCCTCACCCCCTTTTGAATTTGAACTCTGCTTTCGTCAATTTCAAATGCTCTTTTTTATCCTGATCTCAAATCAATTTCAATCAAAATTTTAAAAATCCAAAATCAAATTTCAACTAACTTCGAAGTTAACCATAAACCAAACTTTAATCATACTCCCGAATCGATTTAAACGAACCGAAAGATCAAAATCAAAATTTGAAACCCAGATCTTTATCAATCTTGAAGTCAATCAATCTTGAAGCTTCACCCCTTCCTCCCCAGCGAGAGTCCAGGAATCTTCAGCTTCGAGATTTACCTGATACTCCCCAGCGGGAACCTCCCCTTTCTCAATTCTGTTCTAAGTTCGTGAACCTGGAATGTTTGTTTTGGTCGGTTGATCTCTTCGGTCAACGCCAATACGTGTGGTGTGCTTAGTCAGCACACCACACCTATGGTGGGTCCATTTGTTGACCTCAATTTTGGTGACGTCTTGTCTTTTCTTAGTGCTTAGGATCTAGCCATAGGACTTCTCCTTGACTATCCTAGAGGACTAGACTTGGGACCCACCCTTTAGCAATTTCAGCTACTTCTTGACTCCTCTTGGGACTCCACTTGGATGGTTACAAACCTCTAAATCACCTTGTAAGGTTAAAACCACCATATGGACAACCAATAGTGAGTTCCTATAGGATTGTTTGGACTTAAGGTGACCTTGGGTGACTTGGACTTCTCTTGCACACACACACCCCTAAGCCATCTAACCTAAACCTTGAACCCTTGCCTTTCTACCCTTTATGGAACTCACATTATTGAATCCAAGCCACTAATCTTTGATTAAGATGGCTAAGGTCAATATGTGACGGATCATAAAGTGGTTACCATTTGGCTGGACTTGTTCCCAAAGTGTTTGGACTTTGCTAAGTCCATGGCTCATGCTTCCAAACCCTAATTCATTTCCAAATCACTTTTTACCCAATCTTGACTCCACTAAAATGATCCCATTCTTCCTTATTTGAAACCCCATCCATGTTGCCAAAATTTCTAGTTTTGACATTGGGTCCCCTAAGCTTACCAAAAACTACCTAAATGGCCCCCACAACCATCAAAATCATCCAAGAATTCCCAAAAATTAACCAAAATTCCTAAAAATCTTAAGAATCATTTTGAAACAATTCCCACCTCTCAAATCAATCAAAATACCCCCAATACCCTCCAAATAACCTCCAAATACCCTAAATACCCCTTTTGGCCCAAAATTCCAAAAATTCCAAAACATCCCAGAAAATTCAAAAAAATCCCAAATATTCCTAATTTCATTTTTTTCAACTACATCGTAAACTAATTTTACCAATTTCACCTAGTTTTATCAAAATCCCTAATTTGACCCATTTTTAACCCAAATGGACCCAATGTCAAACCAAATCAATTTAATTGACCTCAATTTTACCCAAACACAATTCTGAACTTCAATTCAACATCTCCAATACCAATCTAAATCAAAACCAAGCCCAATTTGATTCACATATGAGTTCAATTTCAACTTCAAACCAAGACCCCAATTTTAACCTATGACCCAAACCTGCCCAAATTCAACCCAATCCAACTCAATCTCCCCCCAAATCAACTCTAAACTCTCCCTAATACATCCCTACATCAAATACAACATCAATTGGTTCTCAATTTGAACCCAAACCCAACACAAAATTCATTTGAAATCAAAACCCCCAAAATTTGCCTTAAGGTTGTCACCTACCCCTAATTCTCCAAATTGAATCCCCTAAACCCAAAATTTCCACCCAATTTCTATTCTAAACCTTTCCTAACAATCATTTGAAACATTTTGAACCATCAATTGGCCTTGAACTAAACTCTAGCCAAACCTGAATCCAACCTAACCCATGGTGACAAAAATTGATCAAAACTCCAAAATCCTCCAAATTGAAGCTCCAAATAAACATAAATCCACTTCATTTCTTCATGGAAAACCTTCCCTACAATCATTTACACAATGTTGATCAATCAATTTGATCCAATTCAAACCAAAACTCAAGCTAGCCCAACTCAAACCCAAGTGAACCCATGTGTACACATGTTCCAAATTAAATCAAACCAAACCAAATTTGACCAAACCAACCTCTTGGCTGCCAACCCTAGGCCTCCTAGGGTGGGTTTGACCTGACCTAACCCATGCCCCATGAGCCATGGACCAATGGTCCACCACTTTGGACCAATGGACTAAGCCACATGGCTAAGGCTAAGTCCCATCCTCCAACTCTCCTTAAGCAAGCTCCCTGCCCAAATTAATTGAGCTAAACTCCTCCACTCCTCCTCAGCCTGCCCAGCCACCTGACTGTCCTTGCCAGCCACTCCAGCTACTGGAATAGCCACGCCCGAGCAGCCCAAGTGTCCTTGAAAACTCAAATTTGGCCTGGGCAGTGGCTAATCCTTTCAGCAGCCACCTGCCCTGCACTGCCCTCACCCTAAGCGGCCCAAGACACTCATTGCCTGGCCCTAAGCTCCCCTCTCCGGTGAGCTTTATAAAATCTATCCCTTTCGGTCGTGAAACAAGTGCAGAAAATTTCTTCACGAATCCCTCCCAAATTTCTCCCAGAGCTCCTCCTAGCCAAGAGAACTTGATCCCCACTGTCCTCCTGCCCTAAAACCCACCAGCCGAGCCCAATTTCTCAGCTGAAAATCGGGCCAGAAACAGGACATCCCCTGAACCTCCACCAAAACCAAATTAAACACACCCACACCTTTACAGCACCAATAGAAGGAGTTCCCCAGTGAAAGCCCCCTCACCTAGCCTCCTAGTTGCTCTATCGACCAGAGCTTAGAATTTGGCTTGGTCGAAGTCACACCCAGGCAGCTCACCAGGACCAGAGACTTCATCCGGAGGCTCCTATCACTCTAAAGAACCTGTCGAGCATCTCTGATTGAGGCTTCATCTCTCAGAGCTAAGGTACTGACCTCTCCTCCCTCCCGAGCTTCCAACAATTCTCCATTTTGTTCCGTGCAATTTCAATGCATGTTAGCCGCATAGATAGCTTCGTCTAGGCTGGTGCATCGATAGAGACCAACCACGCATGATTTGGTTGAGTCTGGAGCGAGATCTTAAGGTTTTAGGGTGGACGGCTCTCAGGCTGAACCAGACGGAGATGATGACCAGGGACCGTCAGATGGCTTGTGTATCGGGTAGACGGCCAGGATCACACCGGACAGAACCATGGGACATAAAGCGCTAGCTGACGAGGCAGATACATGGATGGCGGCGTCAAATGGCGGAGCGACGCGTAATCTTTCGGAGCTGCCGAGGATACAGTCAGCGTCGCGTGGTTAAGTAGAAAAATAGGGATTTTCTGATTTATTTAAATGTTGAAACTTTAAAAATTCATATCTTTGCATAGAAAAATCATAAAAATAAACTAAAAATTCCCTCTTGCTCAGTGAACGGAGGAGATTAATGTAGAAAAAGAATTAAGTTATTTTGTTAAGTATTTTATTTTTAATTGATTTAATACTATTCTGTGTGTTTTAATTCTCCATTCATGCATACAATTCACCATGGCATGAGATCATAGGGTTATTGTACTCTCTGATCTTGGGAACATTCCCTGAATTTTCCAAGGCCAGAGGCTATCTCTGTGAAAAGTTATCTATTTTCCAAGTTTATGTGCCTGTTTTGGTATTTTAATTCCAATAATTAGTATGTTGATTAATAAAATCTAGGAAAATTAGAGGGAGTATCTCTATACCAGAGGACCCTAGAAAAATTAGGGAGTATCTCTAGACTAGAGGACCCTAGAAAAATTATGGTTGGACTTAACTCACTTAAATGAACCTTAATTTGGCCAAAATCTTAAAATTAAGATTAAATTAATTTGAAACAAATGCTCATTAAAATAATACAAAATCAATTCTCCACTGATCTTTAGGGTCAGAGGAGTCTCACATAAAAATTTGAAATCAATTGAAAATGATTTAACCCACTAAATGAATTATTTAAATCATATAGCCACTTTTAAACTTTAAAAATTCATAAAACCCTAAATGTATTTCAAAAATTCACAAAATTCATTTTGAGGCCTCTCTAGTATCAGAGAAGCCTAAGAAAATTAAAATTGGATTTTTTTCTAAAATTTTCATTTTTAGCCTATATTTGAATATTTTAATAATTAAAAAATAATAAAGATCACAAAAATAATAAAATTCACAAAAATTTCATATTTGGTCTCCTAATCACTTGGGAACCAACCAAATATTTTTCCTAAATCCCTAAGAAAAGATATTGAATTTTAAAGGCTTAATGCAGTTTTTAATATTAAAAATTGGTTTTTCAACCTCTCTCACTAAAATAATTCTAAAAATTCAAAGAAAAATTAGAAAAATATAAAATTTATTTCTCTGAGTTCCTTGAGGTCAGAGAGACTTAAGAAAAATATAACACTTAATTTTGAACTTTAATTTTATTTTATAATTAATTAATACTCCAAAACATAAAATAATTATAATAAATAAAATATAATAAAAAAATAACCAAAATTGGTCCAAGTGGTCCTCTGGTTAGTAGAAACATCCCATAATTTTTCTAGGGACAGAAACTTTACCTTGGTCATGTTGTTGAATTTTCGATGAAAATCCTTATTTTTCATTAAAACAAATATATAAATTAAATAAAAAAAGGAAAAATCACATTTTATTCTCTAATGTCTTAACTGACATGTGAGTGAAGTGACATAAAAATTTCAAGTTCATTTGAATTCAATTTAATGAGTTATGAAGTGAACAAGCTTAAGAGGGCATAAAGGTAATTAAGGGATTTTAACCCTAATTATTACTTTAGGCTTAATCAAAGGGAGGGATGAATATTTGATCTTAATTTTCTCTTGGGTGATTGAAACTTAGGGAATTAATGGGTAGGAACCCATTGATCACCTACAACATAAAAAATGAAATCCTAATTAATTAATTCATTTAAAATTTGGAAGAATAAATTAAAATTTGGATTATTAAGATTAGGGATGTGGCTTAAGGAGATACCAATTCTTTAATGTAAAGTCCCTAAATGGATTAATAATATTCAACTCTTAGTCAACTCTAAAAGTAATGATAATTGAAATTAATGATTAAAAGAGTAATTCTTAATTAAATTTAAAGGTTAAAACTTTAAAAGAATTAATAGTTAAGTTAAGATAAACCTAAAACATTAGAGTTAATTTGAAATCACTTACAACCTAACTTAAAACAAATTTGAAATATTAAAAATTAATCTCAAAGTAATTTACAATCAAAATGTGATAATTAAAATCAATCTAAAATATTTGAAACAAATTTGAATCATCAAAACTTAATGGAATTAAGTGATTTAAATACCTCTCTAACTTGAACAATTTTAAAAACATTTAAAAAATAAATCAACTTGAAATTTCATAACTAAACTAAACTGTTTTGAAATAACAATTCAATCTTAGCGGTTAAATCCCTTAACAAACTGATTTACCCCTGAAGGCTCTTACATTTATAACCTTTAGGTGGAGTATCAAGTGAAATGTCACTTCACTCATCGGATAATCAAATGTCCAAGTTCACTGAGCAAGAAATGAAATTCAACTAAATTTTTGGATGATTAACTCACCTGCAGAATAAAACTCATTTGGACTCGAAATAATCCCAGAAGCATTGAAAAGATGTTCAGGATTCATCCTGAGCACTTTCTCAACATGATGGGATGTTTTAGAAGAACAATTGAACTTAATTTTTCTTTGGTGAAGAAAATCATCCATAAGACACAAGAACCTAGACGTCAGAGGAATTGACTAGCAATAGGACTAGGATCTTGGTAGACAACCAGAACCTTCCCTTAGCTTTAGCTACGTATTTCTTGCAAAAATTTAAATGTCCTGATATATGTTTTAAGTGCAGCCTGGAATGACGAGAAGACCCGCCAGGTACCCTTTTATTTTATTGCAATTTATTTGCCTGCACTGAACTTTCTTTCTTGCAAAGCTTGCATGTTAAACAAGAACGTCACCCTGCATGAAAATTGAAACCTTTTAGGATAGCCACAAAACTAAAACCCAAAACTAAATTAAAAGTCAATACAAGATAAAATTCACTGCCACAACATTCAAAAGATAAAACAACTCAAAATTTAATCACAAACATAACAACAAAACTATGATTAAAACTAAATTAAAACGTCTCGTTGGATGATCGGGAATCCCTCGGATGATGTAACCCACGTGTTGCTAATGAGATTTCCCACAGTCTAAATGAAAATGTGGAACTCATTCAGCTGATTTTAGCAAATTCATTTGGACTAAGTGAATCTGATGAAAATAAAGGTGCCTGGATGACGGAACCGTGGGATCTTAATCGGTTCTGTTTAATCAACTTTAAGATTTATTTTAATTAAAACATTAAGACATCTGAACCTTAAGACCTCTCTAAACCAAATCACTTCTCTCATCTCTTGATTGCCACTTTCTAAAACTAAAACTCTGCAACAATAAGGAGCTTGGAGCACAGTGGGCAGCACGACCATCTTCACCAGCAAAACTTGTGTCTACTTCAAGAAACCTTTCTTAGCATTAAATAACGAAGCCATAAGATTGTGAGGTAGTTTGCCTAGTGCAACATAAATCCCCTATTTTTCGTTAGCCATTTGCATAATCATGTTATGCAAATTAAACCCTAACCGGTCTTAGGACTCCGAGGTAGCCGTTTGGTACGACATAAACCCTCAGATTTTTTAGGCTATTTGTATGATCATGTCATACTAATATAAGTCCTAATAAATTAAAATTGGCAGGATTGAAACATTAAATAAACTCTCAAATTGAAGCCAAACAATAGGATAGTCGGGAAGTCACCGATGTTCACTTCAAGTTCGTGACATCCCACACTTCTCTTCTTTTGGATTCCTAAAATAAATTGTTCCAAGTTTGATCCAATCCCTTTTGAAATTCCAAAATTCAATCCTTTGAAACCTTAAACTTTGAAATTCTCGAGAGCAAAACCACTGATCATTACAGAAAGTTCTCTTAAATGATTTCCGTCATTTAAGATGTAATTAACTATAGGGGCTTGCCCTTATAGGGAACTTTAAAAACCCAGGTAATATAAACCCTGCTTAATTCCTTTTTATTAAGCAGGGGAACTTGTCGGCTTATAAAATTTGTTCGCAGACCAAACGGATGTCACAAATCTTTTAGTTTATTTAATCGAGCCCCATCATCAAGCAGTGTGTCTATTCCTCGAGATAGATACACGGTTTGTGATACGGTGCTCGTTTGTATAAACTATTTGGGATGTGAGATCGGTTTGATTTCATATCTTAAAATTTTCAAACTTAAAATTATTTCCAAAAAAAAATCAAATGCTACTTTCTAAATTATATATATATTTAAATTAAATTCGCTGAAAATTTCTGTTTGGCGACCCCTTTTCAAAATACAACACAACCTAAAAATATGCAGACAACTGTTACTAACTGTTTCATATATGCTAGTTGTAAATTTTGACTAATACCAGATAGCTTTTGAAGATTTCAAGATCCCAGCACAAAAAGGTTAGTTTCTTTTACCCTCTTATGTTTCAAATTTATTGAAAAATTTAAGTTTGGGGGATGGTAGAAAAATATTAAATCTTATTTTTTCTCAATTATTATATTCTCAAAAATTATTAGCATAACTTCTGGCAGTTGAACCTCACTTTAGATAACTAAAACATTTTATTTCAGATGAATATTATGGAAGGATTGGATGAAAGTTTTTAGTAATAAAGGTTAATTTTATAGAGGTAAGATAATTGGTATGAAAGGGTTTGATTATCTATTTAAAGTAAAGAAAACTGTATTTTTGAAATATTAAGAGACTTAAAGTATTATATGTTAAGAAGAGATTGTGACTTTATGATGAATAATAAAGCTCATACCTAATTATAAAGTAAGGATGTGTTTCAAGTTTGAACTTTAGAAAGAGGAGAGTGAAGTTCAAAATCATTAAAGGCTATCCAGATATAGTAATCCTCATATAAAAAAAGAGAAAAAGAAAAGAAAAGAAGGATTGAAAAACAATCCCAAAAATAAAAAAAGAAGAAGAAAAAGAAAAGAAAAAGAAAGAAAAATTTTTATGAGGAGATGCTTGAGGAGATGCCTAATCAAAAATTGGCTTCGCTTGAGTCACCCTAAAGGGAGAACTTGATTTCATTTCTGAATTTATATTTAAAGTATTGGCCTACATTCTGATGAAGTATGCATGAACTGCTTTTTCATATAGTCTTTCAAGGCACTCTTAATGTGGAAAATTATGGTTTATCTTGAAATAAATAGAAGACTAGAACCCTTAGACTTGATTGCTAAATATTCTTATACCTGTAGTGTTGACCTGAATTATTGAATTTCTTCCTAAAAGTCTTACCAATATATTCACTTGAATGAAAAATTTTAGTGTCCTACAGGTGAAAAGTACATTGCCTTGACTTATATATTTATGTAGTAAAAAGATTACTTGAGGACAAGTTATAGTTAAGTTTGGGGGATTTTGATGAACCAAAAATATATACTATTTTTGCTATATAATTTTACTCATTTTTTGTGATATTGCACTTTAAAGAAAGTTATTTTTTATGATTTGTTGCAGGTATGATGAATTTAGGTTATTGGAGCGAAAAGAAGCGAAAAGGAACGAATTTGGAGTGAAAAGGAGCAAAATGGGAGAAAACAGCTTCTGGCGCCGCCGACACCATAATGGGCGCCACCGGCACCATTTTCCCGAGAGCCCTAGAATTAATTGATGATAGAGTACCGCCGGTGCCCAATGTCGGTGCAATTGAAATTTGAAGAGTTTTAGTGACTTTTTGAAGGGATGCATAAGGAAACTCTTGGGATTTCGTTTCTAACATATATGTAACTGTTTTTGGATGAAAAAATTGTAGAGTTTAGGAGGCTTGAGTGTGTTTAGAGTTAAGGCTTGGAAGAGAAGAGTGTAGAAGTGAAGATTTGAGAGGGATTCTTCTCTAAGGAGTGAAAGAGACGGAGTAAAGTGAGAGATTGCTTCTTCCTTTCCATTCTAAAGAGGGAATTGAGTGTTGCAAAGAAGAGAGAAAAGGATTCAAAGGAATATCAAGGGATTTTTTTGGGGAAGAGAAAGAGATAAGTTGTATTTTCTATTGTCGTTTGTATGACTTTTCTTTTATATATAAAATCCATGTTTTATTGTGTCTTCTCTATGAATTCTGAGTAGTCTCTTTTATCTTTCTTCTTGCATAGAGATGTGATGGTGTGATGATGTGGATTTGAAGTGCTTTTAAAGTATTGAAAAAATTGTGATGGTTTTTCATTTCAAACTTAATTTACTTTTCTATTTGGCCAATTAAATTCTTAAAATCTATTGTTGTACATTTACTCCGAAAGGATTGAGTGTCCTACAACAATAATGATGAATCCATTCATTGTCCATGAATGAATTGCATAGTTCGTGGGAATTGAGTGCAAATAAATAAGGAAATGTGTTTTGATGGGCTTCAAATTGGAGGTTTCAGGGTGACAGGCTGAGATCCCCAATTTGGTCCTAAGATTGGTAACTAAACTCGAAGGTTAACCTTCAGGTGAAGGGTGAGTGGGAGCTCCGTAGTGACAGTCACTATCCTCCCAACCTAGCCTTAGATTTATTGACTAAACTTAGAACATGTCAATGTTCTTTCCATGCTTGGAAGAGGGGATACTCTTTTGAGGGTAAAGAAATATTTATACTCCTTTTTGGGCATAATACAGTAAATTTTCATTCTATATCATTCACACATCATATACTCATTGCAAGAGGAAAGACACATTTCATATATATCAAAACCTTTCAAATACAAAGCTTAGTGTGTCTGTTAGTTAATTATGTTTTAAAGGTATTAGAAGTAATTGTGTTTTGCTTAACTATTACTGTTTTCTGTATCTTGTTAGTATAAGTATACTTAAACTTTAATTTTGATTTGAGTATTGGATTTTAGTAATACGCTATATATTATAAGAAACGTGCCATCCCTGTGGGATCGATAACCAGGACTCCATTAGAGCCCTGTATTACTTGATACAATACGTATACTTGCGTTGAAGTTTGGACTTTACAAAAATCATTATAAATATATATAAATTTGGATTCATAAGTTCTTGCATAATATAAAATCTACCGCACCAATTCCTACCAGTCATCTAAGTGATGTCACGAGGGAAAGATCCACCTTAATTTATTGTATTCAGCATGGGAAAGCAATTGATATTAGGAATATTATTTATGATTATATTTGGAGTTCTGCCAAAGTTGTTACTACTGTAGGTATGAGATTTGCTTCCCTTATTCATTCATTATGTGAGCAAGCTGGATTAAGATCTGATAATGGGGAAGAGGTCCTTCAGCCTCTTAAGCCCATTACAGTGTGAATGTGAAGACACATGCTGAGCATTCTATTTTTGGCTGGAGAGGAGGATTCTCTAGAGCTTGAGGTGCTTCTACTTTTGCTGCTTCAACATCTCGTGCTTCAACCACTCATGCATCATCAGGTCAGTTTACTTATTCACAAACAGAATTTTTGATTAAAATGAAAGACAATATCAATTATACTGCGGATCGAGTTAGAGATATTGAAGGAAAGGTAGATCATATGGGGGAGTATTTGCAGAAACATAGTGAGTATGAGGAGAATTATCACAGTTACATGGATAGACTGATTAAGGAGATTTTATTGTTGTGTTACCTCCACATCCACACTATACCCCATATGAGACTACACATGCATGGAATGAAGGAGATGAAGAAGAAGAAGATGAGGATTAGGATTGATATTTTGTATTTGTTGTGAACATTTATGTTAGTTTATATGTTGGGACTTTTATGTTATGTTATATGAGTAGTAAAATTTTTATTTGTGATTATTATTTCCACTTTTTTGTTGTAGATGTGATGAAAAAAGAAACTGATGTACTAGTTGGTAAACTACCTTAGTTTTCTGTATATTATTTGTGGATGTTGTTTGTTTATGTTATTTGATGTGAATGTTTAGAGTTTTTGTGGAAGTAAATGTGTTAACAAATTCATAGTGTATTTTGTTTGTTAGTGTAGAACTTATTCAACAAACTATTAGGAAGGTTTAGAACACTATCAAAATCAATTATTTAATTTTATGCTTAACTTTTCAATTTACTACCATATATTTTAGTTGTGGATTTCTATTTAAGTATGTGTGAATTTTTAATTATTACCTTCACTACTTTAGAAGTATTTGGAATTTATTTTATGTAAAATGTAAAATTGAAATATTATCTAATTGTTTTTACTCCTGTTTTTAATTATTATACTTGCATATTTAGGATATAAAAATTACAGCAAGCATGATACTTATAGTTTTTAATTCCTACTCATGTATCTTTTTACTATGCTTAAATATTTTATCATAAAAAATACTTTAAAGTTTGGGGGGGATGAAAAACAATTTTATAAAAACTTAAATTTTATTTGTTCTCAAATGTGCTAAAAATAAATTTGAATTTGATTGAAATGTAACTATTTGTATTAATTTATATTAAGGAAGTTAAATTTTGAATATAGAAATGAGTAAGAGAATTTAGTTAAAATCTATAGTAATGATGAAAAATTTAAAATTTAAAATTTCTTAGTGAATAAATAATAAATATTTTGTAACTATCTTTAGTAGAAAAAGTTGTATTTTTGGAAAAATAGAAGGATTAGACTTTTATTTTTAATACTTAAATTTCTTTTACTGAAAATTATCTTCAATACTTTTATTATATTTCTAAGTAAAAGATATGTATCTACCTTATACTTTAAGAAAGGAATAGTGGAATTAAAAATTATTAAAGATCTATCTAGATATAGTAATTATTGTCTAAAAGAAAAGAAAAGAAAAAAAGAAATAAAAAAGAAAAAAGAAAAAAGAAAAAGAGAAAGTGAAAAATATTATGTAAAAAGGAAGGAGAAGCTTGTGGATTTAAGGGCCTAATCAAAAATTGATTCCACACATGATCTTTTTAGAGTATAAGATTTGACAAAATCTCGAAGCTTATAAATATAATATAGTTAGTATCATTATTTTTAATAAAGATTTTTAAGTAAAAATTAGAATGCCTAAGCTCTATATTTCGAAAAATCTACAAATATTTCTGAATAAGATAGGAACTCATATTTTTTATAAACCTTTACCTAAGAGATTTCTAAACTTTAAATTGGTCTCATTTACTAAAACCTTTTTGAAATTGGACTACTACAGTTCTAGAACAAAATTTTAGAAAATCCTAAAGAAACTCATCCACATAATTTGCTTGTTTGTTTTTCTATAATTAGAGTGTCACTTGAGGACAAGTAACATTTTAAGTTTGGGGGATTTTGATACACCTAAAATATATAGTATTTTTAAATACATTTTTATACCTATTTTAGATGATATTGCACTTTAATGGAAGGTATTTTGTGTATTTTTCTTGTAGGTATGATTAAATAGATGAATGTGATAAAAGGCGTGAAAAAGGATCAAATTTGGAAAAAATGAAGAAAGGTGCAAAATGGATCTGTGGCGGCTAAGCGCTCAAACATGGCGCTTACCCACCAGAGCCTCGTGGCTAAGCGCCCAGACCTGGAGCTTACCCGCCAGGAGCCCTGCGGATAAGTGTCGAGACCTCGTGCATACACGCGACAGTTAATTAAGAGGATTTAAATAATTTTTTGCGCCATATTAAAGGGGTTTTTGAGGAATCCTTTGGTACAAACATGGGTAACTTCCTATTGTCGCCAAAATTAATTTAAATATTACTTTTAAATGGTTGCATCTCCTGAAGGATTCATTGAATCTAGACATAATTTGAAGAGACACAAAAAATACCTGTTGGAAAATTATAAAAAGAAGACTTGAAGATCAGAAAATGGTTGTTGTTGGAGGGTGTGTGGTTTATGATTATTGTGTAGGAGAGTTCTTTTACACCACGCCACTTCACCATTTCTACTTACTTTAATATAGTTTGTATTAGGATTAGAAAAGAGAATTGGAGTCCTTAGATTTGGGTGCTACCCTCTAAGGAAGATTGTAAGGAAAAGTAAAGTTTTCAAAAGAACTCTAAGAGTTTGTTGGAGAGGATTTTCAGTTAATTCTTTATCTTTGTTATTACATTTGGTATTTAATTAAGACTTCTTCTGTTTTCACTATGATTTCTACTTTTAAACTAAGTTGTGATTATATTTTCTTCATGAATTCTAAGTAGTTTTCTTTATCTTTTCCTTAAAAATGATGAAGTAATTAAGTTATGGATGGAAGTTGTGTGAAGTATAGGAAATCAATGTTGGAAGAAGTTGTGATGATTCAAAACCTTGAACTTCATTTACTTCTTGATTTGACCAATTAAGATGTTAATATATGTTGTGAAAACATGTGAGAACAGGTAAGGTATTGTCTCAATCAACAATTGGTAAGAATCACATAAGATTATATGGGTGAGAATGTAGTCCAAATGGTCGAGTGCAAATAAATAAGGAGATATACTTTTATGTGTGTAGAATTAAACGACTTTAGAGTGACAGGCTAAATCCCCTAATTTGATTCATTGTTTTATTTGTTGATAGGTGATGCTAGCCTCGAGGTGGAGGGAGAAGAGGAAACTTTAGAGTGAGAGCTAGTATCTTTCCTTCCTAGCCCGTTATTGACCTTATTTTTACAATAGGTCAATATTTTCACTTAAAATGACAACTTTGGTCAAAATGGTCAATCCATACCCAATGACCAACCCTGTTGACCCTACAAGTCAACCTTTTTATCCAAAATGACAATTTTGGTCAAAATGGTAAATCCAGGCCCAATGACCAACCCTATTGACCCTACAGGTCAACCTTTTTACCTGAAATGATAATTTTGGTCAAAATGGTCAATCTTGGCCCAATGACCAACTCTGTTGACCCCACAGGTCAACCTTTTTAACTAAAATGACAACTTTGGTCAAAATGGTCAATCCAGGCCCAATGACCAACCCTGTTGACCCCACAGGTCAACCCTTTTTACCTGAAATGAAAATTTTGGTCAATATGGTCAATCCTGACCCAATGAGCAAACCTGTTGACCCCATAGGTCAACCATTTTACCTAAAATGACAATTTTGGTCAAAATGGTCAATCCAGACCCTACGACCAACCCTGTTGACCCCATAAGACAACCTTTTGACATAAAATGACAATTTTGGTCAAAATGGCCAATCCAGATCCAATCACCAACCTTATTGACCCAATGGGTCAACACATAACCTAAAAAGTCAATTTTGGTTAAAATGATCAATTTTTGATCAAATAACCAATGACATGTTTAAGACCTCACAATGACAAAAATTAATCAAATTAATTTCAAAATTTATTTTGATTAATTAAATTGACTAATAATTTAATTTTCAATATTTTAATTAATCAAATGACATGATTAATTAAAATGAAAATTAAATTAAAAGTCATAAAATGACAAAATTAATCAAATAATTGATCTTAAAATTATTTTGATTAATTAATTAGCTAATGAATTAATTTTTAAATTTTAATTAATGACATAATTAATTAAAATGAAAAATTAAATTCAAAAGCCGTAAAATCTGAAAATCCACAAATTGATTAAAAATAAATGAATTAATCAAATAATTAATTCCAAAATTATTTTTAATTAATTAATTGACCAATAATTTAATTTTCATGTTTTAATTAATGACATAATTAATTAAAGTTAAAATTAAATTGAAAAGTCATGAAAAGAGACAAAAATCAATTTTAATGACATGGATATTAATCAAATAATTAATTTGGAATTATTTCCAATTAATGATTGATTAATAAAATAATTTCCAATATTTAATTAATGACATAATTAATTAAATATGGAAATTAAAATGAAGAGGGCATTAAATTGAATTTTTAAAACCTATGACATGGTTTTCTAAATATTCTAAAACTCTTTTATGACATCACAAATGACCTCATATGGGTTAGACACAACCCATATAACCCATTAAAGAGAAAACAACCAATGAATCACTCACATTTAACCATGGTAAAGGGCCATCATGACATGAAAAATAAGGTGGCAAAACCATGGTAATTTAAAGTGTGAGGTGTCTTGCCATGGTGAGGTTAGTTTAGCCACCTCCCTAGCCACCAATAGTGAGGAGACAAAGCTTTAACCATCCTTCACACCATGGTTAAACTCATCATAACATTTCATTAAAAAATATTAAGAGAGGGGAAAATGTGTCACCACCTCATGAAATGATAAATGAGGTGTTGCAAGGAGAGTGTCTCAACCATTTGAGTCACCATGAACCTCCCACAAAGCCAATGGAATGGAAACAAAGAGGTTAAAATCTATCATGACAAAATTTAAGCCAAAATTGCCATGAAATGTGCACTTGCTTAATTGGTAAAATTCTCATGGAGGAAGAAGAGGTGAAGCTTGGTTTACATGGGCGAGGTTGTACTCTACAAACTCTAACCATACTATGATCAAATCCAAGCTAACTAAGGTTAATCCATAACCATTCATGGCTATAAATACCCCCGTTGGCCGAAAATACTAAGAGGAGAGAATGATCCCATAGAAACCTATTGGCTACCCAAATCCCTTAGCTCCCAACACAAAAAATCTTCCTCGGGACCTCAGCAACCTATTCCCATCAAACCCAAGCCATAGAGATAGCCCAATCAAGCCAATTTGGCCAATATCTAAAATCAGCCCAAACTATCCATTTTGCCAAAATTGCTCTCCAAGGCTAGCTACAAAACCAAATTGAAGTGACAAGGATCTTCTTTGGGAGTCCTAGAAGCTGACCATCAAGCCTGATCAAGCTCGACAAACTTGTGGCTAAGGTATGGATTTATTTTCTCCAAAATATTTCATATATTCGAAATATCATGGGTTAAACTAGCCTAGAAATGTATCATCACCGTATAGATACATTCTATACGTCCAAATGATTCCATAGTTTCAAACATCATTCAATTTCGTTGAGAAATGAGTGAGATATTGAACTTTGAAGTTTAACGGTTTGCAAATTTTCGAATTTAAATGGGGAATTATCTCCGCCGTCCGTTCCCGTGTTTTGGAACGGATGACGCTGATCTAAGCCCGCCGTGTTTGCTGTTCCACGCCATAAACGGGATCATCCCGCCCGCTCGACGCGTACGAGGACGCGCGGCGCATCCTGGTTTTTCTGTGTTAAATTAATTCACAAAAACCTTAAAAACTTCAAAATTCCATATCTTTTGATCCAGAGGTCATAAAAATAAAAAAAATACCTCTGGAAAGCTCTTGAAGAGAAGAAAATTATGAGATCAAAATCATAATTTTATTCTCAGTATTTAATTTTTAATTAATTAAATACTCTCGGAGTATTTTTAATTATTAAAAATTTTTTACAAGTCAGAAAAATATGAAATTTTAATTAATGACATAATTAATTAAAATGAAAAATTAAATTCAAAAGCCGTAAAATCTGAAAATCCACAAATTGATTAAAAATAAATGAATTAATCAAATAATTAATTCCAAAATTATTTTTAATTAATTAATTGACCAATAATTTAATTTTCATGTTTTAATTAATGACATAATTAATTAAAGTTAAAATTAAATTGAAAAGTCATGAAAAGAGACAAAAATCAATTTTAATGACATGGATATTAATCAAATAATTAATTTGGAATTATTTCCAATTAATGATTGATTAATAAAATAATTTCCAATATTTAATTAATGACATAATTAATTAAATATGGAAATTAAAATGAAGAGGGCATTAAATTGAATTTTTAAAACCTATGACATGGTTTTCTAAATATTCTAAAACTCTTTTATGACATCACAAATGACCTCATATGGGTTAGACACAACCCATATAACCCATTAAAGAGAAAACAACCAATGAATCACTCACATTTAACCATGGTAAAGGGCCATCATGACATGAAAAATAAGGTGGCAAAACCATGGTAATTTAAAGTGTGAGGTGTCTTGCCATGGTGAGGTTAGTTTAGCCACCTCCCTAGCCAGCCAATAGTGAGGAGACAAAGCTTTAACCATCCTTCACACCATGGTTAAACTCATCATAACATTTCATTAAAAAATATTAAGAGAGGGGAAAATGTGTCACCACCTCATGAAATGATAAATGAGGTGTTGCAAGGAGAGTGTCTCAACCATTTGAGTCACCATGAACCTCCCACAAAGCCAATGGAATGGAAACAAAGAGGTTAAAATCTATCATGACAAAATTTAAGCCAAAATTGCCATGAAATGTGCACTTGCTTAATTGGTAAAATTCTCATGGAGGAAGAAGAGGTGAAGCTTGGTTTACATGGGCGAGGTTGTACTCTACAGCCCTAACCATACTATGATCAAATCCAAGCTAACTAAGGTTAATCCATAGCCATTCATGGCTATAAATACCCCCGTTGGCCGAAAATACTAAGAGGAGAGAATGATCCCATAGAAACCTATTGGCTACCCAAATCCCTTAGCTCCCAACACAAAAAATCTTCCTCGGGACCTCAGCAACCTATTCCCATCAAACCCAAGCCATAGAGATAGCCCAATCAAGCCAATTTGGCCAATATCTAAAATCAGCCCAAACTATCCATTTTGCCAAAATTGCTCTCCAAGGCTAGCTACAAAACCAAATTGAAGTGACAAGGATCTTCTTTGGGAGTCCTAGAAGCTGACCATCAAGCTTGATCAAGCTCGACAAACTTGTGGCTAAGGTATGGATTTATTTTCTCCAAAATATTTCATATATTCGAAATATCATGGGTTAAACTAGCCCAGAAATGTATCATCACCGTATAGATACATTCTATACGTCCAAATGATTCCATAGTTTCAAACATCATTCAATTTCGTTGAGAAATGAGTGAGATATTGAACTTTGAAGTTTAACGGTTTGCAAATTTTCGAATTTAAATGGGGAATTATCTCCGCCGTCCGTTCCCGTGTTTTGGAACGGATGACGCTGATCTAAGCCCGCCGTGTTTGCTGTTCCACGCCATACACGGGATCATCCCGCCCGCTCGACGCGTACGAGGACGTGTGGCGCATCCTGGTTTTTCTGGGTTAAATTAATTCACAAAAACCTTAAAAACTTCAAAATTCCATATCTTTTGATCCAGAGGTCATAAAAATAAAAAAAATACCTCTGGAAAGCTCTTGAAGAGAAGAAAATTATGAGATCAAAATCATAATTTTATTCTCAGTATTTAATTTTTAATTAATTAAATACTCTCTGGAGTATTTTTAATTATTAAAAATTTTTTACAAGTCAGAAAAATATGAAATTTTTAGGGAATGACCATTAAGTCCTTAAGCACATCTTCTGATTTCTCTAGGGCTAGGATAACTCTCTAGGATGTGATTTCCTAATTTCCATGATATTTTGTAATTATTTCAAAAATAATTATAAAATTAGGAAAATTGAAAATTTTAAATGCAAAATGATTGAGAACTTTAGGATAACAGACAACAATCCTAAAACAACAATTCTCAAGTCATCAAATCAATCTAAAAGACATTTTGAAATAAGGTTAAGATTTATTAATTTTAAAATTAATAATTCAAAACCTCCTCTTCACATATTTAATCCATCTCATCATGGATTAAGCAAGTGGTGAATCCAAACATAAATGAACTCAAATCAAACAATAATTAGTTTTAAAGACAACTTAAATCTACTTAAACCATTAAACCTTAGGGTTTAAGACAAAAATTAAAACCTTTTAATTAAGTTTAAGGACATATTAAACTTAATTAATAAAAATCAAACCTTTAATTAATTTTAAGGACATATTAAACTTAATTAACCAAAACCAAACCTTTTAATTAAGTTTAAGGACATATTAAACTTAAATAACCAAAATCAAAACCCTTTAATTAAGTTTAAGGACATATTAAAATTAATTAATCAAAACCAAACCCTTTAATTAAGTTTAAGGACATATTAAACTTAATTAACTCATTGAACCTTAAGGGTTTAATTCAAAATCAAATCTTTAAATAAGTTTAAGGACATATTAAACTTAATTAATCCATTAAACCTTAACTAAATTAGGTTTAATACAAAACAAAATCTTTAATTAAGTTTAAGGACATATTAAACTTAATTAACCTCCTTATACATTAGGTTTAAGACAAACATAAACATAATTAGGTCTAACCCATTAGACCTAATTAAACCATTAAACCTTAACAAACTAAGGTTTAATCAAAGCTAAACCCTAATTAGGTCTAACCCATTAGACCTAATTAAACCATTAAACCTTAACTAACTAAGGTTTAATCAAACATACACCCTAATTAGGTCTAACCTATTAGACCTAGTTAAACCATTAAACCTTAACTAACTAAAGTTTAATCAAACCTAAACCCTAATTAGGCCTAACCCATTAGACATACTTAAATCATTAAACGTTAACTAACTAAGGTTTAATCAAACATAAACCCTAATTAGGTTTAACCCATTAGACCTAATTAAACCATCAAACTTTAACTAACTAAGGTTTAATCAAACCTAAACCCTAATTAGGTCTAACCCATTAGACCTAGTTAAACCATTAACCTTAACTAACTAAGGTTTAATCAAACATAAACCCTAATTAGGTCTAACCCATTAGACCTAATTAAACCATTAAACCTTAACTAACTGAGGTTTAATCAAACCTAAACCCTAATTTGGTCTAACCCGTTAGACCTAATTAAACCATTAAACCTTAACTAACTAAGGTTTAATTAAACCTAAACCCTAATTAGGTCTAACCCATTAGACCTAATTAAGCCATTAAACCTTAACTAACTAAGGTTTAATCAAACCTAAACCCTAATTAGGTTTAACCCATTAGACTTAATTAAACCTTAATTAACTAAGGGTTAATCAAACCTAAACCCTAATTAGTTCTGACCCATTAAACCTAGTTAAACCATTAAACCTTAACTAACTATGGTTTAATCAAACATAAACCCTAATTAGGTCAACTTTGGTCCAACACAATAATAACACAAGTTCAACTTTAACTTAAGTTTAACCCACATTGAACTTAAGTTAACCTTAAGTCTAGGTTCAACCTAACTTGAACCTAACTTAACCTAAACTGAAATCTTAACTTGAGTTCAACCCATATTGAACTTAAGTTAACCTTAAGCCTAAGTTCAACCTAACTTAATTCAAACCTAAATCTGACATAAACCTTAATTAAGTCTATCACATTTGACTTAATTAAATCATTAAACCTTAATCAACTATGGTTTAAATAAACACAAGCCATGATTAAGTCTAATTCACTAAGACTTAATATCTAAATAAATCTCGATTAAATCAAATTAGACTTAATTAAAACTTAAGCCTTACCTAAAAATGACTTAGATGGTCTGCAATTCTAATTAAGTCTAATTTATTAGACTTAATGAACCTTTAAGTCCTATTTAAACAAGGTTTAAAACTTAAATAGGTCAATTATGATTAAACCAAACCTTTAACTTAAGTTCAAATAGACATGAACTCAAGTTAATTAGATTCAATCAACATTGAATTCAACTTAGGTTCAACCAGACATGAACCCAAACTAATTCAATTAATATTGAATATAACTTTCAACCTTTTTAACTTAAGTTCAGATAGACATGAACTCAAGTTAATTCAACTTAGGTTCAACCAGACATGTACTCAAGTTAATTCAATCCATATTGAATCTTACTTTAAACCTTTAACTTAAGTTCAGACAGATATGAACTCAAGATAATTCAACTTATGTTCAACTAGACATGAACCCAAGTTAATTCAATCAAAATTGAATCTAACTTCCAACCTTTTAACTTAAGTTCAGACAGACATGAACTCGAGTTAATTAGATTCAATCAACATTGAATTCAACTTAGGTTCAACCAGACGTGAACCCATGTTAATTCAATCAATATTGAATCTAACTTCCAACCTTTTAACTTAAGTTTAGACAGACATGAACTCAAGTTAATTAGATTCAATCGACATTAAGTTCAACTTAGGTTCAACCAGACATGAACCAAAGTTAATTCAATCAATATTAAATCTAACTTTCAACCTTTTAACTTAAGTACAAACAGACATGAACTCAAGTTAATTAGGTTCAATCAACATTGAATTTAACTTAGGTTCAACCAGACATAAACTCAAGTCAATTTGATCCATGTTGAATCAAACTTTAAACCTTTTAACTTAAGTTCAAACAAACATGAACTCAAGTTAAATAGATTCAATCAATATTGAAATTAACTTAGGTTCAACCATACATGAACCTAAGTTAATTCAATCAATATTGAATCTAACTTTAAACTTTTAACTTAAGTTCAAACAGACATGAACTTAAGTTAATCTAATCCAACTACTAACTTAAACAAACATGAACTCAAGTTAATTAGATTTAATCAAAATTGAATTCAACTTAGGTTCAACCAGACATGAACCCAAGTTAATTTAATCAATATTGAATCTAACTTTTAACTTTTCAACTTAAGTGCAGACAGACATGAACTCAAGATTTAAGTTTAAACTTATGTCAAGAAATAAATTCAACATTTCAAACCAAAATCGACATAACCGACATAAATTTGACATTTCAAACCAAAATCAACATAACCGACATAAATTCGACATTTCAAACCAAAAATCAACATAACCGACATAAATTCGACATTTCAAACCAAAATCAAATTCAACATTTCAAACCAAAATCGACATAAATTTGACATTCCAAATATTCCATCGACAAAATCGACATAAATCTAACATTTCAAACATAATCGACATAAATTTGACATTTCAAAAAAGATTTGACATAATCGACATAAATTTGATATTGCAAACCTAAATCAAGATAATTGACATAAATTTGACATTTCAAACAAAATTTGACATAAAATTGGCATTTCAAATGCAAATTTGACAAACACCGATATCAATCCAAATATTTCAAACGACATTAACTGACATTCAGGATATGTTAAATCAAAACATCCTACAAAATTCTGAGACAATGAATGTGACACTATTTCTGACAATGTTTTCTTTGCAGGGTGAAGACAAATTTTATTTAGATTTACTTTGCATGTTATAGAGTGTGTTAACTCTGTTTTGCAGGACGACATTCTGGACGAACAATGACAAAACAAAAAATTTTAGGTTTGCCACAAAACTTAAAACTTTCAGCAAAACAACGTCATCAACAACAATGACAAAACCAAAACTTTTAGGTTAGTCACAAAACCTAAAACTTTCAACAAAACAACGACATCGACAACAATGACTAAACCAAAACTTTTAGGTTAGCCACAAAACCTAAAACTTTCAACAAAACAAAGACATCTACAACAATGGCAAAATCTAAACTTTTAGGTTAGCCACAGAACCTAAAACTTTCGACAAACAAAACAACATGACATGAAAACGACATAACACAACGACATTTGGGATTGATAGTGGGTACATCTTTCCCTAAAAAAAAAAAAATTTTCCAGAAAACTAGTGATCAACATTAATCAGAAGTTTTCTTAGACAATTATAAATTGTCTAAGATGTAATTAACTATAGAAGTTTGCTTCTATAGGAGAATTAAAGAACCCATGA
Organism: Papilionanthe hookeriana x Papilionanthe teres; assembly: GCA_022702705.1. NCBI lineage: Eukaryota > Viridiplantae > Streptophyta > Magnoliopsida > Asparagales > Orchidaceae > Papilionanthe > Papilionanthe hookeriana x Papilionanthe teres. Next base: position 128,839,560 of record CM040421.1, on the reverse strand, counting down.
CAGAATCTCTGGTTGCACTTCACGATCTTCTTTATATAGAAATTCTAGGATATGGCATTCTAGGATCTTCTTTATAAGGATTATGACAAAATATCTTCTTTTTCTCTGTTTTATATTAGCCCTAAATTTCTTGATTCCTTTACAGGATTCATAGAAATAAGATTAGGTCAATATCAAAACAGAGTGGAAACTCCATGACATTTATGAGAATTGACGGCAACGACATCCAAGCGACCCGACTCTGCTCGCCATCAAAGAGAGTTTGGCGACTCCGCTGGGGACATTCTTTCTTCTCATCTTTTGTTATCACTGGTTTTCATTTGACATTTAGTTCTTTGACAAATAAGAACTACAAAATTTAAAAAAAAAATAAAAAAAAAACTCCCAGTTTATAAACAAGTAAATAGTATTCGTCTTTCTTGAAAATTCAGAAAAGTTGCAATGGATTCTCCGAATTCAGTCTTTTCTTATTTTCAAAACTTCAATACACCAATGGAGGAAGATTTTCCCTTTTATCAGAATGATTATGGATTGTTTAGTGAAACAGAATTTACATTAGATAATCCATATCAAACTCGATATGCAATCTTTTGAAGAATTTGACTCGCAACCTTATCAAGACTTTCCGAATTTTACGGAGGATCCACTTGAGTATATATCCGAAGATCCTTATGTTCTTGAAGAAATGAAAAGAAAAATTGATGACAAAGGAAAACAAATCTATGATGAGGATGATGTTCCGCCACCATCCACATATGAAGTTGGATCATGTTCCAAAAACATTCACAAAAACAAAGCTCGTCCGATTAAAAGAAAGAAAAGATGGAATGAGAATGATAATTTTGAAACACCTGAATTTGAACAAAGTGTTTTCGGAAATCCTTCATTTTCAGAAGAAAATCAGTATATCCTGAATTCCTGTTGAATATACTGATAATTTCTTTCAACCAAAGAGTTCTCCCTCAATTCATGTTATACATTCAGTGTTTAAAAGACTAGCACGAAAAGATAAATGTTCAATTTTCCGATTACTGAACAAAATGGGATGTGCAGTCTCCAAAACAATGAAAAGGAGAATTCTAGAAATAGAAGATTCTGTTTATGAAGAAACATGTTATCAATCTCCTACAGAATATCAATGTACTCGAGTGCCTGTGAAGTTTCGACTAGGGCCAAGGGTGAAAAATGTGACAATCACAAAAGACAAGGCCAAATATGACAAACTGATATCTGAAGTAGAAGATACATCCACTAAAATGACAGATTTGGTTTATATGCTACAAAAATGCAGATTATCCATATGATGAAACACCACTTAGAGGATCTCGTCCCATACTAAAAGACAATGTATGGAAACGAAGATCGTCTGAACAAAATTCAGATGCTACAAGCACCCCTGCAGACAGTTTACAAGAAGGAACTTGTAAAGAAAATCTTGCAAAATCATTTGAAGAAAGATTAAAAAAATTAAAAAATGATATCAAACAATTCTCGGTGCGAGTAAAGAAATACACTTCTAACAGCTCAAATGAAAACGTTGCCAGTATTAATGTGGTAGAAACACGATCTACTTCCTTAGTAAGGGAACTAAATGAAGAACATGCAACTAATGAATTACGAGCAATTATACGACAGCGAGACGAGCAAATCATTCATCTTGAACAAAAAATGGAAGAGTTGGTAGCAGCTTTGCAAAATCCACCAACAAATCCATCACCGGCCATTGAAATTGTTAGGCCAGAGGCTGTCCACATTTTAGAAGACAAAGGAGAGCCAATAGACGTTGAAGAAAGCACTCAAAAGAAAAAGGATTCCCCTCATAGTGGAATTCCAGAAAAAAATATCACTCAACTCGTGGAACAAAAGATAAAAGAAATGATGGCTCACGTAAAAGCTAGATCACTAATTCCAAAGGGTAGACCATATCCAGAGGAATTTGATTTTGTCCAATAAACTAAAGGTTTTGTTCCTCCTGTCTTCAAAATTTTTGATGGAATAGGTAATCCCCGACAACATCTAGCACATTTCAGAGCGAGCTGCTGTAATGCGGGGGGAAGTGATGCTCTTCTATTCCGACAATTTGTTAACAGTCTCACAGGAGTTGCCTTTGACTGGTATGCAGAACTTCCTAATGGGTCTGTTAAAACTTTTGTAGAGCTTGAAAGCCTCTTCATTCAAAGATTTGCTGGAGCTCAACATCACACTACAGTTGGTGATCTTGTAGTGGAAAAACAGAAAACAGGCGAAAGTTTAGTGGATTACATTTTACGCTGGAGAAATCTCAGCATGAAATATGAACCACAACTCCAAGAACAACATGTTATTGAAATTCTGCTTAAGAATATTGATGGTACTATAACAGTTTTGCTAAAAGGATTTAAAATAGAAACATTTGAAAAACTGCTCGAAGCAAAGCCGCCAATCTTCGAGAAGAAGCTAGCGGATGAGTGTAACGGAAAAGACGAGAAAAGAGAAAGACTCGTCAAAACAATTGAAAAGAGACCGGGGAATGTTGTGGAAAAAGGCAAACAAGTGATGCAGGTTTAACCTAATCAAAAGAAACAATGCCAGAACCCGTCGACATCACAGACATCACCTCAATTACAACTTCAACAACCAATCCCAACACTGACAGAGAAAAGAACAATGGCTGAAAGAATGAATAAAGAATATTCATTTAAAACAGAAGCTGTGGGAAAAATATTCTGTAACTTGCTTAAAATACCCAAATTTAAGCTACCAGAAGCTAAAAGGCCAGCAGAAGTCGACATGAAGGACAATCCCAATTATTGTCCTTATCATAGAATGCTCGGACACAAGATTGAAGAATGTTTTGTCTTCAAAGACTGGTTAGAGCGCAACTTTAAACAAGGAAATATAGTAATTCTGAAAGAATATTTGAAAGAATCTGACAAGGGTTCAATCAATATGATTTCGGTGGAAAAATTCAAATCCAAGAACAAGAATAAAGACAACATTGTTCGAAGTAGATCTTCTGAGGAGATCCTCACTGAATATTAGGTTACCAAGCCTCCTAAGAAGGAAAAGAGAAAGAAAGACAAAGAACCAAAAAGAACCAGAGGTCTTTTAGATATAGGGGCTGCAATTCCACTTGTACCTTCTCATTCTTATGTTTCCCCATCTTCTACTAGGATAGTTATATCGGATGAAGGACAAAAAATCCTTGAACCGATGACTTTGTATGACTTCCTTTTTTCTCCTACTGTGAATAATAATAATTCCAGTTCCTCTTACATTTTGTCTATTTTGGGTGATGCTTCTGAAAATGATCATTCAAATCCTAATCCCATAGACAATGCTTAAATCGTATATGATTTTGATCAATCTAATGACAATCAAATTGACAAAAACATTGATGAAAATTCTGACAACGAAAAAGATGAAAATGACATTGCTATGCTCCAATTACAAGGAATTTCGATTTCCATTGAATTTGAATCTTCAGACTCGGAGACAAAAGAGTCGGATAACCAATTTGAAGAAATAGTTGAAATCAATTTAAGAAGTGGAAAGGTTCTACCTCCCAGAGTAACTCCACAAGAAAAAGAAAAACAAATAGTCACATCTAAAAAGATCATTCCTTCAACACATCCACAACTCCCTGAAAGAGATAAGAATGATCTTCACAACAAAGTGGACTATAATGTACTAGCCCATTTGAGGAAATTACCAGCAAAATTGAGCATCTATGATGCTCTTATGCTCTCCAAAGAAAAGAGATTCATTGATAAAAGCTCTTCTAGACTCAGACATTTGCTAGCTCAACTTGCTAGTATTACTCAAAATGAAGCTTGTCCATTAGAAGAATCAATGAAGATTACCTTCTCTGAAAATGACTTGTTGCTTGGAACAACTGAAAATAATCGTCCATTGTATATCACAATGAACATAATGACATGACACTTTCAAGGGTTCTTATTGACCCAGGCGCCTCAATTAACATTATGAATTTGAGAACTTTTGCATATCTGGATATTGATGCCTCTCAACTATCAAGAGATACAATGATATTATGAGGATTCAATCAGCAAGGAGAACGAGTTCTTGGATCAATAAAATTACTCTTAAAGATAGCTTTCGGCATGTTTTTAGGTTGTGTTGTATTTTTAAAAAGGGGTCGCCTATAGAAGTTATCGGCGAATTTTTAGATTTTAAATTTACTTTATATATATATATATATATATATATATATATATATATATATATATATATATATATATATATATGTAAAAATGGCGGCTGGAATTGCTCTGCTAGGGTTTCAATGGAGCTAGTGGACAGAGTTGGCGGCTGTGCAGTCCAAGGTGGTGGAAGGTGGTCGGAAGAAGAAGGAAGTCTCCTTTTTTTCATTTTGGTTCTTTGTTTGGGTTGGGGGTAGTGTTTTCTCCTTTCCCGGGCTCTTTCTAGTTCGAATTTTGTTGGGTTACTGTTACATTGAGGAATGGCCCAGGACCTCACTCGAGCTGATCCTCACTTCATTGGAAGGGGCACTTTTGCTGAAGTCATTCTGAGGAAAGAAGGTGGCACTACCCTTGGTGATAAATTAGTGTTCCCACAGCTGTTTCATGATGCCATGGAGGGGAAAGCTGAGTGTGAATTCATCAGGAAATGCACAAGGAAGGCAGGAAAACTGGCACTAATCTTCACTGAGGAGGAACTTCAAAAACTGTCTGAACCATACAGGTTCACATTGGTTGGGAAGTTCCAATTTGGACATCCCAAGCTTGATGTTTTAAGGAAAGCAGTTGATGATTTTAAACTGGTGGGCAGCTGGAAAATAGGGGTTTTTGACAGCAGACATATAATGTTGCAGCTTGCTTTGGAGGAGGATTATGCCCAAATTTTCTCTAAAAAAGTGATTATGATAGATGGGAAACCAATGAAGTTACTAAAGTGGACATTAGATTTTGATCCTACTAAAGAACCACCTATTGTTCCTGTTTGGTTCAGCCTTCCCAATTTAAAACTCCCCTTCAACAATCATAAAATCATCTATGATATTGCTGATTCCATGGGGAGACCACTTAAGCTTCGACATCCCATCGCCTAATGCTACAAGGATCTCTAATGCCGGATTTCTAGTAGAAAGGGATATCACTCAACCCTATATTGATGGGGTTTGGTTGGGGACCGCCAATAATGGATACATGGCAGCCCATTGTTATGGAATATCGACCAATGTATTGCAAACACTGCCACCTATTCGGACATACCATGGAACAATGCTTTAAACTACACCCTGAATTAAGACCTTATAATGTGAACAATTCTGCTAAGAAGAAGGAGCTCAACACTTTACCTCCAACTATTCCATTAGTTCCTGTCCTTGATGGCCAGGAATTGAACTCTGAACACATTGAGGTCATGGCTCCCAATACTGATGGGCAACCTCCTCCACTTCAAACTGATCTAGTTGTGCAGACAGGCTGCTTTGCTATTGGAAAGTACACTGACCCCCCAATAGAACTCAGAAATCCTGATAATAACCCCAACATGGTGGAAACAGACTCTACTGCAGATGTCCCTATAAGCTCGATGCAAGTGCTACATTTATCTCCCCTATCGAACCTCGTTATCGGGCAGCAGCCTCTAATTGTTCTTGAAAATCTTGCCACAACATGTGAAGGGGTTTGGTCTCAACGTGAAGAGTAGGAGAAGGAGAAAAGACATTATGGAGCTACAGGATCTATCTAAATCAAACATTATAGGGTTGGATACTTCAGCTGTCACCCCCCTAGGATCACTAGGGCTAGTAAGGCTATCCACCATGATTAATCTACTTTGTTGGAATGTTAGGGGTATTGCTAGTCCTAACACCCTTAACAGAATTTTGCACTTGAATAGGACTCATAAACTTTGGATTATAGCATTACTTGAACCAATGGTGCATACCAATATATCTAAAGTCACTAAAAAATTTCCCGGATTTCACTTCCACTCTAACCGTAATAACAAAATATGGGTATTTACCGTAAAGGAGTTGAACTGTACCATCAAAGTTGATAATTATCAATTTTTGCACTTACATTTTTGTTTGGATCGGTTTCAAGGTAGTGCCACTTTCATTTATGCCGGATGTAATCAATTGGATAGGGAATTGCTTTGGACGTAATTGTGCCGCATCGGCCTCAATAACCCTTCCAATTGGATTGTGAGTGGGGACTTTAACCGAATTAAAGAACCAAGTGAAAAGAAAGGGGCGAACACTCGATTTAAACTCCATGTTGCAATTTTCTCACAACATTACTCAAGCCGGGCCGTTTGATATTGGATACATTGGTTCCCCTTTCACATGGCAAAGAGGTAAACTGTTAGAGAGACTCGGATAGAGTATTAACCAATGATGCTTGGCTGCAAATGTTTCCAATCACACAGTACAGACATTTACATAGAACTACCTCGCATCACTCACCACTATTGATTCGGATCTCATACGAGTTCTTATAAGGGTTGTTCACAGTTCGGGTTCCTAAATGTATGGTGTACTCATAACAATTTCCTAGCTCGTGGTGAAAAGAGCCTCGGGTTTTACCCGATTATCTTATTTGTAACCCCCTTGTGAAATTATGGAGACTCGCATAAGAATGTAGCTTATCAATTAAGAATGTGGAACAAACGAGCAATTTGGTGATGTTTTCCAAAAGGTCAAAGATGTCGAAGCTAAAGTATTGTTAATGGAAGCTATTAATGAGTCCGGAGGGAATCGAGCACGTGATTTATGGTCTGCCCAATCACAATACTTACAAGCACTGGAAAGGGAGGAACTTTTCCTCCAACAAAAAGCTGCTGTTGATAAATTTCTCTATGGGGATAGGAATTCTAAGTACTTTCATGCAATCATTAAACATAGAAGGAAACTGAATGCTATACTTAAAATCAGGGATGATGCTCGGTAATTGGATCACCGATCAAATCAAGATTTCCCAAAGTGCTGTCCAAGTATTTTCGAATTTGTTTATCGCTTCTCCAATATCATCTCGCTTCCTTTGTTGCCGATATTTTTCCGATAATTCGACTATGTGCAGCAACTTAACTTAACCTTTCTACCGGATGAACAGGAAATATTGCAGGCTTTAAAAAGTATTGATGGTAACGAGATCGTCGGCCCGATGGTTTCACATCCTCTTTCTATATTAAGGCTTGGGAAGTTGTGGGAGCAGATCTTGTTCAAGTTGTACAATCATTCTTCTTAGGATCGAACTTCCTAAATTTTTTGCTGCCGCAAGTATTGTACTTATCCCTAAAGAGAACCAAAAATCTTATTGGACTGATTTCAGACCTATAAGTCTCACTACTACCTTCTCTAAGATCATTAGCAAGATTCTTGTGGGGAGACTACAGCCACACCTTAATCATTTGATTAGCTCTAACCAATCTGCTTTTGTGCAGGGTAGAACCATAATCGATAACTCGTTTGTTGGCTCAAGAATTATTACTCGGACCTTGACAAAAGATGTAGAGGGCATAATTTAATTCTCAAGTTGGATCTTAAGAAAGCTTATGATACTCTCAGCTGGCAGTTCATTGATCTTGTGCTTAAGGCACAAGGGTTTCACCCATCCTTCTGTGCTTTAATCCAGAGATGGCTTTCTAATGCTTACTATAGTGTTCTTGTTAATGGTAGCAGCTGTGGATTCTTCAAAGCTGGTAGGGGTCTGAAGCAAGGAGACCCACTCTCTCCTACCATTTTCATTTTAGCCTTTGATTATTTCTCCAGACTTTTGAATGCTGCACATAATCACTATCCTTACCTCCATTATAAGCATGGCTCTTCTCAGCTCATCAGCCATTTGGCCTATGCTGATGATGTTATCATTTTCACTAATGGCAGCAAACTTGCTGTAAGAAAGACTTTACAATTAACAGATCATTTGGCTATGGTTGCAGGCCTGGAACTAAATCAAAAGAAATGTCAATTTCTTGCTGGAAAAGGTTTTCATTTTCAGCAGTGGATGAAAGAGTTTACTGGATTTAATACTGCAGACCTCCCTCTAAGATATTTAGGGGTACAGCTTACCAAAGGTAGAAGGAAACGACTCCAATATGATGAAGTGGTTAGAAAGATAACAACGGCCTATAAATTGCTCGGACCACTTGTTTTTCTATCAAATGGTGGTAGAGTTGCTCCACTGAAGAGTATTCTCTCAACTTTCCCCCTTTACCATTTGCAAATGGTTAGAATGAAGAAGAGCACTCAGAAATTGATTGAAACCATGTTTAACAAATTCTTGTGGGAAGGTCAAACAAAACAATATCATTGGGCAGCATGGAACAAAGTGTGCAAACCACTCAAAGCTGGTGGTTAGGTATGAAAAGCTTCCAACAGATGAGCTATTTGTTTTATTGCAAGCAGTGGATCAAATTTAGAAGACAAGATACAATGTGGGCTAAATTTCTGAATGATAAGTATTGCTGGAAGGTACATCCTAACTCCGTAAGGCCAAAACAAGGGGATTCCAAGCATTGGAAATATCTCGCTGAAAGTTAGAGAATTGGCTAATCAATTTTTCTATTGGGAGGTCGTGGCAAGGGACCGTTAATTTCTATCATGATAACCGGCTAGGAGAAGGAACTTTAAAGTACACTCGCTGAGATTAATCACCAACTCACTCGTTTCTGATTTTTGGGTGGAGGATAAATGGAATGTCGACATGCTAAGGGAGATTCCGGCCGAGGACGATGTTCAACAAATTCTACAAATCCCAATTAAATCCGATAAACCCGATAGACTTCTACCGAAAAAGTCGAATCGTAAATCATTAAATAGCATGATACATAACACTCGTATGTTCTTGGCCCGACACTACTTGGGGAGACAAAATCCGGAATAGGCTATTATCTCCCTCAATGTCTTTCTTCTGCTGGAGATCGTTCCATAATTATCTCGCAATGGATGATTTACCGAAACTTAAAGGATTAAGATCCGCATCCAGTATGCCGGTTATGTCACTGCCAAGAGGAATCCATTTCTCATCTTTTTTTCCAGTGTTCGTCACTAAACGGGTTTGGAATATAATATTACAAGCATTTCAAGTCGAGCCATCTCAACTATAATTGGTCTCATTTGGGGGCTTGTCGGGATGATCGGAAGAAGGAAACTTGGTTCCATATACCCTTAGTAATTTGCTGGTTTGTATGGATGGCAAGAAATCTTGCTAAATATGAAGACAAAACCTGTACCATTCATCAGATTGTGGCAAATTGCTGCAGTTTCCTATGCAAACAATCACTGCTGGACTCATCTCCAAGGAAAAAGCCTGTTTTGCTGAAATGGTCTCTTCCCCTCCACCATGGGTTAAAATTAATATTGATGGCAGCTTATACACCTTCTGCTGCAGGTATTGGAGCTATTTGCGTAAATTCATCGGGACGTACTTTATGGTTCTTTCATGCACCTACTATCTCCACATCGCCCATTGAATCCGAGCTGCAAGCTGCACATTGGGCTTTGATTATCGCCAAGGCTTTAAATTATCAATTTGTATGGATTGAATCTGACTCACAACAGCTAGTTAACATCCTGCAAGGTTTATCTCCCCCTCCCTGGAACTTGGTTTATCTTCACAGAACTTTGATCTCCACTTTTGGCTCCCTCAATCTTAAATGGACACATATCTACAGAGAGGGCAATCAACCAGCCAACTGGTTGGCAAAGCATGCTAATACTTCCCAAACTATAGCTTTTTCTACTACTCCTGTTGAGAAATTAAGGCATTTACTTTTTGGGGACTTGACTGATATTCCATATATCAGATGTATGTAATTTTGGATTGAATGAATTTTTTTTGCTTTTTGCTAATATATATATATATATATATATATATATATATATATAATATTTGAAAAGTGGCATTTTGATTTTGAAAATAATTTCAAGTTTGAAAATTTTAAGATATGAAATTAAACCGATCTCACATCCCGAATATTTTATATAAACGAGCACCGCATCACAAATCGTGTATTTATCTCAAAGAATAGACACACTGCTTGATGATGGGGCTCGATTAAATAAACTAAAAGATTTGTGACATCAGTTTGGTCTGCGAACCATTTTGATAAGCCGACAAGTTATCCTGCTTAATATAAAGGAATTAAGCAAGGTTTATATTACCTGGGTTCTTAAAGTTCCCTATAAGGGCAAGCCCCTATAGTTAATTACATCTTAAATGATGGGAATTATTTCAGAAAACTCTCGATAATGATCAGTGGTTTTGCTCTCAAGAATTTCAAAGTTTAAGGTTTCAAACAAATTGGATTTTAGAAATTTCAATAGGGAATAGCTCAAATTTGGAACAGTTATTTTGAGAGTCCAAAGGAAGAGAAGTAGGGGATGTCACAGACCCGAAGCGAACTTCGGTGACTTCCCGACTATCCTATTGTTTGGCTTCAATTTGAGAGTTTATTTAATGATTCAATCCTTCCAATTTTAGTTAATTAGAACTTATATTTGTATGATATAATCATACAAATAGCCTCGAAGATGTGAGGGTTTATGTCATACTAAACGACTACCTTAGAGTCCTAAGACCGGTTAGGGTTTAATTTGCATAACATGATTATGCAAATGCCTAACGAAAAGTTAAGGATTTATGTTGCACTAAGCAAACTACCTCGAAATCCTATGGCTCGGTTATTTAATGCTAAAAAAGGTTTTGCTGAAGTAGACACAAGTTTTACTGATGACGATGGTCATGCTGCCCACTATGCTCCCAGCTCCTTGTTGTTGCAGAGGTTTAGTTTTAGAAAATGGAAATCAAGAGATGAGAGAAGTTTCTTGGTTTAGAAAAGTTTTAAGGTTCAAATGTCTTAATGTTTTAATTGAAACAAATCTTAAAGTTGGTTAAACAGAACTGATTTAGATCCCACGGTTCCGTCATCCTGGCACCGTTATTTTCATCGATTCACTTAGTCCAAATAAATTTGCTAAACTCAACTGAATGAGTTCCAAACTTTCATTTAGACTGTGGGAAATCTCGTTAGCAACACGTGGGTTACATCATCCGAGGGATTCCCGATCATCCAACGAGACTTTTTAATTTAGTTGAAGTTGTAGTTTTGTTGTTCTGTTTGTGATTAAACTTTGAGTTGTTTTATATTTTGAAATGTTGTGGCGCTGAATTTTATCTTGTGTTGATTTTAATTTAGTTTTGGGTTTCAATTTTGTGGCTATCCTAAAAGTTTCAGTTTTCATGTAGGGTGACATTGTTGTTTAACATGCAGGAAAAGTAAAGTACAGTGCAGGTAAATAAATCGCAATAAGATAAAAGCGTACCTGCAGGGTCTTCTCATCATTCCCGGCTGCACTTAAAACACATGTCAGAGCATTTATATATTTTCAGCAAGTACCTAGGTAAAGCTAAGGGAAGGTTATGGTTGTCTACCAAAATCCTAATCCTACTGCTAGTCAATTCCTATGACGTCTAAGTCCTCGTGTTTTGTTAAAGTTGATTTTCTTCACCAAGAACAATGAAGCTTCACTGTTCTTTGAAACATCCCATCAAGTTAGAGAAGTGCTCGGAATTGAATTCTGAACATCTTCTTAAACATTTTAGGGATTATTTTAAGTTTAGTTAGTTTCATTGTGGTGATGGATCAATCACCCAGGTTACTCTTGCTCAGTGAATTAGGATGTTTGATTATCCTATGAGTGATTTGATGCTTTATTTAAAAGTTATAATAATGAAAGCCTTTAGGGGAAAATTAGTTTATTAAAGAATTTAACCTCTTTAATTAAAGTTGAGTTGGTGATTTAGGACAATTTAATTTAGTTTCAAAATTCAGGTTGCTTTTCTTTCAAGTGTTTTGATCTTACTTAAGTTGAAAGGGCTATTTAAATTGCTTCATTTAATTAAATTTTGATGATCTAAGTTTAATTTGAATTAATTATGTTATCTTAGGTTTATTTTAATTGGTTTAATTTTCACATTTTAATTATGAAATGTTTTGAGATTAATTTTTAATATTTTAAATTAGTTATAAATCAGATTTTAGGGATTTCAAATTAGTTTTAACACTTCATGTTTACTTTAACTATTCAATTATTAAATTATTTAATGTTTTAAAATTTTAATTTAATTAAGGATTATCTATTTTTAATTATTAATTTCAATCATCATTTTTTTTAGAGTTAATTAAGAGTTGAATATTATTGAGGTGATTCATTTAGGGAATTTAAATTAAAGAAATGATATTTTCTTAAATCATATCCCTAACCTTAATAACTCAAATTTTAATTATTCTCCCAAAAATTAAATGATTTAATTAATTAAGGTTCCATTTTGATGTATTAAAAGTGATGAATGGGTTTCTACCTTTTGATTCCCTAAGTTCAATCATCCAAGAGAAAATTAAGATTACATATTTTACCCTCCCTTTGATTAAGCCTAAAGTATTAATTAGGGTTAAAATCCTTAATTACATTTATGTCCTCTTAAGCCTATTCATTTCATAACTTACTAAATTAAGCTCAAATGAACTTAAAATTTTTATGTCATTTCACTCTCATGTCAATTAAGACATTAGAGGAGAAAATGTGATTTTTCTATTTTTAATTTAATTTATATAATTATTTTAAAGGAACATAAGGATTTTCAATGAAAATTCAACAACATGACCAAGGTGGGGTTCCTATCCTTAGGAAAATTATGGGATGTTCCTACTGACTAGAGGACCACTTGGACCAATTTTGGTGATTTTTTTAATTATATTTTATTTATTATAATTATTTTAAGTTTTGGGGTATTAATTAATTATAAAATAAAATTAAAGTTAGAAAATGGATTTTATATTTTTCCTAAGTCCCTCTGACCTTAAAGAGTTTAAAGAAACAAATTTTATATTTTTCTAATTTTTCATTAAAATTTTAGAATTATTTTAGTGGGAAAGGGTTGAAAATTAATTTTTTAACATTAAAAATTACATTAAGCTATTAAAATTCAATATCTCAACCTAGGGACTTAAGAAAAATATTTGGTTGGTTCCTAAGTGATTAAGAAGCAAAATGTGACATTTTTGTGAATTTTATTATTTTTGTGGTTTTTATTATTTTTAATTATTAAAATATTCAAAAATAGGTTAAAAAATGAAAATTTTAGAAAAATCTCAATTTCAATTTTTATAGACTCCTCTAATATCAAAGAACTCCCAAAATTAATTTTGTGAATGTTTGAAGTGTATTTAAAGTTTTATGAATTTTTAAAGTTTAAAAGTGGCCATGTTATTTAGAAAATCCATTTTGTTGGTTAAACCATTTTCAACTGACCTCAAAATTTTTATTAGGATCCCCTAATTCCATGGATCAGTGGAGAATTGATTTCAAGTTATTTTGATAAGTGGTTATTCCAAATTAATTCCATCTTAGTTTTAGGCTTTTTGCCAAATTAGGGTTCATTTTAATGATTTAAGCTAAGCCATAATTTTCTTAGGGTCCTCTGAGCCAGAGATACTTCCCCTAATTTTTCTAGATTTTATTAATCAACATGCTAATTATTGGAATTAAAATACCAAAATAGGAACATAAATTAGAAAATAAATAACTTACCATAGAGGTAACCTCTGGCCTTGGAAAATTCAAGGAATGTTCCCAAGCTCAGAGGCTACAAAAGCCCTATGGTCTCATGCCATGGTGAATTTCATACATGCATGGAGAATTAAAACATTCAGAACAGTATTAAATTAATGAAAAATAAAATACTCAACAAAATAGATTAATTCATTTTCCACATTATTCTCATCTGTTCACTGAGTAATAAGGTATTTTTGTTTTATTTTTTTGATTTTTCTATGCAAAGATATGCATTTTTAAAGTTTAGGGTAATTAAATAAATCAAAAATACCCCAATTATCTACTTATCCAGCGCGGCGCCTCGTCATCCTCGGCAGCTCCGAAGCTACACGCGTCGCTCCGCCATTTGACACCGCCATCTGACTGGGATGCCACGCGGCCCGCGGTTCATGTATTGTTTCTCCATCCGGCGTGATCCTGGTCATTCATCTAATACACACGCGATCCAATGACATCCGTTCATCGTCCCGACTGGTGTGAGCCGAGAGCCGTCCACCTTCTAGACCTAATATCTCCCTCATTTCTCAACCGAATTACACGTTCTTGGGCTCTATGAACTCATCTCAACAAGACAAACACATCTATATGGCTATGATGCATTGAAATCAAGCCAAATAAAATGGAGAATTGCTGGAAGCTCGGGAGGAAGAAGAGGTCAATACCTTAGCTCTGAGAAGTGAAGCTTCAATCAGAGAGGCTTGGCATGTTCGTTGGAGTCTAAGGAAGCTAGGGATGAAGCCTGGAGCTTTGGTGAAATGCCTAGGTATGACTTTGACTAAGTCCGATTTCAAGCTTTGATGGCTGGAGAGATTGAGTGGCCTGGTGAGGGGGCTTTCACTGGAGAACTTCTTCTCTACCTCTGGTGAAGGTTTGACAAGAGTTAATTTGATTTTTGTGCAGGTTCAAGGCTTGTCCTGTTTTGACCTGAGAATTGAGCCCTTAAATTGAGCTCAATCAGTGGGGAAGAGAGCAAGGGGACAGTGTGGAACTTCTTCTCCGTGTTAGGGGAAGAGTTTAGGTGAAGTTTGGTGGCTGGTTTGGGATGAACAAAGGATTTGATGGTTTGGAAGAAAGGAAAATGGAAGTGAAGGGGGTGAAGGAGAGGTCACCCCCCTTGCCAAATTTGGCAAATTTAACTTTGGATTGGCTATGGGATGACCCATGAGGTATGTTATGCCATGCACAATGCCATGAGATTGTTTCATGTAAAGGAACTTTGATTTTTTTTATGGATTTTAGGAAATTATGCCGTGATGCCTAATTTAGGTAAGGGGCCATGTACATGCATGATATATTCCACATGATGCCATGAAATGATGATTTAATGGTTTTTAAATGATATTAGAATGGAAATATTACATATGGGCTCAATTTTGGGCTTTTAAAATTTGATTTTGTAGGCTTTTAGAAATGCAGGGTATTGGCTTTTAACATGCATGTGATGATTTTGGTTTTCTTTTTTTTTTTTTTAATTGATTCTGGCTTGATCAAAATGATTAATTATTGATTGAAATTGATTTTGTACATGTTGAAAATTGTTTGAAAATTTTTTTGGAGATTTTCATGGGTCATGGGGTTCAATTTGAAGGGAATTGGGCATATGGGCCAAAATTGGGCTTTTTTGGCCAAAATGAATTTTGGGTGGAATTTGGTCAAAATTTGTGTCAAATAAATGTTTTGTTTGGTATAGTAATGTGTCATGCAAGTTTTAGAACAATTTTGAAGAGAATTTGAGTTGAATTGGATTGGGTTTGGTCATGTTTAGATTCATGGGTAATTTAGGGCAAAAATGGGGTTTTGGGTTTAAGTTGAAATTGGACTCAAATGTGAACCAAATTGGGCTTGGTTTTGATTGAAATTGGTATTGGGAGTGTTGATTTGAAGTTTAGAATTGAATTTGATCAAAATTGGGATCAATTGGGTTGATTTGGTTTGACATTGGGTCCATATGGGTTAAAAATGAGTCAAATTGGGGATTTTGGTAAAAAGTGGGCCAAATTGGCAAAATTAGGCTATGGTGTAGTTGAACAAAATGAAATTGGGAATATTTAGGATTTCTGGATTTTTTTTGGGAATTTTTGGAATTTTTGGAATTTTGGGCTAAAAAGGGTATTTAGGGTATTAAAAGGTTATTTGGAGGGTATTGGGGTATTTTGGTGGATTTAAGTGGTTATTTGGAGGGTATTGGGGTAGGATTATGGACCTTAAACAAGTCTAACCACTTTGGGACCAAACTTAGCCAAATGGTAATCACTTTATGTCCTTCACATATTGACCTTTAGCCATCTTGATCAAAGAATAGTGGCTTTGGTTCAATCATGTAAGTTTCTTAAAGGGTAGAAGGGGCAAGGTTCAAGGTTTAGGGTTAAAGGATGAAATGGCTTAGGGGTGTGTGTGTGTACAAGAGAAGCTCAAGTCACCCAAGGTCACCCAGGGTAGCCCTAAGTCTTGGACATCCTATAGGAATTCATCCTTGTCCTCCTGCACATTGGTCCTAACCTTCCAAGTGATTTAGAGGTTGATGACCATCTACAAAGGATTCCAAAGAGAATCAAGATTTGGTTTGAATTTCTAAATGGTGGTTTTCATCTCTAGTCTTCTAGGATAATCAAGGAGTAGTCCTATGGCTAGATCCTAAGAACTAAGAGGAAAGAAGAGAAGACCTCACAAAAAATGAGGTCAACAAATGGACCCCAAATAGGTGTGGTGTGCTAACCAAGCACACTGCGCATATTTGCGTTGACTGAAGAGATCAACAAGACCAACACAGACGTCCAAGTGACACACTTAGAAAGAAGCATAGAAGATTTCCATTGGGGAAAATCATGTAAATCTCCAAAACTGTAGATTCCAGAACTCTCGCTAGGGAAGAGGAGGTGGATTCCAAATCACAAGAACTGGAGAGATTCGATTTCAAATTCGTTTCATTTTTATTTCAACCTTTAAGTTTGAGTTTTGAATTGATTTGGGTTTCAATTTTGGTTAAAATTTGACTTAAGATTGATTTCTAGGAGATTCTGAATTTAAAAATGAGAATTGGAACCTAGGTTCCAATCTCGGGATTGCAAAGAGAACTGGAATTTAGGTACCATCCTCAAGGAGAGAATCGAAAATTAGGTATCGATCGAGAAAAGGGTGAGAAATGGAAGTTAGGTACCAGTCTTGGAAGAGAGTCAGAAGTTAGGTACTGACCTCGAAAGAGTGGGAACTGGAGGTTAAGAACTGGAAGTTAGGTACCAGCCCTAAAAGGGTGAGAACTGGAAGTTAGGTACCAGTCTCGGAAGAGAGTCAGAAGTTAGGTACCGACCTCAAAAGAGTGGGAACTGGAAGTTAGGTACTAGCCCCAAAAGGGTGAGAACTAGAAGTTAGGTACCAGTCTCGGAAGAGAGTCGGAAGTTAGGTACCGACCTCGAAAGAGTGGGAACTGGAAGTTAGGTACCAGCCCCAAAAGGGTGAGAACTGGAAGTTAGGTACCAGTCTCGGAAGAGAGTCGGAAGTCAGGTACCGACCTTGAAAGAGTGGCAACTGGAAGTTAGGAACCAGCCCCAAAAGGGTGAGAACTGGAAGTTAGGTACCAGTCTCAGAAGAGAGTCGGAAGTTAGGTACCGACCTCGAAAGAGTGGGAACTGGAAGTTAGGTACCAGCCCTAAAAGGGTGAGAACCAGAATTTAAGTCCCGATCCGGGAATTTAACGTTTGATTTGATTTTGAAGATTTTGCGGAAAATTGGCGTAGTAGAAAATTGGAATGAGACATGAGAGTGCTTCATATCCCAAGAGAGTTGATCAAAGTTTGATTGTTTGTCGAAGGATATGGATCCATGCCATCAGAACCAAATCGAAAATTTCGTGCTTTTTTGTCAGTAGACTCAGTCGACCTTCTCAAAAGAGGAAAGAGATCGCAGGAAATTGAAAAGATTTCAAGAACAGTCGGAGGCTGGGGATTTCAAATTCGGAGTTTTGTTTTCATTGTTCGTTGCTCTTAGTGATTTGATTTTGTTTTGACTTTCAAGTTTTGTTTCGATTGAAATTTCATTTCGGTTCGAGTTTTTTTTTATTTTGTTTTTATTACTTCATTCAAATTGTTCTTCGTTCAAATTTTCTTTAAATCGAGTCAAACTCAGATTTAGTGGGGTTTGCAGTCAATTGCACAAAACTGAAAACAAAGTACGACAGTCATTTCTGTTAAAATGTCAAAGGTACATCAGGTGATTCCATCAAAACATTTCTGATGCCATCGTTCCGAAGACAGATTTCTACAAAATTCATATATATCTGAACACAGACTGCACTGATATCCTCATGTATTCTGACAAAACTGTCAGTTCTATTCATCCATGTCTGAAAAGTAATCTGCATAGGTAGTAACATCACCTTGTAAGCCACTTTCAGGAGGAGAATCCCACGCAAGTGTATTTTAGAGGTGTGCTACTACTATGTAGCTTACAGCTCGTAGGGCTGCAAATTCTCTAGTTCTGGATCTGGCTGGAAGTAGACTGGGATCTTGCTCTCATCCATCCCCCTGAAAGTGATGGAGACCCGCTCGTAGGGAACTCCCAGTATGCAGTACTTTGCCACATCGGTACCATTTCCTTGTAGTACGAGGACAGAGCCTACCGGTAGAGGTATCTCCACTGGCCCTCGGAATTCTCCGGGGCCGACTATCTGGAGTTCTGTCCCGAATATGATGTTGCATTGGTTGAGGAAGGAAACAGTGCAGAAGGGTCTCACAACGTCGTGGTGGTCTACGTGAGGTGGAATGCAGTCTCCTTCTGCATAGATGTTGATTATACAGCTATTTGGTATGCAGTCAGTGAGTAAGACTCGCCAAGCCACCATCCTCTTTATCATTTTCTTAATCAGAACTGGCATTGGATCCACTTCATCGTAGCGAAGTATCCCTGGAGGATTTCCTTTCCTGTCATCAGCAAAGTTGTAGCAGCATCCAAACTGGATTGTAATCCTCCCCTTACCTCGTTTCCATTTCTTTGGCTTGGAGTAGGTCCTGCTACGTAGTCGTCCTGCACGACATTGTTTCTTCAATTCGTCGACGTAGTCCACAATCTCACTCTGCTCATAGTGAGAGAAGACATCCGTATGCAACTCCAATCCTTCCAGGATATTGACATATCTGCCTCAGATTCTCTGAAAGTATTCAAAATTCTGTTTCTGCACCCTCTGGATCATCTCCAACTTGTGCTCTGAAATTATCTTGAACTGTTGGGGTCTAGTGACGTACTGTAGGATGTACGGCTCCACGCCAGCACGTTCTCCTGGAATCATCACTGTATCAAGTGCAGTCTCTGTAGTAACCTCTTCTGGAACTACCTCTACTATGGTGCTCCTGAGGGCTGGCCTCTTTGGGACAACTGCTGCGGTCGTCAGAATTTCTTACCTATTCTGCTCTTCCGTCAATTTCTTCATCATTTTATGGATACGACGGTTCTTGTTTCTTCTTTGAGTTGGGGTCAAAGTGGCTCTTCTCTCCCCCTAAATTTTGGTAGGAACAGCGCTGACAAGCTTTCCTCCTGCGGCAGTTATTACTAATTTCAGCTTGCTTTCTTCAATCAAGTTGATCTTCCTTTTCTTGTTTACATTATGGGGAACTTTCTCGTTGAGTTTCATCACTGTCTTTCCATGGGACTGTCTGAGGTCTATAGTAGTACAAACAGTTTCTTCATATCCTAGCTTCAGCTGTGCAAAGTCTGAGTCAACCTCGATCACGGCACCAGCTTTCAACTCTTTTTCGTTAAGTGTAAGACTTACGCCATCTTTAAAGTTTAGAAACAACCGCCCGTTCGACATTTCTCTGCGAGAAGAGAAAAAACAAGGGAAAGGATCAGGAGCTGTACTCAGAACGAGAACAATAAGAAAATTTACTTATTAATGGAAAGTTTTTATTCATTTCTTTCAAATTTTAATATGAGTAGGAAAAGAAGAGGAAAGATCAGGAGTGAACTTAACTCGAAAGGAAGGGTCAAAATTTTATTATTATGATTTCACATATGTTCTTTTTAACACATTTTTTGTTAATCATTTTTTATCATTCATCTTTTTTTTTAAATTTTGGGTTCGGACCCAGTTACAAATGATTACTCCACCTGTGCTTTTAGGAATGAGACTTCATTCTTCAAAATATCAGGTTGCGTAATACTTCTTCAAATATCTTCCATTGATTGGAAGCATAGATCGTTCTCCACGGCAATTCACAAGCTGGTAAGAACCACCTGAGTAAACTATCTCGACCACAAACGGCCCCTCCCAAGTTGGTTCAAATTTACCTCCTATCTTGCGGTGTGCAAGAATAGGTCTCCTGAGAACTAGAACCAAGTCAACGACTTTGAATGTTCTTGGGCGAACCAGTTTATCATGGGCCTGAATCATCTTAGCTTGATACAGTTCCAAATTCTGCTGTGCTAAAAGTCATTTCCCTTCCAAGCTTTCCAGTTCTTCTAGTCGTAGTTTGGCATTCACTTTTGTAGTAATCTTGTTCGCAACTGCAATTCTGAGTGACAGAAGCTGAACTTCTAAAGGCAAAACGGCCTCGGACCCGTACACTAGAGCGTAAGGCGTAGACTGAGTAGGAGTTCTGAAAGTCGTTCTGTAGGCCCATAAGGCTTCTAACAACTTCTCGTGCCAATTTCTTTTGTTGTCGTCCAACGGTTTCTTTAGAATTTGGATGAGAGTTTTATTAAAAGCCTTGGCCAAGCCATTTTCTCTCGGGTAGTAGATCGTTGAATAGCGCCAATCAATCTCGTGCCTTCTGAAAAAATTGTTGATCTTCGTACTTCTGAACGCTAACCCGTTATTTGAGATAATTCTGCGTGGTACCCCGAAATGGTAGACAACTTGATTCTTGAAGAACTGTAGCACATGGTGTGCCTTCACTTCTCTGAGCGGTATAGCTTCTGCCCATTTGGAAAAGTAATCCGTAGCTGTAAGGATAAAGCGATGTCCTCTTGAAAAAGGCGGTTCTATCAGGCCCACAATATCTGTGCCCCAACACTCAAACGGCCACGACGCGATTGTCGGGTGTAGCACATTTTGAGGTTGATGTAGAACCACTCCATGCACTTGGCACTGGTGACAACTTTTGGCAACCTTCAAGCAGTCAGTCATCATTGAGGGCCAGTAGTACCCTAGCCTATTGATCCACTTTAAAAAGTACCTATTTTTAGTGTGCATTTCATGCTAACTTTATGCACATTTTTAAAGATATTACACTTTAATGGAATGAATTTTGCATGTTTTTGTCTTCAAGTATAAAAATATGATTTTAGACAAAATTAAGCAAAAACTATGCAATTTTGAGCCAAAATGAGCAAGGAAGAAAATTCTGACTTGGCACATTTTGATATGTCTTTCTATGCTTGATATATTTTATATTTCTCACATGTTTTTGGATGAAATTATACATTTGAGAAAGGTTGTTTTTATGTCTATCTTGTAGGTGAAGATGTTAGGAACGCAACGCAACTGAAATGGGGCAAAACGGAGTTGAAACGGAGCCCAACCAAGCAAAATAGTGGAGCTGCGCACATGGTGGCGCCCAGGCGCCAGTGACGACGAGAAAACGTGCCTAGGCGCCAGAATCAAGGCCTAGGCGCCAGAATCATCCAGAAACGTTTATTAGACGGATTTTTGACAACTTTGGGATTTATTTTGACGATGTTAAGTAGTTTCTAGACCTTCTAGAAACCTTGAAGTTATTCCTAATATGTAGGACATGTGATACAATGTATCTACACACATTAGAACGGTTTTAATCGCGAAGAGGTGCTACCCAAAGTGAAGGGGTGGGAAGACTTGGTCACAGGAGTCTGGCGCCTAGGCGCCAGATCCCAGAGCCTATGCGCCAAAGTCGGTTTCTAGAAGATTCAACGAATGTGGACTACTTTTGAAGAGGTGCCTTAAGCAACCCTTAGCCATTTCAGAGCTCTATAAATAGGAGTATTTCTACAGGAAAAAGGGCCCCTCTCTCTTTCATCTCTCTCGCTTTCTCTCTCTCTCTCTCTCTCTCTCTCTCTTATTTCCCCTTAGCCATTTTAGAGTAATGAAGATGTAGATTTCTACATCTTATGGTGAGATTGGTGAGGTATTTTGAGATATTTATGTAAGGAATGTACAAGCGACGCATGGATTGGTGGGAGACTTTGGTGGAGAGATCTTCTTCTTTCCTTCAGAGGGAAAAAGCTATGTATTGTGTTCTTCATTCTCTTGTAATTGTTGTAAACACTTTCTAGTGGATTTTCTTTGTTTTAAACTGAGTTTTCTGTTGTGATTTATCCATTCTTCGTAAGTGATTTTCTTTACTCTTTCTTTTAATATGAAGTAGTGGCATGTGTAGGAAAATTATTCTTATGATAGAATTATCTATTAGATGCTTCTAGGTGACAGATAGTTGCATAAATATAATAGAATATTAATAAAATAAGTTCCTTGTTGGCACTTAAGTTATTACATAATTCTATCAATTCTTTTACTTCTTATGCCATTATTTTCATTTACTTTTATTTTGTAATGAAATAGATGCATGATTAGGAATTAAGATTTGCTTAGATATTCTCTTATTAAATTATGGTGATGATATTCATACCGGATCTTCATTTACTTTACAAATTGATCACTTGTATTGTTAAAACCCATTGAAGAATTCTGAGACCTATCCGGAGATGAGTTCTTAACTAGTAGATATCACATGAATCCTTGGGTAATCGAAGGCTCTAAGCGGGTTATTTAAGGTGAAGTGCAAATAAATAAGAAGATATGATTTATTGGGCGTAGAACTAATTAGTTTTTAGAGTAACAGACTAAATTCTAATAATTTGGTCTATAGAAAGGGAACGGGTCACTGGTAGGGCCGACCATAGCCACCCTTGGACATCTAGAAGTGTGAGCCTAGATTAACCCATTCTACTAACAAAACTTCCTGAACCGATCTATAGATTAGCCAATTATCTTTATGCCTGGACCAAAGGGTAAAGAATAGGATTGCTTCTATTTGGCACTACTACATAAAATTCTAAGCATCTCTTTCCTACACATTATCTATGTAATTGCAAGAGAAAGGTAGTTTTTAATATTTCGAAATTCTCCAAACCAATTTATCCATAAGTTATCTTTTTATTTAAGAATTTTATGTAGGATTAGTTATTAGAAAACTCATTTTAATCGACATTCCAAATTTAGGCCTTATAGAAATAAACTGGAATTAGCGTAAAGAATTTCTTACCTCGCTTCTATGTGGGATCGATATTGGGGTCATAAAAGAAAACCCTATATTACTTGAAGCGATACGTATACTTGCGTAGTACCCCTAGTGAGTAAAATATTTTCTAAAATTTTACAACATTTTAATTTTATACACTAGCCCCTAATTATAAATTGGGTCAAGTTTTTGGCCATCTTTTGGAAGCAAAAATTACTACGTTATTGCGGGTTGGGTCAAGTTTTTAGCGCCGTTGCCGGGGAAGCTTCGGTAAGAACTGTAAGAGAATTTTAGTTGAAGTAATTAGGCTTAGAATTGGAAAAATTAATGTCGTAAAAACTATTTTTGTGTGAAAAGTGTTTCGTTATATGAAAAAGTGTTGTGAAAAAAAAAGAGAAAAAAATTTGTTTGTGTGAAAAACAAGGTGTTTGTGAAAATGTTTTGTTGTATTGTATATATTTCATCTATTATTTATTTAATTGTTAATGTATTGTTTGTTGTGCTATATATGCGAAACAAAGGATCTGCAAGACTTGTGCCTTATGATCTCAAGTTTGAAAAAAATAAGAAAATAAAAATATAGAAAGGACTCGAAAAACTACAAATGGAAATGGAAAACTTTAAAGATAATAACTTGGAAAATCATCATACTTCATTGAGGGATTACGTAAATCCTACGACAGATGAAATTCACTCAAGTATACAAAATCCCATCATAGAAGCTGACTCGTTTGAAATAAATCCTAAGATTATCCAACTGGTGCAGAACAACCCGTTTGGGGGAACTCCATTGGAGGATCCCTATTTACACTTATCTAGTTTTCTAGAACTTTGTGCTACATTTCGTTCTAATGGCATGTCAGACGATGCTGTTAGGCTAAGAATTTTTCCTTTCTCACTAAGGGATAAGGCTAAAATGTGGTTATACTCATTAGCACCCGGCTCTATTAAAAATTGGGAGGAGTTAACTCAGAAATTCCTAGCTAAGTATTTTCCATCTTCAAGGACTACTAAACTTAGAAACGATATTATCTCATTTTGTCAATATGAAGGAGAATCAATATACGAAGCCTGGGAAAGATTTAAGGAACTCCTAAAAAAGTGTCCACATCATGCTCTGCCCGATTGGTTAATCATTCAAACTTTTTATAATGGGTTAGTAGGATCCCTTAGTTCTATAATTGAAGCTACTGCTGGTGGTTCATTAATGTTAAAATCATTTAATGAAGGGTATGCATTAATTGAAAAAATGGCTATAAATGAATTTCAATGGCCCTCTGCAAGGGTAAATCATAAAAATGTAGCTAGTGTTCATGATACAGATGTGATTACAATTTTTGCATCTCAGGTTGCTGCAATATCAAGGAAGTTGGACCAATTTGGAATGAACCAGCCTCAATTTACTTCTGTAAGTGAGGAAAGTTCATTAGAGCGTATAATTGATTTTAACTTATCATATGCCGCTTTAAATACCATAAACAACCCATATTCTAACTTTTATAACTCGTGTTGGGAGAACCATCCTAATTTTAACTGGAATCATACTACTGATGATGGAAACCAAAAATGGGAAAATAATCATGTGAATCCTATGGAAGTTGGAATAATCAGGGGAACACAAACTATAGACCTTCATATCCACCGGACTCTAATAATGATCAACAATTTGAGGATAAGAAGATGTCTATGGAAGAAGTGGTATTACAAATGGGAAACCAGTTGCAAAGTAAAAATGCTGCGAATAAAAATATAGAGAATCAACTGGGACAATTTGCTAATTCACTTAGCAATAGACCCCAAGGAACACTACCTAGCAACATTGAGATCAACCCTAAAGAGAACACTAATGAACAAGTAGAAGTTGTCCAAATAAAAACTTGAAGAGAGATAGAGGATGTGGTTAGAAAAGAGAATGATGTTGTGAGAGAAACAAAGGAAACTAAAAGACATGAAAAACATATTTCTAAGGATTTGGAAAAATTAATCTCTCCAACTAAAATCAGTTTGGAAAGACCACCACCTCCATTTCCTCAAAGACTTAGACAGCATGAGTTGGATAAGAAATTTTCAAAGTTCATGAAAGTACTTAAGAAGTTAACGATAAATATTCCTTTCACTGAAGCTTTGGAACAAATGCCAAGGTATGCAAAGTTTATGAAGGAGATATTAAACAAGAAAGGGAAATTTGGAGATTACAAGACAGTTGCACTAAGTGAGGAGTGCAACGCTATAGTTCAGAAAAATTTTCCTCCGAAACTTAAAGATCCTTGTATCTTTAAAATTCCTTGTGCAATTGGAAAAAGATTATGTGGAAAAGCTTTATGTGATTTAGGAGTGAGCATTAATGTGATGCTTCTATCTATATTTTGAAGGTTAGGTTTAGTCAATATTTCTCCCACTACTGTAACCCTTATGTTAGCTGACCGATATATCATTTATCCAAAAGGAGTTATAGAAGACGTGCTTGTTAAAGTGGATAAATTTATCTTTCCTTTGGACTTTATTGTATTTGATATGGAGGAAGATAAAGAAATTCCAATTATTTTAGGGAGACCTTTCCTTGTTACTGGACAACCTATGATAGATGTGCAAAAAGGAGAGTTGATTATGAATATTAATGACCAAAAAGTCACATTTGATATATTAAAGACTATGAAATATCCAGCTGAGAGAAAAGATGATGAATGTTTTTGGATAGATAAAATTGATTTTATAAGTAAAGACCATTTCCAAGAAAGTTTTGAGAGTAAGTTAACAGATGAGATTGAAATGGATTTTCA
This sequence comes from Papilionanthe hookeriana x Papilionanthe teres, assembly GCA_022702705.1. NCBI lineage: Eukaryota > Viridiplantae > Streptophyta > Magnoliopsida > Asparagales > Orchidaceae > Papilionanthe > Papilionanthe hookeriana x Papilionanthe teres. Next base: position 128,813,989 of record CM040421.1, on the reverse strand, counting down.
TGATGATTCAAAAACGTTATTTAAAGAAGACTGTATGTATGTTCAGGAGAGGTGTGAAATGATGGACGCTACCAAAAATAGTAAACTTTTAATTCCATTTGTTGAAAAATCTCATGAACTTAAGATGGATATACCCCATACAATTTTAAAGCCTACCTATTTAGGGAATTCATCTACACAACCAGTCTTTATGTCTTTAGATGCGACTCAATCACAAGAAAAACCTGAATTAAATGATGAACATGACAAAGTTATTAAACTAAGACTTGGAAGAGAATTTGAGGATATATTTCAAAAGAACTTTGAGTTGAGAAAAGAGGATAAGGATATTGGAAGACCATTGGAAGAAATTCCTAAGGAATTAGAAAAACCTATTTCCTCAACTATGATAGATCCTCCATCATTTAATAATTATAAAGAGAATTGGAAGATAATTTGAAACAGAAGAGTAACATAGAAGATACTGATCAAGAATCTGAATTATCTAAAGAGAATCTGATCCAAAATTTGGGAGATATTGAAGTATCTTATAAAGTTCCATTTCTTATAAATTTCAAGGATGATATTAATATACAAATTCAGAAAAATCAATAGAAGAATATTGGATCTAGAAAGAAATATGAGGAACAATGATATAAATCAAACTGAAAAGGAAGAGCTGAATAAAAAATTAAAATTTGAGGATTTTGTAAGAATTCCTGGATCTGAAAAGGACTGGGCGATTGATCAAGGATTACTTAATTGGAATTTTGAAATAGGAGGAATCATTTGTCAGGCCCGCGACGTTAAAACCAAGCACTTTATGGGAGGCAATCCATAGTTATCAGTGTACTTTGATTTAGTGTGCTTGAGATTCATGATTATTTATGTTTATGTTTTGTGTTTTCTTTAGTGTGGATTAGATTATTGTTGTGAGGTTATGCCTTGGTCTTGACTAAATTTGTATATGACTTCTTGTAGTAGTAGGCTGACGAGTCTGTTATAACTCAGATCTCAACCGGAGCTGAACATTACCTTGAAGCATGTAGAGTTTAGACTTGGACCACTCCATGTCAACTCTATTACTTCCATTATCTAACTTTGTTTTCACTAAGTAAGGTCATGAAATTTCTTAATGAACAACATATGAATGAACTGCACTATTTTTATTTACCAGATTATCATTATTAGTGTAGTTTCTTCTGTTAGAAATTAAAAGTAAGGAGGGAAAACGTGAGTAGAAAGGAGATCAAATTAACCTCAATTGATATTTGTTTATGAATCTGCGAGTCTAGGTATTTTAGTTTGTGTGTTTGTGTTTGTGTTTGTGTTACAACAATTTAGAGACTTGAATAACACTTAAATATATATTCCTATGTTGATACATGTTTGTTTATTTAACCTTTCTTTAGTTTAATTTTATTCTAGCATGTTTAGTTTAGATTTACTTTCTATTGCAAATTGTTCTATCCTGATGAATACATGTAGACGTTTTTGACAAACATTTGTGGTAAATATAATTTCTGAACTATTTTTCTTTCTTCTTATATTTTCTGTGTTGAATGCTATACATGTTCAAATTCAAGTTTTGGGGTAGGAATAAAAATATATTTTAAAGTTAATATACTTCCTTTAAGTTTAATATTATAACAAACATGTCTTAGGCTAGATTTACTTTCTTCTACAATCATTCTATCCTGATTATGCATGTATATAAATTTGATAGGATGTTGTAATAGTCAGTAGATTTATCTTTTATTTTTCTTCCTCCTACATTTTATGGAATTAATTGCAAAATATTTTAAAATTCAAGTTTGGGGAGAATGAAAATCAATTTTCAAAAACTTAAATTTTATTTGTCCTCAAACAAGCTATAAATAAATTTGATTTTTGATTGAAAAATAATTATGTGTATGAAGTTATATTAGGGAAATAAAATTATGAATATAGAAATGAGTAAGAAAATTTAGTTAAAATTTAAAGTAGTGATGAAGAATTTAAAGTTAAATTTTTCTTAGTGAAGAAATGATAAATATTGTGTAACCATCTTTAGTAAGAAAAGTTGTATTTTTTGAAAAATAGAAGGATTGGACTTTTGTTTTCAATATTTAAATTTCTTTTATTGAAAAATAATTTTCAAAACTGTTATTATATTTCTAAGTAAAAGATATATATCTAACTTATGCTTTAGGAAATGAAGGGTGGAATTCAATTTTATTAAAGGCCTATCCAGATATAGTAATCCATGCCTGAAAAAAAAAAAGAAAGAAAAGAAAGAAAAGGAAAAGAAAAAGAAAAAGAAAAAGAAAAAAAATAAATAAAAGAAAAGTATAGTATGTGAAAAAGGAAGGAGAAGCTTGAGGAGTAAAAGGCCTAATCAAAAATTGGTTCCACACCTGAGCTTTTTAAAGTATAAGAATTGAGAAAATCTTAAGCTTAAAAATATAATATAGTTAGTATAATTATTTTTAATAAAGATTTTTTAGTAAAGAAAATAAAAATGTCTAACCCCTATATTTTAAAAAATTTACAAGCATTTCTGAATTAGATAACAAAACATATTTTCATACTCTTTGATCTAAGAGATTTCTAAACTTCAAATTGGTCTCATTGACTAAAATTTTTTCTAAATTGGACTACTACGTTTCTAGAACAAAATTTTAGAAACTCCTAAAGAAACTCATACACAATATTTGCTTATGTGGTTTTACATGATTATAGTGTTACTTGAGGACAAGTAACGTTTAAGTTTGGGGGAATTTGATCCACTTTAAAAAGTACCTATTTTTAGTGTGCATTTCATGCTGACTTTATGCACATTTTTAAAGATATTACACTTTGAAGGAAGTAATTTTGCATATTTTTGTCTTCAAGTAAAAAAATATGATTTTAGACAAAATTAAGAAAAACTATGCAATTTTGAGCCAAAATGAGCAAGGAAGAAAATTCTGACTTGGCACATATTGATATGTCTTTCTATGCTTGATATCTTTTATATTTCTCACATGTTTTTGGATGAAATTAAACTTTTGAGAAAGGTTGTTTTATTGTCTATCTTGTAGGTGAAGATGTTAGGAACGCAACACAACTGAAATGGGGCGAAACGGAGTTGAAACGGAGCCAAACAGAGCAAAATAGTGGTGTTGCGCACAGGGTGGCGTCTAGGCGCCAAACACGGCGCCCAGGCACCAGTGATGACAAGAAAACGGCGCCTAGGCACCAGAATCAAGGCCTAGGCGCCAGAATAATCCAGAAACAGTTACTAAACAGATTTTTGACAACTTTGGGAGTTATTTTGACGGTGTTAAATAGTTTCTAGACCTTCTAGAAGCCTGGAAGTTATTCCTAATATATAGGACATGTGATACAATGTATCTAGATGCATTGGAACTGTTTTAATCGCGAAGAGGTGCGACCCAAAGTGAAGGGGTGTGAAGACTTGGTCACAGGAGTCTGGCGCCTAGGCGCCAGAGTCGGTTTCTAGAAGATTCAATGAATGTGGACTACTTTTGAAGAGGTGCCTTAAGCAACCCTTGGCCATTTTCAGAGCTCTATAAATAGAAGTATTTCTACAGGAAAAAGGGCCCCTCTCTCTTGCCTCTCTCTCGCTCTCTCTCTCTCTCTCTCTCTCTCTTTCTCTCTCTTATTTCCCCTTAGCCATTTTAGAGTAATGAAGATGTAGATTTCTACATCTTATGGAGAGATTGGTGAGGGATTTTGAGATATTTATGTAAGGAATGTACGAGCGGCGCATGGATTGGTGGGAGACTTTGGTGGAGAGATCTTCTTCTTTCCTTCAGAGGGAAAAAGCTAAGTATTGTGTTCTTCATTCTCTTGTAATTGTTGTAAACACTTTCTAGTGGATTTTCTTTGTATTAAACCGAGTTTTCTGTAGTGATTTATTCATGCTTCGTAAGTGATTTTCTTTACTCTTTCATTTAATATGAAGTAGTGGCATGTGTAAGAAAATTATTTTTATGATAGAATTATCTATTAGATGCTTCTAGGTGACAGATAGTTGCATAAATATAATAGAATATTAATGAAATAAGTTCCTTGTTGGCACTTAAGTTATTACATAATTCTATCAATTCTTTTACTTCTTATGCCATTATTTTCATTTACTTTTATTTTGTAATGAAATAGATGCATGATTAGGAATTAAGATTTGCTTAGTTATTCTCTTATTAAATTATGGTGATGATATTCATACCGGATCTTCATTTACTTTACAAATTTATCACTAGTATTGTTAAAACCCGTTGAAGAATTCTGAGACCTATCCGGAGATGAGTTCTTAACTAGTAGATATGACATGAATCCTTGGGTAATCGAAGGCTTTACGTGGGTTATTTAAGGTGAAGTGCAAATAAATAGGAAGATATGATTTATTGGGCATAGAATTAATTAGTTTTTAGAGTGACAGACTAAATTCTAATAATTTGGTCTATAAAAAGGGAACGGGTCACTAGTAGGGCCGACCATAGCCACCCTTGGACATCTAGAAGTGTGAGCCTAGATTAACACATTCTACTAATAAAACATCCTGAACCGATCTATAGATTAGCCAATGTTCTTTATGCCTGGACCAAAGGGTAAAGAATAGGATTGCTTCTATTTGGCACTACTACATAAAATTCAAAGCATCTCTTTCTTACACATTATCTATGTAATTGCAAGAGAAAGGTAGTTTTTAATATCTCGAAATTCTCCAAACCAATTTATCCCTAAGTTATCTTTTTATTTAAGAATTTTATTTAGGATTAGTTATTATAAAACCATTTTAATCGGCATTCCAAATTTAGGCCTTATAGAAATAGACTGAAATTAGCCTAAAGAATTTTTTACCTCGCTTCTTTGTGGGATCGATACTGGGGTCATAAAAGAAAACCCTATATTACTTGAAGCGATATGTATACTTGCGTAGTACCCCTAGTGTGTAAAATATTTTCTAAAATTTTACAACATTTTAATATTATACACTAGCCGCTAATTATAAATTGGGTCAAGTTTTTAGCCATCTTTTGGAAGCAAAAATTACTACATTATTGCGGGTTGGGTCACCTCTTAATCTTTGATTTCATCTTCAGACCCGACTGATGAGCGCCACAAAGTCCTGAGTGTACTTCTTTAACAATTTCACGAGTCTCAGAACCACTCAGACACCTTAACCACATCTGATCGAAAGACCTTCTGTAAAACATATTGTTTATTAATGCGTATGACAGAGTTCTTTTCCTGATCTGATGAACTAATGACTTATCGTCCGGTAGGTTTCCTATTTGCAGGTAATCTACGAGCGGTTGACGCCAATCTTCTGCATTTTTTGTTATTGCTGCAACTGTTTTTTCCTCTTTTACTAATTTGTGTATTGCATCCATGTTGAGCTGTGATAAGACCTATCGTCCTTGAACTGACATTTCAACTGACTCATCCTGTAAGCAGGCAAACTTTTTTGCAAGGAGGGCCAACGCATCTGCGAGAGTATTTTCTCTTCTAGGAATCTTGTAGATCGTTACATTCGGAATTTGCTCCAACAACTTCATTGCATACTAAAAGTACTGCTCAAGTCTTGGCTTCAGAATTCTGTATTGTCCAGTGACCTGTTGTATGATCAACTGCGAATCTCCATAGATGTTGATGTTGGTTATCTCCATCTGAATGGTTAACTCCAATCCAGTTATAAGGGCTTCATATTCTGCTTCTTTGTTCGTACATGGTTCTGTTAGATGGTAGGAGTATCTTAACATCCTCCGCTCTGGTGTTATAAAGATTAGTCTGATTCCTGCCTTACCGGGCACTATCATTTGCAATTCTTTGTCTTTTTGTGCTGAAGATGCTCCGTCAAAGTACAATTCCCAACGTTGATCATCGGGGTCTTCTAAGTTCATTATCTGTTCGTCTGGTAAGTCGTTGTTAAGAGGCAATTCTGCCGGCAAAGGGTGCACTTCGAGGAAGTCTGCTAGGACTTGTCCCTTTACGGCATGAAGAGGAACGAAAGTTATATAGAATTGCATTAATATCATTGACCCCCTGACAAGTCTGCTGGAAAGTTTTGGTCGGGTCATCAAATATTGCAATGGATTAAACTTCGAAATAAGGTTGACCTTATGAGAAAGCATGTAATGCCTGAGCTTTTGAGCGACGAAGATCAGAGCCAAACAATGCTTCTCAGCATGAGGATACTTTATTTCTGTCGGAATTAGACGAAGACTCAAGTAGTAGAGTGCATTTTTTTTTACCCTCGTCATTGACCTGGGCTAGCAGGGCTCCAAGGGAGTCATCTAAAGCCGCGGTATAAAGTATCAACGGTCTACCCGAGACTGGGGCTGCTAAGACAGGAGGTGTCATTAAATATCGTTTAATGTCATCGAAGGCGTGTTGACACTTGGAGTTCCAAGTGAACATGGCATCCTTCTTAACCAAAGCAGAAAAAGGCTGAAACCTTCCTGACAAATTCGAGATAAAGGATCGAAGATATGCCAACTTCCCTTGAAAGGATCGTAATTGTTTCAAAGTTTTGGGATGCGGCATTTCTAAAATAGTTTAATCTTCTCCGGATCGATTTCAATTCCACGATGTCGGACAACAAATCCTATGAATTTCCCAGAGGTGACGATGAAGGCGCATTTCAAGGGATTCATCTTAAGGTTAAATTGCCTTAATCACTCGAAGACAATTCTCAAATCATACAAGTGATCTTCCTTCAGTTTGCTCTTGATGACCATATCATCCACGTAGCACTCGACTTGATTGTGAATGAGATCATCAAAGATCCTTATCATTTCTCTTTGGTAAGTTGCTCCTACATTCATCAATCCGAAAGGCATCACTGTGTAACAGTACACTTCGATTGGCGTTCTGAAGGCTGTAAGCTTTTCATCTTTCGGTGCCATCTTTATCTGGTTGTATCCTGACGATCCATCCATGAAAGAGAAGACTTCATGTGTCGAAGCGATGTCGATCATCAATTCTGGAATTGGTAGAGGGAACTCATCCTTCGGACATGCTTTGTTCAAATCTCTGAAATCCACGCAGATTCTGATCTGACCATTCTTCTTTCTGACTGGTACCACGTTGGCTAACCATGTCGGGTATTGCTCTTCACGGACAAATTTAGCATTTATTAACTTCTTAACTTCAGCTATTACTTATTTTTCAATTTCTAGATGCATTCTTCTCGGAGCTTGTCTGACTGGAAAGGCAGTGAGATCCACTCCTGGCCTGTAAACTGCAACCTCTGGATCTAATCCTGGCATTTCATCATAACCCCAAGCAAAACAGTCCTTGAATTCCATTAATAGCTTGATTATGTTTTTGGAGTCTTCTTTGTTGAGTAAGGAGCTAACAAAGGTCGGCCTAGGCTCTTCGCTAGTACCTAAGTTAACTTCCATTAACTCGTCTATTGTAGCTCTAATTTCTTCTTCAAATTCTGGCGGAGCGTCTCCGATTGGCATATCTTCAAGATCATCTGAAGCTTCCAGGCAGTCTTCATTAGGCACGCGAGTGACAACCAAGCAAAATTTTGAATCATCAACTGGCGCTACTGTGCAAAATCCGAGACCATGCTTTAAGTTGGGAGGTCGACTGACATTATTCCATAATTTTTTAAAGCGCTGTGATTGATCTTTCGTCCATTCTTAGGTAAGACACCACGTTGCATTAAATTCTGAACACAGGGAGAATACCACTCAAAACGCAATTCCATTAATTCAAATGAAGTAACATCTTCAAATTGTACACCATTTTCAATTTTGGAAGAAGAAGCACCACAGTAGAATTTGATCGGCTTAGCACAGCCACCATGTACTTCTTTGACCACCATACCCTCGACCTTATTAGGATAGATCGGGGTCAGGGTCATAGTATGTACATAATGGTTAATCTTCTCGTACATTGATTTGTATTCTTCATTCTTTTCATCATCGAGGGACATCTTGAGCTGGGGTTTCTTTTGTTTTATTGTTGCTGCTTCTCTCTTAATTTCTTCTTCTTCGGAACTGTTCTCCCAATCAACACCTATTACCGGTTTCTTTTGTTCAACTGTTCCACCGTTTCTTCCCCGACCTCGTCCTCGACCTCGACCTCGGGTGCGAGTTCTAGAGAAACCTTCACCATCTCACCGTAAGGTAGTGGTGAGTAACTGTTGAACTAGAATTTCAAGTTCTTCGTCGTATTGAACTCTTTTTCCTTAATTTGGTACGGTATTTCCTGGAGAAGATTGTTTTCTTCGGAGGCGCGTAGTAGGCTGCATCTTCATGGATTCCGATTTCATGCACGGAGAATGGTTGCAGATCACCTTTGATACACTGTTCTCCCCCTCCTTCATAATACTTTATGCACTGGTGCAGAGACGACGGTACCATCCGGTTCTCATGGATCCACGACCGACCCAGTAGAGTGTTGAACGATGTCTCAGAATCAATTATGTGGAACATTGCTGTTGTCTTTGCCAAATTGCCAGTCTTCATTAATAGTGTTATCGATCCAATAGCTCTTTCTCCTTTCTGATTGAATCATCTTAATAACATTCTGTCTGCTTCGAGGTCACGGGCATCAATTTCCAAATATGCTAACGTCTGAAGATTCATTATATTGATTGATGCTCCTGGATCAACTAACACTCTGGAGAGCGTAAATTTTCTGATAGTGACTGAAATGTACAACGGTCGATTGTGATCAGCTATTCTAAATAGTAGATCATTGTCCGTGAAGGTAACACCTCGCTGTTCTTTTAACAAGCAAACCTCGTTTAAGGAATTACCGGCCATTTGAGCTAAGCAAATTTCTGGATCAAGTAAAGCCTTGATCAGAGTTTCCCTCATCTCCTTTGACAGGATCAGAGCATCGTAGATGCTTAGTTTGGCTGGTAGCTTCCTAAGATGAGCTAGCACGTTATAATTCACTTTATTACTAGGCTCTTTAGTCCCTTCCCGAATGGGCAATTCCTTCGCTGGGGTTGGCTCTTACTGGGCAACCACCTGCTTTCCTTTATCCTTTGGACCCATTCTCGGGGGTAGAACTTTTCCACTTTTTAAATTAACTTCGGCTGTCTCTTCTACATCTGGTGCTGGATCTGCCGGTGTCTCCTCTTGAATCAGAACGACTAGCTCTTCTGAAGTTGCTTCAGATGTGATAACTCCAATTCTATCGTGATCGGGGCTCCTAGGAATTCACAAACGGACTCGTCACTCGTTGAACTTTAGTAGCCACTCTTGTGAACGTATCCTCCTACATCAGGGTCATCGAGGTTTTGTATGATTTGAAATCGTTATTCGTATCAAAATTGAAATTCGGATTAGGTTGGTTGTCGTTAGTTACATAATCATTAGAAACAGTCAAAACGTAGCCAACACCATAACTTTAATCATTATAAGATCCCGCCGGGGCGAGCAAATACTCATATAGAGTTAGAGGTCTGAGGGATCTCTCCCCCGAATCGGAAACAACCATCCTAGGAAAAGCAGCCCCTATTCAACCCTTCGAAACCTTAGTTTTCTTTTCTTTCACGATCTTCTCCTCCCTCTGGGGCAGTTCTTCAATCGCAAGAGATAGTGCCGGCTTAACAGGTTTTGAACTCTGAACTGAAGCGCGCACCGAAGCAGTCTGGATGTGATCCAAAATTCCCTTTGAAGACTTCGTCCAGACAGTATTCCATCCATCGTTAGTCGTGTACGGGTCTATTGGAACAATAAGATCCGTTGAAATAACATTAACAGAACCTCCTTTTTTGGGCTCCTTCATGTATTCCTTCGGGATCGTTATGTTCCCTCTCCAAAGATTATCCTCGAGCCAATTCTTGAAGGTAAAGCAGTCTTCTATCTTGTGTCCGAGCATCCTATGATAGGGACAGTAATTCGGATGATCCTTCTTATTGACGTCCTCTGACCTCCTGGGCTCTGGCAGCTGAAAGTCAGGCGTCTTCATCAAACTGCAGAACATCTTGGCCACTGCTTCAGTCTTGAAGGGATACTCCTTATTCAAAAGTTCCTTCAGGGTACGCGGTTGACGAGGAGGCGGTTGATCATGTTGCAGCGACTGATAACTTGGTCGAGGCTATTGATAGCTCTGCTGAGGTTGTTGATAAGTCCGTTGCGGTGGTTGGTAGCTTGTCTGCGGCCGCTCTGGCTGTATCTGCACTGGCTGCTTACCCTTATCTACTACTGCGACAATTCCTGATTTCTTCTCAAATGCTTTCATTGGTTTCTGCTTATCAGTCTTATCGACAAAACTCAGTTGTTTCACTTCCTCCTGCAAGCTCCCGGCCTTGCTAAGCAACTTCTCGAAAGTCTTAATTATGAATCCTTTAAGGAGAAGTGTTATCGGGCCGTGGATACTTTTCAACAGGATACCAACTGCATGTTGTTCCTGAAGCTGGGGTTCAAACTTCATGCTTAAATTCCTCCATCGAAGCATGTAATCCACCAAGGTTTCGTTCAGTTTCTGTTGCTCCACCACTAAATCACAGATAGTGATGTGGTGCTGAGCCCTGGCAAACCGCTTAACGAAAAGGTTCTCTAATTCTGCAAAGGTCTTGACTGAACCATTCAGTAATTCTACATACCAATCTAAGGCAATCCCTGACAAATTGCTGACGAACTGTCGAAAGAGTAAGGCGTCGCTCCCACCGGCATTGCAGCAACTAGCATGAAAATGTGCGACATGCTGTCGAGGGTTTCCTGCACCGTCAAAAGTTTTGAACAGAGGTGGTACGAAGCCCTTGGGTATTGGATTACATCAAATTCCTTAGGGTAAGGTCTACTCTTCTGAATAGATGCTCCACTTTTAGACTGGGCTAAGGCTTTTCGCACCTGCTGTTCCACCATACTCTTAATATCCTTCTCGGGAATCATGCTCTGTGTTGAATCCTTCTTTGGTTGTTCATCTCTGTTGACAGATGTGATTTCTTTTCCTCCGTCTGCAATGTGGATGATTCCTAGGGGTGTTTCCTACTGAGGTTGAAGCTGACTCTAGAGAGTGGCTAAAGCAGCCGCCATCTCCTCCATCTTCTTTGCCAACTAAGAAATTGTGTCATCCTTTTCCTGAAGACGTGCTCTCATTGCTTCTGGTTCGTCTCTTTCTGTAGTTGATGGAGCTCCTTGCAGAGCTGACGATGCTCTGGTCTCAACCATGTTGATCTCAGCATATTCTTCATCCATAAACTCTGATGAATCCACGTCATTTCCCAACCCTTCTCTTCATTCCCTTGCCAACCGTCAGATGTCCATCCTTAGCATTCCTATAGCATCCTCAAGTGGTCTTTTCCAAACGGTCTTGTATTTAATAGGCGATGACTGTTGAACTTCTTCCTTTATTGTCGTAGCACTTTCTTCAGATTCGGGCTCTCTGACGAGGCTTCTCTTTCTAGAGCGTTCTGTCGGTATCGGTTCAGCAATAATAGGTTGCTAAACCATCCTTCTTACAGTAGGTGGCCTAGGACCAGATGGTCTGTCAGCTATACGTCGGTAGGTGGTGTCCTCCCTAATATGGTGACCTGATACAAAAACAGGCGAACTTCTCTCACTAGCTTGCACTTTCTTCCTCGGCCTCTCTGGGGTAGTGACAGGGTCTACTCGTGGTCCGAGGCAGGATCTAGCTGGTACTCGTCCCATTCTTCTCAGAATTTCTGACACGGGGCATCCCTCCTTCTTAGCTAACTTCTCTACTACTGCTCGCAAACGGGTAAGCGGCATAGTCTTGGTCTTCTTCCTCTTGCAATCACTGTAGTATGCAGGTCGGGGTAATACAGCGGCGATCCTTCGAGCAACTTTCTCATCAGATGCAGCAGAGAGAGGGTGGAACCTAATTCCTCCCAACAGTGGTAAGATTTCAGGCATTTCTTCACCTTCCTCAAGAATCTCTTCAAGAAAGGCAGCTTCAGCAGCCCTGGCCTTTCTGGTCTTAGGAATCTTTCTGTTCTTATTCCTCCTTTGTGTCCGGGTTAAGGGTCTAAACTTCGAACTGGACCCTATCTCGAAAACAGACGGTATTTCAGCAAAGTCTGAACCCTCCACGGTAACAGGCTCATCACAGACTTGGACTTCCTTCCCCTTCAATTTGGCTGGAGCCGGGGTAGGTGCAGTAATGACTAGACCGGTGGGGGTAGAGATGACAGTTTTGGGGGTAGCAGCTAACCTCCTATGAACAGCAGTGTTTCTTTCAGTTGGGACCCTTTGCAGGGGAGGGAACTCTTGATCTGATTTCAGGTTGAACTCAATTATGGGATCCTCAGTTTTAGGTACTTTGTTCATCAGCGCGAAGAGAGTAACATCGGCGAACTTAATGTCCGTATTGTCGAACCCTTGTCCAAAGCGGATGACCACATCGTTAGGTAGTTCGTCCTTGCAGACAGCTAAGTCTATCCCGTTGGTGAAAGAGAAAATCAGCTATGAAATTAATTTGAAAAGTGGCATTTTGATTTTGAAAATAATTTCAAGTTTGAAAATTTTAAGCTATGAAATTAAACCGATCTCACATCACAAATAGTTTATATAAACGAGCACCGCATCACAAAGCGTGTATTTATCTCGAAGAATAGACACATTACTTGATGATGGGGCTCGATTAAATAAACTAAAAGATTTGTGACATCTGTTTAGTCTGCGAACCAATTTTATAAGCCGACAAGTTCCCCTGCTTAATATAAAGGAATTAAGCAGGGTTTATATTACTCGGGTTCTTAAAGTTCCCTATAAGGGCAAGCCCCTATAGTTAATTACATCTTAAATGACGGGAATTATTTAAGAAAACTCTCGATAATGATCAGTGGTTTTGCTCTCAAGAATTTCAAAGTTTAAGGTTTTAAACAAATTGGATTTTAGAAATTTCAATAGGGAATAGCTCAAATTTGGAACAGTTATTTTGAGAGTCCAAAGGAAGAGAAGTAGGGGATGTCACAGACCCGAAGCGAACTTCGGTGAATTCCCGACTATCCTATTGTTTGGCTTCAGTTTGAGAGTTTATATAATGTTTCAATCCTGCCAATTTTAGTTAATTAGGACTTATATTCGTATGATATAATCATACAAATAGCCTCGAAGATGTGAGGGTTTATGTCGTATCGAACGACTACCTCGGAGTCCTAAGACCGGTTAGGGCTTAATTTGCATAACATGATTATGCAAATGCCTAACAAAAAGTTGAGGATTTATGTTGCACTAAGCAAACTACCTCAAAATCCTATGGCTCGGTTATTTAATGCTAAGAAAGGTTTTGCTAAAGTAGACACAAGTTTTGCTGATGACGATGGCCGTGCTGCCCACTATGCTCCCAGCTCCTTGTTGTTGCAGAGGTTTAGTTTTAGAAAATGACAATCAAGAGATGAGAGAAGTGTCTTGGTTTAGAAAAGTTTTAAGGTTCAAATGTCTTAATGTTTTAATTGAAACAAATCTTAAAGTTGGTTAAACAGAACCGATTAAGATCCCACTGTTCCGTCATCCCGGCACCGTTATTTTCATCGGATTCACTTAGTCCAAATGAATTTTCTAAACTCAACTGAATGAGTTCAACACTTTCATTTAGACCATGGGAAATCTCATTAGCAACACGTGGGTTATATCATCCGAGGGATTCCCGATCATCCAATGAGACGTTTTAATTTAGTTGAAGTTGTAGTTTTTTTGTTCTGTTTGTGATTAAACTTTGAGTTATTTTATATTTTGAAATGTTGTGGTAGTGAATTTTATCTTGTGTTGATTTTAATTTTGTTTTGGGTATCAGTTTTGTGGCTATCCTGAAAGTTTCAATTTTCATGCAGGGTGACATTGTTGTTTAACATGCAAGAAAAGTAAAGTATAGTACAGGTAAATAAATTGCAATAAGATAAAAGCGTACCTGGAGGGTCTTCTCGTCATTCCTGGCTGCACTTAAAACACATGTCAGAGCATTTATATATTTTCAGCAAGTACCTAGGTAAAGCTAAGGGAAGGTTCTGGTTGTCTACCAAAATCCTAATCCTACTGCTAGTCAATTCCTATGACGTCTAAGTCCTCGTGTTTTGTTAAGGATGATTTTCTTAACCAAAGAACAATGAAGCTTCACTGTTCTTTGAAACATCCCATCAAGTTAGAGAAGTGTTCGGAATTGAATTCTGAACATCTTCTTAAACATTTTAGGGATTATTTTAAGTTCAGTTAGTCTCATTGTGGTGATGGATCAATCACCCAGGTTACTCTTGCTCAGTGAATTAGGATGTTTGATTATCCTATGAGTGAAGTGACGTTTCATTTGATGCTTCATTTAAAAGTTATAATAATGAAAGTCTTTAGGGGAAAATTAGTTTATTAAACAATTTAACCTCTTTAATTAAAGTTGAGTTGGTGATTTAGGATAATTTAATTTAGTTTCAAAATTCAGGTTGCTTTTCTTTCAAGTGTTTTGATCTTACTTAAGTTGAAAGGGGTATTTAAATTGCTTCATTTAATTAAATTTTGATGATCTAAGTTTGATTTGAATTAATTATGTTATCTTAGGTTGATTTTAATTGGTTTAATTTTCACATTTTAATTATGAACTGTTTTGAGATTAATTTTTAATATTTCAAATTAGTTATAAATCGGATTTTAGGGATTTCAAATTAGTTTTAACACTTCATGTTTACTTTAACTATTCAATTATTAAATTATTTAATGTTTTAAAATTTTAATTTAATTAAGGATTATCTCTTTTTAATTATTAATTTCAATCATCATTTTTTTAGAGTTAATTAAGAGTTGAATATTATTGAGGTGATTCATTTAGGGATTTTAAATTAAAGAATTGATATTTTCTTAAGTCATATCCCTAACCTTAATAATTCAAATTTTAATTATTCTCCAAAAACTTAAATGATTTAATTAATTAAGGTTCTATTTTGTTGTTTAAAAGTGATTAATGGGTTTCTACCTTTTAATTCCCTAAGTTTTAATCATCCAAGAGAAAATTAAGATCAGATATTTTACCCTCCCTTTGATTAAGCCTAAAGTATTAATTAGGGTTAAAATACTTAATTACCTTTATGCCCTCTTAAGCCTATTCATTTCATAACTTACTAAATTAAGCTCAAATGAACTTGAAATTTTTATGTCATTTTACTCACATGTCAATTAAGACATTAGAGGACAAAATGTGAATTTTCTATTTTTAATTTAATTTATATAATTATTTTAAAGGAACATAAGGATTTTCAATGAAAATTCAACAACATAGCCAAGGTGGGGTTCCTATCCTTTAAAAAATTATGGGATATACCTACAGACCAGAGGACCACTTGGACCAATTTTGGTGATTTTTTGAATTATACTTTATTTATTATAATTATTTTAAGTTTTTGGGTATTAATTAATTATAAAATAAAATTAAAGTTGGAAAATGGATTTTATATTTTTCTTAAGTCCCTCTAACCTCAAAGAGTTCAGAGAAACAAATTTTACATTTTTCTGATTTTTCTTTGTATTTTTATAATTATTTTAGTGGGAAAGGGTTGAAAATTCATTTTTTAACGTTAAAAATCACATTAAGCTTTTAAAATTCAACATCTCAACCTAGGGACTTAAGAAAAATATTTGGTTTGTTCCTAAGTGATTAGAAAGCAAAATGTGACATTTTTCTCAATTTGATTATTTTTGTGATTTTTATTATTTTTAATTATTAAAATATTCAAAAATAGGTTAAAAAATGAAAATTTTAGAAAAATCTCAATTTCAATTTTCATAGACTTGTCTGATATTAGAGAACTCCCAAAATTAATATGGTGAATTTTTGAAGTGTATTTTAAGTTTTATGAATTTTCAAAGTTTAAAAGTGGCCATGTTATTTAGAAAATCCATTTGGTGGGTTAAACCATTTTCAATTGACTTCAAAATTTTTATTGGGGTCCCTCTGATCCTAAAGATCAGTGGAGAATTGATTTCAAGTTATTTTGATGAGTGGTTATTCCAAATTAATTCCATCTTAGTTTTAGGCTTTTGGCCAAATTAGGGTTCATTTTAATGATTTAAGCCAAGCCATAATTTTCCTAGGGTCCTCTGGTCCAGAGATACTTTCCCTAATTTTTCTAGATTTTATTAATCAACATGCTAATTATTAGAATTAAAATACCAAAACAGGAACATAATCTTAGAAAGTGAATAACTTGCCATAGAAGTAACCTCTGGCCTTAGAAAATTCAGGGAATTTTCCAAGCTCAGAGGCTACAAAAGCCCTATGGTCTCATGCCATGGTGATTTTCATACATGCATGGAGAATTAAAACATTCAGAACATTATTAAATTAATTAAAAATAAAATACTCAACAAAATAGATTAATTATTTTTCCACATTATTCTCCTCTGTTCACTGAGCAAGAGGGTATTTTTATTTTATTTTTTGATTTTTTTATGCAAAGATATGCATTTTTAAAGTTTAGGGTAATTAAATAAATCAAAAATACCCCAATTATCTACTTATCCAGGGCTGCAGCTCTGAAGCTACATGCATCGCTCTGCCATTTGACGCCGCCATCTGACTGGGATGCCACGCGGCCCGTGGTTCATGTATCATTTCTCCATCCGGCGTGATCCTGGTCATTCATCTAATACACATGCGATCCAACAGCATCCGTTCATCGTCCCGACTGGTGTGAGCCGAGAACCGTCCACCTTCTAGACCTAATATCTCCCTCATTTCTCAACTGAATTACACGTTCTTGGGCTCTATGAACTCGTCTCAAGAAGACGAACAAATCTATACAGCTATGATGCATTGAAATCAAGTCAAACAATATGGAGAATTACTAGAAGCTCGGGAGGAAGAAGAGGTCAATACATTGGCTCTGAGAAGTGAAGCTTCAATCAGAGAGGCTTGGCACGTTCGTTGGAGTCTAGGGAAGCTAGGGATGAAGCCTGGAGCTGTGGTGAAATGCCTAGGTATGACTTCGACCAAGCCCAATTTCAAGCTTTGACGGCTGGAGAGATTGAGTGGCCTGGTGAGGGGGCTTCCACTGGAGAACTTCTTCTCTACCTCTGGTGAAGGTGTGAGAAGAGTTAAATTGATTTCTGTGCAGGTTCAAGGGTTGTCATGTTCTGACCTGAGAATTGAGCCCTCAAATTGAGCTTAATCAGTAGGGAAGAGAGCAGGGGGACAGTGGGGAACTTCTTCTCTGTGTTAGGGGCAGAGTTTAGGTGAAGTTTGGTGGCTGGTTTGGGAGTTTGAACAAAGGATTTGATGGTTTGGAAGAAAGTAAAATGGAAGTGAAGGGGGTGAAGGAGAGGTCACCTCCCCTTGCCAAATTTGGCAAATTTGACTTTGGAATGGCTATGGGATGACCCATGAGGTATGCTATGCCATGCACAATGCCATGAGATTGTTTCAAGTAAAAGGAACTTTGATTTTTTTTTATGGATTTTAGGAAATTATGCCATGATGCCTAATTTAAGTAAGGGGCCATGTACATGCATGATATATTCCACATGATGCCATGAAATGATGATTTAATGGTTATGAAATGATTTTAGAAGGGAAATATTACATATGGGCTCAATTTTGGGCTTTTAAAATTTGATTTTATGGGCTTTTAGAAATGCATAAGGGTATGGGCTTTTAACATGCATGTGATGATTTGGGTTTTCCTTTTTTTTTTTTTAATTTGATTGTGGCTTGATTAAAATGATTAATAATTGATTTAAATTGATTTTGGACATGTTGAAAATTGATTGAAAATTGTTTTGGAGATTTTCATGGGTCATGGGGTTCAATTTGAAGGGAATTGGGCTTATGGGCCAAAATTGGGCTTTTTTGGCCCAAATGAATTTTGGGTGGAATTTGGTCAACATTTGTGTCAAATAAATGTTGTGTTTGGCATAGGAATGTGTCATGAAAGTTTTAGAACAATTTTGAAGATAATTTGAGTTGAATTGGATTGGGTTTAGTCATGTTTAGATTCTTGGGTAATTTAGGGCAAAAATGGGGTTTTGGGTTTAAGTTGAAATTGGACTCAAATGTGAACCAAATTGGGCTTGGTTTTGATTGAAATTGGTATTGGGAGTGTTGATTTGAATTTTAGAATTGAATTTGATCAAAATTGGGATCAATTGGGTTGATTTGGTTTGACATTGGGTCCATATGGGTTAAAAATGAGTCAAATTGGGGATTTTGGTAAAAAAGGGCCAAATTGGCAAACTTAGGCTATAGTGTAGTTGAACAAAATGAAATTGGGAATATTTGGGATTTTTTGGAATTTTTTTGGGAATTTTTGGAATTTTTGGAATTTTGGGCTAAAAAGGGTATTTAGGGTATTAAGAGGTTATTTGGAGGGTATTGGGGTATTTTGGTGGATTTAAGAGGTTATTTGGAGGGTATTGGGGTAGGCTTATGGACCTTAAACAAGTCTAACCACTTTGGGACCAAACTTATCCAAATGGTAACCACTTTATGATCCTTCACATATTGACCTTTAGCCATCTTGATCAAAGATTGGTGGCTTTGGTTCAATCATGTGAGTTTCTTAAAGGGTAGAAGGGGTAAGGTTCAAGGTTTAGGGTTAAAGGATGAAATGGCTTAGGGGTGTGTGTGTGTGCAAGAGAAGCTCAAGTCACCCAAGGTCACCCAGGGTAGCCCTAAGGCTTGGACATCCTATAGGAATTCATCCTTGTCCTCCTACACATTGGTCCTAACCTTCCAAGTGATTTAGAGGTTGATGACCATCTACATAGGATTCCAAAGAGAATCAAGATTTGGTTTGAATTTCTAAATGGTGGGTTCCATCTCTAGTCTTCTAGGATAGTCAAGGAGAATTCCTATGGCTAGATCCTAAGCACTAAGAGGAAAGAAGAGAAGACCTCACCAAATATGAGGTCAACAATAGCCGACTGGACAACAATGGAAAAATTCCATATCATTGATTCAGATACCTCTTTTAATGCCTTACTCGGCAGACCATGGCTTCATGAACATAAAATAGTTCTTTCTTCGATACATCAGTGCATAAAATATCTACGAAAAGGACAAGAATGTCGTATTGTAGGAGATTTGCAATCGTTTTCAATCCATGAAATCGGTATACATGAAGACGCAGTATATTACACTCCTATAAAGAAAACAACATTCTCCAAAGACACAATGGTGGATATGACAGAAAAATACAAAGAAAATAAAGTAAATGAAAAGGGTCATTCTTCTTCAACAAAGATAAAAGGAACTAACTCCCGTCAGACTCAAACTCAAGGCCGAGGTCGAGGACGAGGACGAGGGAAAGAAGATTGCCACAATGAAGAAACCATTGAAATTCAAAATCCACCTGGACTCTGAAGAAGAAACGACATCTGTGGTTTTAAAGGAACCTCAATTCAAAATATCTCTAGAATAAGAAGACAAAGAAAGACAATTTGAATCTATGTATGACAAAATCAATCATTATATAAATTCTATGACTCTGACTCCAATCTCCACTGCTAAGATTGAGAATTTAATAGTCAAAGAAGTATGTAATGATGACAAAAAGCCTTTTAAGTTTAGACTTGGCTCTACTTCTTCTAGTACTGAAAATGATGTAAAAATAGAAGATGAAAATCTTCCAAAATCAATGAAAATTCCTTTTGAGTTGTACTCTCCTTGGGCACAAAAATTTATTCAAAATAGTTTAATGCTCAAACAATGGTCTTTGAAACAACCACATTTCATTGAACAAATGTGGAATAATAACAAACAAAATCCTAACTCCAAAGAAGGTGTTGGATTTGGTACTCTGGAACCACTAGATGATACGGAATTTTGCCTAGTCGTCACTGAGGAACTGATACCTGATCTTCCAATTGAAGATGCTCCTCCAGAATTGGAAGAAGAAATTAAATCGACAATCGATGAACTAAAAGAAATAAATTTAGGAACTGATAAAAATCTGAAATCAACTTTCATTAGTTCATTCCTTAATGATGAGGAAGCAAAATACATAATTCAATTGTTGACAGAATATAAAGACTGCTTTGCTTAGACTTATGATGAGATGCCTGGCTTATCTCCAGAAATCGCAGTCCATAAACTGGGGAAAATCAAATCACAATCCCTGTTAAACAAGCTCCAAGAAGGATACGTGTTGAAATAGAGCAACAAGTCATTGCAGAAGTCAAAAGATTGATAGAAGCTGACTTCATACGAGAAGAAAATTATCTGACATGGTTAGCCAATGTGGTGCCAGTTAAAAAGAAAAATTGTCAGATAAGGGTCTGCATAGACTTCAGAGATCTGAACAAAGCATGTCCAAAAGATGAATTCCCTTTAGCAATTCCTGAATTAATGGTTAATATAGCATCGAAACTTGCAATATTTTCCTTTATGAATGGATCATCAAGATATAATCAAATAAAAATGTTTTCGGAGGATGAAGCGAATACAGCTTTCTGAACACCCATGGGGATATATTGTTATAAGGTTATGCCATTTGAACTGAAAAAGGCCGGTGCAACCTATCAAAGAGCCATGACACAGATCTTCGATGAATTAATACACAATCAAGTCGAACGTTATGTGGACGATCTGGTTGTCAATAGTAAACAAAAAGATGATCACATATACGATTTGAGAATTGTCTTTAAACGACTACGACAATACAATCTTAAAATGAACCCCTTAAAGTGCGCTTTCGGTGTCACTTCAAGAAAATTTTTAGGATTTGTGGTTCGACATCATGGGATAGAAATTGATCCTCTCAAAATCGAAGCTATCCTAAATATGCCTCCTCCTAAAAATCTAACTCAATTGAGATCATTTCAAGAAAAGTTAGCATATATACGACGTTTCATTTCCAATCTATCAGGTAGGTGTCAGCCTCTTACTGCCCTTACCAGAAATGATACCAAATTTGTGTGGGACAAAAAATGCCAACACGCCTTTGAAAATATCAAACAATACCTGACAACCCCTCCTGTCTTAGCAGCCCCTGTATTAGGAAGACCTCTAATCCTTTACACCGCTGCGTTGGACAATTCCCTTGGAGCATTATTAGCACAAGTAAATGACGAGGGAAAAGAAAATGCATTATACTATTTAAGCCGTTGTCTGGTTCCGACAGAAATAAAATACCCGATAATCGAGAAGCATTGCTTAGCCTTGATTTTCGCAGTTCAAAAACAAAGGCACTATATGATTTCTCATAAAGTAACTCCTATTTCAAGAGTTAACCCACTACAATACTTAATGACACGGCCGACACTTTCTAGGAGATTAGCAAGATGGGTAATGATCCTACTCCAATTTGACATAACATTTGCACCATTGCGTGCTGTCAAAGGACAAATCTTGGCAGATTTCTTAGCAGCACACCCAATTCCAACTGGATCACCTCTCAATGATCATTTACCTGATGAACAAATATCAGAAATAAAAGATTCCAATGTGTAATGATGGGAACTCTACTTTGACGAAGCATCATCCGCATGGAAAGACAAAGACAAACAGACAATTATACCAGGCAAAGCTGGAGTAGGATTGATTATCATCACTCCAGACAAAACGATGATATCTTTTTCCTATCATTTGACAGAACCATGCACAAATAATGAAGCCGAATATGAAGCGCTCATAATCTGTCTAGAATTGACAATATTAATGGAAATAAAAAATATTGACATTTACGGAGACTCCCAGTTGATTATCAATCAAATCGCTGGTAAATACAAGACTTTGAAACCTCGACTCAAACTGTATTCTTGTTGCACTCTGAAACTGCTTCAGCAAATTCCTGACGTGACATTCTTCTTAATCCCGAGACGAGACAATTCTCTAGAGGATGCTCTGGCAAAACTTGCAAAGGAGTTTGCCTGTCCAGAAGAAGACGACATACCGATTTCTATAAGAGGACTACAAGTTCTTTCTCAAATTGACATAGATAATCTGCATAAAATTGGTGAAAATATGACAATGACAATAAATGATGAAAAGGATGATTGGAGACAACCAATTATTCAATATTTACAAACTGGAAGGTTACCCGAAAACACTTCTATTGCCACTCAAATTAAACAGAGAGCATTATCATATGCTCTAATAAATGATGTCCTTTATAAACGATCTTTTGATCAAATGTGGTTAAGATGCCTAAACTAAGTTGAAGCTCAAGAGATTGTTAAGGAGGTCCATTTAGGTTTATGTGGCGCACATCAACCTAGACCTAAAATGAAAATGAAAATAAAAAGGATGGGTTATTATTGGCCGACAATGATGACCGATTGTCTTAACATTGCAAAGAAATGTCATCAATGACAGATACATGGGGTAGTTTTACACCAACCTCCAAATGTTTTACACCCAACTATTGCATCTTGGCCATTTGAATGTTGGGGCACCGACATAGTGGACCCTATAGATCCTCTATCCTCCAAGGGACATCGATTTATTCTGGCAGCCACTGACTATTTCTCCAAATGGGCAGAAGAGATACCACTTAGAGAAGTTAAGGCAGAACAAGTCCTTCATTTCTTTAAGACACATATCGTTTATAGATTTGGAATTCCTCGAAGGGTCATATCAGACAATGGATTGGCCTTTAAAAATGCAAAAATCAACAACTTTATCCAAAGACATGGGATAGACTGGAGGTATTCCACAATCTATTATCCTAAAGCCAATGGTTTAGCTGAAGCTTTCAATAAAACGTTGGTTCAAATTTTGAAAAAGACATTAATCAACAGCCCAAGACAGTGGCATGAACGATTGATAGAAGCTTTGTGGGCCTATAGAACTACATATCGAACGCCAACACGGTCTACACTGTTCGCTTTTGTATATGGTTCTAAAGCTATTTTACCACTTGAAGTTCAAATCCCTTCTCTCAGAGTTGCGATAGCAAATAAGATAACTGAAGAAAAAAATGCCAAACTACGACTTGAAGAACTTGAGAGTTTAGAAGGCAAACGTCTACAAACTCAACAAAATCTTGAACTCTATCAAGCAAAAATGATACGGGCCCACGACAAATTAGTTCGTCCCAGAACCTTTCGAATCGGTGAATTAGTTTTAGTTCTTCGAAGACCTATACTAGCTCATCGAAAGATAGGTGGCAAATTTGAACTAATATGGGAGGGCCCATATGTAATTGAAAAGACATATTCCGGAGGATCCTACCAACTGGTGGATTGTCAAGGAGAAAGAATCTTGCCTCCAATCATTGGTCGTTTCCTGAAAAAATATTATGCGACATGAAAAATAATGACTTTTTTATAAACTGGGATAATAATAAAAAATCCTTTCTTCAAATCATCTTTGTGATATGAATCTTGACTTCTATGTCTCGTGACATCTGTTTCGCTTATTAAACCAATGTTTATAAGCATCCTTCCTTAACATAAAAGTCTAAAATGTTACATTATCCTGTCGTTTTCAGGAAAAATGTCTAACGAAAGACTTCTTTTCACATTCCGAAGTGGTGTTTTTTCTGGCCTTGGACCGACGATGTGTTAAAAAAGGATCTAGAATTCACTTCGATTTTGAACTTTCCCAAGTTGAATTACTCTATGACGTACCTTTACTATCCATTGCTAATCAGCAAGAAGTAAAAGGAAAACCATCCGTATTGGAGTTTAGGCTTTGTCAGCAAGCCAATGAAACAGAAAATCCTACCGACAATGGAAAACTGAAGTCAGATGGAATGGCATCCACTAGTGGGGTGAAGAAATCAATATCTGGAATGATAAGAGCCCAAAGAAGAAATCATAATAAAAGGCTCAAAAAGCTGGCAGAAAAAGAAAGACAAGACATGAAACAAATGGAAGATGATGAATTCAAATTTCTAATACTTGAGGACATCTCCAAAGAGACGTATTATGTCTTAGGGGAAGAAATGATCGAAGAGGAGGAAAGGATTGAAAGGACAGTATTCACTCCTATTCCCTATGAGCCAGCATTGGACCTCTCGACAACCGAAATAGTAAATGAAAAATGAATTTCTTCTTGAGAGGAGGTAAGACGTATCAGAGCTATCAGAAAATAGACATTCGAACAATTTCAACATATTAATGGTCAAACCATTAATATATTAGAAGGCATTCAATTGTTCACACAAGTTTTTGACGATGTGGAGCAAGGTGCTATCATCGAGCTTGTGATGGATGCACGTGATCAAGGATGAGCCGGAGAACTGAAAAGAAGGACATAATCCGAACCGAATAGATGGATTCGTGCGAAAGGTCGCATGAAAATTCAATACGAATGCTGTTACAATTATGATATGGACAAAGACGGCAATCCCCCAGGGATACTACGACACGAACAAGTAGATCCACTACCGATAGTCATAATTCAAATTATCAGACGACTCATAATGTGGAATATAATGCCTGCTGATTGTATTCTGGACAGTTGCATTATGAATATATAAGAGGAGGGCGACTGTATACCACCTCATATTGACAGTCGGGATTTTGAAAGACCATTTTGCACTCTCTCCCTTATAAACAGATGTTCCATTCTTTTTGGAAGAGAAATAGAGATTGTGGGCCCAGGAGAATTTCATGGATCTTATCAAATTCTCTTACCACGGTGATCAGTTTTAGTCCTACAAGACGATGGAGTTGATGTCTCAAACCACTGCATACTAAGTGTGAGTCGACAGCGCATATTGATAACACTAGGAGAATGTGCCCTGAAAAACGTCCCGATGGATATAGACCAATACCAGAACTGGAGGATCTAAAACCCTTGGAACTGCAATGACCCCATGAAGGTTTAAACACCTAAGACATATTCTATGAACAGTGTCTCGGAGTGTTAGACATTTTGTGGTAGGTCTAGCAGTATCTGAGAACTTTGACATAGTAGTTTGCAGTGTGTATGCGTGTATTGTGTAATACATCATGTACCCTGAACTTTTGACATCTATGTACATTATTGGAAGTGGAATGAAATCTTATGAGATATTTCCAAACTGATGCATCGTCAGGTCCAAAAATGCCAAAATGAACTAAAAATGACATAATGAATAACTTGTGATAACTAAAATGAGAATTATCATTCGACCTACAAAGGTCAAATCCCCAGCGGATATCCCCAGCAAATATCTTAGTGAGTTCGCCACTCTCTCTAGTTATTAGATGTAAGCCCTTTCCTGACACGGAAATCACAGCATTATTTTAACCAAATATCGACATCCACATTTTGAGAAATGGAAAATGACATCCATTTTATCTTTTTAGTTACTGGATGTAAGTTCTTTCCTGACACGGAAATCAAGGCTTTCCTCTAACTAAAATCGAGATTGACATTTCGAGAAATAGAAAATGACATCCATTTTCTCTCTCCGGTTATTGGATGTAAGTCCTTTCCTGACACGGAAATCATGGCTTTCCTTTAACCAAATCTTGACATTGACATTTTGAGAAATGGAATATGACATCCATTTTCTCTTTCCGGTTATTGGATGTAAGCCCTTTCCTAACACGGAAATTACGGCATTCCTTTAACTAAATATTGACATTGACATTTCGAGAAATGGAAAATGACATCTATTTTCTCTCTCCAGTTATTGGATGTAAGTCCTTTCCTGACACGGAGATCATGGCTTTCCCTTAACCAAATCTTGACATTGACATTTTGAGAAATGGAAAATGACATCCATTTTATCTTTCCGGTTATTGGATGTAAGTCTTTTCCTGATACGGAAATCATGGCTTTCCTTTAACCAAATATTGACATTGACATTTTGAGAAATGGAATATGACATCCATTTTCTCTCTGGTTATTGGATATAAATCCTTTTCTGACACAAAAATCATGGTTTTCCTCTAACCAAATCTTGACATTGACATTTTGAGAAAAATGGAATATGATATCCATTTTCTCTTTCCAGATATTGGATGTAAGCCCTTTCCTGACACGGAAATTACGACATTCCTTTAACTAAATATTAACATTGACATTTCGGGAAATGGAATATGACATCCATTTTCTCTCTCCGGTTATTGGATGTAAATCCTTTTCTTGACACGGAAATCACGATTTTCCTTTAACCAAATATCGATATTGACATTTTGAGAAATGGAATATGACATCCATTTTCTCTCCCAGTAAATCCCTTTCCAGACACGAAAAAGACATTCCTTCTCAGAACCGACATATCAGACATCTGACATTCTCTAAGAGCGGTATGACACCCACTCTTTTCCTGATTATCATGAAAAATTTCATGAGACCACTTCGGTCAACGCCAATATGTGCAGAATACCTATGCAGTATTCCACACATATTGGGGGCCCTTTTGTTGACCTCATTTTTACAATAGGTTAATATTATCACTTAAAATGACAACGTTGGTCAAAATGGTCAATACAGACCCAATGAACAACCCTTTTGACCCCACAGGTTAACCTTTTTACCTGAAATGATAATTTTGGTCAAAATGGTCAATCCTGGTTGACCCCGCAGGTCAACCTTTTTACCTAAAATGACAATTTTGGTCAAAATGGTCAATCCAGACCCGATGACCAACCCTGTTGACCCCACAGGTCAACCTTTTTACATAAAATGTTAATTTTGGTCAAAATGGTCAATCCAGACCCTATGACCAACCCTGTTGACCCTATAAGATAACCTTTTAACCTAAAATGATAATTTTGGTCAAAATGGCTAATCCAGATCCAATCACCAACCTTATTGACCCAATGGGTCAACACATAACCTAAAAAATCAATTTTGGTTAAAATGATCAATTTTTTATCAAATAACCAATGACATGTTTAAGACCTCACAATGACAAAAATTAATCAAATTAATTTCAAAAATTATTTTGATTAGTTAAATTGACTAATAATTTAATTTTTAATATTTTAGTTAATCAAATGACATGATTAATTAAAATGAAAATTAAATTAAAAGTCATGAAATGACAAAATTAATCAAATAATTGATCTCAAAATTATTTTGATTAATTAATTGGCTAATAAATTAATTTTCAAATTTTAATTAATGACATAATTAATTAAAATGAAAAATTAAATTTAAAAGCCATAAAATCTTAAAATCCACAAAATGATTAAAAATAATGGAATTAATCAAATAATTAATTTAAAAATTATTTTTAATTAATTAATTGACCAATAATTTAATTTTCATGTTTTAATTAATGACATAATTAATTAAAGTGAAAATTAAATTGAAAAGTCATGAAAAGAGACAAAAATCAATTTTAATGACATGGATATTAATCAAATAATTAGTTTGGAATTATTTCCAATTAATTATTGATTAATAAAATAATTTCCAATATTTAATTAATGACATAATTAATTAAATATGGAAATTAAAATGAAGAGGGCATTAAATGGAATTTTTAAAACCTATGACATATGGTTTTCTAAAAATTGTAAAACTCTTTTATGACATCACACATGACCTCATATGGGTTAGACACAACCCATATGACCCATTAAAGAGAAAACAACCCATGAATCACTAACATTTAACGATGGTAAAGGGCCATCATGACATGAAAAATGAGGTGGCAAAACCATGGTAATTTAAAGTGTGAGGTGTCTTGCCATGGTGAGGTTAGTTTAGCCACCTCCCTAGCCACCCAATAGTGAGGAGACAAAGCTTTAACCATCCTTCACACCATGGTTAAACTCATCATAACATTTCATGAAAAAACATTAAGAGAGGGGCTAATGTGTCACCGCCTCATGAAATGATAAATGAGGTGTTGCAAGGAGAGGGTCTCAACTATTTGAGTCACCATGAACCTCCCACTTAGCCAATGGAATGGAAACAAAGAGGTTAAAATCCATCATGACAAAATTTAAACCAAAATTGCCATGAAATGTGTACTTGCTTAAGTGACAAAATTCTCATGGAGGAAGAAGAGGTGAAGCTTGGTTTACATAGGGGAGGTTGTACTCTACAGCCCTAACCATACTATGATCAAATCCAAGCTAACCAATGTTAATCCATAACCATTCATGGCTATAAATACCCCACCCCCCTTGGCCGAAAATACTAAGAGGAGAGAATGATCTCATTGAAACCTATAGGTTGCCCAAATACCTTGGCTCCCAACACAAAAAATCTTCCTGGGGACCTCAGCAACCTATTCCAATCAAACCCAAGCCATAGTGTTAGCCCAATCAAGCCAATTTGGCCAATATCCAAAATTAGCCCAAACTAGTCATTTTGCCAAAATTGCTCTCCAAGGCTAGCTACAAAACCAAATTGAAGTGACAAGGATCCTCTTTGGGAGTCCTAGAAGCTGACCATCAAGCCTGATCAAGCTCGACAAACTTGTGGCTAAGGTATGGATTTATTTTCTCCAAAATATTTCATATATTTGAAATATCATGGGTTAAACTAGCCCAGAAATGTATCATCACCGTATAGATACATTCTATACGTCCAGATGATTCCATAGGTTCAAACATCACTCAATTTCGTTGGGAAATGAGTGAGATATTGAACTTTAAAGTTTAACGATTCGAAAATTTTCGAATTAAATGGGGAATTATCTCCGCCGTCCGTTCCCGTGTTTTGGAACGGACGGCGCTGATCTAAGCCCACCGTATTTCCTGTTCCGCGCCATACACGGGATCATCCCGCCTGTTCGACGCGTAAGAGGACGCGTGGCGCGTCCAGGTTTTTCTGGGTTAAATTAATTCAGAAAAACCTTAAAAACTTCAAAATTCCAAATCTTTTGATCCAGAGGTCATAAAAATAAAATAAAAATACCTCTGGAAAGCTCTTGAAGAGAAGAAAATTATGAGACCAAAATCATAATTTTATTCTCAGTATTTAATTTTTAATTAATTAAATACTCTCTGGAGTATTTTTAATTATTAAAAATTATTTACAAGTCAGAAAAATATGAAATTTTTAGGGAATGACCTTTAAGTCCTTAGGCACATCTTCTAATTTTTCTAAGGCTAGGATAACTCTCTAGGATGTGATTTCTTAGATTCGATGATATTTTGTAATTGTTTTCAAAAATAATTATAAAATTAGGAAAATTAGAAAATTTAAATGCAAAATGATTGAGAACTTTAGGATAACAGACAACAATCCTAAAACAATAATTCTCAAGTCATCAAATCAATCTAAAAGACATTTTGAAACAAGATTAAGATTTTTTAATTTTAAAATTAATAATTCAAAACCTCCTCTTCACATATTTAATCCATCTCATCATGGATTAAGCAAGTGATGAATCCAAACTTAAATGAACTCAAATCAAACAATAATTAGGTTTAAAGACAACTTAAACCTAGTTAAACCATTAAACCTTAGGGTTTAAGACAAAAATTAAAACCTTTTAATTAAGTTTAAGGACATATTAAACTTAATTAATCAAAATCAAACCGTTAATTAAGTTTAAGGACATATTAAACTTAATTAACCAAAACCAAACCTTTTAATTAAGTTTAAGGACATATTAAACTTAATTAACCAAAATCAAAACCCTTTAATTAAGTTTAAGGACATATTAAACTTAATTAATCAAAACCAAACCCTTTAATTAAGTTTAAGGACATATTAAACTTAATTAACTCATTGAACCTTAAGGTTTAATTCAAAATCAAATCTTTAATTAAGTTTAAGGACATATTAAACTTAATTAATCCATTAAACCTTAACTAAATTAGGTTTAATACAAAACAAAATCTTTAATTAAGTTTAAGGACATATTAACTTAATTAACCTCCTTACACATTAGGTTTAAGACAAACATAAACCCTAATTAGGTCTAATCCATTAGACCTAATTAAACCATTAAACCTTAACTAACTAAGGTTTAATCAAACCTAAACCCTAATTAGGTCTAACCCATTAGACCTAATTAAACCATTAAACCTTAACTAACTAAGGTTTAATCAAACATAAATCCTAATTAGGTCTAACCCATTAGATCTAGTTAAACCATTAAACCTTAACTAACTAAGGTTTAATCAAACCTAAACCCTAATTAGGTCTAACCCATGATACAAGTTAAACCATTAAACCTTAACTAACTAAGGTTTAATCAAACATAAACCCTAATTACGTCTAACCCATTAGACCTAATTAAACCATTAAACCTTAACTAACTAAGGCTTAATCAAACCTAAATACTAATTAGGTCTAACCCATTAGACCTAGTTAAACCATTAAACCTTAACTAACTAAGGTTTAATCAAACCTTAACCCTAACTAGGTCTAAACCATTAGACCTAGTTAAACCATTAAACCTTAACTAACTAAAGTTTAATCAAACATAAACCCTAATTAGGACTAAACCATTAGACCTAATTAAACCATTAAACCTTAACTAACTAAGGTTTAATCAAACCTAAACCCTAATTAGGTCTAACCCATTAGACCTAATTAAACCATTAAACCTTAACTAACTAAGGTTTAATCAAACTTAAACCCTAATTAGTTCTAACTCATTGGACCTAATTAAACCATTAAACCTTAACTAACTAAGGTTTAATCAAACCTAAACACTAATTAGGTTCAACCCATTAGACCTAATTAAACCATTAAACCTTAATTAACTAAGGTTTAATCAAACCTAAACCTTAATTAGGTCGGACCCATTAGACCTAGTTAAAACATTAAACCTTACCTAACTAAGGTTTAATCAAACATAAACCCTCATTCGGTTAACTTAGGTCCAACACAATATGAACCCAAGTTCAACTTTAACTTAAGTTCAACCCACATTGAACTTAAGTGAACCTTAAGTCTAGGTTCAACCTAACTTGAACCTAACTTAACCTATACTCAAATCTTAACTTCAGTTTAACCAATATTGAACTTAAGTTAACCTTAAGTCTAGGTTCAACCTAACATAATTCAAACCCAAATCTGACATAAACCTTAATTAAGTCTTTCACATTAGACTTAATTAAATCATTAAACCTTAATCAACTAAGGTTTAAATAAACACAAACCATGATTAATTCTAATTCACTAAGACTTAATATCTAAACAAATCTTGGTTAAATCAAATTAGACTTAATTAAAACTTAAGCCTTACCTAAAAAGGACTTAGATGGTCTGCAATTCTAATTAAGTCTAATTTATTAAACTTAATTAACTTTTAAGTCCTATTTAAACAAGGTTTAAAACTTAATTAGGTCTATTCTGATTAAACCAAACCTTTAACTTAAGTTCAAACAGACATGAACTCAAGTTAATTAGATTCAATCAACAATGAATTCAACTTAGGTTCAACCAGACATGAACCCAAGTTAATTCAATCAATATTGAATCTAACTTTCAACCTTTTTAACTTAAGTTCAGACAGACATGAACTCAAGTTAATTCAACTTAGGTTCAACCAGACATAAACTCAAGTTAATTCAATCCATATTGAATCTAACTTTAAACCTTTAACTTAAGTTTAGACAGATATGAAATCAAGTTAATTCAACTTAGGTTCAACCAGACATGAACCCAAGTTAATTCAATCAATATTGAATCTAACTTCCAACCTTTTAACTTAAGTTCAGACAGACATGAACTCAAGTTAATTAGATTCAATCAACATTGAATTCAACTTAGGTTCAACCAGACATGAACCCAAGTTAATTCAATCAATATTGAATCTAACTTCCAACCTTTTAACGTAAGTTCAAACAGACATGAACTCAAGTTAATTAGATCCAATCAACATTAAATTCAACTTAGGTTCAACCAGACATGAACCCAAGTTAATTCAATCAATATTGAATCTAATTTTCAACCTTTTAACTTAAGTACAAACAGACATGAACTCAAGTTAATTAGATTCAATCAACATTGAATTTAACTTAGGTTCAACCAGACATGAACTCAAGTTACTTCGATCCATATTGAATCTAACTTTAAACCTTTTTACTTAAGTTCAAACAGACATGAACTAAAGTTAAATAGATTCAATCAATATTGAAATTAACTTAGGTTCAACCAGACATGAACCCAAGTTAATTCAATCAATATTGAATCTAACTTTAAACTTTTAACTTAAGTTCAAACAGACATGAACTCAAGTTAATCTAATCCAACTATTAACTTAAACAGACATGAACTCAAGTTAATTAGATTCAATCAACATTGAATTCAACTTAGGTTCAACCAGATATGAACCCAAGTTAATTCAATCAATATTGAATCTAACTTTCAACCTTTCAACTTAAGTGCAGACAGACATGAACTCAAGATTTAAGTTTAAACTTAAGTCAAGACATAAATTCGACATTTCAAACCAAAATCGATATAACCGACATAAATTCGACATTTTGGTTAAATTTGACATTTCAAACCAAAATCAACATAGCCGACATAAATTCGACATTTCAAACCAAAATCCACATAACCGACATAAATTTGACATTTCAAACCAAAAATCAACATAACCGACATAAATTCGACATTTCAAACTAAAATCAAATTCGACATTTCAAGCCAAAATCGACATAAATTCGACATTCCAAACATTCCATCGACAAAATCGACATAAATCTGACAATTCAAACATAATCGACATAAATTTGACATTTCAAAAAAGATTTGACATAATAGACATAAATTTGATATTGCAAACCTAAATCGACATAATTAACATAAATTTGATATTTCAAACAAAATTTAACATATAATTGGCATTTCAAATGCAAATTTGACAAACACCGATATCAATCCAAATATTTCAAATGACATTAACTGACATACAGGATGTGTTAAATCAAAACATCCTACAAAATTCTGAGACAATGAATGTGACACTATTTCTGACAATGTTTTCTTTGCAGGATGAAGACAAATTTCATTTAGATTTCCTTTGCATGTTATAGGGTGTGCTAACTCTGTTTTGCAGGACGACATTCTGGACGAACAATGACAAAACCAAAACTTTTAGGTTAGCCACAAAACCTAAAACTTTCAACAAAACAACGACATCAACAACAAGGACAAAACCAAAACTTTTAGGTTAGTCACAAAACCTAAAACTTTCAACAAAACAACGACATCGACAACAATGACTAAACCAAAACTTTTAGGTTAGCCACAAAACCTAAAACTTTCAACAAAACAACGACATCGACAATAATGACAAAACCAAAACTTTTAGGTTAGCCACAGAACCTAAAACTTTCGATAAACAAAACAACATGAAATGAAAACGACATAACACAACGACATTTAGGATTGATAGTGGGTACATCTTTCCCTAAAAATAAAAAAATTTTCTAGAAAACTATTGATCAACATTAATCAAAAGTTTTCTTAGACAATTATAAATTGTCTAAGATGTAATTAACTATAGAAGCTTGCTTCTATAGGAGAATTAAAGAACCCATGACAGAATCTCTGGTTAACACTTCACGATCTTCTTTATATATAAACTCTAGGATATGGCATTCTAGGATCTTCTTTATAAGGATTATCACAAAATATCTTCTTTTTCTCTGTTTTATATTAGCCCTAAATTTCTTGATTCCTTTATAGGATTCATAGAAATAAGATTAGGGCAATATCAAAACAGAGTGGAGACTACATGACATTGACATGAGAATTAACGGCGACGACATCCAAGCAACCTGACTCCGCTCGCCATCACCCGTCTTCAAGATTACTAAATCATTAGATTAACATATGTTCTTTATAGCATCTCTAGTAAGGGTAAATAATATAATTGCTCTATTTAGCACAACACAATTTAGATACCTCCACAACAAAATTTCATGAATCGTTACTGATTCATATTAAGGAAACATTTATTTTATTTGCATTTGCTTTAATATTAAAAATTTAGTTAAAGCAGTTATTTACTTCCATTTCATATTATAAAAATTACCAAAAAAAATCGAACTTTCTTTCCTAAAATATTATCTTTAGTTTGGGAAAGATCTTTCTTAAAAAGTAAAATGTTATTTTTCTAATTTCTTTGTTAAGAACATTTAACATTTTTTCGAGTGGGTTCGATATCTCAAGGCTTAATCAAAAAGTCCTATATTACTTGATAATGATATGTATACTTGCGTATAATCCCATTTTATAATAATAATGAATTAAAACTCTTATTTGAATTGGCATCAAGTTTTTCGCGTCATTGTAAAGAAAGATATAACATTAAAAAGAAAATATAAGTTAATATATAAAATGTAAGCATAAATCACAAGGATCACTCTACAACAACAAATCTTCTTTAGAAATAAACAATAAGCCATAGGACTTTGAGGTTGTCTGCCTAGTGAGACATAAACCCTCACTTTATCTTTAAGCCTTTTCACACTGTGCAATATAAGCCCTAACTTATTTTTTTAGGTTCTGAGGTTGTCATCTGATATGACATAAATCCTCCTATCTTCCAGGCTATTTGTATGATCAGTATCATGCAAATGTAAACCCTACATAATAAATTGGCATGATGAAAGATATGATAACATCTCTTCTAAATTGGAGCCAAACCATCGTATAAGTTAGGAGCTCTCCGAGGTTTGCCTTAGAATTTGTAATTTCCCCTACTTTTGTTCATTTGGATTCTGAAAATAAAATGTTCCAAATTTTCATCCTGCCCTATTGGCACTCTGATCTTGAATATTTATGCTTACATTTTTTTCGCCCGTTTTTAAATTCCCAATGTTTGGTTGAAAAATATGTTTTCTGTGTTTTGTTTTGAAAAGGGTTTTAATTTTATAAAATATAAATTTGATTTAATTTAATATATACATATATGGATTTTTAAAAAATATGAAATCAAATTGATCTCATTTAAATAGTAGTTTAAACAATTAACCATTTCGCCGCAAGACATGTATTTATCCCAAAGAATAAGTACATAGCTTGAGGTGAAGCTTGAACAAATAAACTAAAGGATTTATGACATCCGTTTGATCTGCAAACCATTTTTGACTGATAATTTCCCCTACCTAATATGAAGGAACTAGATAGGGTTTATATTAATCTGGGGTCTTTAAGTTTCCTATAAGGGCAAGCCCCTATAGTTAATTACATCTTAGATAACTGAAGTCACCTAAGAAAACTCTTGATATAGATCAAGAAATATTTATATTCATGACTTCCAAAGGTAAGGTTTCCAAAGAAAATGTGATAGTCGGAAATTCAATAGGTGAATGGCTCAAATTTTGGAACATTTTATTTTATCGGAATCAAAAGGAGAGAGGGCTAGGGGAAGAACACAGATTCAAGGGAAACCTTGATGTCCTCCCGAACAATCCTATAGTTTAGCTTTAAATTTTAGAAAGGAAGTTATTTAAATTTCAATCCTACCAATTAGTTATAGGGATTACATTTTGCATAATATCTGATTATACAAACAACCTAGAAGATGGGAGGATTTATGTCGTATCAAGCGACAACCTTGGAATCCTAAAGCGAATTAGGGCTTATATTGCACAGCAGGGCTGTGTAAAGGCCTAAAGAACAGGTGAGGATTTATGCTGCACTAGGTAAGCTACCTCAAATTCATATGGCTTGTTGTTTAGACTAAGAAAAGGTTTTGCTGGTGTAGACAAGTTTTATTGTTGAAGATGGTCGTGCTGCCCACTATGCATGCTCCAAGCTCCTTGTCGTAGCAGGTTTAGTTTAAAGAAGTGTCAATTGAGGAGAAGAGAGAAGTGTCATGTTTTAGAAATATTTGAAATTGAGATGTCTTAATATTTTATTAGGAGAACATTAAAGTTGATTATAACAACACCGGTTAAGATCCCACGGTTCCATCATCCCGGCATCGCTATTTTCATCAAATTCACTTAGACCAAATGAATTTACTAAACTCAACTTAGTGAGTTCCGTACTTTCATTCAGACCGTGTGAAAACTCTACTAGCAACACGTGGGTTACGTCCTTCAAGGAATTTATGGTCATCCAACGAGACGTTTTAATTTAGTTTCAATTGTAGTTTTTATTCTATTTGTGATTAAACTTTTAGTTATTTTATATTTTTAAATGTTGAGGCGGTAGATTTTATCTTGTTGTGATTTTTAATTTAGTTTTGGTCTCAGTTTTGTGGCTATCCTAAAGGTTTCAGTTTTCATGCAGGGTGACATTGTTGTTTAGCATGCAAGTTGCAAGAATGGTTGAGTGCGGTAAAGAAAACATGGGAAAGGAAAGCGCTTGTAAACTTATAATAGTGTACCTGGTGAGTCTTCTCGTTCCTCCATATGAAAATTTAGTATTCTTTGCAATAGAAATTTATATTTGTACGGAAGTAAAACTTTATGGATATGTTCGTTACAGTCCTACCAAGTCCTAGGTCATAACCCGGCATGTCCTATTTGTTCATTTGAGAGATATTTTTATTTAATATCTATGATCGGTGTAATAGTCCTGCAAGGTGTCCAAAAGACTTGTGAAGAGCCTCTAAGGGATACCTAGACGTTTCAAAATTCTTTTGAGCTTCCTTGAGATCATTTTGAACCTATCATAACTATTAAATAATTTATCTGTTTTATACCCTTATGCTCGGTGAATTGGTGTTTTAATTAACCTGAAAGACAGGGAAATTATCATTTGTTATTTCATTTAAGAATTATGTGGTCGAAAACCCTTTAGGCAAAGTTAATTTGTTTGGGAAAATTAGTCAATTAGTTTCATAATTGGGCTTGTAGTTTTTTCAGGTATTTAGAAATTGATTGCTTTTCTAAACTTCGTTTAGCAAGATTGATTAAGCCTAACTCACTACTAAGCCCATAAAATTTTGATTGATACTTTTGTAATTCTTTTGGAAACTATCAAAATAGTTTAATTAACTTTATCAAAATATTGGGCTATCATTTAATATATCAAAGATGGGTGTAAGTTAATGGATTATTGACCTCCAAGATTAACCCCTAACCATAAGGATCATTTTTTTAATTATCTTCCAAATTAGAATTAATTTGGAAAATCCAAACATTTAATTTTTATATGACAAAATTGAAGTTGGTTTCTACCATTTGTCCCTTTAATGTTTCAAACATCCAATCTTATCATTTAGGATCACTTATTACCCATTTTACCCTTTGATTAAGCCTAAATATTAATTAAGGCTAAAAACCCTTAAAATTACAACTTTGCCCTTGGGGCCTTATCACCTCATAATTCCTTAAATTCAATTCAAATAACTTTGGAATTTTTATTATACCCTACTAATGAGCTAATTAAAACATCAGAGGAGAAAATGTGATTTTTCAAATTTTAATTTATTTTATATATTTATTTTGGTACAAAAATAGAGGTTTTTAGTGAAAATTCAATAACTTGATCGAAACAAAATACTTTACTTTGAAATTTTTACTGGAGGTTAACCTAGATCATAGGACCACTTGGACCAATTTCCATAATTTTTTAAAATTTATTTTAATTACCAAAATTATTTTAATTTATGGAGTTTTAATTAATTATAAAATATTTTAGAAATTCAAAATTCAATTTTATATTTTTCAAAAATCTCTCTAAGGTCAAGGAACATAGAGAAACAAATTTCATATTTTTTTATTTTTCTTTTAATTTTTAGAATTATTTTGGTGCAAAATAAAGGAAATTCATTTTTTAGCCTTTTAAAAATTCATTTAAGCATTTAAAAATTAATATCTTGACTTAGAGACTTAAGAAATTTATGGGGATAGTTCCTAAGTGATTAGGAGACCAAATGTGGCAATTTTATGATTTTTAATATTTTGTGATTTTTAACATTTTTTAATTATTTAAATATTAAAATATGTTCAAAAATGAAAATTTTATAAAAATTCCAATTTTATTTTTAGAAAATTCCCCTGATCACAGAGAACTCTCAAAACCAATTTTATAAATTTTTGAGTGGTATTTTAATTATTAAAATTCATTTAACTTACAAAAAAGTCATTGGGCTTAAGAAAATCATTTAGCTTATTAAATTAATTCTAAATACTTCAAAATTTTTAAAGGGGTTCCTTTGTCCCTGAAGCATAGTGGAGAACAATTTTGGGTTATTTTTATTTTTATTTTATCTTAATTAATTAAGAGTTTATTTTAGGTCAATTTGATAATTAATGCATATCTTAATGATTTAACCAATGAAATAATTATCCTAGGGTCCTCTGATCATAAGAGACTTACCAACATTTAATTTGCATTTTTCTGATTATTAATTTAATTATTATAATTTTTATACCAAAATAGTCACAATAACTTGAAAAGAATAGAGATCTCCTCATCGAGGTGCCCCCTGACTTTGGGAAAATCAGGGAAGATCCCTCATGACAGATAGAACAAGACCCCCAAAGCTCAAGCCATGGTGAAATGTATGGGTCAATGGAGAATTAAAAGACTAAAATCTGTATTTAAATTATTAAAAATAAAATATGCATCTAAAATTCTTCGAACCATTTCCACATTGTTTTCCATTGTTCACTGAGCAATAGGGTATTTTTCTTTTATTTTTCTTATTTTTCTAGGCCAAGATATGGATTTTTAAAGTTCTAGCTATTTAAATAAATAAAAAATAGAGATTTTTCTACTTAAATGACTCAGCGCCATCTCATTCTTAGCAGCTCCGAAAGCACACGTGTCATCTCCCTATTCAACGCCTCCATCTGACTCATCACGTGCTTTATGCTCTGTGGTTCTGTCTAGCGCAATCCTGGCCATCTAAGCGTTACACGCTCGATCCAACGGCGCTCCTTCATCGTCTTCGACTGGTTCATCCAGAGAGCCGCCCACCTTCTAGACCTAAGATCTCAAGCTAGACTCAACCAAATCACATGGGGTTGTTCCTAGAGTTTCATCTAGCCTAGACAAACCTATCCATACAGTTTATACAGTATGAAATACAGTGTATAATTGTAGAGGACGAAGAAAATCTTGGGAGGAAGAGTGAGTTCAATACCTTTTTCTTAGAGGGAAGGCCTCAATCAGATGGTTGTGGCATCTTCTATTGGTCCCAACGAACCTCCAGATAGAGCCTTTTGCCCCGGTAAATTGTCTAGGTATGAAAGTGACCAAGGCTGATTTTGTGCTTTGATGCAAATTTGGTGCAGATGCCTTCTGTGATGGGGCTTTGATGGGGGAACTTCTTCTTTCACTGTTGTGAAGGTGTTGGTGCAGTTAATTTGGATTTGGTGCTGTGTATGGGTGTATTGGAAAGTGTCCTAGTTTCCGGCCAAACTTGAGCTCTGAAATTGAGCTCAGGCCGTGGGAACCAGAGGGGGAAAATGGCTGAAATAGTCTTAGGGAGGTTTGGAGGAGCTCTGGTTAGATTTTGGCAGGGTTTGGTTAAGAAATTTTTAGCACCTGGATTTTGGCCGTGAGGGGGTGATTTTATAGCCATGGCTGCCTGGTGAAGCTCAGGGCTTGGCTTTGGGTGCTTTAGGGTGAGGGCAGAGCAGTGCCATTGATCAGTGAGGTGATCCCTCACTAACAAGGCTCAATTTTAAATTTTGAGGGGTTTGGGGGTGCTCGGGCTGAGTTGTTCCGGTGGCTAGGGTAGCGGCAAAGATAGGGAAAGTGGATGGCAAGTGCAAGGGAGTGTAAGGAGTGCTAGAGTGCATTTAATTAGGCATGATGGTTGCTTATTCAAGGGTAAAGAGGAGACATGGGCTAGCCATAAAGAGAAGGATCCATCAGTCCCTAGGTGAGGGACCTTTGGTCCATGGCTTAATGGGTTGGGCCTAGGTCATGTCAGACCAGTCCTAGGGGTCCTAAGGTTGGCTGCCATGGAGTTGGTTTGGTCAATTTGGTTCAATTGGGTTTAATTTAAGTGTCATTAGGTCATAGGTTCAATTTAGTTCATATTGGTTTTAGGTTAGGCTAGCTTGGGTTTGATCTTGATTTGGACCAAATTGATTGAGCAACATTGTGTATATGATTGTAATGAAGATTTTTAATGAAGACTTGGAGTGGTTTTGAGTTCATTTGGGGGTTCAATTTGGTGGATTTTGGGATTTTGGTCAATTTGTGACAAGTTGGGTCATCTTGGGTTTAGGTTGAGCTAGGGTTGGGTCCAAGGCCAATTGAAGGCTCCAAATGGTCTATGGGGATTTCATAAAGAGTTCCCAACCTCAATTGGGTGGAAATTTTAGGGTTAGGCCAATCAATTTGGGCATATGTTGAATTTGGATTAAAATTGGGTAAACTTGGTTCAAGTTGATTTGGGTGAGACTTTGCCTCAAATTGGGGACAACTGATGGTTCAATTCAAATTAGAGGAGTTTTATGGAGGGTTTAGAATTTAAATTGGGGATAAATTTATTAGTATTAGGTAAATTTGGGGATTTGGGTCACTTAGGCAAAATTGGAGATTTTGGGTTTTAAGTAAAATAGAACTCAAATGTGGGTCAATTGAGCTTGGATATGGTTTAGATTGATATTGGGAATGTTGAATTAGAGCTTGGAATTGAAATTGGGCGAGATTGGAGTCAATTGGGTAGACATTGGGTTTAATTTAGGCTCTTTTAGGTTAAATGGGTCAAATTGGGGCTTTTGGTTAAATTAGGCTAAATTGGCCAAATTGGGTCATGTAGTAGTTGAGTGAAATGAAATTGAGAATATTTGGGATGTTTTAGAAATTTATGGGAATTTTTGGAATTTTTAGCTAAGAGGGGCATTTTGGTCATTTTAGGGATTTTTGGGGAAATTTAGCAATTTTGGATAATTTTAGTCAATTTGAGTGGTAGGAAGTATTTTGGAATGATTTTTGGAGAATTTTGGGTACTTTGGGTGATTTTGGAAATTTTGGAGGATTTTAGGGTTTTGGGGCCATTTTAAGTATTTAGGGAATTTTAGGGCAAAGGGGTTAGACATTTGAAATCTTTGGGAAAATTGAGGTTGGTTGAAGATGAGTAGTATGAAATTGTTTAAATTGAGCCATGGACCAAGGGTCACCCTCATTTGGTCCTCTATGTGTTGGTACTAGCCAAACCCTAGCCTAAGGCTAAGAGCTTGGGAAAACCACTTACATGTGTTTCTGAAGAGTTAGGGAGCAAAGGTGATGTGCCTTGTTTAGGGTAGTGAGTGTGAGGTGTGAGTGTGGTGTAAGCTCCAGACCTCTAGGGTAGATCCTATGGTCTAACCACCTATAAATGATTTCCCCTGGGTTTCTTTATGCTTCGTCTCTTCCTCGCAAAACTGGAGATTAAGCCTTAAGCATATGAATACTCCCAGTGAAGTAAGAAAAGTTTGAATTTCTATGGGGAAGGTTCTATGACTAGTCCTCTAAGAAAGTCACCAGGAGAGTCCTATGGCTAGACCCTAGGCTATTTTAAAGAATGACTAGACCTCAACCAAAATTGAGGTCAACAGTTTTATATATGAGTTTATACTTTATACTTCCTTTTAATTATATCTCTTTCTTTACAACGATGCCAAAAACCTGATGTCGATGCAAATGAGAGTTTAATTGTTATTATTCTAAAATGGGATTCTACGCAAGTATATCTATCGTTATCAAGTAATATAGGATTTTCTGATTAAGTCCCGAATATCGATCCCACGAAGATCGAGGTTAATCACGGCGGCTTTCAAGAGAAATTCTAGTCTACAATAACACTCCCTAACTTGGAAGGTCGATAAAGGGTTGGTTTTGATTAAATTCTATAATTATCACTAAAATACTACTTCTACTCCTAAACTAAAATACTTAGTGAAAATCAGAAATTGGGGTTTGATATATTAAAAGTACCTTTCCTCATACAATGAAATTAGTGACATGTGTAAAAGTAAAACAAGCTGAGAGAGATTGTGACAAATATGAGCAATTATATTCTTTACCCTTACTACAGATGCCGTAAAGAACATTAGTTAATCTAAAGTTTGAATAGTTCTGAAGACAGGCTAGGCAAGGAATATACTAGCTATCACTCTAGAGTTCCCTCTTATCCCTCCACCTGGAGGCTAACATCTCACATCAAAACCTAAAACAATAGGCCAAATTAGGGGGCTTTAGCCAGTCACTCTAAAGTCCTCTAATTCTACACAAATCAAAGTTTCTCTCTATTTATTTGCACTCAATTTTATAAATTACATTTTCATTCATACAACCTTATGTGATTCTTACCAATTGTTGACTGAGACAATACCATACCGGTTCTTACATGTTCTCACAACAGATTTTAACATGCAAGTTAATCAAGTTTACTTGTAAATTGAGATCAATGTAAAATCATCACAATATATTCTCACTCTACACAATTCTATATTCTACACAAGCATACTAATTTATTCTAAGAGGGAAGAGTAAAGAAAATTACTCGCTACACATGGAAAAACAACAAGAACTTTTCATTGAACAAGACTTTAAAAACCATGCAAACAAAGTACCAGATTCAAATCAAAATACAATGAAAATACTTATCTTTGATGGAAATTAGACTCTCCTTGTATAGCATAAGCAATCTTCTTACAATCCTCTCCAAGAACAAAGTGAAAAGTAAAGAAAAAATCTCTCACTCTCTCTCCTTGTCTCTCACCTTTATCCCACTTGGGGTTCTCGCCCAAGCCTTCTTCTTCTTCTCCAAGTCCTCTTCTCCTCTTCTAATTAGTTCCCCTCCCTATTCAAGAGCGAGTTCAAGAGTGTTTTTATAATTTCCCAAGAGGTGCTTAAGTGTCTCTTTAAAGTGTTCATATTCAATGAATCTTCCAAAGGATGCCTTAGGTGCCTCTTCACTCTAAGAGACACATCTTTTCACTCCAAGAAACACATCTCTTCATTCAAATGTGTCTAGATTCGTTTAATATCATCTTGGAGCGTTCATAACCACTAGAAGCTTCCAGAACATCCTAGAACCACCAATAACCGTCCAAAACCATCTCTGGAGGTTAAGCATCTATTTCCATCGGTAATGGGAGCTTAGGCTCCACCCTGTGTGCAACTCCACCGTTTCGCTCTGTTGGCTCTGTTTCAGCTCCGTTTTGCTCCGTTTTAGTTGTGTTTCGCTCCTAAAAAATATACCTACAAGATAGATATGAAAAAACCTTTCTTTAAAGTTTAATTTCATTCAAAAATATGTACTAAATGTAAATCGGATTAGGCATAGAAGGACATATCAAAATGTGCCTGGTCAGAATTTTCTTCCTTGCTTGTTTTGGCTCCAAATTACACCGTTTTTCTTAATTTTTGTTCATTTTGCTCCAATCACTCCAAATTCTTCAATTTGATTTACTTACAACAAAAAACACAAGAAAACATACCTTTAAAGTGCAATATTATTATAAAATATAGCATGAAAAATAATACATTTTTAGGAGTATCAAAATCCCCCAAACTTAAACATTACTTATCCTTAAGTAATACTATACTTTTAAAATAATTTATGTAGATTAAAGTTATTGTGTCATCCTTTAGAATTGCTAAAATTTTGTTTTAAAAAATTTGATAGTTCAACCTAGAAGAACTTCTAGTAGGGTCTAAAATATTTATCATCAAACTTGGGAATTTTTTTTCCTATCTAATTCAGAAATATATGCAGATTTTTAAAACTTTGGAATCTATGAACTTTACTTTATAGACTTAAGAACTCTCTTAAAATTAATTTTTACTAATTTAAGTGTAATAATCAAGCTTAGGATTGTTCTAAGTTCTTTACTCTAAAAAGACTCTAGTGAAACCAATTTTTGATTGGGACCTCTCCTCAAGCTTCTCCTCACACTTTTTTTTTTGGATTTCCTTCGTCTTTTTCAGGATCTTTTTTATCCATTCTTTTATTTTCTACTCTTTTATTGATTTTTTATATGTGAGGATTACTATATCTGGAGAAGTACTTAAATGATTTGAATTCTACTATCATCCTCTAAAGTTAAAACTTTTTACTTTCCTTCACTTGAAAAGATTTTTTTAATTATTATTTTTTTTTTAAATACTTTCTAAAAGAACCTTAAATGTTTGAAAATAAAAATTCTAAGAATCCTTAGTTTTTTTAAAAATGCAACTTCCTACTAAAGATAGTTATTCATTTTCCCAAGTTCTCTACTAAATATTCTTAACTCTTGGTTCACCCTTTTCACTAAAAATATCAACTAATTTTTCCTACCTAAAATTCCAGCATTCTTAAGATGACTCCACATAACAATAATCATTAAAAATAAAATACAATTTTTTTTTTGTTGTACTTCTAAAAACAAGTAAGGTTTAAAATTGAAACACTTTTCTTTTCCACCAAACTTAAGCTCTAACATGTATAGCAATGAAGAAAAAATATATGCGGTAGGGAAAGATCACTTTTACAATTTACTAAAATTCCTACAAAAATATCAATAAATAGCACATGGTAAAATATTGCATTAGAAAGTAAATCTAGCTTAAACATGCTTGACATAACACTATAAAGGAATTTAAATAGTAGAACAGGTACAAACTGAAGATTAAACAGGAACACATTTTAAACTTTATAAAGGAATTGTTGAATGCTAAAAAGTTTAAAATTTTAAGATAATTATTGCAATCTCCAATGACTCATTCAAACATAGACACACAAACTCTAATACATAGACTCACAGATTCATAAACAAACAACAACTGAGGTTAATCCATCCTTTAACTCATCGCATCTCACTAACTTACCTTCAATTTATAACAGAATGAATTTTATATGATTATCCACATGTTATTCATCAAATAGGTTCATGACTTCTACCAAATGAAAAAAAATTCAAAAAAAGAAAGTAAGATGTCTCCTGTAAAACTCAAGTCCGAGTGAGACCCGAGTTATAGTGGACTCGTCAATCCAACTACTACAAGAGAATATATAAGTTTAGCCATAATTAGAAGTTAAGGAATCACCTCTCTCATGACACAGAAAAAAATCAAATCAAACCACTAACAATCCAAACATCCACCAATCATCAATCAATCTGATCAATCCACACTAAAGCAAACACAATACAACACTAAAAATCATAACTCTCAAGCACACTAAATCAAACCACATTGATAAGTATGCGTTGCCTCCCATAAAACGCTAGGTTTAACATCGTCAGCCTGACAAATGATTCTTCCTAGATCAAAATTCTATTTATATAATCCTTGATCAATTGCCCAATCATTTTCAGATCCAGGGATTCCTACATCATACTCAAATTGTAATTTTTCTTTCAGCTCTTCCTTCTCGGATTGATTCATACATTGTTCCACATATTTCTTTC
Organism: Papilionanthe hookeriana x Papilionanthe teres; assembly: GCA_022702705.1. Classification (NCBI taxonomy): domain Eukaryota; kingdom Viridiplantae; phylum Streptophyta; class Magnoliopsida; order Asparagales; family Orchidaceae; genus Papilionanthe; species Papilionanthe hookeriana x Papilionanthe teres. Next base: position 128,769,005 of record CM040421.1, on the reverse strand, counting down.
TAGATCCAATATTCTTCTAATGATTTTCTTAATTTGCTTATTAATATCTTCTTTGAAATTTATAAGAAATGGATCTCTATAAGATACTTCAAGATCGCCTAAATTTTTGATCGGATTCTCTCTAGATAATTCAAATTCTGGATCAAATTCTACTGGGATATTCTTCTGTCTCATGTTATCTTCTAATTCTTCCTCTTGTTACTGAGTAAATGGTATGGGTGATCTTTTTATATTTAACTTAGTTGAGGAAATAGATTTTTCTATTTCCTTAAGCATTTCTTCTATTGGTCTTTCAATATCCTTATTCTCTTTTCTCAACTAAAAGTACTTTTGAAATATATCCTCAAATTTTCAGCCAAGTCTTAGTTCGATAACTTTATCTTGTTCATCATTCAATTCAGGTTTTTCTTGTGATTGAGTCTAATATGAAGATATAAAGACTGGTGGTGTAGATGAATTCCTTAAATAGGTAGGCTTTAAAATTGTATGGGGTACATCCATCTTAAGTTCAAGAGATTTTTTAACAGATGGAATTAAAAGATCAAAATTTTATGTAACATCCAACATTTCACAACTTTCATGAACATACATACAGTCTTCTTTAAACAACGTTTTCAACTCATCATGAAAGTCCATTTTGATCTCATCTGTTAACCTACTCTCAAAACTTTCTTGGAAATGAATTTTACTTAGATAATCACTTTCATGCATCCAAAAACATCATAATTGTTTCTCTCAAATATTTCATAGTCTTTAACACATCAAACGTGACTTCCTAATCATTAATATTCATAAGTAACTCTCCTTTTTGCAAATCTATCATAGCTTGTCCAGTAAGAAAGAAAGGTCTCACAAAAATAATTGAATTTTCTTTATCTTCTGTTGACCTCATTTTTTGGCGAGGTCTAATCTTCCTCTTAGTGCTTAGGATCTAGCCATAGGACTTCTTCTGGACTATCCTAGAAGACTAAAATTGGAACCAACCTTTTAGAAATTTTCAGCCGCTTCTTAACTCCTCTTGGGACCCCACATGTATGGTTACAAACCTCCAAATCACCTTTGAAGGTTAAAACCACCATGTGAAGACCCAATAGTGAATTCTCATAGGAATGTTTGGACTCAGGGTAACCTTGAGTGGCTTGAGCTTCCGTTGCACACACACATCCCTAAACCATTGAGTTCCACCCATTTATCCTAAACCCTAAACTTTATCCCTTCTACCCTTTAAGAAACTCACATGATTGAACCAAAGCCACTAGTCTTTGATTAAGATGGCTAGGGTCAATATGTGAAGGATCATAAAGTGGTTGCCATTTGGCTAAACTTGGTCCCAAAGTTGTTAGACATGGCTGAGGTCAATGAACCATGCCCCTAAACCCTAATGTCATCATGAATTCCATTTTTTTTAAAAAAATCCAAAATCTCCAAATTCATTTCAAAACCTCATCCAAATCAATTTGAACCACCATTTGGCCCAATTGCACCTAAACCTACCAAAATTGGCCAAATTACCAAAATGCCCCTGGGATACTGATCTATAAAAAAATACCTACTTCTTTATGTCTTAATTCTTATCAATTAAGGATATTATGCTTTAATGAAAGGTATTTTTTTTGTGTTTTTGGATGTAGGTGATGTAAAAAAGTCCAAAAAGGAAAAAGGAGCAAAAAAGAGCAAAAATGGAGCAAAATACAAAAAGTGTAAAAAAATATGGCCTGGCGCCTATGCACCGGACTCGATACAAAAACTGTCAAGTTTTTGACAACGTTTGATCGGTTATTTTGACGGAGTGAGCGGTTATTGGACATTCTAGAAGACTGGCAGTTGTTCCTGGATAATAGGACATGTGATACATTGCACTTGGATGCTCCAAAAAGGTTTTAATCGCGAAGCGGTGCGAGCCAAAGTGAAGAGGTGCAAAGAACTGGACACGGAGTCCAGCGCCTAGGCGCCAGATTCCGGCGCCTAGGTGCCAGACCGACCTTCTAGATGATTCATTGAATGTGGACATGTTTTGAAGAGGTGCCTCAAGGCAACCCTTGAAGCCTATAAATAGGGGTCCATTTCTTCAGAAAACGTGCCCTTCCCATTGTAACCCTTTCTCTTATCCACTTTAGGACCTCTCATCCTTAGAGAGAGAAATTTAGGGCCAACTTTTGTTTAGTTTAGTGAGTTTATTTTCAAGTTGTTGCATCTAGAGTTCATTACACGGTGGAGTCAGTAGGAATCAGAAGATCTGTAGAATGAATATTTGAGATAAGTATTTTACATTTGATTCAAAGTTTATTTATCATGTTTTGCTGTTTATTTTCAATGTGTTCTGAGTAGTTAGTTACTTTCTTCTTTCAATTATGAAGAGATAGATAAGATAATATGAAGATTCGATAGAGAATTGAAATTTAAAATATTTTCAAAACATTGTGATGACATTAATATCTGATCTTACTTTACTTTTTAAATTGGCCATTAAAATTGTTAAAACCTGTTGAAGAGTTTTAAGACCTTGAAGGAGAAGAACTCTTAACTTGTAAGTGTCACGTGAATCCTTGGGTAGTCGAAGGCCATGTGCGGGCTATTCAAGGTGAAGTGCAAATAAATAGGAAGATAAGATTTAAAGGGCGTAGAATTGATAAGTTTTTAGAGTGACGAGACTAAATTCTTATAATTTGATTTATAGATTAGGAAAGGGTCACTAGTAGGGCCGACCATAGCCACCCTTGGACATCTAGTAGTGTGAGTCTAGATTAACCCATTCTACTAACAATACATCCGGACCAGATCTGTAAATTAGCCAATGTTCTCTGCGCCTGGATCAAAGGGTAAAGAATAGGAATGCTTCTATTTGGCACAATACCATAAATCAAATTCTCCAACGAATATTAAATTATCTTAAAAATCTTAGATTAATTGAAGGAAAGAAAGTTGTTTATTTTATATAGTTTTCATAAATATTTTCTTATTATTGTTTTCTATATTTGCATCTAGTAAATTAATAGTAATTTATAGTTAAATTAGAGGATAAAAAGATATTTTTAAAATATAATATTTAGAAAATTTATTACTATAATTTTTCCCCATGGGATCGATAATGGGGTTATAAAAGAAAACCCTATATTACTTGAAACGATACGTATACTTGCATAGTACCCCTAGTGTGTAAAATATTTTCTAAAAATTTACATCATTTTGATTTTATACACTAGCCACTATTTATAAATTGAGTCAAGCTTTTAGCCTTCTTTTGGAAGCGAATATTACTGCATTATTGCGGGTCGGGTCAAGTTTTTGGCGCCATTGCCGGGGAATGAAATAAAATAGTTATAAATTTTTAAAAATAAAAAAAATATAATAAAAAAAATTATTATAAAAAAAAAGAAAGATATATATTTTTTATTTCTGGTTTTATGCGAAGATTTGGTTCTGAAGGATTAATACCTTTAGATTCTGAATTAGAAAGAACAATTAGAAAAATTAAAAAGGGAAAACAAATTCAAAAATTTCAAGAAATGACTACTTTACAAAATCTAATTGAACTTAATGATCAAAATTTTTATAAACCATTAAGGGATTATGCTAACCCTACAGTTGATGAACTTCATAGTAGTATTTAAATACCCACTGTAGATGCTAATTCTTTTGAACTTAAACCATTTATTATTCAAATGTTGCAAAACAATCATATTGGTGGATTACCAAATGAGGATCCAAATTTACATCTTGTTAGTTTTTTAGAACTTTGTGCTACCTTTAAATATAACAATGTTTCTGATGATGCTATTAGACTTAAACTCTTTCTTTTTTCTTTAAGAGATAAAGCAAAGATGTGGTTAAACTCATTAGCAACTGGTTCTATTAAAACATGGGATGAAATGGCACAAACATTCCTTGCTAAATATTTTCCTCCTTCTAAAACTGCTAAATTAAGAAATGATATTACTTCATTTAGTCAATTTGAATGGGAGAAAATATATGAAACTTGGGAAAGATTTAAAGAACTATTAAGAAAATGTCCTCATCATCATTTACCTGATTGGTTGATTATTCAAACATTTTATAATGGATTAATTGGATCTTTAAAATCAATTATTGATGATGCTGCTGGAGGTTCTTTAATGTCTAAATCATTTGAAGAAGTTTACACTTTAATTGAAGAAATGGCTAATAACAATTTTCAAAGGCCTTCCGAAAGGATTAATCCTAAAAAGATGGCAAGTATTCATGATAATGAAGCCTTTTCTTTCTTAGCTTCACAAGTAGCAGCAATGTCTAAGAAATTAGACAATTTTGCAATTAATATTTCACATAATAACTCTGCTAATATTGAAGATTCTCAAACTATTGAAACTTTACAAGCTATTGCAAGTAAAAATAATCCTTATTCAAATTATTATAATCCTGGGTGGAAACATCATCCTAATTTTAACTGGAATAATTCGCAACAACAATGGGGTAATAATCAATCTCATCCCACTGGAAATTGGAATAATCAAGTTAATCAAAATTATAAACCTCCTCGATTTAATAATCAACAGAAAAAGTTATCAATAGAAGAATTAATTTTACAAATGAATAATCAATTACAAAATCAAAATACTGCTATTCGTAATATTGAAAATCAAATGGGGCAAATTGCTACTTTAATTAATAACGGACCTGTAGGAACACTTCCTAGTAATGTTGAAATTAATCCAAAGGAAACTGGAAAAGAACATGAACAAGTTAATGCTGTGAAAATTAGAAGTGGAAAGGAATTAAAAGAAAGAATGCAGAAAGAAATTGAAAAAGAGATTGAGGTTGAAGAGATTGAAAAACCTAAAGAAACTCTCTCTCCTAGTTAAGATCAAACTGTTATACCTGTTAATGTGGAAGTTGAAAGACCACCACCACCTTTTTCTCAAAGACTGAAACAGCAGAAACTTGATCATTAAGTTCTTTGAAATTTTAAGAAACTTACTATTAACATACCTTTTGCTGATGCTTTGGAACAAATGCCAACTTAAGCAAAATTTATGAAGGATATTTTAAGCAAAAAATAAAAATTTGAAGCTTTTGAAACTGTTGCATTAAGTGAAGAATGCAGTGCAATAATTCAAAAGAAATTACTCGAAAAGCTTAAGGATCCTGGAAGTTTCACTATACCCTGTGCTATTGGAGAAAAATTTTGTGGAAAAGCTTTATGTGATTTAGGAGCAAGTATTAATCTCATGTCATTTTCTATCTTTCGAAGATTGGATTTAGGAGATATTACTCCCACCACTATAACCCTTCAGTTAGCTGATAGATCTATCACTTATCCTAAAGGAGTTATAGAGGATGTCCTTGTTAAAGTGGATAAATTTATCTTCCCTGTAGATTTCATAGTACTTGATATGGAAGAAGATAAAGAGATACCTATTATTTTAGAGAGACTTTTTCTAGCTACCGGACGAGCTATGATTGATGTGCAAAAGGGAGAACTAACCATGAGAGTTAATGATCAAGAAATTAAATTCAATGTTCTTAAATTAATGAAGTACCCTGATAAAGAGAAATGTTATCGAATGGATATAATTGATTATTTAATTGAAAAACATTATCAAGAAAAATGTAAAAACATTTCTGAAGAAAAATTTGAATTTTTAATTGATGAAAGTGAAGAAGTCGAAGAAGAAGAGACTTATTTTATTAAAGATAATTGGGAAACTTTAGGCATAACTCAAAATGATATACTTTTATCATCAATTAAAAGAGCCCCTGAACTGGAATTAAAAATGTTACCTTCACATTTAAAATATGCGTTTCTTAGAAATTTGTTAACTCTACCTGTTATTATTTTTTCTGAACTGAGTAAAGATCAAGAAGAAAAACTACTAGGTGTGTTAAAGAATTATAAGAAAGCTTTTGGTTGGACGATTGATGATATAAGAGGAATAAGCACTTCCATTTGCATGCATAAAATTTTAATGGAAGAAAATTTTAAACCTACTATAGAATCACAAAGAAGATTAAATCCTATCATGAAAGAGGTTGTTAAAAAGAAATTATTAAGTGGTTAGATGCTGGTATTATTTATCCTATTTCGGATAGTCAATGGGTAAGTCCTATTCATTGTGTTCCGAAGAAAGGAGGTGTAACTATCATTATTAACGATAAAAATGAACTTATTCCTACAAGACAAGTTACTGGATGGTGAATTTGTATTGACTATAGGAAATTAAATAAAGCCACTAGAAAGGATCATTTTCCTTTACCTTTCTTGGATCAAATGCTTGATAAATTAGCTGGACACTCATATTTCTGTTTTCTGGATGGATATTCTGGTTATCATCAATTACTTATTGCTCCTGAGGACCAAGAAAAGACAACATTAACAAGTCCTTATGGAACATTTTCTTTTAGAAGAATGTCTTTTGGTTTATGTAATGCACCTGCAACTTTTCAAAAATGTATGATGTCAATATTTTGTGATTTGATTGACAAAGGAATTGAAATATTCATGGACGATTTTTCAGTCTTTGGAACTTCTTTTGAATCTTGTTTGGAAAACATAGCCAAAGTTCTCAAAAGATGTGAAGAAATAAATTTAGTTCTTAACTGGGAAAAATGTCAATTCATGGTCACTGAAGGCATTGTACTTGGTCACAAAGTGTCATAAAAAGGAATGGAAGTAGATCAAGCAAAAGTAAAAATTATTGCTGAATTGCAACCGCCTACTACTGTCACTGATGTGAGAAGTTTTCTAGGTCATGCTGGATTTTATAGAAGATACTTAAAGGATTTTTCTAAAATTGCTAAACCTCTTTGTCATTTATTGGAAAAAGATGCAAAATTTGAATTTCATAAAGAATGTATTAATGCTTTTAATATTCTAAAAGAAAAATTAATAATTGCACCTATCATTGTTGCACCTAATTGGAATAAATCTTTTGAATTAATGTGTGATGCAAGTGATTTTGCAGTTGGAGCTGTATTAGGACAAAAATACGAGAAAACTTTCAAAGTTGTATATTATGCTAGTAAAACTCTCACTGAAACACAAAGAAATTACACTACCACTGAGAAAGAGCTTCTAGCTATAGTATATGCCTTTGATAAATTTAGACCTTATCTTCTTGGTACTAAATGCATAGTTCATACTGATCATTCTGCTATAAAATATCTATTATCTAAGAAGGATTCTAAACCTAGACTTATAAGATGGGTTTTACTTCTACAAGAATTTGATTTTGAAATAGTAGATATAAAAGGAACTGAAAACCAAATTGCTGATCATTTGTTTAGAATTAAAAATGATATTATTTCGGAAGAAAATCTAAATGAGAAATTTCTTGATGAATCTTTATATGTTATTCAAAGATACAAAACACCTTGGTATGCTGATATTGTTAATTATTTAGTTATTAATATTTTTCCTAATGACTTGGATAACAAATTTATTAAGAAATTTAAATATGATGCTAAATCATATATTTGGGAAGAACCTCATTTATTTAAAATTGGAAGAGATTCTATGATTCGAAGATGTATACCGTATGAGGAAACTTTTGCTATTATTCAAAAATGTCATGATTCCGATTTTGGAGGACACTTCGGCATAGATAAAACTCGCATTTAAAATTTTAAATTCGGATTTTATTGGCCTACCTTATTTAAAGATGTGAGACAATATGTGAAAACATGTTATCGATGTCAAAGGATGGGAAATATATCTAGGAAGAATGAAATGCCTTTAAACTATATATTGGAAGTCGAAATTTTTGATATATGGGGTTTAGACTTTATGGGACCATTTGTTCCATCATTTGGAAAAATTTATATTTTATTAGCGAGCTGATTATGTTTCAAAGTGGATTGAAGTCTGTTGCTTTACCAAACTCGTGATTCCAAAAGTGTTTCTAAATTTTTAAAGAAAATGATATTTTCAAGATTTGGAATGCCAAAGGTAATTATCACGGATGGTGGAAGTCATTTCGAGAATATAAGAATTCAATCATTACTACAAAAATTTGGAATCAAACATAGAATTGCAACTGCTTATCACCCACAAACAAGTGGAATGGCTGAAGTATCAAACAGAGAAATTAAAAGAATTTTAGAGAAGAAGGTTAATCCTAAAAGAACTGATTGGGTTGATAGACTTGATTCAGCATTATGGGCTTATAGAACAGCTTATAAGACACAAATCGGAATGTCACCTTACCGGTTAATTTATGGTAAAAATTATCACTTACCTGTAGAACTTGAACATAAGGCTTATTGGGCGATAAAGGAGTTCAATTTTAATTTGAATAAAGCAGGAGAAAAGCGATTATTGCAATTAAATGAGATGGAAGAAATAAGAAATGAAGCATATGAAAATGCTAGGATTTATAAAGAGAAAATGAAGATGTTGCATGATAAGAAAATTTCAGGAAAAAATTTTGAACCTGGACAAGAAGTATTACTATTTAACTCTCGTTTAAAACTATTTCCGGGAAAATTAAGATCTAATTGGATTGGACCCTATATAGTTGAGAAAATATACCATTATGGAGCTATGGATATTAAAGATCCCAAAACAGGAAAAATTTTTAAAGTAAATGGAGTAAGATTGAAGCCTTATTTGGGAGATATTAAAAAGATTTATAAAGAGGCTTATGAATTGAGTCAACCTGATGAAAGATTTACTTAAGTCGGGCTGACGACGTTAAACCAAGCGCTTTGTGGGAGGCAACCCATAATTATCTTTTATTTTGATGTTTTTTATTTTAATGTAAGGTTATGCCTCGATCTTGATTAATTTTATATTACTTAGAAAAATTTGATGCTCATAAGTCTTTGTTGACTTAGGCTAAAAATTATTTTGAAGTGTGTAAGATTTAAGAATTGGATCACTCTATTCTGAATATGAGTGAAAAGGAGATCAAGTTAACCTTCATTTTGATTGTATTGGAGTCTAAATACTCTTACCAGTATAATATACCTATGTTGGAGAACGACATTTTGAAATTTGACGATTAGGCGAAACGGAGTTGAACATAGTTCCGGCGCCTAGGCGCCAGAATTCGGCGCCTACGCGCCAGAATCATACTATGTATCAATAGGTCCGGCGCCTATGCACCAGATTCGGCGCCTAAGCGTCGCGGTTACTGGGTCGTGCAAAAACCGAAAATTTTCAGCTTTTCACATGAATTTCACCTATAAATCAACCAATCTTCTTCCCTAACCATCAAGCTATCAGAATTACGTCCCTTGCACTTCATTCTTGAGAGATTTGAGAAACTTTTGAAGAAATGGAAAGAAGAAATCATGGAGAAGAAGCTAGGGACAAGGTCTCAAAGGATCCTCAACCCTACTTCAATGGCTTCATCGCTGTAAGTTTGGAGAAATTTTCTAGTCGTTTGGATAAGTTTGAAACTGATTTTAAAAGCATTGGAGATCGCCTTCATGAGATGTTTCATCAAGTTGAACATCTAGAATGACAAATGAAACTTCAATTTGATCATTTTGCGGCTTATCAAGATGCTCAAGTTGAAATGTATGCGAAGAACAAGTGGATTGACAAAAAGACGGCTACGAATTTCCCGAGAGCGTTAGTGTTCTTTCCAAGTGGAATACACAATTTCCCTTGTGAAGATTAGAGTATTCTGGTAATGAGATATTCATTGTATGGTTTGTTGAGTCATTGTATCGATTTAGAGAATCGATTGTATTTATTTGTGTATTTGCTTTCTTTTTCAATGTGTGTTGTTTTTGCTTAGAAATTGTTGTGTTTGAGTGTGTATTAGGAACTTGAGTCAAGTATAATACTTATCTGGAATGTATTAAGTCAATATTAAAGATTATAAATGGATTTTAGTGAGTTTTATTTAAACCTTTTGTTTGATTGGTGGATTAAATATTTAATTTTTATAAATTTTTGAAAAATGTTATGGAAGTTAGAAATTGAAGCCCTACTCTAATATGAGTAATTGGAAGTTGAATATATGAATTTTGGTGAAAAATTTAATTTAAAAATAATTTTTTGTGAAAGGCGAGTCTGGCGCCTAAGCGCCAGTTCGGCCTGGACCCAAAAATTTACTTAAATAACCCCCAAAACCAATTTTTGACGCCTAAGCTTCATCTTCTTCCCCATTTTCGCGAAAATACATCCTTTAGATCCATTTTGAGGTCAAAACATCAAGGATTTGAGTGCGAAACCACTCGATTTCTTCGTCTCAAGGTCAGATCTACACTTTAAACCATTTATTTTCGATTTTCACCATAGATTTTCCTAGTTTTGCTAAGAACCGAAATTTTGAAAAAAATTTTTGATTCTTAGTGATTTCTTTAGATTTTTAAACTTATTTTAAGTTTTATAAACTTAAAAAGAGTTTAAATCTTTGATTCCTAAATTTGTTCTTGTTTTCTTTCACGTTTAGATGGCTCCAAAATCTAAACGCGGAAGGCACGAGATAACTTTGATAGCAACAAATTTTTTACTACGGCCGCGCATTTTCGCTTCCACGAATTTGCTACGTCCAGAAAGTTCATTTCAGAATGAAGTTTCTATCATCCTGGAGAAATGATCGAAAAAACTATCGTTGCACACAATTGGCAATGATTTTGTTATTTCACTGTTGTTGTTGTTATCCCGATTGTTCGAGAGTTTTATGCAAATTTTCTGGATGCTGAAGATTATGAAGTCTTTGTTAGAGGTATCGGAGTTGGATTTAGTCCTGAAAGAATCAATATATTTTATGGCCTGCCACCAACTATAGAGTGCTATTACTCTGGATTATCACCATCTGAGGGAGATTTGGATATGATTATTGCTTATTTGATCGACGATGATTGGATCTTGGAAGATCAGGAACGAAAAAAGGGTAAACTTCAAATCCTCCAAATTAAATGGTATTTCTAAAGCATGGCACTATTTTATTTCTGCAAGATTGTTACCTTCCAACCACCTGAGTGAAGTGACTAGAGATCGAGCGATCTTAAACTACTGCATTCAGGAAAGGAAGCCTATTGATGTTGGCAGTATTATTTATGATTCTGTGGATTCTACTGCGAGATCCAACACTTCTGTTGGATTAGGATTTCCATCTCTGATTTATTCACTATGTGTTAGTAATGGAGTCACCGTCGATATTTCCGAGGAGAAGTTAAAATCTACCAAGCCAATCGGGCGTGGAGAGTGTTAGTATCTATGATCGTCTTCGAGGGAAGAGATCGACCGCTCCTTCTACTTCGCACATACTTCGTGTAGACCTTCTACTTCTAGACCCTCTACTTCGCCGAGCCACCATCGAGTTTCTAGGAATCAATGCATGATCGCTTTTAGAGCAGCAGCAGGAGTTATTTCAAACTCACTGCAGGATTGATACTATTGACAGGAAGATTGATCATCTATTTGATTATACCCGGAGGAAGAGTAGTTATGATGCTGAGTATGATTAAGCCCTAGTCAGATTTCTAAAGGGTGAACGAGATGTTAGTTTTCCTACTTTTCCTAGTTTCACACCATTTGTTGATCCTAAGGACGTAGAATTTTCCTTTGGTGATGACGATGATGATGATGAGGCTACAGCTAGTGACTAGTTGTTATAGATCTTTATGATGTGCTACTCTGTTAGTTTGTTTTGTTTGGATTGTTTGTTTAGTTTTGTGTTTGATGTATGTTGATTTGTTTTTATACCTGTGTGGATTGATTGTGTTAAGACTGAAGTTAGAGTTAATTTATATGTTTGTTTTAGTCTACTATTTAGTACTTAGTAATTTTGCTCTGCTTTAATTTTGATTTATTATCATCATAAAATTAGCCTGTTTAATTTTTATACATGCTTAAATTTTATCTTAATTATTCATAAAAGCATGAGTAGAAGTAATTTTTCCTTTTAAGATTGTTTTTACATACTTATAAAAACTCTTATGATTTTCTTTCTCTCATACTTTCAAATTATCATAGTATACCAAAACTTAAGTTTGGGGGAAGGGAAAATCCATTCAAATTTAAATTTTATTTGTCTTTAAAGAGCTAATATTTTCTTTAAAAAAAAATAAAAACTTTTTAACATAACTTAAGGAATGAAGAATTTATTTGAGATCACTTTTATTTTTGAAATTATAAAAAATTTAGTGAAAATTAACCAAAATTTTACTAACTTTGATTGATTTTAAGAATAGAATTATTTAACTTAAAGAAGAATAAGATAAAGAATTTTTCTATTCATGATAGAAATAATAGAATTTTAGAAATATTAAGTAATCAAAAATTATCACTTGAAAAAGAAAAGATTGAAAATCTTTTTAAATTCTTATTTATGTTATAATAATTAAGTGGAAATATAAAAGTTTTGAAAATATAAGTTAAGGATAGTGACGTTCAAAACCATTAACAGGCTATCCAGATATAGTAATCCTCTCTAAAAAAAAAAAGAGAAAGATAAAAAGAGAAGAGAGGAGAAGCTTGAGGAAATGCCTAATCAAAAATTGGCTTCACTTGAATTATCTTATAAGAAGGAAACTAGTTACATATTTTACTTAATTTTTATACATGAATATTTATTTAGGAAAGATTTTTCAAGAAGATCTTTTTCTTGTAAATAATCTATGAGATCTTAATATAATAGACTTCTATTATTTTCAAAATGGATGAAAAGTTTGAAATCTTATGACTTGGTAGTTAAATATTCTTTAAATTCTTAAAATTAAACCTAGTTAGTGAAATTGGGTTAACAATTTACTAAAGACTTTATAAAATAAAAAATTATAAGGAATCTCAAATATTTATCTTTTATTTCAAAAGTTATATATTTTTATATATAGTAGAAAGAGTTACTTGAGGACAAGTAACATTTATGTTTGGGGGATTTTGATCTATAAAAAAATACCTATTTCTTTGTCTTAATTCTTATCAATTAAGGATATTATGCTTTAATGAAAGGTATTTTTTCTGTGTTTTTGGATGTAGGTAATGTAAAAAAAGTCCAAAAAGGAAAAAGGAGCAAAAAGGAGCAAAAATGGAGCAAAATACAAAAAGTGTAAAAAAATATGGCTCGGCGCAGAGTCGGCGCATAAGCGCCGTACTCGATACAAAAACTGTCAAGTTTTTGACAACGTTTGATCGGTTATTTTGACGGAGTGAGCGGTTATTGGACATTCTAGAGGACTGGCAGTTGTTCCTGGATAATAGGACATGTGATACATTGCACTTGGACGCTCCAAAACGGTTTTAATCGCGAAGAGGTGCGAGCCAAAGTGAAGAGGTGCGAAGAACTGGAAACGGAGTCCGGCGCCTAGGCGCCAGATTCCGGCGCCTAGGTGCCAGACCGACCTTCTAGATGATTCATTGAATGTGGACATGTTTTGAAGAGGTGCCTCAAGGCAACCCTTGAAGCCTATAAATAGGGGTCCATTTCTTCAGCAAACGTGCCCTTCCCATTGTAACCCTTTCTCTTATCCACTTTAGGACCTCTCATCCTTAGAGAGAGAAATAGAGAGAGAAATTTTGGGCCAACTTTTGTTTAGTTTAGTGAGTTTATTTTCAAGTTGTTGCATCTGGAGTTCATTACACTGTGGAGTCAGTAGGAATCAGAAGGTCTGTAGAAGGAATATTTAAGATAAGTATTTTACATTTGATTCAAAGTTTATTTATCATGTTTTGCTGTTTATTTTCAATGTGTTCTGAGTAGTTAGTTACTTTCTTCCTTCAATTATGAAGAGATAGATAAGATAATATGAAGATTCGATGGAGAATTGAAATTCAAAATATTTTCAAAACATTGTGATGACATTAATACCTGATCTTACTTTACTTTTTAAATTGGCCATTTAAATTGTTAAAACCTATTGAAGAGTTTTGAGACCTTGAAGGAGAAGAACTCTTAACTTGTAAGTGTCACATGAATCCTTGGGTAGTCGAAGGCCATGTGCGGGCTATTCAAGGTGAAGTGCAAATAAATAGGAAGATAAGATTTAAAGGGCGTAGAATTGATAAGTTTTTAGAGTGACGTACTAAATTCTTATAATTTGATTTATAGATAAGGAAATGGTCACTAGTAGGGCCGACCATAGCCACCCTTGGACATCTAGTAGTGTGAGTCTAGATTAACCCATTCTACTAACAATACATCCGGATCTGATCTGTAAATTAGCCAATGTTCTTTGCGCCTGGATCAAAGGGTAAAGAATAGGAATGCTTCTATTTGGCACAATACCATAAATCAAATTCTCCAACGAATATTAAATTATCTTAAAAATCTTAGATTAATTGAAGGAAAGAATGTTGTTTATTTTATATAGTTTTCATAAATCATTTTCTTATTATTGTTTTCTATATTTGCATCTAGTTAATTAATAGTAATTTATAGTTAAATTAAAGGATAAAAAGATATTTTTAAAATATAATATTTAGAAAATTTATTACTATAATTTTTCCCCGTGGGATCGATACTAGGGTTATAAAAGAAAACCCTATATTACTTGAAACGATACATATACTTGCGTAGTACCCATAGTGTGTAAAATATTTTCTAAAAATTTACATCATTTTGATTTTATACACTAGCCGCTATTTATAAATTGAGTCAAGCTTTTGGTCATCTTTTGGAAGCGAATATTACTGCATTATTGCGGGTCGGGTCAGATACCCGTTCAAAATTCCAATTTTTGTCCAATTAAATCCCAAATATTCCCAATATAATTTTCTTCAACTACCCCCTGCCCCAATTTTATCAATTTAACTCAATTTGACCAAAAAGCCCAATTGGCTCTTAAGGCCCAAAATTGACCAAGTAACCCAATTCACCCCAAATTGAACCCAAAACCACTCAATTTTCCCCAAGACAAATTCTAAACTCTTCCTAACATCCCTACAAGCAATATGTAACATTAATTGGCCCTCAATTTGTACTCAAACTTCAACCAAGTCCTACTCAAGCCAAAACCCCCAAATTTGACCTAAAATGTCCATAGACCCAAACATGCCCAAATCCCCAAATTGACATCCAACTAATGTTCAAAACTCTTTTTCACATCCCTATAAGCATTTTGCAACATTAAATTTGCACTTGACCCAACATTAGCCTAGCTTTAACCTAAATTAGCACAATTTGCCTAAATTGACCATATGCCTTAATCACACTCAATTAACCCCTAAATCAAATCAAAATCATCCCAAATTTGTTCCAAGCTCCTCATAACATATTCCTACACCAAACACAACGTTTATTTGACCAAAATTTTGACCAAAATCTCACCTAAATCCCTTTAAAACCAAAATCCCCAATTTTGGCCTAAAAGCCCATTTTCACCAAATTATGGTCAATCAAATTTCTCAAATTTCACTTCCTAATAAAAATTCAACATGTCTAAACCCAATTCAACCTAACCATCTCATGATTAATCACAAAAATTCAAAATCATTTCATGCATGTTAAAAGGCCCATACCCATATGCATGTTAAAAGTCCACTTCATTAATTTTAAAAGCTCAAATTGAGCCCACGTGTCATATTTCCCTTCTATTATCATTCCATGACATTTAATTCATCATACCATAATATTGTACCCAAGCAACCATGCATGCATCCCACCATACCAAAATTGGGCATGTTGACATAAAGCCCCAAAATTCATGAAAAATTTTAATTCCTTTTACATGAAAATCTTCCATAGCATCATACATGGAATGAAAAGCCTCATGCATCATCCCATGATCATCCCAAGTCAATTTTTGCCAAATTTGGCAAAGGGGAGTTGACCACTCCTCTTTCCCCTTCCACTTGAATTTTCCCCACTCCAAACCATTTAAACTCCTCCCCAAACTCCCATGGTAGCAATTGGACCTCACCCGAACCTGCTCATGGGTCTTAAAACCAGTTCTAACCACTTTGGGAAAAGATCTAGCTTTTGGATTAAGGGCAAAACCCAAGTTAGCCAAATTTAAACCAAACCTCCATTCTCCATTGGATCTCCACCATAGAGCACCAAATGTTCAAATTGATGCCACCACTAAACCTCTCTAACCTCACTGAGCTCAGACTTGACCTGACCCTGGCTGGACCACCACCTCAGCCGCCAGAAAACACCAGGCCGAAAGGTCCAATTTAATCCAAAAATTAAATTAGAGCTTGCTGAGGTGTCCCAACCCTATGGGTCAGTGGAGCTCTTCTTTTCCTCACCAAGGCAGGTAATTCATGCCCTTAGCTCCCCCTGGGAAGCCCTCTAGCCGTAGTTATTTAATCAGCTCTCCCCCACAGCCAAAAGGTTGGATGCATTGAACCCTCTCAAAATCCCCATCAAAGTGACCCAAATTGCTCTCACAACCCATAGAACTTGATCCCCACTGTTCTCCTGCCCTGAACTCCACCACCTGAGCTCAATTTCTCAGTCAAAATTCAGGCCAAAAATAGGAAATTCTTTAAAACTTCACCAAATCCAAATTAACTCTTCCCACACCTTCACCAGAGGTAGAGAAGAAGTTCCTCCTGGAATCCACCCTCTGCCAAGCACCCTAACATGGTTCTAGACCAAAGCCGGCCACCCTTTGGAGGAATTATGAACCAAACTCAAAGAGGGCTTAACTGCTGCTTACGGGAGCTTTGCCAGACCCCACTGAAGGTGTCACAACCATCCAATTGAGGCTAAACCTCTTGGACAAAGGAAAAGAATCAAAACACCCAAATCCGAGCTCGGGTTGAGCCTTTTTGAAGAAAAACTGAAATTAATGCATGATTAACTGTATGAATGTGTAAAGCTAGACTAGATGAAGGTTTTAAAACAAATTTTACTTAATTTGGTTGAGTATCCACTAAGATTTTAACCCTAGAAAGAGTGTGGTTATTGCTTCGAGCCAGATGGGGACGATGAAGGAAGACCGTCCGATCGTGTGTGTATCCAGTGGAGGGCTCAAATTGCGCCGCACCAGGAGATGGGGCGAGACAGCGGGACGCGTGGCTGTCGAGTTAGATGGCTGCCCGAAATCAAACCGCGCCGTGTGGAGCTTCGATCCACCATAGGATCCAATCAACGCTGAGCTGTTTAAGTAGGAAAATAAAGATTTTTCTTATTTATTTAATTCAGTAAACTTCAAAAATGCATATCTTTTCACAAAAAAATAATAAAAATAAAATAAAAATACCCACTTACTCAGTGAACAGAGGAGAATAATGTGGAATTGAAATCAAAACATTTTGTTATAAATTTGATTTTTAATTAATTATTTACTGATTTGAGTATTTTAATTCTTTATTCACACACATAATTCACCATGGCTTGGGACTATGGGGCTTTTGTTCACTCTGCCCTTGGGAACATTCTCTGAATTTTTCAAGGTCAGGGAAAACTTCTAGGCATAAATCCATATTTTCCAAGTTTATGTGCATGTTTTAGTGAATTAATTCTAGAAATTATCATGTTGTTTATAAAAATCTAAAAAAATTAGGGTAGATTTTTTATGACCAGAGGGCCCTATAAAAATATATTTTAATTTAACACACTGAAAATAACAGTAATTACATCAAACACTTAAAATTGAACTTAAATTAATTTGGAGCCACCATAGATAAAAATGACATGAAATTAATTCTCCACTGTGCTTTAGGACTAGTAGGACCCTAAATAAAAATTTCAATGCAATTGGAGTTAATCTAACCCACTAAATGAATTACTTAAGTAACATGCCCATATTTGAAATTAAAAAATTCAAAAAACCCAAAATAAAACTAAAATATTCACTAAATTAATTTTGGGAGTTCTCTGTGGTCAGAGGAGTCAAGAAAAAATAAAACTAGATTTCTCATAAAAATTTCATTTTTAATGAATTTTTAAATATTTAATAATTAAAAAATCATAAAAATCATAAAAATACAAATATTCATCAAAATGTCACATTTGGCTTTCTAATCACTTTGGAACCAACAAAACATTTTTCCTGAGCCCCTAAGTAAAGATATTAAATTTTAAAGGCTTAAGGTAATCTTTAATATTTAAAAATGGACTTTTCAAGTATTTCACAAAAATAATTCTAAAAATTCAAAAAAAAAATCAAGAAAAATATAAAATTTGTTTCTCTAGGTTCCCTAACCTCAGAGAGATTTAAGAAAAATATAAAACCTAATTTTCCCCTTCAATTTTATTTTATAATTAATTAATACTCCAAAACATAAAATAATTCTAATAAATAAATTAAAATTCAAATAATCATCAAAATTGGTCTAAGTAGACCTCTAGTTAGTAGAAACCTCCCATAATTTTTTTAGGGACAGGAATTTCACCTTGGTCATGTTGCTAAATTTTCATTGAAAATCCCTATTTTCCATTAAAGTAATTATATAAATTAAATTAGAAATAGAAAAAAATCACCTTTTCTCCTCTGAAGTCTTAACTAACATAAGGTGAAAAAAAATATTTCAAATTCATTTGAGCTCAATTTAGTGAATTATGAGGTGAACAAGCTTAAGAGGGCATAAGGGTAATTAAGGAATCTTAGCCTTAACTAATATTTAGGCTTAACCAAAGGGGAAAGGGAAATGTTTGATCTTAATCTTCCTCTTGGATGAATGAAACATAGGGAATTAAGGGATAGAAACCCATTAATAACCTTTAATATTAAAGAAGAAATCTCAATTAATTAAATCATTAAGCTTTAGAAGTTAATTAAAGCATAAGTTGTTAAGGTTGGGGGGTTTGATATAGGAAGACTCTAATTCTCTAAATTGAATCCCTAACTAATAAATTGATCAAATAACATCAAAGTTTTACTAATGAAACCATAAAATGATAATTAAAATTAAAAATTAAAAAGAATAATTTCGAAATCTTATAATTAAATTAAAACAATTTAAAATATTAAAATTAATTTGAGATAATTTAAAATTAAATTAAAACAAATTTAAAATATTAAGTTTAATTTGAAATAATTTATAATTAAAATAAAAAAAAGAAAACTCAAAATATTAAAAACAATTTAAAACATCATGATTAAATTAAAACAATTTAAAATATTAAAATTAATCTGAAATATTATGATTAAATTAAAACAATTTAAAATATTAAAATTAATTTGAAATATTATAATCAAATTAAAACAATTTAAAACATTAAAATTAATTTAATTGAACTAAAATAATTTAAACACGTTTTCCCAATTTAAAATTTTTTAAATATTTAAAAATCAACTAAAACCTTATAACTAAATTGAATCATTTTAAATTACTAACTCAACTTCAATTAAGAATGGTTAAGTTTTTTAATGGACTAATTTGCCTCTAAAGGCTTTCATCTTTATAACTCTTAAATGAGGTGTCAAATGAAATACACCTTAATCATAGGATAATCAAACATCTAAGTTCGCTGAGCAAGAACCAAAACTCAACTAAACCCCGGATGATCAATTCATCCACATAATAAAATTCATTTGGACTCAAAAATGATCTCAGAAGCGTTGAATAGATGTTTAGGACCCGTCCTAAGCACTTTCTCAACCCAATGGGATGTTTTAGAAGAACTATTGAATTTCATTGTTCTTTGATGAAGAAAATCATCCCTAACACACCTTAGGAATTCATGACCGATAGGATTAGGATTTGGTAGACAACCAAAACATCAACCTAACTAACATAACAACAGGATTAGGATTTGGTAGACAACCAGAACCTTCCCTTAGCTTTACCTAGGTGTTTCTTCCAAATGTTTAAATGCCCTAACTTGCATTTTAAATGTAGTTGGAAATGATAAGAAGACCCTTCAAGTACACATTTAAGTTTATTGCAATTTATATTCTGCAATTTATTAAATGCTTTACTTTCCTGTAATTTATAAACCTGTGAAAATGATTGAACCTAACATGTTTAAACAACTCAAAATTTAATCACTCACCAAATAAAACTTGCAACTTCAATTAAATTATGACGTCTCATTGGATGACTGGGAATCCCTCGGATGAGGTAACCTACGTGTTGCTAACGAGATTTCCCACGGTCTGGATGAAAGTATGGAATCCATTAAGTTAGATTTAGTAAATTCATCCGGACTAAGAGAATCCGATGAAAATGGTGATACCGGAGAGGGAACCGTGGGATCCTAACCGGTGTCGCCATAATCAACTTAAACATTTGTTTTATATAAGACACTAAGTCACCTCAATTTTCAACTTTCTATAACATGATACTTCTCTCGTCCCCTCATTTGTCACCTCTTTAAACTATTCCTGCTACAACGAGGAGTTTGGAGCAAGCGCGGTGGGCAGCATGGCCATCTTCAACAGCAAAATAAATCTTCTTAGGCTTAACTTTCCTTAGAAATAAACAACCAAGCCATAGGATTTTGAGGTAATTTGCCTAGGGCAACATAAATCCTCACTTCACCCTTTAGGCATTTGCATAATCATATCATGCAATTTAAGCCTTAACCTATTTAGGACACCGAGGTTATCATTTTTTACGGCTTAAACCCTCATAACTTCCAGGCTACTTGTATGGTTATATCATACAAGTGTAAGTCCTAGTTAATTAAAATTGGCAAGATTATAACCTTTAATAATTCTCTCAAATTGAAGCCAAACTATAGGATAGTTGGAAGATCATCGAAGCTCGCTTTGGATCTATGATGTCCCCTACTCATATTCCTTTGGATTCCCGAATGAATTGTTCCAAATTTGATCCATTCCCTTTTAAATTTCTAAAATCCAATCGTTTGAATCCTAAACTTTGCAATTCTTGAAAGCGAAACCACTAATCTTTATCGAGAGTTTTCTTAAGTGACTTCGGTCATTTAGGATGTAATTAACTATAGGGGCTTACCTCTATAGGGAACTTTAGAACCCAAATAATATAAACCTATCTAATCTTTTATTATAAATAGGGGAACTTGTCGGTCAATGACCAACTGAAAAGATGTTGAGATTTTCATGCCTATTTTATATTGATTTTGATGATATTACACTTTAAATAAAGGTATTTTTGATGTTTTGTTGCAGGTATGTTGATTTATGGACATTGGAGTAAAAAGATGCAAAAAGGAGCAAATTTGGAGCAAAAAGGACCAAAATATGAAGATTTGACCTTGGGCACCGACGGCGAGATCGACGGCACCGACGGCGTATTTTTCCCGAGAGTTCAGAAAATAAATTACAAAGAAGGTCACCGACGGCGAGCTCGACCCCGCCAATAGCGAGCCTTATCAAAGAAGGTCCAAAACCTAGTATTCTAGAAGGCCGCCGACGGCGAGATCGAGGCCGCCAACGGCGAGTATGTCGGTTCTCTCATGAGTTGCATTGAATGTGGATGATTTTTGAAGGGATGCTTGGGCAACTCATAGAAACTCTTCTACAACTTTAAAAGAGAAAATTTGAGGCCGAAAATGGGGGCGTCTGTGAGTGTCTGTTAGTGTCTTGGTGCCCTAAGAGTTATAGAGAGTGAGTTAAATTAGCGTTAATTGTGAGGAATTCTTCGAGAGATTGTAAGAGTGGAAGGAAAGTGAGAGATTTCTTCCTTCTTGTCGCTTCGAAGGAGAATTCTATGTGATGTAAAGAAAGGAAGAGATTCAGAAGAACTTCAAGGAGTTTGCTTTGAGAGGAATTCAAGATAAGTTGTACTTACTTATTATAGTTTGTATAGCTTTACTTTTATATATGAAGTCCAAGTTTTGTTGTATCTTCTCCATGAGATCTTAGTAGTTTCTCTGTCTTTCTCCTTCTTTTGAGATTTTGCGAAATGGTGATTTGAATTAGTTGAGCCAAGAGAATGTTAAAGAAGTTGTGATGATCTTTTCACTTCAATCTTAATTTACTTTCAATCTGGTCAATTGATTTGTTAAAATATGTTGATTTTTACAACTAAAGTGAAGATTAGATCTAAGATTCAGGGAGGTCAAAGTACTTGAAAATATGGTGCAAATAAATAGGAAAATATTATTTATCGGGTGTAGAATTGGAGATTTTAGAGTGACAGACAAAAATCCTCAATTCGGTCCTATCGTTTATGTGTTGAAGTGTAGATGTTAGCTGATCACAGAAAAATTCATTAAGAAATTCTTATCTATTTTTGATAAAATTGCACTTTAAAGAAAGGTATTTTCTTTATTTTACTGCAGGAATGAAGATTTATAAGTGATTGAAGCAAAAAGCATGAAATGGAGCGAATTTGGATAAAAAAGGAAAAAATTCATGCAAATTGAACTAAGTTGCCAACGGCGAGATCGAGGCCGCCGACGGCGAGATCATGAGGAGAATTTCTGAAGGAATTATAACTACCTCGCCGACAGCGAGCCCGACCCTGCCGACAACGAGATAGGGCGGTTTGAAGACCTTCTAGAAGCCCCACTGACGGCGAGGTCCTTTCCTGCCGACGGCGAGACAGTTCAAAATGCAAATACTTTGAACCTGGACACTTTTTGAAGAGGTGTTTAAGCACCCCTTGTACCTTTGCCTACATCTATAAATAGAGGCCGAATTCTAGTGTCTAGGTGTGTCTATTTAGAGAGTCTGAGTGTCTCTTTTTGGTGTCTTAAGTGTGTGTGTCTGTTGTTTTTCATTAGTGAGTTTCTTTAGTTTATTTGAGTGCTATTTAGAAGTTTGCTGTACTAGAAGGAAAAGTCAAAGGAACTTCAAGGAGTCTGCTTGGGGAGGAAATTAAGATAAGTTTCTTTGTTTATTGTTGTTAACTTTAAATGAAATCCATGCTTTGTTTTATTCCCATGCATTCTGAGTAGTTTTCTTAGTCTTTCTCCTTGTTTATGAAAACTATGCGGATTGATGAAATTAAATAGAAGTACCTAATATATTAAAATAAATTGTGATAATTTTTACTTAAAACTTAATTCACTTTCAATCTGGCCAATTGAGTTGTTAAAATATGTTGAATTATCAACTAGAGTAAAAATTACATTCAATATTTAGGGAAGTCAAAAACCTTGGAAAGAGGATGCAAATAAATAGGGAAATATTAACTATCGGACGTAGAATTGGACATTTTAGTGTGACAGACTAAAATATTCAATTTGGTCCTATTGTTTGAAAGTCGAAGTGTAGATGTTAGCCCTCAGGTGAGGGGAACGTGGGAGCTACGAAGTGGCGACCGTATCCTCCCAGACTTAGCCGCGATTCGATAATCAAACGTAGGATTAGTCAATGTTCTTTGCACCTGGATCAAAGGGTAAAGAATAGGAATGCTCCTATTTGTCACAATACAATTCAAGAATTCTATTTAAATTCATCATTCACTTAATTTTCTAAAAACATGGAGAATGATACTTTTTCTGAATTATTTAAATCAACTTAATTTCAAGCATTAGTTTACTTTAGTTTGCTTTAGTTACTTTTCCGTTTACTATATTAGTAAGTAATTCCTTTAAATTTAGCTGATACAAATCTGTTAAAAACTTCCCTGTGGGATCGATAACCAGGACTCCATTAGAGCCGTGTATTACTTGATACGATACGTATACTTGTGTAGAATCCACATTATACATTCCATCATTAAATCTTATATATATATATATTTAAAGCGGGATCAAGTTTGTGGCACCGTTACTATTAAACTTAAAAATTACAAACATATTATAAGTGGGCCAAGTTTTTGGCGCCGTTGCCGGGGAAGTAAAGAAATTTTTTACTAGAGTAACGGATTATTTTGTTTTATAAAATTGTATGCAAAAATTTGGAAACGAAAACTTAATACCTTACGATTCAAAATTAGAGCGTACAATTAAAAGAATTAGAAAACAAAAAAGAGAAATTATAAATTTAACACAAATGGTAAATATTCCTGAAAATGAAAATATCAATCAACTAAGACCATTACGAGATTATGCCAACCCTACATTAGATGAAATTCATTTAACTATTCAAAACACTGATGTAGCTGCTAATTCATTTGAACTTAAACCTGCAATTATCCAAATGGTACAAAATAATCAATTTAGTGGTTCACCTACTCGAAGATCCTAATTTACATCTTGCTAGTTTTTTAGAACTATGTGCTACTTTCAAATATGAAGGAGTATCTAACGATGCTATTAGACTTAGAATTTTTCCTTTTTCTTTAAGGGATAAGGCTAAAATGTGGTTAAATTCGTTAGCACCTGGAACTATTAAAACTTGGGGAGAATTATCACAAAAATTTCTATCCAAATATTTTCCACCATCTAAAACTGCTAAGTTTAGAAATGATATAACTTCTTTTAGTCGATTTGATGGAGAATCAATATATGAAGCTTGGGAGAGATTTAAAGAACTTCTTAGAAATGCCCACATCATGCGTTACCGATTGGTTAATTATCCAAACTTTCTATAATGGATTAGTAGGATCTTTAAGATCAATCATCGATGCTTCGCCGTTGGAGGATCATTAATGTCAAAACCGTTTGATGAAGCCTATGCACTAATCGAAGAAATGGCAACCAATAATTTTCAATGGCCTCGCTGATAGAATGAATCCGAAAAAATTAGCTAGTATTCATGAAAATGATGCAATATCTATGTTAGCTTCGCAAATCGCCGTTGTATCTAAAAAATTAGATCATTTTGGAATGAATTACTCTCCAACTATATCGAAGAAAATTCATCCGGACAACTTATAGAATCCCAATCTTAATATGAAACTATTAATGCAATTAACAACGGACCCAATAATCCTTATGCAAATTATTATAATCCCTGGATGGAAAAATCATCCTAATTTTAATTGGAATAATAACATAACTAATCAACCATGGATGAATAACATGACACAACCATTAGGAAATCCATCTAATCAAGGAAATTCTAATTATAAACCTAATTATCCACTGGATTTAATAACCCACAATTTAAACACAAGAAATTATCTATAGAAGAATTAATATTAAATATGGGTCAACATTTACAAAATCAAGGAAATCAATTACAAATACAAGGAAACCAATTACAAAATCAAGGAAAAGCTATCAAAAATATTGAAACTCAACTTGGACATATCGCTACTGCACTTAATAATAGAATACACGGTACATTTCCTAGTAATGTGGAAATAAATCCCAAAGACAAGGGAAATGAACAAATTAAAGCGATACAATTACGAAGTGGAAAAGAATTAGAACCTCGAATTCGAAAGAACTTGAAAGTCAAAAAGAGGAATTGGAAATTGAAAAGGAAAATAATCAACAAGATCCAAACTTAGAAAATCCTTTAATACCTATTAAAATTTCTGTCGAAAAACCTCCACCACCATTTCCTCAACGACTAATTCAACATAAAAAAGATAAACAATTTGCTAAATTCCTTGAAATTTTAAAGAAATTAACGATAAATATTCCTTTCGTAGAAGCTTTAGAACAGATGCCAAATTATATAAAATTCATGAAAGATATTCTAAATAAAAAAATAAAATTTACCGATAATGAAATGGTCGCACTTAGTGAAGAGTGTAGTGCTATTATTCAGAAAAAACTTCCTGAAAAATTAAAAGATCCTGGTAGTTTCACTATACCCTGCGCTATTGGAGAAAAATTCTATGGAAAAGCTTTGTGCGACTTAGGAGCAAGCATCAATCTAATGCCTCTATCAATTTTTAAGAGATTAGGATTGGGAGAAATTTCACCTACTTCAGTAACTCTTCGATTAATCGATCGTTCTGTTACATATCCTAAGGGAGTTATTGAAGATGTATTAGTAAAAGTGGACAAATTTATCTTCCTTGTAGATTTTATTGTTTTAGATATGGAAGAAGATAAAGAAATTCCTATCATTTTAGGAAGACCATTTTTAGCCACTGGAAAAGCTATGATTGATGTTCAGAAAGGAGAATTAACTATGAGGGTAAATGACCAAAAAGTTACTTTTAATATTGCTAAATCAATGAAATATCCCGCACTAGAAAAAGATGATGAGTGTTTTCGAATGGAAGTACTCGATCATTTACAAAAAGAACATTTTAAGGAATATTATGCGGAAAAATTAGAAAAAGAAAATGTTGAATTAATTGAAAAATCCGAGATAAATGAAGAACTAGATTATATTCAAGAGAAATTTGAATTTTTGGATAATACGTAAAAGATCGAAAAAAATATAGTTCCATCGATTATTAAACCTCCTAAACTTGAGTTAAAAATGTTACATAATCATTTAAAATATGCTTACTTAGGTAATTCTTCAACTCTACCAGCTTATTATTTCATCCGAATTAAATGAATCTCAAGAACAAAAACTTTTAGATACATTAAAAAAATATAAGAAAATTTTTAGTTGGACTTTAGCGAGATATTAAAGGAATTAGTCCTTCAATTTTTATGCACGTAATTATTTTAGAAAATGAACATAAACCTAAAGCGGATCCACAAAGGAGATTAAATCCAATAATGAAAGAAGTAGTTAAAAAGGAAATTTTAAAATGGTTAGATAATGGTATTATATATCCTATTTCTGACAGTGCTTGGGTAAGCCCAATTCACTGTGTACCTAAAAAAGGAGGGGTGACCGTCAAAGCTAATGAAAATAATGATCTTATCCCTATAAGACAAGTTACCTGGATGGCGAATATGTATTGATTATAGAAAATTAAACACGACCACCGGGAAAGATCACTTCGCTTTACCATTTCTAGACCGGATGTTAGATAGATTAGTCGGACATAAATATTTTTGTTTCTTAGATGGATATACCGGTTATCATCAAATACAAATTGCTGCCGAGGATCAAGATAAAACTACATTTACTAGTCCTTATGGAACTTTCGCTTTTCGAAGAATGCCTTTTGGATTATGTAATGCACCTGCAACATTCCAAAGATGTATGACGTCTATATTTAGTAAATTAATTGATAATGGAATAGAAGTATTTATGGATGATTTCTCTGTATTTTGAACAACATTTAACACATGCTTAAATCATCTTGAAAAAGTATTTGAAGTATGTGAGAAAACTAATTTGGTTCTTAATTGGGAGAAATGTCAATTTATGGTTACAGGCGGCATTGTATTAGGACATAAAATTTTGGAAAAAGGCATGGAAGTAGACCCTGCAAAAATTCAAGTTATAGCTAAATTACCACCTCCAACTACGGTGAAAGGGGTAAGAAGTTTTCTTGGACATGCTGGATTCTACGGACGTTATATTAAAGATTTTTCAAAAATTACTAAACCTCTATGCCAACTTCTTGAAAAGGACAAGAAATTTGAATTTACAATCGAATGCTCGAATGCTTTTGAATTATTAAAAAGATAAATTAATTACAGCACTTATAGTAGTTTCACCTAATTGGGAGAAACCATTTGAGCTTATGTGTGATGCTAGTGATTATGCTATAGGAGCAGTTCTTGGGCAAAGATATGATAAGATTTTCAAAGTTATATACTCGCGCTAGTAAAACTCTAAATGATGCTTGAAATAAATTATACGATTACTGAAAGAGAATTATTAGCAGTTGTATATGCTTTTAATAAATTTCAGCATTATTTAATAGGAACTAAATGTATTGTGCATACTGATCACTCTGCTATAAAATATTTAATGCAAAAGAAAGATTCTAAACCAAAATTAATCAAATGGATATTATTAATGCAAGAATTTGATTTTGAGATCATTAATAAAAAGGGAACTGATAATCAAATTGCTGATCATTTATCAATATTAGAAAATCATGAATTATCTGATATTGATAATGAAATTTTAGACAGTTTTCCTGATGAACAACTTTATAATATTAATGAGTTAAAAATAACTTGGTATGCTGATATAGTAAATTATATTGTAAGTGACATTTTACCACCTATGTTAACTTTGCAACAACAGAAAAAATTCATTCATGATACTAAAACATACTTTTGGGATGAACCATACTTATATAAGCAATGTAAGGATCTAATTATTAGAAGATGCGTGCCTTATGAAGAAACTGAACCAATCGTTCAAAAATGTCATGACTCTGATTTTGGAGGACATTTTGGGACAGATAAAACTGTGTATAAAATTCTACAATCTGGATTCTACTGGCCTACTCTATTTAGAGATGTATATAGATATATAAAAACCTGTGATAAATGCCAAAGAGTAGGAAATATATCGAGAAAAAATGAAATGCCTCTGAATTTTATATTATAAGTTGAAATTTTTGATGTTTGGGGATTAGATTTCATGGAACCTTTTATTCCTTCATTTGAAAACTCATATATATTAGTAGCTGTTGATTATGTTTCCAAATGGATCGAAGCACAAGCTTTACCTAGGTGTGATGCTAAAAGTGTTTCCAAATTTTTAATGAAAAATATTTTTACTAGATTTGGAATGCCGAGAGTGATTATCACTGACGGAGGAACTCATTTTAGAAACAAATATATTCACAAACTAGTAGAAAAATATAATATTATGCATAACATATCAACTGCTTATCATCCACAAACTAGTGGATTAGCTAAAGTTTCTAATCGAGAGATTAAGCGTATATTAGAAAAATCGATAAACCCTAATAGATTAGACGGTCTATAAGACTAGTACAATCGTATTATGGGCATACAGATCGCTTATAAAACTCCGATTGGAATGACTCCTTATAGGCTTATATATGGAAAAACTTTCCACTTACCAGTTGAATTAGAACATAAAGCATATTGGGCGATTAAAGAATTTAATTATAATATAAAAGAAGCTGGTGAGAAGAGATTGTTGCAATTAAATGAATTAGAAGAATTAAGAAACGAATCATATGATAATGATAGGATTTATAAAGAAAGAATGAAATTATGGCATGATCGGAAGATTAATCAGAGAAATTTTGAACCAGGACAAGAAGTTTTGCTTTATAATACTAGATTGAAATTATTTCCGGGAAATTGAAATCTTGATGGTTAGGACCTTTCACCATAACTCAAATATTTTCATATGGAACTATAGAAATTGAAGATCCAAAAACAGGACATAGATTTAAGGTAAACAGACATAGATTAAAACCATATTTCTAAGGTAGAAGACCAAATTTTAAAGAGGTTTTAATGCTTAGTCAACCTGATTACTAACTAAATTAGGTCGGACTGACGACGTTAAACCAAGCGCTTTATGGGAGGCAACCCATAGTAGTCTTTTATTTTAATTATCTACAATTTAGTGAGTCTATATTATTAAAACAAATCTTACTACTCAATTTTTTAATTAGAATCATCACAAATTTGAACCTATATGATGAGATCAGAAAATATTCGGACCAGAGCGAAATTGGGCGATTTTTACGAATCTCGCCGACAGAGAGCCCGAGCCCGCTGACAGCGAGATCGTGCTCCATGACTTGAGTCAGTTCTATAACTCGCTCGCCGACGGCGAGAAACTTCCCGCCGACGGCGAGGTAGTTGAAATTTTTGTTTCTCAAAGATTTTTCGTGCGGTTTTGGACGGATCTAGGCCATTTCTTCGTAGGAAATATTCCCAAATCCAAATTTTCACTGTTTTCTTCCTTAGGAACGACTAGAGACCAATCCTTTCAATCCGAAATGGCCACCAAACTCTTAGAAACCACAAAAACTGAAGTTTTCAACCGAAGAAAATTCATCAGTTCGGAGGCGCAGCGTATCTTCAACAAAGGTTTGATGAAGAAAAAACTTATTAAAGAAAATGGATTTGTCAACAGAGGAGTAGAGAATTCCACTACAAAAATCAAAGAAATGATCGTACAGCGGCATTGGGAGGTATTTTGTTATACGACATCCGTTGTAGTTATTCCAGTAGTTAAAAAGTTTTACTCTAATTTACATGTGATCAACAATGAAAATGTCTACGTCAGAGGATGATGGGTAACATTTACTCCTTCAAGGGTAAATGAATTATTTTCTATAGAGAATACCTCTGTTTGTCATTATTCCAACTTTGTGCCTTCAAGATACAATATGAACGAGATCTATAGATACCTGACCGACGAACCTGATGATTGGGAGTTACGCGAAGACGGGTATGTCAGCTTTTTCGCATCACTTCTTAACCCCGTCTCGAAGCATTGGCATTTCTTTATATCATCAAAATTATTACCTACTATGAGGGTAAATAAAGTTTCAAAGGAATGCGCTATTTTAAACTACTGTATTCAAATTGGACTATCTATCGATGTTGGATCAATAATAGTAAAGTCTGCATTGGGATTGATTGTGCATGGGTCAGTGCATGGACTTGGACACCCATCGACTATATTTACTTTATGCAGTCAGTACCAAGTTTCTTATGAGGCTTGGAAAAAAGTACTTTTGCCATGGAAACCACTGGATCCTACTGATATGTTTCCAACTTTGGATAATAATGATGAGATTACCATTATTTCTGACAGAGCATCACAGAACAATCCTTTAGCAAGGCCCTTTACTGATAAAACTAATTTCATTCTGAAGAAGATTAAAGGATTGGAGAAAGAATTGCAAAATGTGATGAATTCCATCAACAATATCCATGATATGTTTGATCACATTGAATGGAGAATGAAGGAGCACTTTGATCATACTACACATCTGGAGGCTAGTTTTATTCATTTACTAAGACAGAAAGGATGGATTAATGAAGAATCTACTGCAGAATTCTCTTTCAGGCCTTTCTACAATTTATTTGTGCACCTGCGTCGCATCGGGAATATCAGAGATGATGATAGTTCAGACACTGAAGAGTAGGAAAGATTTCTATTTTATGTCATATATTTGTGTATATATGTGTTGATTTGGATTTAGGTTTTATTATGAGTCGAACTTTGATTTGATCATCTCAGAATTGATGAGATTTTATGTAATTGTTATGTCTCAGCATTTAGAGTGTTGTGGTGTGGATTGCGATGCGGAGTATTATG
The DNA here is from genome assembly GCA_022702705.1 of Papilionanthe hookeriana x Papilionanthe teres. NCBI lineage: Eukaryota > Viridiplantae > Streptophyta > Magnoliopsida > Asparagales > Orchidaceae > Papilionanthe > Papilionanthe hookeriana x Papilionanthe teres. The sequence goes on along the minus strand of CM040421.1, from coordinate 128,738,279 downwards.
GATTTGAATATTTAAGTTAAGTATGTCGTTAAGTTGTTAGTGTAGAAGTTGTAAGTCTCATGGATTTCATATATAAAGTTATATTGTTTGTGTTGTGTGAACTTTTTGTGAGTATAAGTATCTAATCTTCATACTATTATTAAATTAAGTGATCGAAAAATTGATTAAAGGCAAATCGAGGTTGAAAATGATTGACGAATTTCAAAAATTTAAAAATTTTGGGATCTCGCCGACGGTGAGAATTATCTCACCGACAGCGAGAAAACCCGACGACAATGAGACCGAGCTCGCCGACGGTGGATTTTTCCCGAAACTTTTGCCTTATCAAATTAATTAGCTCGCCGACGGCGAGAAAAATCTCACCGACAGCGAGATCGCGAAAAGACCTATATTTGACCGGTCAACCGACACTATTCATCATCTCTTTCCTCAAACTTTCGAAAAAACCGACCTAGGGCTTGAGTGATCTCGGATTTGAGGCGATTTCAACACTTTTTGACACCGGATTTCATCTTCCCTTGGTAAGAGCTTCACTCCTATGCAAAAATTTTTTATTTTCACCATGGATTTCTTCTACATTGGGGAATTTTGAAAAAAATCGAAATGTGGAGAAAATACTTGGAAGAATTTCATGGAAATTGATTTAAATGGATTTTAGATGTTGTAGGAAGCCTTCTTAGTAATATTTTGAAGTTTAGTTAAGATTTTTACAAATTTCACAGATCGAGAAATGGCTCCACGATAAAAGCGACGGATAGATTATGACGAAACCCGATTCATAAATGCAAGAGCACAAAATCGATATTTTCAAAATATCCAATCAAGAAAATGCATTCAAGATCGAGTTTTCAAGAATCTAGGAGGAGAAGTTGAGCGAATCATTAGGGAGCGAGGATGGCAAAATTTCTGTTTCGTGACCAACAGAGCCGCTGTGGAAGTGGTGAAGGAATTTTATGCGAACTTAACACAGGCTGAAGATGCACCGGTTAAGATTAGAGGATTTTTTGTGGAATTCAACGCTGCTAGAATAAACGCTTATTACGAGGTTAGAGACACCTACACCATTGAGTATGAAACTTTTGGAACTATGGAAGGACCACTGGAAGAGGTGATCGACTTTCTCACTGATGGGAAAGGAGTCTGGAAGATAAAGCAGCAGGAACGGGTAAACTTCCCTCTTTCTATGCTAAATGCAACATCTAAAGCCTGGCATTATTTTATTTGTTCTACTTTGTTACCTACTTACCACCATAGTGAGGTAACAAGAGATAGAGCAGTTCTGAATTTCTGTATTCATAACTAGAAGAGTATTAATGTGGGAAATGTTATTTATAAAAATATATTAGCCACCACTAGAAATGAAAGTGAAGGAGGACTAGGACATCCTGGTCTTATCTATGCACTCTGCCGGGGTAGAGGCAAGAGATGATGAGGAATGGATTGAACCTATGAAACCCCTTACTCAGGCTAATATAAAGAAATATGAATCCCACGAAGGATGGAGATCTGGGACAAGGGATTATGTACCTTCTTCAAGTAGAGATATACCCTCTACTAGTTATGAACCCCCTCAGTACACCACTCCTACCCTTCAAGATCTGATGAATGAATTAACCCTGAGTAGAATGAGTTTTGAGTTATTTGGAGAAAATATGGAAAGAAGATTTGAGCATATATACCAAAGGATCGGAGGCTTGGAAAGAAGACACGATTATGATAGCGAATATCTCCAGCGACATTCACAGTACGAAATTGCATACTATGAGGTTGAACGTCGATATAGGAGTGGTGATTTAGATGTTGTTTTTCCTGAGTGCCCCCGCTATTCACAGTACCAGCCTGCTCAGCCTTCTCAGCCTGGAGATCAGGGAGATGACATAGCTTGAGATTTTGATGCAAAAGATTAGAGCCTTTGTTTAGTTTATTCAGTTTATTTAGATTTGTTGCTATTTTGGAAACTTTATTATTCTGTATGTAATTATTCTATACTTTCTGTGGACTGTGGATGTTGGTATGTTTGCTTATGCTATGATGTTAGCTTTTTTTTATATGTGTGTTAAATTAGTTTTCAATTTTTTTCTTTTAGATAGGATGTTAATTTTTCTTTAATATGTTGTTTAAGTTTTTATAAGTTATGAATGTTAACATTATTTAGATTGTTTTAATATGTTCTAAAATAGATTAGTTAATTGTATGTGTAGTAATAGATTAAGTTTTCATTTGTTATGTTTGATACTTATTTTAAAATTTCATCCCTGCACTTTCTTTTAAATATATATGTGGAAGAATACTAACAGTACGAGGTTCGTAAGTAATGAAAAAGCCTCGCAAAAATTTCAAAGAAAAGAAATACCTAAAGCTCAAAGGTATGATGAATTTTACTATATACTTTCCCTTTTTCACTATTTAGTATAGATAGAAAAATTTAAATTTGGGGGAAGGTAAAAATACAAATTTAATTATTAAAATTGTTCTCAATTTCTATTTTCAAAAATTATTATCAAATGATTTTCTATAGTAGTTTTCCAATTCAATAAACATGAATTACTTTATTTAATTATTATAGAAAGTTAAATAAAATGTTTCTAGTAATTCAATTAATTAATGGAATAAGATATTTGGTTAAAAGGAATAAGAATATAGTAAACTATTTAAATTAAGGAAAACTATATTCTAAAAATTGAAAATTCTTAAGTATTTAAGTGAAAAAGAAATGATTGAAACTCAATGAAGTAAAGGCTATGAAATATATATAAGCAAGGAAATATTTTAAGTTTCAAATTTAGGAAGAGAAATTGAAGTTAAAAATTATTAACGAGTTATCCGAGATACGATAATCCTCACTTGAAAAAGAAAAAAAGAAGGATTGAAAATCAATCCAAAAAGAAAAGAAAAGAAAAGAAAAACATAAAGTGAGGAGAAGCTTGAGGAGATGCCTTATCAAAAATTGGCTTCAATGGAATCAACCTAAAGGGTAAAATTTAATTATATTTCTAAACTTATATTTATGGATTAGTATTTTACTAAATAGTGTTTTCTTGAACTTCCTATCATCTAAATATCTTAAGTAATTTACTCTTTTTAAATATAGTCATTCCTAAAATAAATAGAAAGCTAGAAATCTTAGACTCGATAATTAAATAATCTTATATCTATAAAGTTAATTTAATTACTCAACAATATTTATATTTAACTTTATTATAATATTATTTAAATATAATTCATATTATCCGAATTGAAAAATTCTATTATAGAAATCATTATTTTTATTTAGTATTAAAATTACTTGAGGACAACTAATAATTAAGTTTGGGGGATTTTGATCACAGAAAAATTCATTAAGAAATTCTTATCTATTTTTGATGAAATTTCACTTTAAAGAAAGGTATTTTCTTTATTTTACTTCAGGAATGAAGATTTATAAGTGATTGAAGCAAAAAACATGAAATGGATCGAATTTGGATCAAAAAGGAAGAAATTCATGCAAATTGAACTAAGTCGCCGACGGCGAGATCGAGGCCGCCGACGGCGAGATCATGAGGAGAATTTCTGAAGGAATTATAACTACCTCGCCGACAGTGAGCCCGACCCCGCCGACAGCGAGATAGCGTGGTTTGAAGACCTTCTAGAAGCCCCGCTGACGGCGAGGTAGTTCAAAATGCAAATACTTTGAACGTGTACACTTTTTGAAGAGGTGTTTAAGCACCCCTTGGACCTTTGCCTACCTCTATAAATAGAGGCCGAATTCTAGTGTCTAGGTGTGTCTATTTAGAGAGTCTGAGTGTCTCTTTTTGGTGTCTTAAGTGTGTGTGTCTGTTGTTTTTCATTAATGAGTTTCTTTAGTTTATTTGAGTGCTATTTAAAAGTTTACTGTACTAGAAGGAAAAGTCAAAGGAACTTCAAGGAGTCTGCTTGGGGAGGAAATTAAGATAAGTATCTTTGTTTATTGTTGTTAACTTTAAATGAAATCCATGCTTTGTTTTATTCCCATGCATTCCGAGTAGTTTTCTTAGTCTTTCTCCTTGTTTATGAAAATTATGCGGATTGATGAAATTAAATAGAAGTACCTAATATATTAAAACAAATTGTGATAATTTTTACTTAAAACTTAATTTACTTTCAATCTGGCCAATTGAGTTGTTAAAATATGTTGAATTATCAACTATAGTAAAAATTACATCCAATATTTAGGGAAGTCAAAAACCTTAGAAAGAGGATGCAAATAAATAGGGAAATATTAATTATCGGACATAGAATTGGACATTTTAGTGTGACAGACTAAAATATTCAATTTTGTCCTATTGTTTGAAAGCAGAAGTGTAGATGTTAGACCTCAAGTGAGGGGAACGTGGGAGTTACGAAGTGGCGACAAGTATCCTCCCGGACTTACCGCGATTCAGTAATCAAACATAGGATTAGTCAATGTTCTTTGCACTGGACCAAAGGGTAAAGAATAGAATGCTCCTATTTGTCACAATACAATTCAAGAATTCTATTTAAATTCATCATTCACTTAATTTTCTAAAAACAAGGAGAAGGATACTTTTTCTGAATTATTTAAATCAACTTAATTTCAAGCATTAGTTTACTTTAGTTTGCTTTAGTTACTTTTCCGTTTACTATATTAGTAATTAATTCCTTTAAATTTAGCTGATACAAATCTGTTAAAAACTTCCTTGTGGGATCGATAACCAGGACTCCACTAGAGCCTTGTATTACTTGATACGATACGTATACTTGCGTAGAATCCACATTATACATTCCATCATTAAATCATATATATATATATATATTTAAAGCGGGATCAAGTTTTTGGCACCGTTACTATTAAACTTAAAAATTGCAAACATATTAAAAGTGGGTCATTAGCCCTCAGGCGAGGGGAACGTGGGAGCTACGAAGTGAGAGCCGGTATCCTCCCAGCCTAGCCGCAGATTCAGTAACTATGCATAGGATTAGTCAATGTTCTTTATGCCTTGACCAAAGGGTAAAGAATAGGTATGCTCCTATTTGGCACAACATAGTTTTAAACTAATTCTATTTATCCATTCACTTAAATTTCTTAACAAGGAGAAGGATGCTTGCTTATATATTGAACCTCACTTTATTAGTAAAATTAGTTATTATTAGTAGAATTAGTTTATTAAAATTACATCTTATTTACGATTGCATATTAGTGACAAATAGGCAATTTGAACTACAAGGTTGTGATTCTGTATTGGTTTCTAAAATCCTAGTTCGTAGCCTCTAAAATATTCCCTGTGGGATCGATATCCAGGACTCCACTAGAGCCCTGTATTACTTGAGCGATACGTATACTTGCGTTGATAAGAGTAACTCTACGATTATTGAATATTTTATACACTTCTTTATCAAATTCTTACAATATTAAGCTTACGCAAAGTGAGCGGAGTGGTTCAAGTTTTTGGCGTCGTTGCCGAGGAATATAACATAATTAGAGTAACGAACAATTTAGGACTAGTAGAAAACTTTTTAATAGAATTGCAACTTATTATCATATTTAGTCAACTATTTTTCTGTGTACTAATTTCGATTGTATGCGTAAATTTGGACTTGAAAATCTTATACCCTATGATTCAGAATTAGAACGCACTATTAGGAAAATCAGAAAACTGAGAAAAGAACTTAGAAATCTTGACACAATGGAAAACAATGTAAACAACCAAAGAATAGAAAATGAACATCAATCTAGACCTTTAAGAGATTACGCTAACCCTACATTAGATGAAATTGACTTAACTATCGAAAACCCTGATGTTGCTACTAATTCATTTGAGCTTAAACATGCAATTATCCAAATGGTACAAAACAATCAATTCAGCGAAACTTCTAACGAATATCCTAATTTACATCTTGCGAGTTTTCTAGAAATTTGTGTTATTTTTAAATATGATAGAGTGTCTGATGATGCTGTCAGAATTAGACTTTTTCCTTTTTCAGTAAGGGACAAGGCTAAGGTTTGGTTAAATTCGTTAGCACCAGGATCTATTAGAACTTGGGGGGAACTTTCACAAAAATTCTTATCGAAGTATTTTCCTCCATCAAAGACTGCTAAGATAAGAAACGATATCACATCTTTCAGCCAGTATGAGGGAGAATTGATATACAGATCTTGGGAAAGATTTAAAGATGTTCTTAGGATATGTCCACATCATATTTTACCAGATTGGTTAATTGTTCAAACTTTCAATAATGGATTAGTAGGATCACTTAGATCTATCATTGATGTTGCTGCTGGTGGATCACTAATCTCTAAACCTTTTGATGAAGCTTATGCTTTAATCGAAGAAATGGCTACCAATAATTCTCAATGGCCCGCTGAAAGGGTAAATCCTAAGAAAGTAGCCATTATTCACGATTCGGATGCTTTAACTATGATAGTTTCTCAGATTGCTGCTCTTTCAAAAAAAATAGATCAATACGGAATGAATTGTTCTCAAACACCTCCAGTGTTAGAAGAAAATTCATTAGGACAAATTGTAGATGCTCAATCTTCATATGAAACTTTAAACTTGAAAAATAATAGACAAAATAACCCTTATTCAAACTACTATAATCCAGGTTGGAAGAATCATCCAAACTTTAATTGGAATAACTAAGGTAATCTTAATCCTGTTAATTCTCAGTGGGGGAATAATCCTATAAACCCATTAGGAAATGTAAACAATCAGGGTAATCCTAATTATAGACCTTCTAATCCACTAGGTTTTTATAATAATTCACAATTCAAGGAGAAGAAGTTGTCTATGGAAGAACTAGTTTTGAATATGGGAAATCAATTACATAATCATGGAGATACTATTAAAAATATAGAAAACCAATTGGGGCATATTGCTACTGCACTGAGCAATAGACCTATTGGAACTTTACCTAGCAATGTTGAAGTAAATCCTAAAGATCAAGGAAAAGAACAGATCAAGGCTATTCAATTAAGAAGTGGAAAAGAGTTGGTAACAAGGGGTCAGAAAGAAACTATAGTTCAAAAGGAAAAAGTGGAAACTGATGGAGAAAATGAAAGTTTATATAGTGATTATCCTCTGAAACCTATGAAAATTACTGTTGAAAGACCACCACCACCATTTCCTCAAAGACTGAAGCAATAAGACAAAGAAAAAAGATTTGTTAAATTCTTAGAAATTTTAAAAAATTGTCAATAAATATGCCTTTTTTTGAAGCTTTAGAACAAATGACTGATTATGTTAAATTTATGCAGAATATACTAAACGAAAAGAGGAAGTTACTAGATCATGAGACTGTTGCACTCAGTGAAGAGTGTAGTGTTATAATTCAGAAAAAGCTTCCTGAAAAACTTAAAGATCCTGGTAGTTTTACTATCTCATATGCTATTGGTGAAAAATTTTATGGACAAACATTATGTGATTTGGGAGCTAGCATAAATCTGATGCCTCTATCAACTTTTAAAAGTTTAGGAATAAGAGAGATTGCACCAACTTCTGTAACTCTACAGTTAGCTGATCGATCTATTACACATCCTAAAGGAGTTGTAGAAGATGTTCTAGTTAAGGTTGATAAATTTATCTTTCTTGTAGACTTTATCATTTTAGATATGGAAGAAGACAAGGAAATACTGTTGACCTCATTTTTGATGAGGTCTTGTGCTTCTCTCTTTAGTACTTAGGATCTATCCTTAAGTTTTTCCTTTGACTAATCTTAGAGGACTAGAAATGGAACCCACCACTTAGAAATTCAAACCACTTCTTAACTCCCTACAAACCCCACAAGCTTGATTGTAGACCCCTAATCACCTAGAGGGTTGAAATCAAATGTGGAGGTTTAAAGGATGAGTTCCCAATAGGACTTTTTGGCCTTAGGAATACCCTGGTGGCCTGGTCTGGTGAAGGTTGACTTGCACATACACTACACTCTCACACACATTCTCAGTCCTAAAACCACATTCACACCCAATTTGACTTCCTGACTCATGTAGGTAATTCATATGGATGGTCCTTAACCCCTAAGCCTCTGGCTAAGAGGGTTAGGAACAACATAGTGAATGCCCCAAATGAGTCCTCTCATGGCTCATATGGGCTTGATATGGCTTCATGGCTTAACTAAAGTGATTCCATTTCACTAATACTTGATCAATCTTCATTTTTCCAAAATTTCAATTTTTAACCCAAGGGGCCCCAGACCCACCAAACCTACCAAATACCCTTGAAATGACCCAAAATTTACAAAATTACCTAAATTACTCAAAATTCCTCAAGATTAATCCCAAACATTTCCCCCCACTCAAATTGACCATCTTTAGCCAAAAATACCAAAATTTCCAAAAATACCTCTAAAACCCCTCAAAATTACCAAAATACACTTTTACCCCAAAAATCCAAAAAATTATAAAAATTCCCAGAAAATTCCAGAAAATCTCAAATATTCCCAATTTCATTTTGTTCAACTACACTATGGGCCAATTTTGCCAATTTACCCCACTTTTACCAAAACTCCCAATTTGACCCATTTTAAACCCAAGAGAACCCAATGTCAAACCAAACCACCCGAATTGACCCCAATTGTGGTCCAATTCAATTCTAGACTTCAATTCAATATCCCTAATATCAATTTAGACCAAATACAACTCCAATTTGATTGACATTTGGGCCCAATTTCAATTTGAAGCCTAAGGCATAATTTTGGCCCATGACCTAAACCTAGCCCAAACCAACCCAATTCAACCCCAATTGGCCCCAAATCTTTTCTTAAACCTTCCTAACATTCCCAAAAACAAAACACTAACTTGATTTTGCCCAAAATTTGAACCTAAACTCCACCAAAACCTAACCCAAAACCAAAATCCCTTAAATTGACCTAAGCCCAAACCTAGTCCAAATGGGCCCAAATCCCAAAATTAGAGCCCAACCAAAATTGAAAGCTCTTTGTAACACTCCCATAAACATTTTCCAACATTAATTTTACATCAAATCCAACATTAGCCCAACCTTAACCCAAGTTAGCCCAATTTGGCCCACCTTGGCCCCTTTACCAAAAAAACCCAAATTCAACCCAATTCAATTCAAAATCACTTTAAAATTGTTCCAAACCACTCATGACACATGCCTAAACCAATTGCAACATTTATTTGGCACAATCCTTTACAAAATTTTCATCCCAAATTTATTTTAAATCCAAAAGCCCACTTCCTTAAACCACTTTAAAAGCCCATCCCAAGACAATTTCAAAACCCCAAAATTGACTCTAAAGCCCTGTTGACCTCATTTTTGATGAGGTCTTCTCTTCTTCTCTTTAGTACTTAGGATCTAGCCTTAGGCTTTTCCTTTGACTATCTTAGAGGACTAGAATTGGGATCCACCACCTAGAATTTCAAACCACTTCTTAACTCCCTGCAAACTCCACAAACTTGATTGTAGACCCCTAATCACCTAGAGGGTTGAAATCGAGTGTGGAAGTTTAAAGGATGAGTTCCTATAGGACTCTTTGGCCTTAGGACCGCCACAGGTGGCTCGGTGTAGTGGAGGGGTTGACTTACACACACACTACACTCATACACTACACTTCCATACACCTCCTAAAAACACACCCATACCCAATTTGACCTCCTGACTCATGCAGGTGATTCACATGGATGGTCCTTAACCCCTAAGCCCTTGGCTAAGAGGGTTAGGAACAACATAGTGAATGCCTCAAATGAGTCCCTTCATGGCTCATATGGGCTTGATGTGGCTTCATGGCTCAACCAAAATGATTTTATTCCACTTATATTCACCCAATCTTCAATTTTCCAAATTTTCAATTTTCCAAATTTTCAATTTTCCAAATTTTCAATTTTTGACCCCCGGGACCCTACACCCGCCTAATCTACCAAATGCCCTTGAAACTACCCAAAATCTCCAAAATCACCTAAATTACCCAAAATTCCTCAAGACCAATCCTAAACATTTCCTCCCCACTCAAATTGATCATCCATAACCAAAAATACCAAAAATTCCAAAAATACCTCCCAATACCCTCCAAATACCCAAAATACCCCTCTTAGCCAAAAAATCCAAAAATTCAGAAAATTCCCAGAAAATTCCAGAAAATCCCAAATATTTCCAATTTCATTTTGTTCAACTACACCATGGGCCAATTTTGTCAATTTACCCCACTTTTATCAAAACCCCCAATTTGACCCATTTTAACCCTAAGTGAACCGAATGTCAAACCAAACCTACCCAATTGACCCAAATTCTTGTCCAATTCAATTATAAACTTCAATTCAACATCCCCAACACCAATCTAGACCAAACCCAAGCCCAATTTGATTGGCATTGGGGTCCAATTTCACTTTTGGCCTTAAAGCCCAATTTGGACCCATGACCCAAACTTAGCCCAAACTCACCCAATTCAACTCCAATTAACCCCAAATCTTTTCTAAACCTTCCTTAACATCCCCATAAACAAAATACTAACATGATTTGCCCAAAATTTAGACCCAAACCCCACTCAAATTCAACCCAAAATCAAAAAGCCCAATTTTGACCTAAACCCAAACTTAACCCAAATAAGCCCAAATCCCAAAATCAAAACCTAACCAAAGTCAAAACCTCTTTGAAACACTCCCATAAACATTTCCCAACATTAATTTTACATCAATTTTAACCCTAGCCCAACATTGGCCCATGGTAGCCCATTTTGGCCCACCTTAGCCTCTTTACCAAAAGGCCCATATCCAACCCAATTCAAACCCAAATCACCTCAAATTTGTTTCAAACCACTCATGACACATCCCTAAACCAAACTCAACAATTATTTGGCCCAAGCCTTTACCAAAATTTCATCCCAAAATCCATTTTAAAATTCAAAAGCCCACTTTCCTAAACCATTTAAAAGCCCATCTAAAACCATTTCAATGAGCCCAAAATTGGCCCTAAAGCCCACATGACATTTCCATTTGCCATCCATTTAATCAAAGCCATTCCCTAAGTTATAATCCCATCATCAAATAATTCCAAATCAAGCCTCATGCCAAATCACCCCTAAATACCAAAATTTTTCTTAAATCCATTTCCATGAAATTGACTTGACTTTTCCCGAAGCCGAAGGTGAGCCATGAAGCCATGCATGAGCCACATGGAAGCCATGAGAGCCTCTTTACATGTCACCATGCCATTTTGGGCAAAAGGAGGAGACTCTTTCCTTAATTCCTAAAGGTGATTAACCACTCCCATGATTCCACTAAATCTTGCTTAAGCTTAATTGTACTTGGATGGTGACCATTCCCCACCGATTAAGCCGACCTAAATCACTTTCTATTCAGCCTAAACAAAGCCTTGGGTGGTGCACCTAGCCCAAATGGAGGGGTTGACCAATTTGAGCCAAAATAAGCCCTCTCCCATTCCATTCTAATCCAAGCCTTTTACACATGGCATTTGCCAATTGCCTACACTAAACCCCGGCCACGACCCACCCGAACAAGATGGTGACCAATGCCCAGCCGGCCGGCCACCGAGTCACCGGAAAACACCATGGCCGAGAGCTCACATGTGAGCCAACTTTGGAATTCTCCTTCGTTGAGCCGCCCCATGCCCATGATAGCCACCATGGTCGTTCTTCCCATGCCGAGAGCAGGTGATCCAAAGCCCTAACTCTCCACGGGAGGCCCTCCACCCTCTCCTATTTAAACACCACCCCCTCACGGCCATGAGAAGAGAGTTGCACAAACCTTGCCGAAACTCGCCAAAATTGTTCCAAACCCTTCTCCACCCTTAGAGCGATTGATCCCCGGTGTCAATTTGCCCCAATCCCCACCGACAAAATCCGATTTCTCAGCCGAAATTCCACCCAAAACCGGGACACTTCTCCACAGTGGATCAATCCTCAAATTGATTGGTCCTACACCTTCACCGGACCAAGAGAAGGTGTCCACCGGCAAAAGCCCCATCTCCGGGCCACCTAGTTGTTCCGGACTCCAAAGGTTGTGATCGGCCTTGGTGGAAATCACACACTAGGCGATTCACCACATCCCGGGGCTTCATCCCTAGCCTCCTGCAGCTCCAACGAACGTGCCGAGCATCTACGATCGAGGCTTCACCTCTCGGAGCTAAGGTATGGATCAATTCTTCATCCCGAGCTTCTAAACATTCTCCATTTCAAATGAGTCAATTTCGATAAACATTAGCCGTATAGATGTGTTCGTCTCTTCAAGACGAATCCATAGAGTATAAGAACATAAAAATCCATGGAGAATTGATTGAGATCTTAGGGCTAGAAGGTGGACGGTTCTCGGGTTAGGAGGCTTGGGGACGATGAACGGATGCCGTTCATTCAATACACGCGCGGACGGACGGCTCGGATGGCGTCGGACCGAGAGACGAGTACGTGAACCGCGGGCCGCGTGGCGCCGAGTCGAAGGCGGCGTCAAATGGGAGCGCACCGCGTGTGCATTCGGAGTCGCCGTGGTTGCCGCGGCGCCGCGTCACTTAAGTAGAAAATTAGGGATTTTCTTAATTTATTTAATTCCCTGAACTTTGAAAATTCATATCTTTGTGTAGGAAAATCCTAAAAATAAAATAAAAATACCCTCTTGCTCAGTGAACAGAGGAGAATAATGTGAAAAAGAAATTGATTAATTTTATCCAGTATTTTATTTTTAATTAATTATTTACTCCCTGCATTGTTTTAATTCTCCATGCATTCATACAATTCACCATGGCATGAGACCATAGGGCTTTTGAAGCCTCTGAACTTGGAAACATTCCCTGAATTTTCCAAGGTCAGAGGCCACCTCTCGTGAAAAGTTATTGATTTTTCAAATGCATGTTGCTGTTTTGAGTATTTTAATTCCAAAAATTAGCATGTTGTGAAATAAATTCTAGGAAAATTTGGTGATGTTCCTTATGACCAGAGAACCCTAGGAAAAATAGGACTTGAGTTAGTTCACTCAAAATAACCCTAATTGGCCTAAATACCCAAAATTGGACTTTAATTAATTAGAGTTAACCATAGATCAAATTGACTTGAAATCAATTCTCCACTGACCTTTAGGATCAGAGGAACCCACCATAAAAGTTTGAAGTCAATTGGACTTGGTTAGCCCTACTAAATGGGTTGATTAAGCTATTTAGTCATTTTAAAATTTAAAAATTCATAAATTTTAAAATACCTTTCAAAAATTCACCAAATTGGTTTTGGAGCCTCTCTGATATCAGGGGAATTTAAGAAAATTAAAATTTCAATTTTCTAAAAAAGTTGATTTTTCATCATTATTTTAATATTTTAATAATTAAAAATAATAAAAATCACAAAAATAATAAAATTCACCAAAATGTCATATTTTGAAATATAATCACTTAGGAACAAATCTCATATTTTTCTCAGGTCTATTTAATGAGATATTAAATTTTAAAGCCCTAGGGTAATTTTAAAATTAAAAAAATGTATTTTCTAGCATTTTCACTAAAATAATTATAATAAATCAAAGAAAAATCAGAAAATTGTAAAATTTGGTTCTCTAGAATCCTTGATATCAGAGAGATTTTTAAAAATTATAAAATTCATTTTTCAAATTATATTTTATTTTTAAATTAATTAATACTCCAGAATTTAAAATAATTCTAATAAATAAAATATAATTCAAAAAATCACAAAAATTGGTCCAAGTGGTCCTCTGGTCATTAGGAATGTCCCATAATTTTCTTAAGGACAGAAACTTTCCCTTGGTCATATTATTAAATTTTCCTTGGAAATCCTTATTTTCCACCAAAAATAATTATATAAATAAATTAAATATAGAAAAATCACATTTTCTCCTCTAATGTCTTTATTGACATATGAGTGAAGTAACATAAAAATTTCAAGTTCATTTGAGCTCAATTTAGTGAGTTATGAAATTATTAGGCTTGAAGGGCAAAATGGTAATTAAAATCTTAACCCTTTTAATTAAGACTTTAGGCTTAATGAAGTTAATAGGCAAAATATTTGATTTTAATTTGATTTGGATGATTGAAATTTAGATAATTAAGGGGTAGAAACCTACTAAACAATTTAAAACAATTTTAATAAACCTTAATTAAATAATTAGTTAAATTTGGAAGAATAATAAAATTGGAATTATTAAAATAGGGATATTATTAGGAAGAGATTTGTTCTTTAATTTAAAAATCCCTAAATTAATCATCCCAATAATATTTAATTCCTAATTAAAATGATAATTCAAGTTTAAGATTTAAAATGCTAAAAGACTTAATCATTAAATTAAATTAATGTTAGATTATTTAAAACAAATCCCTTTAAAATTAAAAAATTAAATTAAAAATTATATTAAATTAAATTAAAAATTAAAAATTAAATAAAACTAAATTAAATTAAATTAAATTAAATTAAATTAAATCAAATTAAATTAAATTAAATTATGTTAAATTAAATTATATTATATTATATTAAATTAAATTAAATTAAATTAAATCAAATTAAATTAAATTAAAACTAAATTAAATTAAATTAAATTAAATTAAAATTAAACTAAATCATATTACATTAAATTAACTTAAGTTAAATTAAATTAAATTAAACCACATTAAACTAAATTAAGTTAAATTAAATTAAATTAAGTCAAATATAAAGACATGAAGAATTCAAAATTAAATTAAAATAACTTGAACAACTATTCCAAACTTAAATCATTAATTTGAACTTAAATTTGAATCACAAATCATTAAATATCATTTTGCCATTAGGAGCTTTTACTATTATAACTCCTAAATGGAGTATCGAAGTGAAATGACACTTCACTCATAAGGATATTCGAAACATCCTAATTCATCTGAGCAAGACAACAAAACTTAAACTCTCGGACGATTAATTCATTTGTGTAATTAAATTCATTTGGACTTAAAACAATCCTAGAAATATTGAAAAGATGTTTAAGATTCGTCTTAAGCACTTCCTCGATATGATAGGATATTTATAAGAACAATTGAACTTAGTTGTTCTTTGATGAAGAAAATCGTCCCCAAACTAAAATACGAGAACCTAGACGTCATAGGAGATGACTAGCTATAGGATTAGGAACTTGGTAGAAAACCATAACCCTTCCTTTAGCTTTACCTAGGAACTTACTTCAAATGCTTAAATATTCTAATCGTGTTTTAAAGTGCGGCTTGGGATGACGGGAAGACCCTCCGGGTACGCTTTTATTTTATTGCGATTTACTTTACTGCAATTTATTTAATCGCATCGCACTTACTTTTCTTGCATGATAAACAACAGTTGCATGAAAACCTACAACTTTAGGACAGAAACCAAAACTGAAACCCATAACTAAATTAAAAGACACTACAAGATAAAATTCACCTCCACAACATTTCAAATTATAAGACAACTCAAAATTTAATCACAAACAGAACAACAAAACTACAACTACAACTAAATTAAAAACGTCTCATTGAATGATCGGGAATACCTCGGATGATGTAACCCGCGTGTTGCTTAACGGGATTTCCACGGTCTAAATGAAAGTGCGGAACTCATTTAATTGAGTTTAGCAAATTCATATGGACTAAGTGAATTCGATGAAAATAACGGTGCCGGGATGACGGAACCGTGGGATCTTAATCGGTTCTGTTTAATCAACTTTAAGACCTGTTTTAATTAAAATATTAAAGACACATGGAAATTAAGACTTTCTCTAAAACCAAACACTTCTCTCATCTCCTGATTTATGACTTCTACAACTAAACCTCTGCAACAACAAGGAGCTCGGAGCATGGTGGGCGGCACGGCCATCGTCATCAGCAAAACCCGAGTCTACTTCAGCAAAACTTTCCTTAGAATTAAATAACCAAGCCGTAGGACTTCGAGGTAGCTTGCACTAGTGCAACATAAATCCTCGACTCTTCGTTAGGCATTTGCATGATCATATCATGTAAATTAAGCCCTAACCGGTCTTAGGAATCCGAGGTAGTCGTCCGATACGATATAAACCCTCGCATCTTCGAGGCTATTTGTATGATTTTATCATCACAAATATAAGTCCTAACTAATTAAAATTGGCAAGATCGAAATATTAAATAAACATTAGGACTTTCCTAAATTCAAACCAAACAATAGGATAGTTTGGGAAGTTGCCAAGATTCTTCTTGGATCCTCGGCTTCTCCTACTTTTCTTCCATTGGACTTCGAAAATAAGCTGTTCCAAACTTGATCCATTCCTATTGAAATTCAAAGATTCGATCCCTTGAAAACTTAAACTTTGAAATTCTTGAGAGCGAGAACTGCGATTATTATCGAGAGTTTTCTTAGGTGATTCCCATCACTTAAGATGTAATTAACTATAGGGGCTTGCCCTTATAGGGAACTTTAAGAACCCGAGTAATATAAACCACTGTTTAATGTTTTCTATATTAAACGGGGAATTTGTCGGCTTATAAAATTGGTTCGCGGACCAAACGGATGTCACGAACCTTTCTAGTTTATTTAATCGAGCCCCATTATCAAGCGAGTGTGTCTATTCTTCGGGATAGATACACGGTTTGTGGTGCGGCGCTCGTTTATATAAACTATTCGGGATGTGAGATCGGTTTGATTTCATATCTTAAAATTTTCAAATTTAAAATTATTTTCAAAATCAAATACTACTTTTCAAATTATTTATTTAAATTAAATTAAAATTCGCCGACAATTCCTGTTAGGCGACCCCTTTTCAAAATAAAACACACAACCACGAAAATATGCCGACATATTTACGGCGACTCGTTGGAGAATAGTTCCTCTCTCCATTTTCATCAAATAGTTCTGCTTTCAAAAAATCGGTAGTGTATCCATGTCCCAAATGGATCGAACTACCCTTCTTTCCGTTGGAATACTATGTTCATTTCTACCTTGAACGAGTATAGCCAACATTCTCTCGGATTTAGGAGCCATCTGTTTAGACACCCCTAAACGAGAGAGGTTCCGAGATCCTTTTACCTCATTTACGAGGTGGGGTGGACCCCTGATAGGTGTTAGTTTAGGAGTGATCATTCGAGTCGAGAAGTCTTGCATAAGACTTTCTTTTCCTTTCCAACTCTGAATCAGATTCGTTACCTTCTCTACACCTTTGAACCTTCCGTTCTAAATAAACAAACCTTCTAATGAACGACTCTTTTAATAAATATACATGAACAAGAATGTGTTCGGACTCTTTTCGATTCCTTTCTTTTCGTCTCGATGAGAAGGAGCACAACTTGGGATCGACAATCAGAATCTACCTTGCGGAAATGGAAGCCCCAAAGCTGATTTTCTCCTTCACCAACGGATTGGACTTGTCGTTTACAAGGATGAGACTGCCGACAATGGGATCATCCGGTTTGGACAAGGATTCGAGAATACGAATGTCAAGATCGTCGACGTTACCCTTTTCGCACTAATGGACAAAGTGTCGGAAGGCGAGAAACCCATGATTGAATTCGACCTTAAATCGACTCGAGAATTTCCCCCTCTGCAAAGGGTTCCGAGTTGAGAGGAGTACTGCTGTCCATAGAAGGACCGTTATCTCTACCCCCGCTGGTCTAGTCGTCTCTGCACCTACCCCGGCTCCCGCCGAGCTGAAGGGGAAGGAAGTTCGAATTTGTAACGAGCATGTTACCGTGGAGGGTACGGATTTCCGTGCAAGACCTTTCGTTTTGAAATTGGGTCCGGCTCGAGGGTTCCACCCCTAACACGGACTCGGAGGAGAAACAGGGCGGGAAGATTGCCGGGAAGGCCGAGAGCTGTCGAAGTCGCTTTCTTAGAAGAAATTCCACGAGTACACACCACTACCCGAGTACATACCATTGTACGAGTATACACCCCTTTTGGAAGGGAGCAGATTCCATCCCCTTTCCGCCGCGGTGACGAGGAAAATGTCCGCGAGATTGCCTCTACATTACCTCGGCCCGCATACTATAACGACAACGAAAAGAAGAGGGCTAGGATTACACCACTTGCCCGATTACGGATCGTGATTGAAAAGTTAGCGAAGAAGGAAAGATGCCTCGTGTCGGAAATTTTAAGAAGGATAGGGCGGGTGCCGACCGAAATCTCGTCTTGGGCCGCGAGTAGAATCTGCTATCGGCTGCGGAAGAACCAAATAAGAAAATGAAGGCTAGCCCACTTGTTGTTGTTTCGGGTTTACGGATCAGGGAGGATACCACCTTCCAGCATTCAGCTGACAGACCTTCCGGTCCTAGGCCTTCTGCTGCTAGAAGGATGGTATGGCGTCCCACTACCGGCCAGTTAAGACCGAAGCAACGATCAGAAAAGGAAAGTCTCGTCGAGGAGACTTGAGTCCGAAGAAAGTGCTACCGCGATAAAGGGGACTCATGAGAAAGAAACTCGACAATTATCACATGACTAACTGCAGGAGGTACGGAAAAGACCTCCAGAAGATGCTTATGGAAAAGTTAGAGCGATATTCGGCGACTAGCGAGGGAAAGAGAGGAGAAATTCGGAGATGAAGTTGACTCGTCGGAGTTCATGGATGATGAGTATGCGAGAAATTAACATGGTAGAAACACGAGCTTCGTCGGCTTCACAAGGTGCTCCTGCAGTTCGCGAAAGAGAGGAGCCGGAAGTAATGAGGAGGCGGCTTCAAGAGAAAGATGATACGATCGCCCGGATGGCGAAAAGGATGGAAGAGATGGGCGTCAGCCCTAGCCACTCTCCGGAGTCGGGTTCAACCCCAAAGAGAAACACCCCGGAAGTTATTCACATTGTAGACGGAGGAAAGGAGATTACATCCGTCAACGGGGATGATCGATTAAAGAAGGATGCAACACAAAGTATGATTCCGGAAAAGGATATCAAGAGCTTGGTAGAACGGCAGAGTGCGAGAAGCCTTAGCACAATCGAAGAGCGGGACATCCATTCGGACGGGTAGACCTTACCCCGAAGAATTCGACGACTGTCCGATATCAGAAGGGCTTTGTACCACCTACGTTCGAGACCTTTGATGGAGCCGGAAACCCTCGGCGGCATGTTGCACATTTTCGTGCCGGTTGTTGCAATGCCGGCGGAAGTGATGCTTTACTCTTCCGACAATTTGTCGACGGCTTGTCGGGGATCGCCTTTGATTGGTATGCGGAATTACCAAACGGTTCGGTGAAGACATTTTCGGAATTAGAGAACCTCTTCATCGAGCGATTTGCCGGAGCTCGGCACCACATCACTATAGGTGATTTAGTGGTAGAGAAGCGAAGCCGAATGAAACCTTGGTGGACTACATACTTCGATGGAGGAACCTAAGTATGAAGTGTGAGCCACGATTACAAGAACAACATGCGGTCGGCATTTTACTAAAAAGCATCCATGGCCAGATACGCACTTCTCCTCGAGGGATTTACTATTAAGACTTTCGAGAAGTTGTTAAGCAAGGCCGGAAGCTTGCAAGAGGAGGCGAAGCAATTAAGTTTCACCGATAAAACGGATAAACGGAAGCCCGTGAAAACTTTTGAAAAGAAGTCCGGGATCGTTGCGACGATCGACAAAGGCGAGCAGCCGATACAAATATCGTCGAACGGCGCGGCAACCTCGACGAGATTACCGGCAACCCCGACCCGGCTATCGGTCATCTCAACGGTATGAACAACCGCCTCGTCCGCAACGTACGTTAAGGGAGCTTCGAGCGAGGGAGTATCCGTTCAAGAATGAGGCGATGCCGAAAATGTTCCACGATTTGATGAAGACTCCAGATTTCCAACTACCGGAACCTAAGAGACCGGAAGAAGTCGACAAGAAAGGTGATCCCGACTTTTGCCCTTACCACCGGATGCTTGGGCATAAGATAGAAGATTGTATTACCTTCGAGAGTTGGCTCGACGACAATCTTCGGAAAGGGAATATAACGATCCGAAGGAGTACATGAAGGAACCCCAGAAAGGAGGTTCCGTCAATGTTATCTCGACGGATCTCATTGTTCCGATAGATCCCTATGCGACTGATGATGGATGGACTACCGCTTGGACAAAGTCTTCGAAGAAGATTCTAGATCGCATCCAAACCACTTCGGTGCGAGCTTCAACTCAGAGTTCGAAACTGTCGAGTCGGCGCTATCACTTGCGATAGAAGAACAACCTCGACAAGAGATAATTGAAGAAAAGAAGAAAATTGACGAAGAAGAAAGGCCGAGGCACCTAAGGCTAGACTAGGGGCTGCTTATCCTAGGATAGTTGTTTCCGATTCGGGGGAGAAATCCCTCGAACCTCGACTACGTATGATTATCTGCCCGCTCCGGTGGGATCTTATAATGATGAGGGTTATGGCGTTGGCTACGTTTTGGTTGTTTCTAACGATTACGTAACTAGCGACAATCAACCTAATCCGGACGTCGATTCCGATACAAATGACAATTCTCGAATCATACACAATCTCGACGATCACGATGATGAAGAAGACATCCACCGGGAAGGCTACGAGAGTTCAACGAGCAACGAATCTATTTGCGAGTTTCGAGGAGCTCCGATCACAATAGAGTTAGAGCCTTCGGACTCCGAAGCTAATCTCGAAGAATCTGTCATTCCGATTCGGGAAGGAGACACCGACAAACTCGATGCTAAATTCAGAAGAAATCACGAAGTCAACTTAAGAAGTGGAAGAGTTCTACCTCCGAGAATGGGTCCAAAAGACAAAGGAAAGCAGGTGGTTGTTCAGGAAGAACCAACCCCGGCGGGAGAAATACTCATTCGAGAAGAAAACGAGGCACATGAAAACAAAGTGGATTACAACGTGCTAGCCCATCTTAGGAAACTACCGACCAGGCGAGCATCTACGACGCTCTCATCTTATCGAAAGAGATGAGAGAAGCTCGATCGAGGCCTTACTTGATCCAGAAATTTGCTTAGCTCGAATGGCCGGAGAGTCCTTAGATGAGGTTTGCTCGTTAAAGGAACGACGAGGTGTTACCTTCACGGACGACGACCTATTACTTGGGACGACGGACCACAACCGACCATTGTACATTTCGATTACAATTGGGAAGTTTACACTCTCCGAGTATTGGTGGATCCGGGAGCATCAATCGATATAATGAATCTTCGAACGCTAGCATACTTGGAAATTGATGCTCGCGAGCTCGAAGCGGACAAAATGTTATTAAGAGGATTGACCGGAAAGGAGAAAGAGCCCTCGGCTCGATAACCTTGCTAATGAAGACCGGTGACTTAGCAAAGACAACCGCGAAATTTCACATAATTGATTCGAAACGTCGTTCAACGCTCTCTTGGGCCGACCATGGATACATGAAAACGGGATGGTACCATCATCTCTACATCGATGCATTAAATACTACGACGGAGGGGAACGAGTGTATTAAAGGTGACTTACGACCGTTCTCCGTACATGAAATCGGAATCCATGAAGATGCGGCTTATTATGCACCTCCGAAGAAAACAATCTTCTCCGGAGATACCATAACAAATGAAGCAAAGGAAATTTGGGACAACGAAGAACACGAAGTTCTAGTCCAACGAGTCGCTCACCACTCCCTTACGGCGAGATGGTGAAGGTTTCTCCACAACTCGCATCCGAGGTCGAGGCCGGGGACGAGGTCGTGGCAGAGACGTTAGGACGATTGGACGGAGGAAACCGACCATCAATGTCGATTGGGAAGATAGTTCGAAGAAGAAAAAGAAATCGAACAAGAAGCGACGACAATAAGTCGGAAGAAGCCGCAATTCGAATCCCTCTCGAAGATGAAAGAAACGAAGAATATAAATCGATGTACGAGAAGATTAACCACTATGTACATACTATGACCACGACCCCGATCCATTCTAATAAGATCGAGGGTATGGAGGTCAAAGAGGTACGTAAGCGGTGGTGCGAAGCCCATCAAATTCTACCGTGGTGCTCCTTCCTCCAAAGCTGAAAATAATGTACAACTTGAAGATGCTACTTCATCGAAATTAATGGAATTGCCTTTTGAGTGGTACTCTCCTGTGTTCAAAATTTAATTCGGCGTGGTTTCTTACCTCGACAATGGACAAAGGTCGATCACAACATTTTGAAAATTTATGGAATAACTCCGGTCGTCCACCCAACTCAAAACATGGTCTCGGATTCGGCACGGTAGGATCGGTTGACGATGCTGAATTTTGCTTGGTTGTCACTGCGAGTCTAATGAAAGCTGCATGGAAACTACGGAAGAACTCGAAGATTTGCAAATTGGAAATGCTCCACAGAATTCGAAGAAGAGATCGAATCTACGATAGATGAGTTAACGGAAGTTAACTTAGGTACTAGCGAAGAACCTAGACCTACCTTTGTTAGCTCCTTACTCGATAAAGAAGACTCAGAAGAAATAATCAAGTTATTAATGGAATTCAAAGCTGTTTTGCTTGGAGCTACGATGAGATGCCGAGTTTAGCTCCGGAGGTCGCGAGTCCATAAGCTAGGGGTGGATCACGCCACGTTCCGGTCGGACAAGGTCCCGGAAGAATGCGTCTAGAAATCGAACAACAAGTCATAAGCTGAAGTTAAAAAGCTAATAGACGCTAAATTTGTCCGTGAAGAACAATACCCGACTTGGTTAGCCAACGTGGTACCGGTCGGGAAGAAGAATGGTCGGATCGGAATTTGTGTGGATTTCGGAGATTTAAACGAGGCATGCCGAAAAGATGAATTCCCTCTGCAGATCCCAGAATTAATGATCGACATTGCTTCAACACATGAAATATTCTCGTTCATGGATGGATCTTCGAGGATACAACCGAGATAAAAATGGCTCCGAGAAGATGAAAAACTTACGACATTCGAACGCCGATCGGAGTATATTGCTACACGGTGATGCCATTCGGACTGAAGAACGCGGGAGCAACCTACCGAGAGAGCAATGACATAAATTTTTGATGATCTCATCCACAATCAAGTCGAATGCTACGTGGACGATGTGGTCATCGAAAGCAAAGTAAAGGAAAACCACTGTATGATTTGAGAATTGTTTTCGAACGATTAAGACAATTTAACCTTAAGATGAATCCCTTAAAATGCGCCTTCGGCGTCACCTCGGGAAATTCTTAGGATTCGTTGTCCGACATCGTGGGATCGAAATCGACCGGAAAAGATTAAAGCTATCTTAGAAATGCCACCTCCCGGAACCTTAAAACAACTACGATCTTTTCGAGGAAGTTGGCATATCTTCGACGCTTTATCTCGAACTTGTCGAGTAGGTGTCGGCCTTTCTCGGCACTAGTTAAAAAGGACGCCAAATTTATTTGGGAAGAGAAATGCCGAAGGCCTTCGAGGACATTAAACAATACTTAATGACACCTCCTGTCTTAGCGGCCCCGATCTCGGAGTAGGCCGCTAATACTTTATACCGCGGCTTTAGACGACTCTCTCGGAGCCTGTTAGCCGGAGTCGATGATGAGGGTAAAGAAAATGCTCTTTATTACCTAAGCCGTCGTTCTTCGCAGACGGAAATAAGGTATCCCGCAATTGAAAAGCATTGTTTGGCCACGATCTTCGGCTGCTCAAGCTCGGGCATTATATGCTTTCTCATAAGGTCGACTGATTTCGAAATTTAATCCGTTGCGATACTTGATGACCCGTCCAACGCTTTACGCGGACTTGCCGGATGGTCGATGATATTATTGCAATTCGATATAACTTTCGTGCCTCTTCGTGCCGTAAAGGGACAAGTCTTAGCGGACTTCCTCGCGGCACACCCTTTGCGGCGGAATCTCCTCTTAATGACGATTTGCCGGATGAACAAATAATGAACCTAGAAGACCACGATGATCGACGTTGGGAATTGTATTTCGACGGAGCATCTTCGGCACATAAAGACGAAGAATCGCAAGTGATAGTGTCCGGTAAGGCAGGGATCGGACTAATCTTTATAACACCGGAGCGGGGGATGTTAAGATATTCCTACCACCTGACAGAGCCGTGCACAAATAACGAAGCGGAATACGAAGCCCTCATAACGGGACTGGAATTAGCTATTCGAATGGGTATAACGGACATCAACATCTACGGGGATTCGCGGCTAATCATTCAACGGATCGTCGGACAATACGGAATTTTAAAACCGAGACTCGAGCAATACTTCCGAGTATGCCATACGAGTTGTTGGAACAAATTCCGAATGTGACGATCTACAAAATTCCCGAGAAAACGCTTTAGCGGATGCGCTAGCTCGTCTCGCAAAAGAATTTGCACTGTTTGCAAGATGAATCGGTGGAAGTGTCGGTTCACGGACGTCGGGTCCTATCACGGCTCGACATAGACACGATACACAAATCGAGAAAAGGAAAAAGGATCGATTGCGGCGGTGACGAGAAAACACGGAAGATTGGCGACAACCATTAATAGATTACACAGCGAACGGGAAAACTACCGGATGATAGGTCGTTAGCCCATCGGATCGAAAAGAACTTCGTCATATGCATTAATAAACAACACATTATACGGAAGGTCTTTTGATCGAATGTGGCTAAGATGCCTAAGCGGGTCCGAGGCCGTGAAATTGTTAAAGAGATACATTCGGGACTGCTATGGCGCTCACCGGTCGGGTCCGAAGATGAAAATGAAAATTAAAAGACTAGGGTACTACGGCCCTCGATGATGACCAGTTGCATGAAAATCGCCAGAGGCGTCATCGGTGCCGAGTGCACGGAGTGGTTCTACACCGACCTCCAAATGTGCTACATCAGACAATTGCATCGTGGCCATTTGAATGTTGGGGCACGGATATAGTGGGTCCGATAGAACCACGCGTCGTCGAAAGGACATCGCTTCATTCTTGCGGCTACGGATTACTTTTCCAAGTGGGCGAGAGCGGTTCCACTCGGAGAAGTGAAGGCACACCACGTGCTACGGTTTTTAAGAACCAAGTTGTCTACCGTTTCGGGGTGCCGCGCGAGATCATCTCGGATAATGGGTCGGCATTCGAAGCACGCAAATCGATAATTTTGTCGGGAGACACGGAATCGGCGGCGATATTCAACAATTTACTACCCGAGAGCAAACGGCCTTGCTTGAGGCTTTTAATAAAACTCTCGTTCGAATTTTAAAGAAAACCTTGGACGATAATAAGAGAAATTGGCACGAGAAGTTGTTAGAAGCCTTATGGGCCTACGGACGACCTTCGAACTCCTACTCGAAGCTACACCTTACGCTCGGTGTATGGGTCCGAGCGGTGTTACCCTTAGAAGTCCGGCTTCCTTCACTCGGGATTGCGGTTGCAAACAAACTCACGACGGAAGAGAATGCCGGATTACGACTAGAAGAATTGGAAAGCCTGGAAGGGAAGAGACTTGCGGCGCGACGGAGATTTAGAACTATACCGAGCTAAGATGGTTCGAAGCCCATGACGGGCAGGTCCGCCGAGAACCTTTAAGGTTGGTGACTTAGTTCTCGTTCTCGAAAGACCTATTCTTGCACACGCAAGATAGGAGGAAAATTTGAACCCACTTGGGAAGGACCGTTTGTGGTTGAGACGGTCTACTCGGGAGGCTCCTACCGGCTAGTAAGCTGCAAGGAGAACGACATATGCTTCCGATCGATGGACGATACTTGAAAAAGTATTACGCTACACGATGTTTCGAAGGAGTGAATTTTCCATCCCTAGAAGCACGGGTGAAGTAATTACTTATGGTAGGTCCGAACCCAAAAATAACAAAAAATGTGCTAAAATAAA
Source organism: Papilionanthe hookeriana x Papilionanthe teres (assembly GCA_022702705.1). Taxonomy (NCBI): domain Eukaryota; kingdom Viridiplantae; phylum Streptophyta; class Magnoliopsida; order Asparagales; family Orchidaceae; genus Papilionanthe; species Papilionanthe hookeriana x Papilionanthe teres. The sequence continues at coordinate 128,712,646 of CM040421.1, read as the reverse complement.
TAAAATCATGATAATAAAGTTTTCTTTGTTTTCTCTCTTCCAAATCGAAATCTCTTTCCTGATCTTATCCCATTTCATTCTGTTGAATTGAAAATACAAAAGAAATAAAAAATTTTTGTCTTTAATAAACATTTTCTTAATGTTCTTGTTCTTAACACAGCCCCTGATCCTTTTCCTTGTCTCTTCGCAGGGAAATGTCGAACGGGCGGTTGGTCCTGAACTTTAGAAATGGCGTAAGCCTTGCACTCGACGAAAAGAGGATGAAAGATGGAGCGATAATCGAGATTGACTCGGATTTCGCACCGGCGAGGCCTACGATACGAGGAAAGTGGCTCGGGTCCCGAGTTGACGAGAAGAAGCTGCCGGGCGGACGGTGATGAAAATGGGTGGCCCGAGGCCACCGATCCGGCGACAAGAAAAGAAAAGGCAAACATCGAAGAAGATAAGAAAATGAAGTACGTCAGTCGCTACGGCGGAGGGCGGGCTTGTCGGCGCCGCGCCCGCGGACGTTCAAGAAGTTCGAAGAGCTACTCTCGCGACAACGCAAAGAAGAAATAAGAATCGCCGTATCCAGTAAGATGTTAACCAAACTAGGCTGCGGACCGGCGCGACGAGACGATTGCTAATGCCGGTACATACACTTCGAGGACACCGGTTCACCGGGAACTCGAAGAAAGGAGGCCGGCTCCTAGGATAACGGAAAGAACCGGGGAAATCTCACAAAGACCGAGAAGAAGAAGGCTACCACGCCACCGGATAGAACCACCGGTAACGCATGACCTTGTTGCGAAGCAACCCCGGGGGATGTCCCGACGAAGCATCATCCACGAGGAGCCGAGGTATGCGGGGAGAACGTGAAGGGATTGAACCGTATATCCCACAATATGTCACCGAGGCCTCGCCATCTGCGAGATCATTCCGGAATACGAGCTGGAGAGAATGCGAAATGTTGAAAAGAAAACCTTTGAATACTTCGAGAGAATTAGAGGCGAGAAGAATCGATATACTTGAAGGCCTCGAGCTACATACGGACGTGTTCTCGGAATATGAACAACAACAAATCGTGGATTGCATCCGGGATTTGAAAAGAATGGGCCGAGCGAGGCCGCTGAGGAAAACACATACTCGAGACCCGGAGATGGATGCCGGGGAAGGGAAGAATCACGATACGATGTGGATGCTTTGTTACAACTTTGCGGAGGACGGGAAGGAAACCCACGGGAATACTCCGTCATGGGCGAGTGGATCCGATGCCATTAGTCATCAAGAGAATGGTAAAAAGATTGATAACATGGAGGGTACTGCCGGCAGATTGCATACCCGATAGTTGCATTATTAACATCTACAAGCAGGGTAGTTGTATACCCCCGCACATAGATCACCATGACTTTGTCGGACCTTTACGCACGAGTTTCTTTTACGAACGAGTGTAATATCATGTTCGGATCGACCTCCGGATAGCGAGCCCGGGTGAGTTCCGAGGGCCGATAAAGATACCATTACCGGTAGGTTCCGTCATGATGCGAAGGGCAACGGAGCGGATGTCGCTAAGCATTGCATACCGGGGTACCGGTGAAGCGGATCTCGGTTACGTTCGGAAGGATGGACGACGGGAAAGCACCTTACCACTTCCGGCCCGGACCCGGAGTTAGAGAGCCTCGGCCTTACGAGCTGTGAGCTACATGGAAAATATCACACCTCCAACGTACATCCATACGACATCCTTGCCGAGGATGGCTTGGAAGGTGATGTTATTGACCATGTACCTCATTATTCAGACATGGATTTTTTTGACAGATACCCTTTTGGATGAATCAACAAAGATCATACATAGTCCGTTTTGAGTCTATATGGATTGTATGAGATGTATTCCAGATCAAGTTGTACGATGTATCTTCAGCATGATTGGAATGAAAGTGACCATGTCACATTTTTTGGCCTTCACCTCTTTTGTGCAAATTGACTGGGAAACGCCATTAAAAGTTAAATGAACTTCGAACAAAGAACAGAAAAGAAACAAAAAGAATAAAAGAAAACTTTCCTTAAAATCTAAAAAAATGATAAACTCCAAATTCACGATAAAATAAAATTTGAATCGATAAAAGACAAACAAAATGACCACAAAATCTCAATCAAATTTCAAATTCAATCTTTCCAAATTTCAAATCAAATCTCGATCAAATTTCAAATTCGATCTTTCCGGATCTCACATCGAACCTCGATCGAATTCAAACTTACCCTTCCAAATGCGAAGTCCGACACTGTTCACTCTCTCCCTTGTACGGGAAGGAAGCGGTTGATTCCATTGACACGGATCGAATGCGATGGCGAGGAATCACATTCAATCCGAACCGGCAACTTTCAATCAACTCTTCGAATGGGATATGTAACATCTACATATTCCTTCCTAATATATTTCCTTCCATGAAAGTCTTTTACAACTTTCATGAAATTCTCGAAACACCAAAATTCCACACTTTTCAAATCAACATTACAAATCGTTGCAAAGTCAATTACCCATCAAAATCAACTTTTTGAGGTTGAGGATTTTACATCCGAGACTGCCTTTGCTTTAGGATTCTTTCCCTGTTGCCTTTGAAATACATCAAAATCAACTTTTTGAGGTTGAGGATTTTACATCCGAGATACCTGCTTGCTTTAGGATTCTTTCCTTATTGCCTTTGAAATACATCAAAATCAACTTTTTGAGGTTGAGGATTTTACATCCGATACCGCATCTGCTTTAGGATTCTTTCCCTATTGCCTTTGAAATACATCAAAATCAACTTTTTGAGGTTGAGGATTTTACATCAGAGACCGCCTTTGCTTTAGGATTCTTTCCCTGTTGCCTTTGAAATACATCAAAATCGACTTTTTGAGGTTGAGGATTTTACATCCGAGGCCTGCCTTGCTTTAGGATTCTTTCCCTATTGCCTTTGAAATACATCAAAATCAACTTTTTGAGGTTGAGGATTTTACATCAGAGACTGCATAGCTTTAGGATTCTTTCCCTATTGCTTTGAAATACATCAAAATCAAATTTTTGAGGTTGAGGATTTTACATCCGATACCGCACTGTTACTTTAGGATTCTTTCCCTATTGCCTTTGAAATACATCAAAATCAACTTTTTGAAGTTGAGGATTTTACATCCGAGACTGCCTTTGCTTTAGGATTCTTTCCTATTGCCTTTGAAATACATCAAAATCAACTTTTTGAGGTTAAGGATTTTACATCCGAGACCGCCTTTGCTTTAGGATTCTTTCCTATTGTACTAGAAATACATCAAAATCAACTTTTTGAGGTTGAGGATTTTACATCCGATACTGCACTTGCTTTAGGATTCTTTCCCTATTGCCTTTGAAATACATCAAAATCAACTTTTTGAGGTTGAGGATTTTACATCCGATACCGCATGCTGCTTTAGGATTCTTTCCCTGTTGCCTTTGAAATACATCAAAATCAACTTTTTGAGGTTGAGGATTTTACATCCGAGGCTGCATTTGCTTTAGGATTCTTTCCCTATTGCCTTTGAAATACATCAAAATCAACTTTTTGAGGTTGAGGATTTTACATCCGAGACCGCCTTTGCTTTAGGATTCTTTCCCTATTGCCTTTGAAATACATCAAAATCAACTTTTTGAAGTTGAGGATTTTACATCCGAGACTGCCTTTGCTTTAGGATTCTTTCCCTATTGCACTTGAAATGCATCAAAAATCAAATTCTTGAGGTTGAGGATTTTACATCCAATACCGCATTGCTTTAGATTCTCTTCCTATTGCGATGAAGCACACCAAATCGAGCTCTTGAGGTTAAGGATTTTACATCCGATACCACATTGCTACGAGATCTCTCCTCATTGTAATGATTCGATCAATCGATTCGATTTTCTTTTGAGGTTGAGGATGTTACATCTAAAACCGCAAAATTTTAATTTTCATTTCAAATCAAATCCCTTGAAAATTAATCTTAACAAAACTTGATCTAAATTGAAACTCGAGTTGAAATCTGAATTCACACATCAAAACTTAAATTGAAACAAAATTTAAATTGAAATTTCCCCGGATCTTGTGATTTGGGATTCACCTCCTTTTCCTTTCCCAGGCGAGAGTTCAGGAATCTCCAGTCTTAGAGATATACTTGACACTCCCCGGCGGAAACTCTTCCACTTCGTCCTAAGTGTGTCACTTGGACATACGTGATTGGTTTTGTTGATCTTTTCGGTCAACGCCGATACGCGCGGTGTGCTCCGTCAGCTCACCACACCTATTGGGGGTCCATTTGTTGACCTCATTTTTGATGAGGTCTTCTCTTCTTCTCTTTAGTACTTAGGATCTAGCCTTAGGCTTTTCCTTTGACTATCTTAGAGGACTAGAATTGGGATCCACCACCTAGAATTTCAAACCACTTCTTAACTCCCTGAAAACTCCACAAACTTGATTGTAGACCCCTAATCACCTAGAGGGTTGAAATCAAGTGTGGAAGTTTAAAGGATGAGTTCTATGGGACTCTTTGGCCTTAGGATGCCCTACAGGTGGCACTGGTGCTAGTGGAGGGGCTGACTTACACACACACTACACTCATACACTACACTTCCATACACCTCGCTAAAAACACACCCATACCCAATTTGACCTCTCGACTCATGTAGGTGATTCGCATGGATGGTCCTTAACCCACTAAGCCCTTGGGTAAGAGGGTTAGGAACAACATAGTGAATGCCTCAAATGAGTCCCTTCATGGCTCATATGGGCTTGATGTGGCTTCATGGCTCAACCAAAATGATTTTATTCCACTTATATTCACCCGATCTTCGATTTTCCAAATTTTCGATTTTTGACCCCGGGACCCTACACACTTTAACACTACGAAATGCCTTGAAACTACCCAAAATCTCCAAAATCACCTAAATTACCCAAAATTCCTCAAGACCAATCCTAAACATTTCCTCCCCACTCAAATTGATCATCCATAACCAAAAATACCAAAAATTCCAAAAATACCTCCCAATACCCTCCAAATACCCAAAATACCCCTCTTAGCCAAAAAATCCAAAAATTCAGAAAATTCCCAGAAAATTCCATAAAATCCCAAATATTCCTAATTTCATTTTGTTCAACTACACCATGGGCCAATTTTGTCAATTTACCCCACTTTTATCAAAACTCCCAATTTGACCCATTTTAACCCTAAGTGAACCCAATGTCAAACCAAACCTACCCAATTGACCCAAATTCTTGTCCAATTCAATTATAAACTTCAATTCAACATCCCCAACACCAATCTAGACCAAACCCAAGCCCAATTTGATTGGCATTGGGGTCCAATTTCACTTTTGGCCTTAAAGCCCGATTTGGACCCATGACCCAAACTTAGCCCAAACTCACCCAATTCAACTCCAATTAACCCCAAATCTTTTCTAAACCTTCCTTAACATCCCCATAAACAAAATACTAACATGATTTGCCCAAAATTTAGACCCAAACCCCACTCAAATTCAACCCAAAATCAAAAAGCCCAATTTTGACCTAAACCCAAACCTAACCCAGAATAAGCCCGAATCCCAAAATCAAAACCTAACCAAAGTCAAAACCTCTTTGAAACACTCCCATAAACATTTCCCAACATTAATTTTACATCAATTTTAACCCTAGCCCAACATTGGCCTATGGTAGCCCATTTTGGCCCACCTTAGCCTCTTTACCAAAAGGCCGTATCGACCCAATTCAAACCCAAATCACCTCAAATTTGTTTCAAACCACTCATGACACATCCCTAAACCAAACTCAACAATTATTTGGCCCAAGCCTTTACCAAAATTTCATCCCAAAATCCATTTTAAAATTCAAAAGCCCACTTTCCTAAACCATTTAAAAGCCCATCTAAAACCATTTCAATGAGCCCAAAATTGGCCCTAAAGCCCACATGACATTTCCATTTGCCATCCATTTAATCAAAGCCATTCCCTAAGTTATAATCCCATCATCAAATAATTCCAAATCAAGCCTCATGCCAAATCACCCCTAAATACCAAAATTTTTCTTAAATCCATTTCCATGAAATTGACTTGACTTTTCCCGAAGCCAAAGGTGAGCCATGAAGCCATGCATGAGCCACATGGAAGCCATGAGAGCCTCTTTACATGTCACCATGCCATTTTGGGCAAAAGGAGGAGACTCTTTCCTTAATTCCTAAAGGTGATTAACCACTCCCATGATTCCACTAAATCTTGCTTAAGCTTAATTGTACTTGGATGGTGACCATTCCCCACTGATTAAGGCTGACCTAAATCACTTTCTATTCGGCCTAAACAAAGCCTTGGGTGGTGCACCTAGCCCAAATGGAGGGGTTGACCAATTTGAGCCAAAATAAGCCCTCTCCCATTCCATTCTAATCCAAGCCTTTTACACATGGCATTTGCCGATTGCCTACACTAAACCCCAGCCACTGACCCACTGAACAAGATGGTGACCGATGCACTGGCCGGCCGGCCACCAGATCACTGGGAAAACACCATGGCCGAGAGCTCGCATGTGAGCCGACTTTGGAATTCTCCCTTGCTGAGGCTGCCCCATGCCCGATGGCCACCATGGCTGTTCTTCCCATGCCGGAAGCGGGTGATCCAAAGCCCTAACTCTCCACGGGAGGCCCTCGCACCCTCTCTATTTAAACACCACCCCCTCGCGGCCATGAGAAGAGAGTTGCACAAACCTTGCCGAAACTGCGCAAAATTGTTCCAAACCCTTCTCCACCCTTAGAGCGGTTGATCCCCGGTGTCGATTTGCCACTAATCCCCAGCTGACAAAATCCGATTTCTCGGCTGAAATTCCACCCAAAACCGGGACACTTCTCCACGGTGGATCAATCCTCGAATTGATTGGTCCTACACCTTCACGGACGAGAGAAGGTGTCCACCGGCAAAAGCCCCATCTCCGGGCCACCCGGTTGTTCCGGACTCCGAAGGTTGTGATCGGCCTTGGTGGAAATCACACCTAGGCAATTCACCGCATCCCCGGGCTTCATCCACTAGCCTCCTGCGGCTCAACGAACGTGCCGAGCATCTACGATCGAGGCTTCACCTCTCGAGCTAAGGTATGGATCAATTCTTCATCCCGAGCTTCTAAACATTCTCCATTTCAAATGAGTCGATTTCGATAAACATTAGCCGTATAGATGTGTTCGTCTCTTCGAGACGAATCCATAGAGTATAAGAACATAAAAATCCATGGAGAATTGAGTGAGATCTTAGGGCTAGAAGGTGGACGGTTCTCGGGTTAGGAGGCTTGGGGACGATGAACGGATGCCGTTCATTCAATACACGCGCGGACGGACGGCTCGGATGGCGTCGGACCAGGAGACGGTACGTGAACCGCGGGCCGCGTGGCGCGAGTCGGAAGGCGGCGTCAAATGGGAGCGCGCCGCGTGTGCATTCGGAGGCTGCCAGGGTTGACGCGGCGCCGCGTCACTTAAGTAGAAAATTAGGGTATTTTCTTAATTTATTTAAATCACTGAACTTTAAAAATTCATATCTTTGTATAGAAAAACCCTAAAAATAAAATAAAAATACCCTCTTGCTCAGTGAACAGAGGAGAATAATGTGAAAAAGAAATTAATTAATTTTATCCAGTATTTTATTTTTAATTAATTATTTACTCCCTGCATTGTTTTAATTCTCCATGCATTCATACAATTCACCATGGCATGAGACCATAGGGCTTTTGAAGCCTCTGAACTTGGGAACATTCCACTGAATTTTCCAAGGTCGAGAGGCCACCTACTGTGAAAAGTTATTGATTTTTCAAATGCATGTTGCTTGTTTTGAGTATTTTAATTCCAAAAATTAGCATGTTGTGAAATAAATTCTAGGAAAATTTGGTGATGTTCCTTATGACCAGAGAACCCTAGGAAAAATAGGACTTGAGTTAGTTCACACAAAATAACCTTAATTGGCCTAAATACCCAAAATTGGACTTTAATTAATTAGAGTTAACCATAGATCAAATTGACTTGAAATCAATTCTCCACTGACCTTTAGGATCGAGAGGAACCCACCATAAAAGTTTGAAGTCGATTGGACTTGGTTAGCCCTACTAAATGGGTTGATTAAGCCATTTAGTCATTTTAAACTTTAAAAATTCATAACTTTTAAAATACCTTTCAAAAATTCACCAAATTGGTTTTGGAGCCTCTACGATATCAGGGGAATTTAAGAAAATTAAAATTTCAATTTTCTAAAAGAGTTGATTTTTCATCATTATTTTAATATTTTAATAATTAAAAATAATAAAAATCACAAAAATAATAAAATTCACCAAAATGTCATATTTTGAAATATAATCACTTAGGAACAAACCCCATATTTTTCTCAGGTCTATTTAATGAGATATTAAATTTTAAAGCCCTAGGGTAATTTTAAAATTAAAAAAATGTATTTTCTAGCATTTTCACTAAAATAATTATAATAAATCAAAGAAAAATCAGAAAATTGTAAAATTTGGTTCTCTGGAATTCTTGATATCAGAGAGAATTTTAAAAATTATAAAATTCATTTTTCAACTTATATTTTATTTTTAAATTAATTAATACTCCAGAACTTAAAATAATTCTAATAAATAAAATATAATTCAAAAAATCACAAAAATTAGTCCAAGTGGTCCTCTAGTCATTAGGAATGTCCCATAATTTTCTTAAGGACAGAAACTTTCCCTTGGTCATATTATTAAATTTTCCTTGGAAATCCTTATTTTCCACCAAAAATAATTATATAAATAAATTAAATATAGAAAAATCACATTTTCTCCTCTAATGTCTTTATTGACATATGAGTGAAGTAACATAAAAATTTCAAGTTCATTTGAGCTCAATTTAGTGAGTTATGAAATTATTAGGCTTGAAGGGCAAAATGGTAATTAAAATCTTAACCCTTTTAATTAAGACTTTAGGCTTAATGAAGTTAATAGGCAAAATATTTGATTTTAATTTGATTTGGATGATTGAAATTTAGATAATTAAGGGGTAGAAACCTACTAAACAATTTAAAACAATTTTAATAAACCTTAATTAAATAATTAGTTAAATTTGGAAGAATAATAAAATTGGAATTATTAAAATAGGGATATTATTAGGAAGAGATTTGTTCTTTAATTTAAAAATCCCTAAATTAATCATCCCAATAATATTTAATTCCTAATTAAAATGATAATTCAAGTTTAAGATTTAAAATGCTAAAAGACTTAATCATTAAATTAAATTAATGTTAAATTATTTAAAACAAATCCCTTTAAAATTAAAAAATTAAATTAAAAATTATATTAAATTAAATTAAAAATTAAAAATTAAATAAAACTAAATTAAATTAAATTAAATTAAATTAAATTAAATCAAATTAAATTAAATTAAATTATATTAAATTAAATTATATTATATTATATTAAATTAAATTAAATTAAATTAAATCAAATTAAATTAAATTAAAACTAAATTAAATTAAATTAAATTAAATTAAAAATTAAACTAAATCATATTACATTAAATTAACTTAAGTTAAATTAAATTAAATTAAACCACATTAAACTAAATTAAGTTAAATTAAATTAAATTAAGTCGAAATATAAAGACATGAAGAATTCAAAATTAAATTAAAATAACTTGAACACTATTCCAAACTTAAATCATTAATTTGAACTTAAGTTTGAATCACAAATCATTAAATATCATTTTGCCATTAGGAGCTTTTACTTATTATAACTCCTAAATGGAGTATCGAAGTGAAATGACACTTCACTCATAAGGATATTCGAACATCCTAGTTCATCTGAGCAAGACAACAAAACTTAAACTCTCGGACGATTAATTCATTTATGTAATTAAATTCATTTGGACTTAAAACAATCCTAGAAATATTGAAAAGATGTTTAAGATTCGTCTTAAGCAATTCCTCAATATGATAGGATATTTATAGGAACAATTGAACTTAGTTGTTCTTTGATGAAGAAAATCGTCCTCAAGCTAAAATACAAGAACACTAGACGTCATAGGAGATGACTAGCTATAGGATTAGGAACTTGGTAGAAAACCATAACCCTTCCTTTAGCTTTACCTAGGAACTTACTTCAAATGCTTAAATATTCTAACTGTGTTTTAAAGTGCAGCTTGGGATGACTGGAAGACCCTCAGGGTACGCTTTTATTTTATTGCGATTTACTTTACTGCAATTTATTTAATCGCATCGCACTTACTTTTCTTGCATGATAAACAACGGTTGCATGAAAACCTACACCTTTAGGACGGAAACCAAAGCTGAAACCCATAACTAAATTAAAAGACACTACAAGATAAAATTCACCTCCACGACATTTTAAAATATAAGACAACTCGAAATTTAATCACAAACGGAACAACAAAACTACAACTACAACTAAATTAAAAACGTCTCATTGAATGATCGGGAATACCTCGGATGATGTAACCCGCGTGTTGCTAACGGGATTTCCCACGGTGCTAAATGAAAGTGCGGAACTCATTTAGTTGAGTTTAGCAAATTCATACGGACTAAGTGAATTCGATGAAAATAACGGTGCCGGGATGACGGAACAGTGGGATCTTAATCGGTTCTGTTTAATCGACTTTAAGACCTGTTTTAATTAAAATATTAAAGACACATGGAAATTAAGACTTTCTCTAAAACCAAACACTTCTCTCATCTCCTGATTTATGACTTCTACAACTAAACCTCTGCAACAACAAGGAGCTCGGAGCATGGTGGGCGGCACGGCCATCGTCATCGGCAAAACCGAAGTCTACTTCGGCAAAACTTTCCTTAGAATTAAATAACCAAGCCGTAGGACTTCGAGGTAGTTTGCACTAGTGCGACATAAATCCTCGACTCTTCGTTAGGCATTTTCATGATCATATCATGTAAATTAAGCCACTAACCGGTCTTAGGAATCCGAGGTAGTCGTCGATACGATATAAACCCTCGCATCTTCGAGGCTATTTGTATGATTTTATCATACAAATATAAGTCCTAACTAATTAAAATTGGCGAGATCGAAATATTAAATAAACTTTAGGACTTCCCTAAATTCAGAACCAAACAATAGGATAGTTTGGGAAGTTGCCGAGATTCTTCTTGGATCCTCGGCTTCTCCTACTTTTCTTCCATTGGACTTCGAAAATAAGCTGTTCCAAACTTGATCCATTCCACTATTGAAATTCAAAGATTCGATCCCTTGAAAACTTAAACTTTGAAATTCTTGAGAGCGAGAACTACTGATTATTATCGAGAGTTTTCTTAGGTGATTCCCATCACTTAAGATGTAATTAACTATAGGGGCTTGCCCTTATAGGGAACTTTAAGAATCCAGGTAATATAAACCCTGTTTAATGTTTCTATATTAAACAGGGGAATTTGTCGGCTTATAAAATTGGTTCGCAGACCAAACGGATGTCACAAACCTTTCTAGTTTATTTAATCGAGCCCCATTATCAAGCGATGTGTACATTCTTCGGGATAGATACACGGTTTGTGGTGCGGCGCTCGTTTATATAAACTATTCGGGATGTGAGATCGGTTTGATTTCATATCTTAAAATTTTCAAATTTAAAATTATTTTCAAAATCAAATACTACTTTTCAAATTATTTATTTAAATTAAATTAAAATTCGCCAACAATTCCTGTTAGGCGACCCCTTTTCAAAATAAAACACATAACCTGAAAATATGCCGACAAGCCCATATGACATTTTCATTTGTCATCCATTTAATCAAAATCATTCCCTAAGTTCCAATTCCATCATCAAATAAATCTAAATCAAGCCTCATGCCAAAATACCCCTAAATTTCAAAAATCCCAAAATTCCTTTCTCATGCAAGTGAGCCAGACCATTCTCTAAGCCATGAAGCAAGCCTTGGAGCCATGCACAAGCCACATGAGAGCCATGAGAATCTTAGGATTGTCAATACCCCATAAGGGGACAAAGGAGGAAGGCCTTTAAGCACTCCTTAAGAGTCATTAACCATTCCCATGTCTTCCCTAACTCATGCTTAAGCCTAATTGTACTTGGATTGTGACTTGACCCCACTAATCAAGTCGATCCAGAATGACTTTCTCTTCGACCCAAACCAGCCTTGGGGAGGTGCACCTAGCTTAATCCATGCATTGGACCAAATTAAGCCAAAATGAATTCTACCCCATTCCATTTAAATCGAATCCTTTACACATGTCCAAAGCCGATTGAACTCACCAAACCCCGACCACGACCTCGTCTGGTCAAGATGGTGACCGATGCACAGCCGGCCGGCCACACGAGTCGCAGGAAAACACCATGGTGAGAGCTCCATGTGAGCCAAAATTTCAAATTCTCCCTTGCTTGAGCTGTCCCGACCTAGTGGACACCGAGCTCTTCTTCTCCTCCCCTGAGCAGCTGATCCCAGCCTCCAATTGCCCCTGGAAAGCCCTCCAGCCATGCCTATTTAAACACCACCACCTCTCGGCCAAATAAGGTGATGAACCAAAACCTTGAGGAAACTCTGCCAAAATTGCTCCAGGACCTTCTCCTAACCTAGAGCAGTTGATCCCCAGTGTTCCTTTGCCCTAATCTCCACTAACAGAGCTCAATTTCTGAGTTGAAAATCCACCTAAAAAATAGGACACTTCACCACAGTGAGCCAATCTTCAAATTGATTGACCCTACACCTTCACCGGACGAGAGGAGAAGTTTCCCGGCAAAAGCCCCCTCACCGGGCCGGCCATTGCTTCCGGCCTCCGAAGCTTTGTGATCGAGCTGTGGACACTTTCATACTTAGACGATTCCACAGAGCTAGAGACTTCATGCTGGAGCTTGCTTGGACTCGATCGAAGGTGACACAACCCTCAGATCGAAGCTTCACTTCTCTGAGCAAAGGTATGGACTCATTCTTCCTCCCGAGCTTCCAGCAATTCTCCATTTTGTTTGAGTTAACTTCATAGCTTATAAACTGTATGGATGTGTTCGTCCCTTCAAAACGAATCCATAGAGCATAATAACTCAAAAATCCATTGAGAATGGAGAGAGATATTAGGGTTTGAGTGTGGACGGTCACGGGTGCACACCAGTCGTAGACGATGACCAGGAGCCGTTGGATCACGCGTGTATCGAGTGGACGGTCGAGATCAAGCCGGACAGCGAAATGTTACGTGAACCGCGGGCCTCTGGAGTGTTGAGTCAGATGGTGGCGCCGAATCACAGAGCGACGCATGGGCTTTCGATCCGTCGTAGGATGACGCGGCGCCGAGTCGGATAAGTAGGAAATTAGGGTATTTTTTGAATTATTTAAATACCAGAACTTCAAAAATTCATATCTTTACATAGAAAAATCACAAAAATAAAATAAAAATACCCTCTTGCTCAGTGAACAGAGGAGAATAATGTGGAAAAGAAATCAAGTTAATTGGATGAGTATTTTATTTTTAATAATTTATTTACTATTTTCAATGTTTTGATTCTCCATTTGCATAGAGAATTCACCATGGTATGAGACCATAGGGCTTTTGAAGCCTCTGATCTTAGGAATATTCCCTGAATTTTTCAAGATCAAAGGCCATCTCTGTGAAGAGTTATTGATTTTTCAAGTTCATGTCACTGTTTTAGGTATTTTAATTCTAATAATTAGCATTTTTTAAAATAAATTCTAGGAAAATTTGGTGGTGTTTCTTAGGACCAGGGAACCCTATGAAAAATGTATTTTGAGTTAATTCATTCATAACAATCTTAATTGGCCTAAACCCCTAAAATTGAATTTGAATTAATTAGGTTTAACCACATACTAAATTGACTTGAAAACAATTCTCCATTGTTCTTTAGGGTTAGAGGAACCTTACATAAAACTTTGAAATCAATTGGACTTGAGTAACCTCACCAAATGGATTGATTAAGCCTCATAAGCAAAATGGAACTTTAAAAATTCATAACTCCAAACATACTTTTCAAAAATTCACAAAAATGGTTTTGGAGCTTCTACGATATTAGGGGAGTTCGGGAAAATTAAAATTGGAATTTTCTAAAAAGTTGATTTTTCACAATATTTTAATATTTTAATAATAAAAAAATTATAAGAATCACAAAAATATTAAAAATTATAAAAATGCCACATTTTGACTCCTAATCACTTAAGAACAAACCAAATATTTTTCCTAAGTCCCTAGGATAAGATATTGAATTTTAAAGGCTTAATGTAATTTTTAATATTAAAAAATGAATTTTCAACCTTCTTCACTAAAATAATTCTAATCAAAGAAAAATTATAAAATTATAAAATTTGTTTCTCTGGGCTCCTTGAGGTTAGAGAAATTTAAGAAAAATATAAAATCTATTTTTTTAACCTTTATTTTATTTTAAAATTAATTAATACTCTAAAACATAAAATAATTATAATAAATAAAATATAATTCAAAAAATCACCAAAATTGGTCCAAGTGGTCCTCTAGTCATTAGGAACATCCCATAATTTTCTTAAGGACAGAAACCTTTCCTTGATTATGTTGTTGAATTTTCCTTGAAAATCTCTATTTTCTACTAAAAATAATTATATAAATAAATTAAATTCGGAAAAATCACATTTTCTCCTCTAATGTCTTAATTGACATGTGAGTGAGGTGACATAAAAATTTTAAATTCATTTCAGCTCAATTTACTGAGTTATGAAATAAATAAGTTTAAAAGGGCATAAAGGTAATTAAGAATTTTAACCCTTAATTAAAACTTTAGGTTTAATCAAAATGGAGGGTAAAATATTTGATTTTAACTTTCTCTTGGATGATTGAAACTTAGGGAAATTAAAAGGGTAGAAACCCATTAAACACTTTAAAAATATCAAAATGAAACTCTAATTAATTAAATAATTTGAATTTTGGAAAGAATAAATTTAAATTTGTATTATTAAAATAGGGATATTATTAAGAGGATATTTATTCTTTAATTTAAAAATCCCTAAATAAGTCACTTTAATAATATTTAGTTCTTAACTAAAAATTAAACTAATTATTAAAAATCAAATTTAAAATCTTGGAATTAAATTAAATTAAATTAAATTAAGTCAAGTCAAAGTTTAAATTAAATTAAATTAACATCTTAACAATTAAATTAAATTAAATTTAAAATATTGAAACTAAAATTAAATTAAATTAAAATTAAATTAAATTAAATAAAATTAAATTAAAATCACTTAACAACAAACCTAAATGAAATCATTAAGAGTTAAATCAAAACATATCAATAATTTCAACACCTCTTTCTATCTAAGTAAATTTAAAACATAAACATCAATCTGAAATACTAAGATAACTGAAAGTGTAAAGATTTAAATTAAATCTAAATAATTTGAACACTATTCCAAACTTAAACCTCATAATTAAATTACTTTAAATCATTAACTCAAACTTTAAAATAAGAATGATTAAAATTCTCAACAACCCGACTTACTCTTAAAGGCTTTAATTATTATAACTCTTAAATAGAGTATTAAGTGAAATGTCACGTCACACATGAGATATTCAAATGTCATAAGTTCACTGGACAAGAAACAAAACAAAAATGAAAATCCTTGGATGATTGATTCATCAATATGATAAAATTTACTTGGACTCAAAATAATCCCAGAAGTATTGAAAAGATGTTTAGGACTCGTCTCAAGCACTTCCTCAATATGACGGGATGTTTTAGAAGAACAATTGAATTTAATTGTTCTTTGATGAAGAAAATCATCCTTAAACAAAACATAACAACCTAGACGTCATAAGTGATGACTAGCAATAGGACTAGGAATTTGGTAGATAACCAAAACCTGTCCCTTAGCTTTACCTAGGTACTTGTTGAAATATTTAAATGTCTTAACATGTGTTTTAAGTGCAGCTTGGGATGACGGGAAGACCCTCCAGGTACGCTTTTATTTTATTGCAATTTATTTTATTGCAATTTACTTACATGCACTGTACTTTACTTTTCCTTGCATGTTAAACAAGACTGTTGCATGAAAACTAAAACCTTTAGGATAGTCCCTGAACTGAAACCAAAACTAAATTAAAAGTCACCACAAGATAAAATTCACTGCCACAACATTCCAAAATATCAAACAACTCAAAATTTAATCACAAACAGAACAACAAAACAGCAATTATAACTAAATTAAAACGTATCGTTGAATGATCGGGAATACCTCGGATGATGTAACCCACGTGTTGCTAACGGGATTTCCCACAGTCTAAATGAAAGTGTGGAACTCATTCAGTTGAGTTTAGCAAATTCATCTGGACTAAGTGAATTCGATGAAAATAACGGTGCCGGGATGACGGAACCGTGGGATCTTAATCGGTTTTGTTTAAACAACTTTAAGATTTGTTTTAATTAAAATATTGAAAATATTTGGACTTTAAGATTTCTAAACCAAAACACTTCTCTCATCTCCTGATTTTCACCTTCTAAAACTCAACCTCTGCAACAGCAAGGAGCTCGGAGCATGGTGGGCAGCACGGCCACCGTCATCAGCAAAACTCGGGTCTAGTTCGACAAAACTTTCCTTAGAATTAAATAACCGAAGCCATAGGATTTCGAGGTAGTTTGCACTAGTGCGACATAAATCCTCGACTTTTTGTTAGGCATTTGCATAGTCATGTTATGCAAATTAAGCCTAGCACGGTCTTAGGACTCCGAGGTAGTCGTTTGGTATGACATAATCCCTCACATCTTCAAGGCTATTTGTATGATCATGTCATGCAAATATAAGTCCTAATTAATTAAAATTGGCAGGATGGAAACATTGAATAATTCTCTCAAATTGAAGCCAAACAATAGGATAGTTTGGGAAGTTACCAAGATTCCTCTTGAATCCTCAGCTTCTCCTACTTTTCTTTCCATTGGATTCTCAAAACAACTGTTCCAAAATTGATCCATTCCCTATTGAAATTTCCAAAATCCAATCCTTTGAAAACCTTAAACTTTGAAATTCTTGAGAGCAAAACCACTGATCATTATCGAGAGTTTTCTTAAATGATTCCCGTCATTTACAATGTTATTAACTATAGGGGCTTGCCCTTATAGGGAACTTTAAGAACACAGGTAATATAAACCACTGTTTAATTCCTTTATATTAAACGGGGGAACTTGTCGGCTTATAAAGCTGGTTCGCGGACGAATGGATGTCACAAACCTTCTAGTTTATTTAATCGAGCCCCATCATCAAGTAGTGTGTCTATTCTTTGGGATGGATACACGGTTTGTGGTGTGGTGCTTATTTATATAAATTATTTGGGATGTGAGATTGGTTTGATTTCATATCTTAAAATTTTTAAATTTGAAATTATTTTTGAAACCAAAAATTACTTTCTAAATTATACATATATATTTAAATTAAATTTAAAATCTAAAATTTGTCAACAACTTCTCTAGGCGACCCGCTTTTCAAAAATACAACATAACCTAAAAATATGCCGACAAATACCGATCATTTTAGGAAGACCATTCCAAGCTACAGGAAGAGCCATGATAGATGTTGAAAAAGGAGAGTTGACTATGAGAGTAAATGATTAGGAAGTGACCTTTAACATCTCAAAGTCAATGAAATATCCTTCAATAGAAAAAGAAGATGAATGTTTTAGAATGGATACATGCGATTATTTGAGAAAAGAATATTTCAAAGAAAAATTTGAAGAACATGAAGATAAGGAAAATGATAATTATGATGAAATTGATAACAAAGAAGTTGATTATATTCAGGAACAATTTGAAACGCTCGAATCAACAGCACCAGAGAATGAAATCTTAATTTCATCTATTGTGAAACCCCCTGAACTTGAATTGAAGACTCTTCCTAATTATTTGAAATATGTATTTTTAGGAGAGTTGTCAACATTACCAGTAATTGTATCCTTGAACTTAAATGAAATTCAAGAACAAAAATTAATGGATACATTTAAAAAGTACAAAAGAGCTTTTGGTTGGACCCTAGCTGATATAAAAGGAATTAGTCCTTCAATTTTTATGCATAGAATTTTATTGAACGATGAACATAAACCAAGAATTGATCCACAAAGGAAACTGAACCCTATTATGAAAGAAGTAGTTAAAAAAGAGATTTTAATATGGTTAGATGCTGGAATTATATATCCAATTTCGGAAAGTGCTTGGGTAAGCTCAATACATTGTGTTCCTAAGAGAGGAGTGACTGTTGAAGCAAATGAGAATAATTAGTTAATACCTATCAGGAAAGTTACTGGGTGGCGTATTTGTATTGATTATAGAAAATTAAATTTAGCCACTATCAAATCATTTTCCTCTTCCTTTTCTAGACCAAATGTTGGATAGGCTTGCTAGACACAAGTACTATGCTTTCTGGATGGATATACTGGTTACCATAAAATTCATATTGCTCTTGAGGATCAAGAGAAAACTACATTTACTAGTCCTTATGGAGCTTTCGCTTTTCGAAGAATGCCTTTCAGATTATGTAATGGGCACCTGCAACATTCCAGAGATGTATGATGTCTATATTTAGTAAGTTAATTGATGATGGAATAGAAGTATTTGTGGATGATTTCTCTGTATTTGGAACATCATTGACGCATGCTTAAATCATCTTGAAAAAGTTTTGGAGCAATGCGAAAGAAGTAATTTAGTTCTAAATTGGGAGAAATGTCAATTTATGGTTGCAGGAGTAATTGTATTAGGGCATAAAATTTTGGAGAATGGCATGGAAGTAGACCCTGCAAAAGTTCAAGTTGAAGCTAAACTACCACCTCCTACTACAGTGAGAGGGGTAAGAATTTTTCTTGGACATGCTGGTTTTTATAGGCGTTATATTAAAGATTTTTCAAAATTACCAAACCTCTATTCCTACTTTTAGAAAAGGACAAGAAATTTGAATTTAATGAAGACTGCTTGAATGTCATTGAGTTATTAAAGGATAACCTAATCGCAGCACCTATAATAGTTTCACCTGACTGGGAGAAACCATTCGAATTAATATGCGATGCTAGTGATTATGTTATTGGAGCTGTTCTTGGACAAATATATGATAAGATTTTTAAAGTTATATACTACGCTAGTAGAACTCTTAACAATGTTCAAATTAACTATATGGTTACTGAAAAAGAGTTACTGGCTATTGCGTATGCTTTTAACAAATTCAGATCTTATTTAATTTGGACTAAATGTATTGCGCATACTGATCACTCTGCTATTAAATATCCGATGCAAAAGAAGGATACCAAACCAAGATTAATCAGATGGATACTTTTGATGCAAAAATTCAATTTTATGGTAATTGATAGAAAGGGAACTGATAATAAAATTGCTGATCATTTATCGAGATTAGAATATCACGAATTATCTGACACCGACAATGAAATTACAGTCAGTTTCCCTGATGAACAACTTTATAATATTAATGAGTGGAAAATACCTTGGTATGCTGATATTGTTAATTATATTGTAAGTGATATTTTGCCACATATGCTAACACTGCAGCAACAGAAAAAATTCATTCATGATGCAAAAGCATATTTTTAGGATGAACCATATTTATATAAGCAATGTAAGGATCTTACTATTAGGAGATGTGTGCCTTATGAAGAAACTGAAATGATTATTCAAAAATGCCATGATTCTGAATTTCGAGGACATTTTGGGACTGACAAAACTGCGCATAAAATTTTACAAGCTGGATTTTATTGGCCAACTCTCTTTAGAGATGTTTACAGATATATCAAAACTTGTAATGGATGCTAACGAGTAGGTAATATATCTAGAAGAAATTAAATGCCTCTGAATTTCATGTTAAAAGTTGAGATCTTTGATGTTTGGGGATTGGATTTCATGGGACCATTTATTCCTTCATTTGGGATTTTATATATATTGATTGAAGTTGATTATGTATTAAAGTGGATTGAAGCACAAGCTTTACCTCGTTGTGATGCTAAAAGTGTTTCAAGATTCTTAATAAAAAACAATTTCACAAGATACGGAATGCCGAGAGTGATTATCACTGACGGAGGATCCCATTTCAGGAATAAATATATTCAGAGATTGGCAGAAAAGATTAATATTATTCATAGAATCTCTACTGCTTATCATCCTCGGACTAGTGGATTAGCTGAAGTTTCTAATCGAGAGATTAAATGAATTTTAGAAAAGACTGTAAACTCTAGTAGATTAGATTGGTCTACGAGACTGGATACTACATTATGGGTATACAGGACTGCTTATAAAACTCCTATTGGAATGACTCCTTACAAACTCATTTTTGGAAATACATGCCACTTACCAGTAGAATTGGAGCATAAAGCATATTGGGCGATTAAAGAATTCAACTATAATTTGAAAAATGCTGGTGAGAAGAGATTGTTACAAATGAATGAATTGGAAGAATTAAGAAATGAATCTTATGATAACGACAGAATTTATAAGGAGAAACTGAAGTTAAGGCATGATCGGAAGATTAACCAGAAGAACTTTGAACCAGGACAAGAAGTTTTGCTTTACAATACAAGGTTGAAGTTATTCCCTGGGAAATTGAAGTCTCGGTTGTTAAAACCCTTTATTGTGACTCAAGTTTATACTTACGGAACTGTTGAAATTGAAGATCCAAAGACTGGGAATAGATTTAAAGTAAATGGACATAGATTAAAACCATATTTTGAGGGCAAAAGAGCAAACTTTAAAGAGGCTTCAATGCTTAGTCAACCTGAATAACACCTGAATAGGTCGGGCTGACGATGTTAAACAAGCGCTTTATAGGAGGCGACCCATAGTTATCTTTATTAATTGAGTATTTGTTTGAACTTATCATTAGTATGAGGTAGTATTGAATTTTACTGCTCGTATTTACCCTTTGATCATCATGGAATTTGGATCCATAGAGAAAATTTGGAACGCATTTGGACCACGGCGTTAATGTGCAAATTTTGCCTTGGGCGCCGACAGCGACCTCGACGCCACCGATGGTGGGTTTTTCTCGAGAGCCCTGACATTTAATTGCACAAGCCAGCCGACGGCGCCATCGAGGCCGTGTTGACCTCATTTTTGATGAGGTCTTTTCTCTTCTCTCTCCTTAGTTCTTAGGATCTAGCCTTGGGCTTTCCCTTTGACTAATCTTAGAGGACTAGAAGTGGAACCCACCCCATTTAGAAATTCAAACACCTCTTAACTCCCTGCAAACCCCACAAGCTTGATTATAGACCCCTAATCACCTAGAGGGTTGAAATCAAATGTGGAGGTTTAAAGGATGAGTTCCCTATAGAACTTTTTGGCCTTAGGGATACCCTGGGTGGCCTGGTCTGTTGAGGGCTGACTTACACATATACTACACTCTCACACACACATTCCAAATCCTAAAATTATTCATGCCTAGCCTGACCTCCTGACTCATGTAGGTGATTCATATGGATGGTCCTTAACCCCTAAGCCCCTGGCTAAGAGGGTTAGGAACAACATAGTGAATGCCTCAAATGAGTCCTCTCATGGCTCATATAGGCTTAATATGACTTCATGGCTCAACCAAAGTGATTCCACTTTGCTCAAATTTGATCAATCGTCAATTTTCTAAAATTTCAATTTTTGACCCCCGGGACCCCTACACCCATCAAACCTACCAAATGCCCTCAAAACTACCCAAAATTTGCAAAATCACCTAAATTGCCCAAAATTCCTCAAAATTAATCCTAAAAATTTCCCCAACTCAAATTGACCATCTCCAGCAAAAAATACCAAAATTTCCAAAAATACCCCCAATACCCTCCAAATTACCAAAATGCCCCTCTTGACCCAAAAATCCAAAAATTCAGAAAATTCTCAGAAAATTCCAAAAAATTCCAAATATTCCCAATTTTATTTTGTCTAACTACACCATGTGCCAATTTTGTCAATTTACCCCACTTTTACCAAAATCCCCAATTTAGCACATTTTAAACCCAAATAAACCCAATGTCAAACCAAATCACCCCAATTGACCTCAATTTTGGTCCAATTCAATTCTAAACTTCAATTCAATATCCCCAATATCAATCTAGACAAAATTCAAGCCCAATTTGATTGGAATTTGAATCCAATTTCATTTTTAAGCTTAAGGCCCAATTTTGACCCATGACCTAAACCTAGCTCAAACCAACCCAATTCAATCCCAATTTGACCCAAATCTTTTCTAAAACCTTCCTAGCATCCCCACAAACAAAATACTAACATGATTTGCCTAAAATTTGGACCCAAACCTTACTCGATTTCAACCCGAACCCAAAATTCCTTAAATGGGCCTACACCCGAACCTAACCCAGAATGGGCCCGAATCCCAAAATCAAAACCCAACCAAAGTTGAAACCTATTTGTAACACCCCCATAAACATTTCCCAACATTAATTTTACATCAATTTCAACATTAGCCCAACTTTAGCCCAAGGTAGCTCATTTTGACCCATTTGGACTCTATTACCAAAGAGACACAAATTAGACCCAATCCAATTCCAAATCACCTCAAACTTGCTTCAAATCACTCATGACACATCCCTAAACCAAACCCAACATTTATTTTACATTTCCCTTTACAAATTTTTCATCTAAAAGCCCATTTTGAAACATGAAGGCCACTCCCTTAAACCATTCTAAAAGCCCACCTTTACCAAATTTTAAAAACCCAAACCCATCCTAACGTCCATATGACACTCTCCCTCATCTTACATTCAACTTAAAATCATTTCTAAAGTCCTAATTTATCATCAAACCATTCCAATTCTAGCCACATGACAATTCTCACCAAAATGCCAAAAATCACAAAACCCTTCCTCATGAAAGTTGACTTAACTTTTCCCGAGCCAAATGGAGCCATGAAGCCATGCATGAGCCACATGAGAGCCATGAGAGCCTTGGACACTTCACCATACCCAAGATGGCAAGAGGAGGGAGCTCTTTCCATGTTCCCTTAAGAGGATTAGCCACTCCCATGATTCCACTAAACCTTGCTTAAGCTTAATTATACTTGGATGGTGACCCTTCCCAGCTGATTAAGCTGACCTAAACCACTTTTTCTCAGCCTAAAATCAGGTCATGGAGAGGTGAACCCGGCCCAAACACATGGGTTGACACAAACCAAGCCAAAGAAGCCATGCCCCCATTCCATTTTGATCTAACCACTTTACACATGGCAACGACCGATTGAACTCACAAACATCAAGCCCTGGACCTCCCGACCACGAGGGTGACCCATACTGCCAGGCCGGCCCACAGGCCGCCGGAAAACACCACACACGAGAGCTCCCATGTGAGCCCGCATTGAAATTCTCCCTTGCTTGAGTTGCCCCGTGCCCGATGGCCACCATGGTTGTTCTTCTCCTCACCAGAGCAGCTGATCCCAACCCCTAACTCCCCCTGGGAGGCCCTCCAGCCATTCCTATTTAAACACCACCCCCTCTCGGCCAAATAGGAGACTGAAACAAACCATATAGAAACTCTACCGAAATTATTCCAGACTCTCCCCCACACCTGGAGAACTTGATCCCCACTGAAATCCCGCTGTCATTTCCTCTCTGTGAGCTCAATTTCAGAGTTGAAATTTAAGCCCAAAGCCGGGACACTTCACCACGGTGAGTCGATCCTCGAATTGATTGACTCTACACCTTCACCAGACCAAAAGGAGAAGTTTCCCGGCAAAAGCCCCCTCACCGGGCCGACCATTGCTTCCGGCCTCCAAGCTTTGTGATCGAGTCGTGGTCACTTTTGTACCTAGGCAATTCACCAGGCAAAGGGACTTCATCTGGAGCTTGCTTGGACCCAATCGAACGTGACACAACCCTCAAATCGAAGCTTCACTTCTCTGAGCAAAGGTATGAACTCTCTCTTCCTCTCGAGCTCCTGGAGATTCTCCATTTGATATGAATCGATTTCAATGCATGTTTACCGTATGGATGTGTTCGTCTCTTCAAGACGAATCCATAGAGCATAAGAACACAAAAATCCGTTGAGAATCGAGTGAGTTCTTAGGGTTTTAGTGTGGACGGTCACGGGTGCACACCAGTCGTAGACGATGACCAGGAGCCGTCGGATCGAGCGTGTATCGAACGGACGGTCGGGATCGAGCCGGACAGCGCGATGGTACATGAACTACGGGCCCCGGAGCGGCGAGTCGGATGGCGGCGTCGAACCGAAAGCGCCGCGTGGGCTGTTCGGAGATGCTAAGGATGACGCGGCTCCAATTCGGATAAATAGAAAAATAGGATTTTATGGATTTATTTAATTACCATAACTTAGAAAATCCATATCTTTGTGTAGAAAAATCCTAAAAATAAAATAAAAATACCCCCTTGCTCAGTGAATAGAGATGAATAATGTGGAAAAGAAATCAATTAATTTCATTTAATATTTTATTTTTAATGATTTATTTACTCTCTGCACTATTTCAATTCTCCATGCACATAGACAATTCACCATGGCATGAGACCATAGGGCTTTTAAAGCCTCTGAACGTGGGAACATTCCCTGAATTTTCCAAGGTCAGAGGCCATCCCTATGAGGAGTTATAGATTTTTTCAATTGCATGATACTGTTTTGAGTATTTTAATTCTAATAATTAGGATGTTGAGAAATAGATCCAAGAAAATTTGGTGATGTTTCTTATGACTAGAGGAACCTAGGAAAAATAGGCTTTGAGTTAATTCACATGAAACAACCCTAATTGGCCTAAACACCCAAAATTGAACTTTAATTAATTAAGGTTATCCACACATTAAATTGACTTGAAAACAATTCTCCACTGATCTTTAGGATCAGAGGAGCATCACATAAAAATTTTAAGTCAATTGGACTTGATTAGCCCCACCAAATGGGTTGATTAAGCCTCTTAAGCAAAATGGATAAAACTAAACTTTAAAAATTCATAACTCACAAAATACTTTTCAAAAATTCACAAAAATGGTTTTGGAGCCTCTCTGATATCAGAGGAATTTAGGAAAATTAAAATTGTAATTTTCTAAAAAAGTTGATTTTTATCATTATTTTAATATTTTTAATAATTAAAAAATAATAAAAATCATAAAAATATTAAAAATCACCAAAATGTCACATTTTGAATTCTAATTACTTAGGAACAAACCAAATATTTTTCTTAAGTCCCTAGGATAAGATATTGAATTTTAAAGGCTTAATGTAATTTTTAATATTAAAAAATGTATTTTCCAACCTTTTTAACTAAAATAATTCTAATAAATCAAAGGAAAATCAGAAAAATACAAAATTTGTTTTTTTGAACTCCTTGAGGTCAGAGAGATTTAAAAAAAATATAAAATACATTTTTCAACTTTAATTTTTTTTTAAAATTAATTAATACTCCAAAACTGAAAATAATTCTACTAAATAAAATATAATTCAAAAAATCACGAAAATTGGTCCAAATGGTCCTCTAGTCATTAGGAACATCCCATAATTTTCTTAAGGACAGAAACATTTCCTTGGTCATGTTATTGAACTGTCCTTGAAAACCCCTATTTTCCATTAAAAATAATTACATAAATAAATTAAATACAGAAAAATCACATTTTCACCTCTAATGTCTTAATTGTTATGTGAGTAATTTTACATAAAAATTTCAAGTTCATTTGAGCTTAATTTAGTGAGTTATAGAATTATTAAGCTTGAAGGGCAAAAGGATAATTAAAAATTTCAACCCTTAATTAAAATTTTAGGATTAATCAAAAGGGGAGGGTAAAATATTCGATTTTAAACTGATTTTGGATGATTGAAACTTAAATAATTGAGGGTAGAAATCTACTAACCATTTCAAATATAATTAAAATAAAACTTTAATTAATTAATTAATTGAAATTTTGGAAGAATAATAGAAATTGGAATTATTAAAGTAGGGATATTATTAAGAGGATATTTATTCTTTAATTTAAAAATCCCTACATAAATCACTTCAATAATACTTAATTCTTACTTAAAAAATTAAATTAAATTAATAATCCAAATTAAAATTGAACTAAAATTAAATTAAATTAAATTAAATTAAATTAAATTAAAATTAAATTAAAATTAAATTAAATTAAATTAAATTAAAATTAAATTAAAATTAAATTAAAATTAAATTAAATTAAATTAAAATTAAATTAAATTAAATTAAAATTAAATTAAATCAAATTAAATTAAATTAAATTAAATTAAAATAAAATAAAATAAAATTAAATTAAAATTAAATTGAATTAAATTACAATCATTTAACAACAAACCTAAATGAAATCATTAAGAATTAAATCTAAAATAACTTGAACACTATTCCAAACTTAAACTAATTTTTTATAATTCAGTCAAAATTAAAATTAAATCATTAAGTTTAAATCATTAAAATACCTAATAAGTTGATTTGCCTCTTTTAAAGCTCTTATTATTATAACTCTTAAATGAGGTATCAAGTGAAGTGTTACTTCACTTATAGGATATTCAAATGTCCTAGTTCACTGAGCAAGAGAACAAAACTTAAACTCCTGGATGATTAATTGACTTGTATAATTAAACTCCCTTGGACTTAAAACAATCCTAGAGATATTGAAAAGATGTTTAAGACTCGTCTTAAGCACTTCCTCAATATGATATGATGTTTATGAGAACAATTGAACTTAATTGTTCTTTGATGAAGAAAATCATCCTTAAACTAAAACACAAGAATCTAGACGTCATAGGAGATGACTAGCTATAGGATTAGGACTTTGGTAGACAACCAAAACTTTTCCTTTAGCTTTACCTAGGTACTTGTTGAAATATTTAAATGTCTTAACATGTGTTATAAGTGCAGCTTGGGATGACGGGAAGACCCTCCAGGTACGCTTTTATTTTATTGCAATTTACTTTATTGCAATGTACTTTACTTTTCTTGCATGTTAAATAAGACTGTTGCATGAAAACCAAAACCTTTAGGATAGTCCCTGAACTGAAACCAAAAATAAATTAAAAGTCATTACAAGATAAAAATCACCGCCACAACATTTCAAAATATAAAACAACTCAAAATTTAATCACAAACAGAATAACAAAACTACAATTGCAACTAAATTAAAACATCTCATTGAATGATCGGGAATACCTCGGATGATGTAACCCACGTGTTGCTAACGGGATTTCCCACTGCCTAAATGAAAGTGTGGAACTCATTCGATTGAGTTTAGTAAATTCATCTGGACTAAGTGAATTCGATGAAAATAACGGTGCCGGGATGACGGAACCGTGGGATCTTAATCGGTTCTGTTTAAACAACTTTAAGATTTGTTTTAATTAAAATATTAAAAACAGTTGGATTTTAAGATTTTCTCTAAACCAAAACACTTCTCTCATCTCCTGATTTATGACTTCTAAAACTAAACCTCTGCAACAACAAGGAGCTTGGAGCATGGTGGGCAAGCACGTGCTCATCGTTATCAAAGAAACTCGAGTCTACTTCAAAGAAACCTTTCCTAGTTTTAAACAACCAAGCCATAAGATTTCGAGGTAGTTTGATTAGTGCAACATAAATCCTCAACCTTTTCGTTAGGCATTTGCATAATCATATTATACAAATTAAGCCCTAACCGGTCTTAGGATTCTGAGGTAGTTGTTTGGTACGACATAAACCCTCACATCTTCGAGGCTATTTGCATGACTGCGTCATACAAATATAAGTCCTAATTAATTAAAATTGGCAGGATCGAAACATTAAATAAACTCCCAAATTGAGGCCAAACAATAGGATAGTTTGGGAAGTTGCCAAGATTCTTCTTGGACCCTCAGCTTCTCCTACTCCTCTTCCATCGGACTTCTGAAAAATAACTGTTCCAAATTTGATCCATTCCCTATTGAAATTCCCAAAATTCAATCCTTTGAAACCTTAAACTTTGAAATTCTTGAGAGCAAAACCACTGATCATTATCGAGAGTTTTCTTAAATGATTCCCGTCATTTAAGATGTAATTAACTATAGGGGCTTGCCCTTATAGGGAAATTTAAGAACCCAGGTAATATAAACCCTGCTTAATTTCTTTGTATTAAGCAGGGGAACTTGTCGGCTTATAAAATTGGTTCGTAGACCAAACGGATGTCACAAATCTTCTAGTTTATTTAATCGAGCCCCATCATCAAGCAGTGTGCCTATTCTTCGGGATAGATACACGGTTTGTGATGCGGTGCTCGATTACATAAACTATTTGGGATGTGAGATCGGTTCGATTTCATATCTTAAAATTTTCAAACTTAAAATTATTTTCAAAAATCAAATACTACTTTCTAAATTATATATATATATATATTTAAATTAAATTTAAAATTTAAAATTTGCAGACAATTTCTGTAGGCGACCCCTTTTTTAAAAATACAACACATAGCTTAAAAATATGCCGACAGGTCGCCGACGGCGAGATCGGCAAGTGGACAGTTTCTAGAGTTTGAAATGGCGGTTTTTGGTGGTTTTAGGCGAAATTTTTCCCCTATAAACTTCCAAAGTCGGTTCCTAAACTTTCCATTTCCTAAAAATGATTGGAAACTCCCTTGAATTTATCCCTAATAGCTTTTAGTTCCACAGATTACCCAAGATTTTAAGTGTTCAACCGAAGAATGTTCGTTAGTGCCGAGGCACAACGAATCTTCAACAAGGTGCTGAAAAATAGGAGATTAATCAAAGAAAGAGGCTTTGTGAATCGAGGATTAAACAATCCTTTGATAGTGATTGAAGAGATGATCGTGCGGCGAGGCTGGGAAGTATTAGTCGTTCTTGTAGTGAAGGAGTTTTACGTTAATTTTGCATGGAATCAACCAGGGAAGCGTCTATGTGCGAGGTAGGTGGGTAACTTTTACTCCTGCATAAATTAATTAATTATATATGATCGAGAATGTTCCTGTCTGCCATTATTCCAACTTCATCCCGACAAGAAATCTGATGAATGAGATCTACCAATATTTAAAGGACGAGACTGAAGACTGGGAAATTAGAGAAAATGGGTATGTTAGATTTTTTGCTACACTTCTAAATCCTGTATCAAAACATTGGCACTTTTCATTTCTACAAAGTTATTACAGAAGATGAGGATTGGCAAAGTTACTAAAGAAAGTGTTATATTGAATTATTGTATTCAAATGGGACTGTCAATTGACATTGGATCGATAATTGTGAAGTCTTTTTTGGGCCTGATCGTTCAAGGATCAACTCATGGGCTTGGACATCCTTCTACAATTTTCTCACTTTGCAGCCTGTTCTAAGTTTCATAAGAGATTTGGAAAAAGGTACTCCTACCTTGGAAGCCTTTAGACCCAACCAAAATGTTCCCAGCAAATGAAGAGGAGAATGATATGAGCGTTATTATGGATCAATCATCACAGAACTAAATTCTAATTCTTCCTCTAGTATCAGACAAGACGCTGGTGATCTTACTCAGAATTAAGAAATTGGAAAAAGAGGTACAAAATTTAATGAATGCAATTAACAATATCTCTGATTTTTTTATCACATTGATTGGAGGATGAAAGAGCACTTTGATCACTCTAGACATTTCGAAGGAGGTTTTATATGCTTAATAAGAAAGATGGGATGGATAGAAGAAGTCTCTACTGAAGAATTCTCATTTTGTTTGCGTTCATGTTCAATCGATGGGTGATGTCAGAGGAGAAACAAGCACTGAATCGGAGGAGTAGTAGATTTGATTTACTTTATATGTTTCTAAATGTTTAGACTTGATTTGAATTTATTTGTTTGCTTGCTTTCGATGTTTGCTTTTAGATCTCAGTATAGTTGAGATTAAGATTGGAATGTTTGTTATCAACTTTTAGAGGGTTGTGGCTTGGATTGCGACGCTGAATTGATAACTTGAGGTTGAGAAAATACCTAACTTATGTGTGTTGTGTAATGTGTATTGTAACCCTTGGATATTATATATAATTGTGATGTTTTGTGTTGTGAATGTTTATTTGTGTTAATTCATCACTTATTCACTAAAATTTATGTTTAAAATGATCGAACGGATGTCGACGAGGCTTGAAATTGATGGAAATCACAAAAATCTAAAAAATAAATAGAATTTAAGAATCTCACCGATGGCGCCCTCGAGGCCGCCGACAACGGGTTTTTCCCAAGACTACTTCTGTTTAATTCAATAGAGCTTGCCGATAGTACGAACGACCCTGCCGACGGCGAGATCTCAAAAGTTACCTTTTAACCTTGATTTTGACCAGTCAACTGCCACTATTCATCGTCTTCTTCCCTTATTTACCGAAAATTTTGACCTAGGACTTGAGAGATCTTGGATTTGGGGCAATTTCAACTCATTTCGACACCGGATTTGATCATCACTCGGTAAGAGCTTACCTCCTATGTAAAAATTTTTGATTTTCACAATGAATTTCTTCCACATTTATGAATTCCAGAAAAATTGATAATGTGGAGAAAATACTTGGAAGAAATTCATGGGGCTCAATTTAAAATTCTTAAAGTCACCTCTGAAAGCCATTTTATCAATATTTTGGAGTTTAGTTTATATTTTTGTAAATTTGATAGATCGAAAAATGGTTCCCCGACAAAAGAGGTGACTTGAGTTTGACGAGGCTCGATTTGTAAATGTAAAAGCCCAGTCAAGGTACACTTCTATCTTCCAAGGAAAGAAATGCATACAAGATAGATTTTTTGATAATCTTGGAGGAGAAGTTGAAATAGTTATGAGAGAGAGGAAGTGGGAAACCTTTTTGTTACTTTACAAACAAGGCTGTTGTAGAAGTTGTAAAAGAGTTCTATGCCAATCTGACTCAGCTTGAGGACGAGCCTATGAAAGTAAGAGGGTTTTCTGTTGATTTTAATGATGCCCGCATAGATTCCTTTTACGAACTTCACGATTTTTTACTCTAGCGAGTATGAGATGTTTGGAACCATGGAGAGTCCGTTGAACAATGTCATTGAATTTCTCATTGATAGGAAAGGGACATGGAAAATTAAGCAGCGTGAACGGATAAATTCTCCTCTTTCCATGATGAATGTCACAGCTAAAGCATAACATTATTTCATTTTTTATACTCTACTACCTACCTACCACCACAGTGAAGTGTCGAGAGATAGAGCGGTTCTGAATTTCTGAATTCAGAACAATAGAAGCATTAATGTGGGGAATATAACTTATAATAATATTTTGGCTACAGAAAAGAGTGAATCAAGTGGAGGACTAGGACAACCTGGCCTCATTTATGCACTTTGCGAATTATCTGGAGTGGAAGCTAGAGATGATGAAGAATGGGTTTACCCTATGAAACCCATTAGTAAAACTAACTTAAAGACAAATGAATCCCATGAAGAATGGAGATCTGGGAGTAGGACTAAAGCGCCTTTTACTAGTAGAGATATCCCCTATACTAATTATGACCCTCCTGCCTCTAGCTCCCCTACCCTTTATGATTTGATGAATAAGATGACCCTGGAGCGGAAGAGTTTTGAAAAGTTAGATGAAAAACGTGAGAGAATAGATCAGAGGAATGAAGTATTAGAGCGAAGACACGATCATGATAGTGAGTATCTTCAGCAACATTCTGATTTCAAGATTGCCTGCTACGATGCTAAGGCCAGACACTATAGAGGTGAGCCTGATGTTACTTTTCCTGAATGCCCCCGATATACTCGTTATCAGCCCAATCCACCTACTGACCAGGGAGATGAAGACATAGTATGGGATTTCGATGTCTAATCTTAAATTTGATGATTGTGATGTATGTGTGTGTGTTTTGTTGTAGTATTTTTATACTATTATTTGTATTTTGTGTACTGTATTATTTTCTGAGATGTGTATTTTGTTTGTAGTTTGTATTTCATTTTTGGATGGATTGTGATGCGTAGATTATAATTGTAATTATGGACTCTAAGATTAAATAGTAGACTGTATTGTTATTGTGTTGTGAATTGCAAATGCTATTTGGCATTGTACTGTGTAGTGTAATCGAATGTGATTTTAAATGTTTTAATTTATGTAATTATTTCAAAATTTCATTACCCTAGCAAATTCTCTAATTTGTTATATGTGTAGAAAAGTTCCTAATATTACAGGCCAGTTGAAGTTAAAAATTTTGAGAAGAACCTGCAAAATTTCAGAAAGATGAAAATGCCTAAAGTGCAAAGTTATGATTTATATTTAGAATTTTTCTTTTACCCTGTATTATTTCTATATATTGAAAAATTTAAGTTTGGGGGGGGAGAAAAATATTAACTAGTATTTGTTCTCAATTAAAATATTTTCAAAATTTATAAATATGATTTTTGTGATAAAATTTAATTCAGTTAACTATATTTAGATTTTATTTAAAAATTGTGGAAGATTCAAAGAAATATTTTTGGTAATGAAAATTAATTTTGTAGGTTAAGATATTTAGTATAAGGGGATAAGACTATAATTAACTATTTAAAGTAAAGAAAACTATATTTTAGAATATTAAGAATCTTAGGAATTTAGTTGACAAAAAAAAAGATTGGGGCTCAATGATGTAAAGACTATGAAATACATATAAGGTAAAGGAATGCTTTGAGTTTCAAATTTAGAAAAATAAGAGTGAAGTTAAAAATTATTAACAGGCTATCTAGATATAGTAATCCTCACTTGAAAAAGAAAAAAAGAAAGGATTGAAAAGCAATCAAAACTAAAAGAAAAGAAAAAGTAAGTGAGGAGAAGCTTGAGGATATGCCTTATCAAAAATTGGCTTCACTTGGATTAACCTAAAGGGAAAACTAAATACATTTCTAAACTTATATTTATAGAGTAGTATTTTTACTAGTTGTGTCCTCATGAATTTCCTATCATCTGAATATTCTAAGTGAATTGATATTGCAACATATAGTCATTCTTCGAAATGAATGAAGACTAGAACTCATAGACTTGATGACTAGATAGCACTTTACATCTACGAGTTAATCTAATTACTTGAAAATCTTTCTAAGAAATCTTACTTATAATATTTATTTAATTAAAAATTATAGTATTTCTGAATTAAAACTTACCACAATAAATCATAACCTTTATGTAGTACTAAAATTACTTGATGACAAGTAATAGTTAGGTTTGAGGAATTTTGACCTACAGAAAATATTTTAGATTTTCATGCCTATTTTATATTGATTTTGAAGATATTGCACTTAAAGAAAGATATTTTTGATGTTTTGTGGCAGGTATGTTGATTTATGGACATTGGAGTAACAAGATGCAAAAAGGAGCAAATTTGGAGCAAAAATGACCAAAATATGAAGATTTGACCTTGGGCGCCGACGGCGAGATCGACGGCACCGACGGTGGATTTTTCCCAAGAGTTCAGAAAATAAATTACAAAGAAGGTCGCCGACGGTGAGCTCGACCCCGCCGATAGACAGAGAATGTCCAAAACCTAGTATTCTAGAAGGCCGCCGACGACGACGAGTGAGTTGGGTCTCTCACGAGGTGCATTGAATGTGGACGCTTTTGAAGGGATGCTTGGAAAACTCTTGGAAACTCTTCTATAACTTTAAAAGAGACTGTGAGTGTCTGTTAGTGTCTTGGGTGCCCTAAGAGTTATAGAGAGTGAGTTAAATTAGTGTTAATTGTGAGGAATTCTTCGAGAGATTATAAGAGTTAAAGGAAAGTGAGAGATTTCTTCCTTCTTGATGCTTCGAAGGAGAATTCTGTGTGTTGTAAAGAAAGTAAGAGATTCGGAGGAACTTCAAGGAGTTTGCTTGGGGAGGAATTCGAAATAAGTTGTATTTACTTATTATAGTTTGTATAACTTTGCTTTTATATATGAAATCCAAGTTTTGTCGTATCTTCTCCATGAGATCTGAGTAGTTTCTCTGTCTTTCTCCTTGTTTTGAGATTTTGTGAAATGGTCATTTGTATTAGTTGCTCCACGAGAATGTTAAAGAAGTTATGATGATCTTTTCACTTCAATCTTAATTTACTTTTAATCTGACCAATTGATTTGTTAAAATATATTGATTTTTACAACTAAAGTGTAGATTACATCTAAGATTTAGGTAAGTCAAAGTCCTTGAAAGTAGGGTGCAAATAAATAGAGAAATATTATTTATCGGTTGTATAATTGGAGATTTTAGAGTTACAGACTAAAATTCTCAATTCGGTCCTATCGTTTAGGTGCTGAAGTGTAGATGTTAACCCTCAGGTGAGGGAAACGTCGGAGCTCCGAAGTGAGAGTCGGTATCCTCCCAGCCTAGCCCCAGATTCAGAAACAAAGCATAGGATTAGTCAATGTTCTTTATGCCGGGATAAAAGGGTAAAGAATAGGTATGCTCCTATTTGGTACAACATAGTTTTAAACTAATTCTATTTATCCATTCACTTAATTTTCTTAACAAGGAGAAGGATTCTTGCTTATATATTGAACCTCACTTTAATAGTAATTGTCAGTAGAATTAGTTTATTTAAATTACATCTTATTTACGATTGCATATTAGTGACAAATAGGCAATTTGAACTACAAGGTTGTGATTCTGTATTGGTTTCTAAAATCCTAGTTCGTAGCCACTAAAATATTCCCTGTGGGATCGATATCCAGGACTCCACTAGAGCCTTGTATTACTTGAGCGATGCGTATACTTGCATTGATAAGAGTAACTCTTCTATTATTGAATATTTTATACACTTCTTTATCAAATTCTTGTAATATTAAGCTTACGCAAAGTGCACGGAGTGGTTCAGTTAACATAAAATTGGTTCGCGTACTAAACATATGTCATAAATCTATTGGTTTTTTTAATCGAGCCCCATTATTAAGCAATGCATCTATTCCTCGGGATAGATGCATAGCTTATGGTGCGGCGCTCAATTATTTAAACTATTAAAGATATGGGATCATTTTAGTCTCGTATTTTCAAAAATCAAAACACTATCCAAATTATTTAAAATTATATATATATATATATATATATATATATATATATATATATATATATATATATATATATATATATATATATATAGACACACACACACACACACGTAAATTAAGTCCGAATTGAAAAAATCGATTGACATTTTCCTCCATATCTAATACAATAAAGTCCATAGGAAAGATAAACTTATCCAATTCAACAAGAACATCTTCAATACCCCCTTTTGGATAAATGATAGATGGATAAGCTTAATGAAGGGTTACAGTAGTGGGAGTAAAATCAGGTAAACATAATCTTCTAAGTATAGATAGAGGCGTCACATTAATGCTCGCTCCTAAATCACATAAAGCTTTTCCACATAATCTTTCTCCAATTGCACATGGAATTGTTAACTTACAAGGATCTTTAAGTTTCTGAGGAAGCTTTTTCTGAAGCATAGCGTTGCACTCCTCACTTAGTGCAACAGTCTCGTAATCCCCAAATTTTCTTAACTTGTTTAATATCTCCTTCATAAACTTTGCATAACTTGGCATCTGTTCCAAAGCTTCTACAAAAAAAATATTTATTGTTAACGTCTTAAATACTTTCATGAACTTTGAATATTGTTTATCCAACTCATGTTGTCTAAGTCTTTAAATGGAGATGGTGGTCTTTCTAAATTGATTTTAGTTGGAGATATTAATTTTTCCAGATCCTTAGAAACATGTTCTTCAGATCTTTTAATTTCCTTTGTTTCTCTCACAACGTCTCTCTCTTTTCTAACCACATCCTTTATCTCTCTTCCAATTCTTAATTGGACAGCTTCTACTTATTCATTTTTGTTCTCTTTAGGTTTGATCTCAGTGTTACTAGGAAGTGTTCCTTGGGGTTTATTGCTAAGTGAATTAGCAATTTGTCCCATTTGATTCTCTATATTTTGGATCAAAGCATTTTGACTTTGCAACTGGTTTCCCATTTACAATATCACTTCTTCTATAGACATCTTCTTATCCTCAAATTATTGATCATTGTTAGAGTCTGATGGATACAAAGATCTATAGTTTGTGTTCCCTTGATTATTCCAAATTCCATTAGGGTTTGCATGATTATTTTCCCATAGTTGGTCTCCACCCCCAGTAGTATGATTCCAGTTAAAATTAGGATGGTTCTTCCATCCTGGGTTGTAAAAGTTAGAATACGAATTGTTTATGGTATTTAAAGTCTCATATGATAGGTTAGAATCAATCATGCGCCCTAATGAACCTTCCTCACTTACTGGAGTAAATTGAGGCTGGTTCATTCCAAATTGGTCAAACTTTCTTGATATTGCAGCCACCTGAGATGCGAGAATTGTAATAGCATCTGTATCATGAACATTGAGTACTTTTTTAGGATTTACCCTTGTAGAGGGCCAATGAAATTCATTTGTAAGCATTTCTTCAATTAATGCATACGCTTCATTAAATGGTTTTGACAATAATGAACCACCAAGAGCAGCATTAATAATGGACCTAAGGGATCCCAATAACCCTTTGAAAAAAGTTTGAATGATTAACCAATCGGGCCGAACATGGTGTCGACACTTTCTTAAGAGTTCCTTAAATTTTTCCCAGGCTTCGTATATTGATTCCCCTTCATACTGACAAAATGAGATAATATTGTTTCTAAGTTTAAAAGTCCTTGAAGGTGTAAAATACTTAGCTAGAAATTTATGAGTTACACCTCCCAATTTTTGATAGAACCAGGTGCTAAAGAGTATAACCATAATTTAGACTTATCCCTTAGTGTAAAAGGAAAAAGCCTTGGCCTAACAACATTGTCTGATATGCCATTATAACAAAATATAGCACAAAATTCTAGAAAGCTTGATAAGTGTAAATAGGGATCCTCCGAAGGAGTTCTTTCAAACTGGTTGTTCTGCACTAGTTGGATAATCGGTTGATTTAGTTCAAACGAGTCAGCTTCTATGACAGGTTTTTGTATACTTGAGTGAATTTTATATGTCTTAGGATTTACATAATCCCTCAATGATTTTCCAAGTTATTATTTTGAATGTTTTCCATTTCCATTTCTAGTATTTCAAGTCCTTTCTGTTTTTTTATTTTTTTCTTTTTTTCTAACTCAGAATCATATGGCACAAGTCCTGTAGATCCTTTATTTCGCATATGCAACACAATAAACAATACATTAAAAATTAAATAAATAAAATAAAAAATATATTCAACGCAACAAAACATTTTCACAAATACCTTGTTTTTCACACAAATAGTTTTTTCACAATATTTTTTCATAATAAAAAAAATCACACAAAAATAGTTTTTGCGCACTACAGTTTTCCAACTCTAAGCCTAATTACTTCAACTAAAATTCTTCTAAAAGTCAAGATCAATCGTTGTGATCCACGACAAAGGCGCCAAAAACTTAATCCCAGATATTTTTTCTTACATTTTATATATGAGTTTACACTTTATACTTCCTTTTAATTATGTCTCTTTCTTTACAACGGCGCCACAAGAACTTGATGTCGATGCAAATGAGAGTTTAATTGTTGATTTATAAAATGGGATTCTACGAAAGTGTATGTATTGTTATCAAGTAATATAAGGCTTTTTGAGTAAGCCCTGAATATCGATCCCACAGAGATCGAGGTTAATCACAGTGACTTTCAAGAGAAACTCTAGTCTACAATAACACTCCATAGCTTAGAAGGGCGATAAAGGTTTGATTTTGATTAAATCCTTCAATTATCACTAAAATACTACTTCTACTCCTAAACTAAAATACATAGTAAAAATCAGAAAGTACAGTTTAATATATTAAAAATACCCTTCCTCATACAATGAAATTAGTGACATGTGTAAAAGTAAAACAAATAGAGAGAGAGAGATTGTGACAAATAGGTGCAATTATATTCTTTACCCTTACTAGAGATGATATAAAGAACATTGGTTAATCTAAAGTATGAATAGTTCTGAAGATAGGCTAGGAAAGGAAGATACTAACTCTTACTCTAGAGTTCCCTCTTATCTCTCCACCTAGAAGCTAACATCTCACATCAAAACCTAAAATAATAAAACAAATTAGGGGGCTTTAGCCTTGCACTCTAAAATCCTCTAATTCTACACCTATCAAAGTTTATCTCCCTATTTATTTGCACTCAATTATATGAATTACATTTTTATACATAGAATCTCATGTGATTCTTACCAATTGACTGAGACAATACCATACCGGATATTACATGTTCTCACAATAGATTTTAACATGCAAGTTGATCAAGTTTACATGTAAATTATGATCAAAGTAAAATTATCACAATATATTCTCACTCTACACAATTCTATATTCTACACATGCATACTAATTTATTGTAAGAGGGAAGAGTAAAGAAAACTACTCACTATACATGAAGAAACAATAAGAACTTTTCATTTAACAAAACATTTAAACCATGCAGTACTAGATTCAAATCAAAATACAATGAAAATACTTATCTTTGATGATAATCAGACTCTCTTTGTATAACAAAAGCAATATCCTTACAATCCTTTCCAAGAACAAAGTGAAAAGAAAAGAAAAAATCTCTCACTCTATCTCTTTCTCTCTCACCTTGTCACCCCACTTAGGGCTCATGCCCAAGTCTTCTTCTCCTCTTCTAATTAGTTCCCCTTCGTGTTCAAGAGAGAGTTCAAGAGTGTTTTCATAACTTCCCAAGAGGTGCGTAAGTGTCTCTTTAAAAGTGTACATATTTAATGAATCTTCCAAACGGTGCCTTAAGTGCCTCTTCACTCCATCTTTTCACTCCAAGAGACACATCTCTTCATTCAAAAGTGTCTAGATTCATTTAATATCATCTTGGGGAGTTCATAACCACCCAGAAGCTTCTAGAACATCCCGAAACCACCAATAACCGTCCAAAACTGTCTTTCGTGGCTAAGCACCAGTTTTTGGTGCTTACGCACCGTTTTCCAATCGTGACTGGTGCGCTTAGGCGACACCCTGCTGTCGGCGTATTTTTTAGGTTGTATATTTTGAAAAAGGGGGGTCGCCTACAGAAGTTGTCGGCGAATTTTAAATTTAATTTAAATATATATATAATTTAGAAAGTAGTATTTGATTTTGAAAATAATTTTAAATTTGAAAATTTTAAGATATGAAATCAAACTGATCTCACATCCCAAATAGTTTATATAAATGAGCACCACGTCACAAGCCGTGTATCTATCCCGAAGAATAAACACACTACTTGATGATGAGGCTCGATTAAATAAACTAGAAGATTTGTGACATCCGTTTGGTCTGCGAACCAATTTTATAAGCCGACAAATTCCCCTGTTTAATATGAAAACATTAAACAGGGTTTATATTACCTGGGTTCTTAAAATTCCCTATAAGGGCAAGCCCCTATAGTTAATTACATCTTAAGTGACGGGAATCACCTAAGAAAACTCTCGATAATAATCGGTAGTTCCGCTCTCAAGAATTTCAAAGTTTAAGTTTTCAATGGATTGAATCTTGGAATTTCAATAGGGAATGGATCAAATTTGGAACATTTTATTTTGGGAATTCAAAGGAAGAAAGGTAGGAGAAATCACAGATTCGAAGCGAACTTCGGTCATTTCCCGACTATCCTATTGTTTGGCTGGAATTTAGGAAAGTCCTAATGTTTATCTAATATTTTGATCTTGCCAATTTTAATTAATTAGGACTTATATTTGTATGATAAAATCATACGAATAGCCTCGAAGATGTGAGGGTTTGTGTCGTACCGAACGACCACCTCGGAGTTCTAAGACTGGTTAGGGCTTAATTTGGATTCCAATCTCGAAAGTTTATTTGTGTGAAGAGGGACCCAGTCTCATGCCATCAGAACCAAATCAGACAAAGCTCGTGGCCCCGTGTCAATAGACCTAGTCGATTTCCATACAGGAAGAAAGGTAGGCCACAAAAGTCGAAATGATTTCGATGTGATGAAAAAAAGGTTTAGGGTTCTGAAATTGAAGTGTGGGTCTCTTATGAGGAAGAGTTGTCCCGTCAGAGAATTTCAAAGCTTCTTGAGATAAATTTCGATTTGGAGTCGATTTGAAATGTTTGAAAAGATGAATTTAGAGTGGGATTCGATTTGAGATTCATTTTCATTTTATTTGTCCTTTAACTTTCCAAATTTTTTTAGTCTGTGTATTTAATGTTCATGTGAATTTTATTTAGCGTTCACGTGGATTTTGAAGTTATTTTTATGTTTGGATTTTTAAGGAAAACTAATTCTCATTTATTATTTATATTTTTATTTTCTTTTTTTTATTATTATTATTTTTTTTTTTGTTCTTTGTTCGAAGTTCGTTTAACTTTAATGGCGTTTCCCAGTCAATTTGCACAAAAGAGGTGAAGGCCAAAATGTGACATCATCACTTTCATTCCAATCATGCTGAAGATACATCATACAACTCGATCTGGAATACATCTCATACAATCCATATAGACTCAAAACGGACTATGTATGATCTTTGTCGATCCATCCAAAAAGGTATCTGTCAGAAATCCATGTCTGAATAGTGAGGTGCATGGTCAATAACATCACCTTCCAAGCCATCCTTGGTAAGGATGCCGTGTGGATGTACGTTGGAGGTGTGATATTTTCCATGTAACTCACAGCTCGTAAGGCTGGAGGCTCTCTAGCTCCGGTCCGGCCGGAAGTGGTAAGGTGCTTTCCGTCGTCCATCCTTCGAAAGTAACCGAGATCCGCTTCACCGGTACTCCTGGTATGCAATGTTTAGCGACATCCGCTCCGTTGCCCTTCGATATCATGACGGAACCTACCGGTAATGGTATCTTTACCGGCCCTTGGAACTCACTCGGGCTCGCTATCCGGAGGTCGGATCCGAACATGATATTACACTCATTCGAAAAGAAACCGTGCAAAAAGGTCCGACAAAGTCGTGGTGATCTATGTGCGGGGGTATGCGATCACCCTTCTTGTAAATGTTAATGATGCAACCGTTGGGTATGCAATCCGCCGGCAGTACCCTCCATGTTATCATTCTTTTTACCATCCTTTTAATGACTAATGGCATTGGATCCACCTGGCCATGACGGAGTATCCCCGGTGGGTTTCCCTTCCTGTCTTTTGCGAAGTTGTAGCAGCATCCACATTGTATTGTAACCCTCCCCTTTCCTGGCATCCATCTCCGGGGTTCTGAGTAAGTGTTTTCTCTTAAGCGACCTGCTCGGCCCATCTTTTTCAAATCCCGGATGCGATCCACGATTTGTTGTTGTTCGTATTCCGAGAACACGTACCGTATGTAACTCGAGGCCTTCTAGTATATTGATCCTCCTGCCTCTGATTCTCTCGAAATATTCAAAAGTTTTCTTCTCGACATTCTGTATTCTTTCTAGCTCGTATTCTGGAATAATTTGCAAATGGCGAGGCCTGGTGACGTACTGTGGGATATATGGCTCAATCCCTTCACGTTCTCCTGCATACCTCGGCTCCTCGGGGATGATGTCCGTCGGGACATCCTCCGGGGTGCTTCGCAACAAGGTCATGCATTACGGTGGCTT
This sequence comes from Papilionanthe hookeriana x Papilionanthe teres, assembly GCA_022702705.1. Taxonomy (NCBI): domain Eukaryota; kingdom Viridiplantae; phylum Streptophyta; class Magnoliopsida; order Asparagales; family Orchidaceae; genus Papilionanthe; species Papilionanthe hookeriana x Papilionanthe teres. The sequence goes on along the minus strand of CM040421.1, from coordinate 128,671,237 downwards.
CATCCGGTGGCGTATTAGCCTTCTTTCTTCCGTTATTCTTGAGATTTCTCTGGTTTCTTCCGTCATCCCGGAGCCGGCTTCCTTCCTTCGAGTTCTCGGCGAACCGGTATCCTCGAAGTATATGTACCGGCAGTAGCAACTGCCTCGTTGCGCTGGTCCGCTGCTAATTTAGTTAATATATTGCGGATACGGCGATTTTTATTTCTTCGTTGAGTTGCTGTGAGAGTAGCTCTTCGTATTTCCTGAGTCTCTGTGGGCGCGGCGCTGACAAGCTCGCCCTCCGCCGTAGCGACTACGGACTTGATTCTCTTGTCCTCTTCGGTGTTTGTTTTTCTTTTCTTCTGCTGGATTGGTGGCTTGGGCCACCCACTTTCATTCTTGTCCGACTAGGCGAGTTCCTCTCGATCAACCGGGACCCGGTCACTTTCCTCGTATTGCGGGCTGTGCCGGTGTGAAGTCCGAGTCGATCTCCATTATCGCTCCATCTCTCACCCTCTTTTCGTCGAGTGCAAGGCTTACGCCATTTCTAAAGTTCGGGACCAACCGCCCGCTCGACATTTCCTGCGAAAAGACAAGGAAAAGGATCGGGAAGCTGTACTAAGAACAAGAACATTAAGAAAATTTTTATTAAAGACAGTCTTTTTTTATTACTTTTTATATTTTTCAATTTAACAGGAATGAAGTGTGATAAGATCAGGAAAGAGATTTTAATTTGGAAGAGAGAACAAAGAAAACTTTATTATCATGATTTTATTTATTTTAGCACATTTTTTATTATTTTGGGTTCGGACCCAGTCATAAGTATTTACTTCGCCCGTGCTTCTAGGGATGAAGAATTCATTCCTTCGAAACATCAGGTAGCGTAATACTTCTTCAAGTATCGTCCATTGATCGGAAGCATATGTCGATCTCCTTGGCAATTCACTAGCTGGTAGGAGCCTCCTGAGTAGACTGCCTCAACTACAAATGGTCCTTCCCAAGTGGGTTCAAATTTTCCTCCTATCTTGCGGTGTGCAAGAATAGGTCTTTTGAGAATGAGAACTAAGTCACCAACTTTGAAGGTTCTTGGGCGGACCAGTCTGTCATGGGCTTGAACCATCTTAGCTTGGTATAGTTCTAAATTCTGCTGACGGCTGCAAGTCTTTTCCTTCCGAGCTTTCCAATTCCTCTAGTCGCAATTTGGCATTCTCTTATGTCGTGATTTTGTTTGCAACTCGCAATTCTGAGTGAAGGAAGCTGGACTTCTAAGGGTAACATCGCCTCGGACCCATACACCAGAGCGTAAGGTGTAGCTTGAGTAGGAGTTCTGAAGGTTGTCCGGTAGGCCCATAAGGCTTCTAATAACTTCTCGTGCCAATTTCTCTTATTATCGTCCAAAGTCTTCTTTAAAATTTGAACGAGAGTTTTGTTAAAAGCTTCAGCCAGGCCGTTCGCTCTTGGGTAGTAAATTGTTGAATACCGCCAGTCGATTCCGTGCCTCCTAACAAAATTATTGATTTGCGTGCTTCTGAATGCTGACCCATTATCTGAGATGATCCTGCGCGGCACTCCGAAACGGTAGACAACTTGGTTCTTGAAAAACTGTAGCACGTGATGTGCTTTCACTTCTCTGAGTGGAACTGCCTCCGCCCACTTGGAAAAGTAATCTGTAGCCGCAAGAATGAAGTGATGTCCTTTTGAAGATGGTGGTTCTATCGGACCCACTATATCCGTGCCCCAACATTCGAATGGCCGCGACGCAATTGTCGGATGTAGCACATTTGGAGGTTGGTGTAGAACCACTCCGTGCACTTGGCACCGGTGACGGCTCTTGGCGATTTTCATGCGATCGGTCATCATCGAGGGCCGGTAGTACCCTAGTCTTTTAATTTTCATTTTCATCTTTGGACCCGACGGTGAGCGCCACGAGTCCCGAATGCACCTCTTTAACAATTTCGAGGGCCTCGGACCCGCTTAGGCACCTTAGCCACATCCGATCAAAAGACCTTCTCGTATAATATGTCGTTTATTAATGCGTAGGACGGAGTTCTTTTCTTGATCTAATGGGCTAACGACCTATCGTCTGGTAGTTTTCCTGTTTGCGGGTAATCTATTAATGGATGTCGCCGATCTTCCGTGTTTTCACATCACTCATTGTAAGCTGATTCTTTTCTTTTTCTAATTTGTGTATTGTGTCTATGTCGAGTCGTGATAGGACTCGACGTCACGTGAACCGACACTTCTACCGATTCATCTTGCAAACGGGCAAATTCTTTTGTGAGGCGGGCTAACGCATCCGCTAAAGCGTTTTCTTTTACGGGAATTTTGTAGATCGTCACATTCGAATACGTTCCAACAAGCCGTATGGCATACTTGGAAGTATTGCTCGAGCCTTGGTTTTAAAATTCCGTATTGTCCGGCGATCCGTTGGATGATTAACTCGCGAATCCCCGTAGATGTTGATGTCCGTTATACCCATTTGAATAGTTAATTCCGATCTGTTATGAGGGCTTCGTATTACGCTCGTTATTCGTACACGGCTCGTTAAGTGGTAGGAATATCTTAACATCCCCGCTCTGGTGTTATAAATATTAGTCCGATCCCTGCCTTACCGGGCACTATCACTTGCGATTCTTCGTCTTTGTGTGCTGAAGATGCTCCGTCGAAATATAATTCCCAACGTCGATCATCAGGGTCTTCTAGGTTCATTATTTGTTCATCTGGCAAATCGTCATTGAGAGGAGATTCTGCCGGCAAAGGGTGCGCTGCGAGGAAGTCTGCTAAGACTTGTCCCTTTACGGCACGAAGAGGCACGAAAGTTATATCGAATTGCAATAATATCATTGACCATCTGGCAAGTCTGCCGGAAAGCGTTGGACGGGTCATCAAGTATTGCAATGGATTAAATTTCGAAATCAGGTTGACCTTATGAGAAAGCATGTAATGCCTGAGCTTTTGAGCGGCGAAGATCAGGGCCAAACAATGCTTTTCAATCGCGGGATACCTTATTTCCGTCGGAAGTAAACGACGGCTTAGGTAGTAAAGAGCATTTTCTTTACCCTCATCATTGACACAGGCTAACGGGGCTCCGAGAGAGTCGTCTAAAGCCACGGTATAAAGTATCGTGGTCTACCCGAGATTGGGGCTGCTAAGACGGGAGGTGTCATTAAATATTGCTTAATGTCCTCGAAGGCCCTCTGGCATTTCTCTTCACAAATAAATTTGGCGTCCTTTTTAACTAGTGCCGAGAAAGGTTGACACCTACCTGACAAGTTTGAGATAAAGCGTCGAAGATATGCCAGCTTCCCTTGAAAGTCGTAGTTGTTTTAAGGTTTTGGGAGGCGGCATTTCTAAGATAGCTTTAATCTTTTCCGGGTCAATTTCAATTCCACGATGTCGGACAACAAATCCTAAGAACTTCCCGGAGGTGACGCCGAATGCGCATTTTAAGGGATTCATCTTAAGATTAAATTGTCTTAATCGTTTGAAAACAATTCTCAAATCATACAGGTGGTTGTCCTTTACTTTGCTTTTGATGACCACATCGTCCACGTAGCATTCGACTTGATTGTGGATGAGATCATCAAAAATTCTTGTCATCGCTCTCTGGTAGGTTGCTCCTGCGTTCTTCAGTCCGAATGGCATCACTGTGTAGCAATATACTCCGATCGGCGTTACGAATGATGTAAGTTTTTAATCTTCTGGAGCCATTTTTATCTGGTTGTATCCTGAAGATCCATCCATGAATGAGAATATTTCATGTGTTGAAGCGATGTCGATCATTAATTCTGGGATCGGTAGAGGGAATTCATCTTTCGGACATGCCTTGTTTAAATCTCTGAAATCTACACAAATTCTGATCTGACCATTCTTCTTCCTGACTGGTACCACATTGGCTAACCAAGTCGGGTATTGTTCTTCACGGACAAATTTAGCGTTTATTAGCTTTTTAACTTCAGCTATGACTTGTTGTTCGATTTCTAGACGCATTCTTCTGGGACGTTGTCGACCTGGGACGAAGTAGGATCCACTCCTAGCTTATGGACTGCGACCTCTGGAGCTAATCCTGGCATCTCATCGTAGCTCCAAGCAAAACAGTCTTTAAATTCCATTAATAACTTGATTATTTCTTCGGAGTCTTCTTTATTGAGTAAGGAGCTAACAAAGGTAGGTCTAGGTTCTTCGCTAGTACCTAAGTTAACTTCCGTTAACTCATCTATTGTAGATTTGATCTCTTCTTCGAACTACGGTGGAGCATCTCCAATTTGTAAATCTTCGAGTTCTTCTGTAGTTTCCATGCAGTTTTCATTAGACTCGCAAGTGACAACCATGCAAAATTCAGTATCGTCAACTGATCCTACTGTGCCGAATCCGAGACCATGTTTTGCATTGGGTGGACGACCGGAGTTATTCCATAATTTTTCAAAATGTTGTGATCGACCCTTTGTCCATTGTCGAGGTAAGAAACCACGCTGAATTAAATTTTGAACACAGGGGGAGTACCACTCAAAAGGCAATTCCATTAATTTGATGAAGTAGCATCTTCAAATTGTACATTATTTTCAGTTTTGGAGGAAGGAGCACCACGGTAGAATTTGATGGGCTTTGCACCACCGCTACGTACCTCTTTGACCTCCATACCCTCGATCTTATTAGAATGGATCGGGGTCAGGGTCATAGTATGTACATAGTGATTAATCTTTTCGTACATCGATTTATATTCTTCGTTTCTTTCATCTTCGAGAGGGATTTTGAATTGCGGCTTCTTCCGACTTATTGTCGCTGCTTCTTGTTTGATTTCTTTTTCTTCTTCAGAACTATCTTCCCAATCAATATTGATGGCTGGTTTCCTCTCGTCCGATCGTCCTAACGTCTCGCCACGACCTCGTCCCCGGCCTCGACCTCGGATGCGAGTTGTGGAGAAACCTTCACCATCTCGCCGTAAGGGAGTGGTGAGTGACTCGTTGGACTAGAATTTCGGGTTCTTCGTTGTCCCAAATTTCCTTTGCTTCATTTGTTATGGTATCTCCGGAGAAGATTGTTTTCTTCGGCGGTGCATAATAAGTTGCATCTTCATGGATTCCGATTTCATGTACGGAGAACGGTTGTAAGTCACCTTTAATGCCTTGTTCCCCTCCATTGTAGTATTTGATGCACCGATGTAGAGATGATGGTACCATCCTGTTTTCATGTATCCATGGTCGGCCCGAGTAGAGCGTTGAACGACGTTTCGAATCAATTATGTGAAATTTCGCGGTTGTCTTTGCTAAGTCACCGGTCTTCATTAGCGGTGTTATTGATCCGAGGGCTCTTTCTCCTTTACGGTTGAATCCTCTTAATAACATTTTGTCCGCTTCGAGCTCGCGAGCATCAATTTCCAAGTATGCTTAGCGTTCGAAGATTCATTATATTGATTGATGCTCCTGGATCCACCAATACTGCGGAGAGTGTAAACTTCCCGATTGTGACTCGAAATGTACAACGGTCGGTTGTGGTCTGCCGTCCCGAGTAGTAAGTCATTGTCCGTGAATGTAACACCTCGTTGTTCCTTTAACGAGCAAACCTCATCTAAGGACTCTCCGGCCATTTGAGCTAAGCAAATTTCTGGATCAAGTAAGGCCTTGATCGAGCTTCTCTCATCTCCTTTGATAAGATGAGAGCGTCGTAGATGCTCGGTTTGGTCGGTAGCTTCCTAAGATGGAGCTAGCACGTTGTAGTCCACTTTGTTTTCATGTGCCTCGTTTTCTTCTCGAATGGGTATTTCTTCGCGGGGTTGGTTCTTCTCGAACAACCACCGCTTTCCTTTGTCCTTTGGACCCATTCTCGGAGGTAGAACTCTTCCACTTCTTAAGTTGACTTCGTGATTTCTTCTAAGTCTAGCATTGAGTTTGCTTGGTGTCTCCTCCCGAATCGGAACGACGGGTTCTTCAGGATTAGCTTCGGAGTCTGAAGGTTCTAACTCTATTGTGATTGGAGCTCCTCGAAACTCGCAAATAGATTCGTTGCTTGTTGAACTCTCGTAGCCTCCCTGGTGGATGTCTTCTTCGTCATTGTGATCGTCGAGATCGTGTATGATTTGAGAATTGTTACTTGTATCGGAATCGATGTCCGGATTAGGTTGGTTGTCGCTAGTTACGTAATCGTTAGAAACAGTCAAAACGTAGCCAATGCCATAACCCTTATCATTATAGGATCCCACCGGAGTGAGTAAATAATCATACAGAGTCAGAGGTTCGATCGATTTCTCCCCCGAATCGGAAACAACTATCCTAGGATAAGCAGCCCCTAGTCTAGCCTTAGGTGCCTCGGTCTTCTCTTCTTCGTCAATTTTCTTCTTTTCTTCAATTGTCTCTTGTTGAGGTGGTTCTTCTATTGCAAGTGATAGCGCCGACTTGACAGTTTTCGAACTTTGAATTGAAACTTGCACCGAAGCGGTTTGGATGTGATCTAAAATCTTCTTCGAAGACTTTATCCAAGCGGTAGTCCATCCATCATCAGTCACATAGAGATCTATCGGAACAATGAAATCCGTCGAGATAACATTGACGGAACCTCCTTTACGGGGTTCCTTCATGTATTCTTTCGGGATCGTTATATTCCCTTTCGAAGATTGTCGTTGAGCCAACTTTTGAAGGTAATACAATCTTCTATCTTGTGCCCAAGCATCCGGTGGTAAGGGCAAAAGTTAGGATCACCTTTCTTGTCGACTTCTTCGGTCTTTTAGGTTCCGGCGAGTTGGAAATGCGGGGTCTTCATCGAGTTGCGGAACATTTTCGGCCTCTGCCTCATTCTTGAACGGATACTCCTCGCTTGGGAACTCCCTAAACGTACGTTGTGGAAGAGGCGGTTGTTCATACTTGTTGAGATGACCGATAGCTGGGTCGGGGTTGCTGGTAGTCTACGTTGAGGTTGCTTGCGGCCGTTCGACGATATTTGTATCGGTTGCTTGCCTTTATCGATCGCTACGACGATCCCGGACTTCTTTTCAAAAGTCTTCACGGGCTTCGTTTGTCCGTTTTATCGGTGAAACTTAATTGCTTCGCCTCCTCTTGCAAGCTTCCGGCCTTACTTAACAACTTCTCGAAAGTCTTAATAGTAAATCCCTTGAGGAGAAGTGCTATCGGGCCATGGATGCTCTTAAGTAAAATGCCTACTGCATGTTGTTCTTGTAGCTGTGGCTCACACTTCATACTTAGATTCCTCCATCGAAGTATGTAGTCCACCAAGGTTTCGTTCGGCTTCTGCTTCTCTACCACTAAATCACCTATAGTGATGTGGTGCTCGAGCTCCGACAAACCGCTTGATGAAGAGGTTCTCTAATTCGAAAATGTCTTCACCGAACCGTTTGGTAATTCTGCATACCAATCAAAGGCGATCCCTGACAGGCGTCGACAAATTGTCGGAAGAGTAAAGCATCACTTCCGCCGGCATTGCAACAATTGGCACGAAAATGTGCAACATGCTGCCGAGGGTTTCCGGTTCCATCAAAGGTCTTGAACAGAGGTGGTACAAAGCCTTTCGGATATTGGACAGCGTCGAATTCTTCAGGGTAAGGTCTACCAGTCCGAATGGATGTCCCGCTCTTTGATTGTGCCAAGGCTTCTCGCACCTGTTGTTCCACCAAGCTCTTGATATCCTTTTCTGGAATTATGCTTTGTGTTGCATCCTTCTTTAATTGATCATCCCCGTTGACAGATGTAATCTCCTTTCCTCCGTCTACAATGTGAATAACTTCCGGGGGTGTTTCCCTTTGGGGTTGAGCTCGACTGCGGAGAGTGGCTAGGGCTACGACCATCTCTTCCATCCTTTTCGCCATTTGAGCGATCGTATCATCTTTCTCTTGAAGCTGCCTTCTCATTACTTCCGGCTCCTCTCTTTCTGCGGCTCCAGGAGCACCTTGTGAAGCCGATGAAGCTCGTGTTTCAACCATGTTAATTTCTGCATATTCATCATCCATGAATTCTGACGAGTCAACTTCATCTCCGAACTTTTCTTCTCTTTCCCTTGCTAGTCGCCGAATATCGGTTCTTAGCTTTTCCATAGCATCCTCCAGGTGGTCTTTTACGTACATCCTCGCGGTTGTCATGTGATAACCGTCGGGTTTCTTTCTCATGAGTCCCCTTCTACTGCGGTAGCACTTTCCTCGGACTCAAGTCTCCGACGAGACTTTCCTTTTACGAGTCGTTGTTTCGGTCTTAATTGGTCGGTAGTGGGAGGCCATACCATCCTTCTAGCGGCGAAGGCCTAGGGACCGGATGGTCCGTCGGCCGAATGCTTTGGAAGGTGGTATCCTCCACGATCTGTAAACCTGAAACAACAACAGGTGGACTAGCCTTCATCTTCTTATTTGGCCCTTCTGCAGCGACAGCAGGTTCTACTCGTGGCCCAAGACGGGATTTGGCCGGCGCCCGTCCTATCCTTCTTAAAATTTTCGATACAGGGCATCTTTCTTTCCTCGCTAACTTTTCAATCACAGTCTGTAGTCGGGCAAATGGTGTAATCCTTGCCCTTTTCTTTCTGTTGTCGCTATAATATGCGGGTCGTGGTAATGTAGAAGCAATCCTGCGGACATTTTCCTCATCGACTGCGGCGGAAAGGGGATGGAATCTACTTCCTTCCAAAAGGGGTGTATACTCGGACAATGGTATGTATTCGGGTAGTGGTGTGTACTCGGGGATCTCTTCTAAGAAAGCGACTTCGGCGGCTGCGGCCTTCCCCGGCAATCTTCCCCGCCTCGTTTCTCCTCCGAGTCCGTGTTAGGGGTGGAACCCTCGAGGCTGGACCCAATTTCAAAACGAAGGTCTTGCACGGAAATCTGTACCCTCCACGGTAACATGCTCGTTACAAATTTGAACTTCCTTCCCCTTCGGCTTGGCGGGAGCCGGGGTAGGTGCGAGAGACGACTAGACCAGGTGGGGGTAGAGATAACGGTCCTTCTATGAACAGGCGGTACTCCTCTTAGCCGGAACCCTCTGCGAGAGGAGGAAACTCTTGAGTCGACTTAAGGTTGAACTCAATCATGGGTTTCTCGGCTTACGGTACTTTGTCCATCGGTGCGAAAAGGGTAACGTCAGCGATCTTGACATTTGTGTTCTCGAACCCTTGTCCAAACCGGATGATCCCATTGTCGGGCAGCTCATCCTTGTAAACAGCGAAGTCCAGTCCATTGGTGAAGGAGAAAATCAGTTTTGGGGCTTCCATTTCTGCAAGGTAGATTCTGATTGTCAGTCCCAAGTTATGCTTCTTCTCATCAGGACGAAAAGAAAGGAATCGAAAAGAGTCCGAACACATTCTTGTTCATGTATATTTGTTAAAAGAGTCATTCATTAGAGGGTTTGTTTATTTAGAACGGAATGTTCAAAGGTGTAGAGAAGGTAATGAATCTGATTCAGAGTTGGAAAGGAAAATAAATTCTTATGCAAGACTTCTCGACTCGAAGGATCACTCCTAAACTAACACCTATTGGGGGTCCACCCCACCTCGGAAATGAGGTAAAAGGACCTTGGAACCTCTGCGTTTAGGGGTGTCTAAACGAGTGGCTCCTAAATCCGAGAGAATGTTGGCTATACTCGTTCGAGGTAGAAATGAACATAATATTCCAACGGAAAGAAGGGTAGTTTGATCCATTAGGGACATGGATACACTACCGATTTTTGAAAGCAGAACTATTTAATTAAAAATAGAGAGAGGAATTTTCCCCAGCGGAGTCGCCAGAAATTGTCGGCGTATTTTTTAGGTTGTATATTTTGAAAAAGGGGGTCGCCTACAGAAGTTGTCGGCGAATTTTAAATTTAATTTAAATATATATATAATTTAGAAAGTAGTATTTGATTTAGAAAATAATTTTAAATTTGAAAATTTTAAGATATGAAATCAAACTGATCTCACATCCCAAATAGTTTATAAAAATGAGCACCACGTCACAAGCCGTGTATCTATCCCGAAGAATAAACACACTACTTGATGATGAGGCTCGATTAAATAAACTAGAAGATTTGTGACATCCGTTTGGTCACGCGAAACAATTTTATAAGCCGACAAATTCCCCTGTTTAATATGAAAACATTAAACGGGGTTTATATTACTCGGGTTCTTAAAATTCCCTATAAGGGCAAGCCCCTATAGTTAATTACATCTTAAGTGACGGGAATCACCTAAGAAAACTCTCGATAATAATCGAGTAGTTCCGCTCTCAAGAATTTCAAAGTTTAAGTTTTCAATGGATTGAATCTTGGAATTTCAATAGGGAATGGATCAAATTTGGAACATTTTATTTTGGGAATTCAAAGGAAGAAAGGTAGGAGAAATCACAGATTCGAAGCGAACTTCGGTCATTTCCCGACTATCCTATTGTTTGGTCGGAATTTAGGAAAGTCCTAATGTTTATCTAATATTTTGATCTTGCCAATTTTAATTAATTAGGACTTATATTTGTATGATAAAATCATACGAATAGCCTCGAAGATGTGAGGGTTTGTGTCGTACCGAACGACCACCTCGGAGTCCTAAGACCAGGTTAGGGCTTAATTTACATGACATGATCATGCAAATGCCTAACAAAGAGTTGAGGATTTATGTTGCACTAGTGCAAACTACCTCGAAGTCCTATGGCTTGAGTTATTTAGTTCTAAGGAAAGTTTTGCTGAAGTAGACTCAGGTTTTGCTGATGACGATGGCCGTGCTGCCCACCATGCTCCGAGCTCCTTGTTGTTGTAGAGGTTTAGTTTTAGAAGTCATAAATCAGGAGATGAGAGAAGTGTTCTGGTTTAGAGAAAGTCTTAATTCCCAAGTGTTTTTTAATATTTTAATTAAACAAATCTTAAAGTTGATTATAACAACACCGGTTAAGATCCCACGGTTCCATCCTTCCGACATCGTTATTTTTATCGGATTCACTTAGTCCAGATGAATTTGCTAAACTCAACCGAGTGAGTTCCACACTTTCATTTAGACCGTGGGAAATCCCGTTAGCAACACGTAGGTTACATCATCCGAGGTATTCCCGATCATCCAACAAGACGTTTTAATTTAGTTGTAGTTGTAGTTTTGTTGTTCTGTTTGTGATTAAATTTTGAGTTGTTTTATATTTTGAAATGTTGTGGCGGTGAATTTTATCTTGCAATGACTTTTAATTTAGTTTTGATTTCAGTTTTAGGGACTATCCTAAAGGTGTGGGTTTTCATGCAACAGTTGTTTATCATGCAAGAAAAGTAAGTGCGATGCGATTAAATAAATTGCAATAAGGTAAATTGCAATAAAATAAAAGCGTACCTGGAGGGTCTTCCCGTCATCCCATGCTGCACTTAAAACACAGTTAGAATATTTAAGCATTTAAAGCAAGTTCCTAGGTAAAGCTAAGGGAAGGGTCATGGTTTTCTACCAAGTTCCTAATCCTATAGCTAGTCATTTCCTATGACGTCTAGTTTCTTGTATTTTAGTTTGAGGATGATTTTCTTCATCAAAGAACAACTAAGTTCAATTGTTCTTATAAATATTCTATCATATTGAGGAAGTGCTTAAGACGAATCTTAAACATCTTTTCAACATTTCTAGGATTATTCTAAGTCCAAGTGAATTTGATTATACAAATGAATTAATCGTCCAGGAGTTTAAGTTTTGTTATCTTGCTCAGTGAACTAGGACATTTGAATATCCTATGAATGAAGTAGCACTTCACTTAACACTCCTTTTAAGAGTTATGACATCACGAGCTTTCGAGGGCAAATGGATGTTCAAGTGGTTTATGATTTAATTTTAGTTAATGGATTTAAGTTTGGAATAGTGTTCAAGTTGTTTTAGGTTTATTTTTGAATTCTTCATGTCTTAAGTGATGTTATATTTAATTTAACTTAATTTAATTTAATTTAACTTAATTTAATTTAATGTGGTTTAATTTAATTTAATTTAATTTAAGTTAATTTAATATAATATGCTTTAACTTATTTTAATTCAATTTGATTTAATTTAATTTGATTTAGTTTTAATTTAATTTAGTTTGATTTAATTTAATTTAATTTTAATTTAATTTAATTTAATTTAATTTAATTTAATTTAATTTAATTTAATTTAATTTGATTTAATTTAATGTGTTTTAATTTAATTTAATTTAATTTAACTTGATTTAATTTGTTTTAATTTAATTTAATTTAATTTAATTTAATTTAATTTAATTTAATTTAACATTTTATTTTAAAGGGATTTGCTATAAATAATTTAACTTTAATTTAATTTAATGATTAAATCTTCTAGCATTTTAAATCTTAAACTTAGATTATCATTTTAATTAGGAATTAAATATTATTGGGATGATTAATTTAGGGATTCTTAAATTAAAGAACAAATTTCTTCCTAATAACCTCCCTATTTTAATAATTCCAAATTTATTATTCTTCCAAATTTAATTAATTGTTTTATTAAGGTTTATTTTAATTATTTTTAAATTGTTTAGTAGGTTTCTACCCTTTAATTATTTAAATTTCAATCATCCAAATCAGATTAAGATCAAATATTTTACCTTTTCATTTTATTAAGCCTAAAGTTTTAATTAAGGGTTAAAATTTTAATTACCATTTTGCCCTTCAAGCTAAATAATTTCATAACTCACTAAATTGAGCTCAAATGAATTTAAAATTTTTATATGACTTCACTCATATGTCAATAAAGACATTAGAGGAGAAAATGTGATTTTTTTTGTATTTAATTTATTTATGTAATTATTTTTGGTGGAAAATAAGGATTTTCAAGGAAAATTTAATAATATGACCAAGGGAAAGTTTCTGTCCTTAAAAAAATTATGAGACATTCCTAATGACCAGAGGACCACTTGGACCAATTTTGGTGATTTTTTGAATTATATTATTTTTATTATAATTATTTTGAGTTTTGGAGTATTAATTAATTTAAAAATAAAATAAAGTTTGAAAAATGAATTTTATATTTTTCAAAAATCTCTCTGATATCAAGGAAATCAGAGAATCAATTTTTATAATTTTCGGATTTTTCTTTGATTTATTAGAATTATTTTAATAGAAATGCTAGAAAATACATTTTTTTTATTTTAAAATTACCCTAAGGCTTTAAAATTTAATAACTCATCATAGAGACCTAGAAAAAATATGGGATTTGTTCCTAAGTGACTAAAATTCAAAATGTGACATTTTGGTGAATTTTATTATTTTTGTGATTTTTATTATTTTTTTAATTATTAAAATATTAAAATAATACAAAAAATCAACTTTTTTAGAAAATTGAAATTTTAATTTTCTTAAATTCCCCTAATATCAGAGAGGCTCCAAAACCAATTTGGTGAATTTTTGAAAAGTATTTTGAAAGTTATGAATTTTCAAAGTTTAAATTGGCTAAATTGCTTAATCAACCCATTTGATAGGGCTAACCAAACCCAATTGACTTCAAACTTTTATGGTGGATTCCTCTGATCCTAAAGGTCAGTGGAGAATTGATTTCAAGTCAATTTGATGTATGATTAGCTCTAATTAATTAAGAACCTATTTAGGGTGTTTAAGCCAATTAGGGTTGTTCCAAGTGAATTAATTCAAAACCTATTTTTCCTAGGGTCCTCTCGGTCATAAGAAACATCACCAAATTTTCCTAGAATTTATTTTACAACATGCTAATTATTGGATTTAAAATACTCAAAACAAGTAACATGAATTTGAAAAATCAATAACTTCTCATAGGGATGGCCTCGACTTTGGAAAATTCAGGGAATGTTCCCAAATTCGGAGGCTTCAAAAGCCCTATGGTCTCATGCCATGGTGAATTTCCTATATGCATGGAGAATTAAAACAATGCGAGAGGGTAAATGTATCATTAAAAATAAAATACTTGGATGAAATTAAATGATTTCTTTTCCACATTATTCTCCTCCGTTCACTGAGCAAGAGGTATTTTTGTTTTATTTTTCTGATTTTTCTACACAAAGTTATGAATTTTCAAAGTTTCGATATTTAATAAATACATTAAATACCCTATTTATCTACTTATCCACGCGGCGCCGGCGAAACATCGGCGGCTCCGAAGGGGTACGTGTCGCGGCGTGATTGGGCGCCGCCATCCGAGTCGGCCCGTCCGGGACCCCGGTTCGCGTAACATTCTCTGATACGGCGCAATCTGAACCGTCCGCTCGATACACGCGCGATCCAACGGTTCCTGGTCATCGTCTAAGACTGGTGTGCACCCGTGACCGTCAACCTTCTAACCCTAATTTCTCACTCGATTCTCAATGGATTTTCGTGTTCTTATGCTCTATGGATTCGTCTTGAAGATACGAATACATCCATACTGGTAAACATGCATTTAAATTGACTCAAATTAAAATGAGAATCTCCGGAAGCTCGGGAAGAAGAGGTGTCCATACCTTTGCTCGGAGAAGTGAAGCTTCGATCCGAGAGTTGTGTCACCTTCGATTGGGTCCAAGTAAGCTCCGGATGAAGTCCCTTGGCCTCAGTGAATTGTCCAGCTATGAAAGTGACCACAGCTAGATCACAAAGCTTGGAGGCCGGAGCAACCGGGTGGCCCTGGAGATGGGGCTTTCGGTGGGAAACTTCTCCTCTTTGTCCGGTGAAGGTGTAGGACCAATCAATTTGGGGATTGGCTCAATGTGAAGAAGTGTCTGGTTTTGGGCTTGGATTTCAACTCGAAATTGAGCTCGCGGAGAGGAAATGGCAGGGGGATTTCGGTGGGGATCAAGTTCTCATGTGTGGGGAGTAGTACTGGAACAATTTTGGCGAGTTTCCTTAAGGTTTTTTTCAGCACCTCCCATGGCCGAGAGGGGGTGGTGTTTAAATAGGTATGGCTGGAGGCTCTCCCGGGGGTGGCCGAGGGTTGGGATCGAGTGCTCTTGGCATGTGAAGAACGACCATGGTGGCCATTGGGCATGGGGCAACTCGGCGAGGTGGAATTCCAAAGTTTGGCTCCTCCCGAGGTCTCGGCCATGGTGTTTTCCGGCGACCCGGGCGGCTGGCCGGCAGGCATGGGTCACCCTCGGAGTCCAGGTGGGTCGGGGTTGGAGGTTTGTGCAATCGATCGGCCATGGACATGTGTAAAGGGTTTGGATTAAAATGGTATGGGGAGAGACTCATTTTGGGTTCAAATGGGTCAACCCACCATTTTGGGTTTGGTGCACCCTTCCATGGATGATTTGGGCTGAGGGAGGATCAGGTGAATCAGCTAGAAAAGGGTGGAGAGGTCACCATCCATGAATATTTTGATTAATCATGGATTAAGGTGAAGCATTAAAAGGGTTAAAACCTTTTTAAGGGGGCTTAAAAGAGGCTCCTCCTTTTGCCATTAATGGCTTGATCACATGTCAAACCTTCCATGGCTTCATGTGGCTTGTTCATGGCTTGCATTTGGCTCCATTTGGCTTGGGAAAAGTTTAGTCAACTTCATAAAAATGGATTTTAAGGATTTAGGATATTTTGGTGGAAAGTTGGATGAAGCTTTATTTAGAATTATTTGATCATTGGATTAGGACTTAGGGATGATTTTAATTGAATGCATGATGAAGAGAATTTGTCATATGGGCCTTGGATTGATTTTCCCCTTTGGATTTTGGTGGAGATGGGCTTTAGGAAGGTTTAAGAAAGTGGGCTTTTGGTTTTGGAAATAAATTTATGGATGGGGAATTTGTGAAGGATTGGGCCGAACAAATGTTGGTTTTAGCTCATGGATGGGTTATGAGTGATTTGGAGCAAATTTGGGGTGGTTTGGGTTTGAATTGGGTTGGATTTGGGCTTTTTGGTGAATGGGCCAATATAGGTCGAATTGGGCTAACTTGGGCCAATGTTGGGCTAGGGTTGAAATTGATGTAAAATAAATGTTGGGAAATTTTTATGGGAGTGTTTCAAAGAGGTTTTGGCTTTGGTTGGGTTTTGATTTTGAGGTTTGGGCCTATTTGGGTTAGGTTTGGGTTTAGGTCAAAATTGGGCTTTTTGATTTTGGGTTGAATTTGAGTGGGGTTTGGGTCTAAATTTTGGGAAAATCATGTTAGTGTTTTGTTTATGGGATTGTTAAGGAAGGTTTAGAAAAGATTTGGGGTTAATTGGAGTTGACTTGGGTGAGTTTGGGCTAAGTTTGGGTTATGGGTTCAAATTGGGCTTTAAGGCCCAAAGTGAAATTGGATTCAAATGTCAATCAAATTGGACTTGGATTTGGTCTAGATTGGTGTTGGGGATGTTGAATTGAAGTTTAGAATTGAATTGGACTAGAATTTGGGTCAATTGGGTAGGTTTGGTTTGACATTGGGCTCACTTTGGGTTAAAATGGGTCAAATTGGGGGTTTTGATAAAAGTGGGGTAAATTGACAAAATTGGCCCATGGTGTAGTCGAACAAAATGAAATTGGGAATATTTAGGATTTTCTGGAATTTTCTGGGAATTTTCTGAATTTTTGGATTTTTTGGCTAAGAGGGGTATTTTGGGTATTTGGAGGGTATTGGGAGGTATTTTTGGAATTTTTGGTATTTTTGGGTATGGATGATTAATTTGATTGGTGAGGAAATGTTTAGGAATGGTTTTGGGGAATTTTGGGTGATTTGGAAATTTTGGAAGATTTGGGTAATTTCAAGGGTTTTGGGTAGGCTAGGCGGGTGTAGGGTCCCGGGGGTCAAAAATTGAAAATTTGAAAAATTGAAGCTTGGGTGAATGTAAGTGGAATGAAATCATTTTGGTTGAGCCATGAAGCCATATCAAGCCCACATGAGCCATGAAGGGACTCATTTGAGGCACCCACTATGTTGTTCCTAACCCTCTTAGCCAAGAGCTTAGGGGTTAAAGACCATCCATGTGAATCACTTGCATGAGTTAGGAGGTCAAATTGGGTATGGGTGTGGTTTTAAGAGGTGTGTGAAAGTGTAGTGTATAGGTGTAGTGTGTGTGTAAGTCAGCCCCTCACTAGACCAGGCCACCCAGGGCAGTCCTAAGGCCAAAGAGTCCTATGGGAACTTATCCTATAAACTTCCACATTTGATTTCAACCCTCACAGGTGATTAGGGGTCTACAATCAAGTTTGTGAAGTTTGCGGGGAGTTAAGAAGTGGTTTGAATTTCTAAGTGGTGGGTCCCAATTCTAATCATCTAGGATAGTCAAAGGAAAAGCCTAAGGTTAGATCCTAAGTACTAAAGAGAAGAAGAGAAGACCTCATCAAAAATGAGGTCAACACTGCGTGCAGCTCCACCGTTTCTCTCCCTTTGGCTCTGTTTCAACTCTGTTTTTCCCCGTTTTAGTTGTGTTTCGCTCCTAATAGATATACCTACGAGATAAACGTTAGAAAACCTTTCCTTAAAGTATAATTTCAATCAAAAATATGTGATAAATGTAAATCAGATTAAGCATAGAAGGCCATATCAAAATGTGTCAAGTCAGAATTTTCTTCCTTGCTCATTTTGGCTCCAAATTATACCGTTTTTGCTTCATTTTTGTTCCATTTGCTCCAATCACTCTAAATTCTTCAATTTGATGTACCTAAAACCAATAACACAAGATAACATATCTTTAAAATGCAATATCATTATAAAATATAGCATGAAAAATAGTACATTTTTAGGCTTATTACATTCCCCTACAGATTACTTTGAAAATCCTACCTTTTGAAAGTCATGAAAAGAATATTTCTAATATAAATCAAGAGTTTTCTTAAGTGACTTCGGTCATTCAGAATATAATAAACTATAAGGGCTTGCCCTTATAAGAAATTTTAAGAACTCAGGTAATATAAACACTATCTAGTTGCTTAATATTAGATAGGGGAACTTGTCGGTTAACATAAATGGTTTGCAGACCTAACAGATGTCATGGATTCTTTAGTTTATTTGATCAAGCCTTACGGCCAGGCAATGTATCGATTCTTCATAATAGATACATGATTTGTGGTGAAGTGCTCGATTATTTAAACTATTGCATGTATGAGATCAGTTTGATTTCATATTTTTAAATTAAAACAATATTTTTCAAAATTCCATCTGTATTTATAAAATAAATTGAACAATCTGGCGACTGACAGTGTGTATATAAGAAAGTTTAATTGTCTTATCTAAATACTCATGAATTGTGTGCTATGCATATGAATGACCCTTTTGGAAGGGAAATTCACGTACCTTTCACAAATTCGTATGTATATATGTATTTCACAATAAAATTTTGTAATTACATAAACGACACTTTGGGGTTTTAAATCTATGAAAGAAAGGATGTATTTTACTTTTAAAAAGTAGTAATAGTACTATTTCAGATATGATTTAAAGGTTTTGAGTGCTACATGTATAAATATTAATGTTTAGGAGAGACATAAGTAAATACATAAGAATTGTGTGCTATGCATGTAAATGCCTCAATTTTAAATTATTTTTACATTTATAATATCTAAATTTTTCTTCTCATATGTGTGGTTTTATATATGCAAAAAGCTAAAATTTAGATATAAGTTTTCACACGTGGAGAGGGTGTGAGAGAGAAAACCACACACAAGAAATTTGAAGTTTCCCACCTATGATTGAATACTACATAAATGAATAGTCTATCACCACAAGGAATGAAAAATATTACCTTGTGAGTGATCCATCCTAAAGTGATTGTTTCACTACTTTGTGGTGCTATGAAAATTAGTTTTTTCTCTGTCCTAAAAGGACAATGTTTAGTTTAGTACTGGGGTCTATTATCATTAAAGAGGCTAGCCTTCTTATTGAAATACATTTTAGGAAATAATAATTCCTAAGAAAACTCTCAATTAAAATAGTGGATATTCATTTTGCAGAGGACAGCGGTAGATATCAAAATTGGCATACATAAATTATAGTGGGATGGCTCGAATTGTGAACACTTATTAGTGTAAGTCAATGAAGAAAAAGTAGGGGGCGTTAGATAATGGGAGAACCAGTGGTAGCTCCAATCTACCCTATGGTTGAGCTTTAAGATTTTAAAAGAAAAGCAATAATTATTGTTGGATTTGAATAAATTTTAGAAATTTAAGAATCTTGTTCAATATAACGAGCCATCAAAAAGCCTCAGAGAAGTTAGTTTTATGGAAGGCCTGACAAAAACTATCTCAAAACCTATCCTAAGTTTAGTTTTACCAATAAGGTGGAAGCTCTAACCTAACTAAAAAGAATGCGACTTGTAGGTTGCATTCCTATCAAGGAATAAAAGCCAATCTGACTCTCCTGAACCTACAACCCTCCTGGATAGGCTGCCAGCTAACACTCCCCCCCCCAACATTTTAAAGCCATGACTTTAGTCACATGCATGTTAAGTGTGGTATGATGTTATTATACGAACAAATGTGTTGGGACTTATGACATGATCCTAAAGATCGAATAGCCCAAGAAATGTACACTCTTCATTCAAATAGTTTGTCATATTAGGACTTTAGATTTTATTATTTATGCAAAGATAATGTTAGCTTAGAAGAGCTAATTTAAAGTGATGATACGATCAATCGTGATCAATTGTTGAAAGTTCATTTAATTATAATTCTTTTATTATAAGTGAGACTTTGACTATAAATTGTAAGTTGTGGAAGGGTTATGCAAGTCCTTATATGATGCATGTTAGAAGAGTCATTGAAAACAATGTTCAAAAGAAATATTCACTCCATAAGGTCGGTGATCCTCACAGGTTAGATCCCCTCTTCTGTGCAATGAGTTAAGGCTCAAAGTGACAAAAAGAAAGTACGATGTGATGCTATCAAATATGGATTGTTAACCTTCATTTCTAATTTTTCTAGTTAATTTTATTTAGGTTGATTAATATTAAATGCATGATGATGAATCATCTACTAGAATGAATATTCACAAAATTTTATTAAGTTATGAGTTATAATGTTTAAATTTTGGTTATGAGCTGTGGCTTTCAAAAAAAAATTAAGTTGAAGTTGGAATTGGGTAGAAAAATCTCTCATCCTAAGAGCCTAATGTATTTCACGCCTAATGAGGCACTCAAACATTGGAGATATTTAGGAAAAAACATATATCTCTAACGCTCATACAAACATGCAAGAAAGCAGGCACAATAAGTTAAAGCAATAAATAATAAAAAGAAGGCAACTAAAGGCCACAACACAGCTAAAAAAAAAAGGTTGGCCGAGCATCTACCCGTCATACAGCCCAGGCTTGATCAACTAAAGTCCTCTTGGTGGCTTAGCTTTCTAGGTGTCTTTTGATTCATGCTTTGTTAATTTGAGGACCATCCATTAGCTCTGTTGCCTTGTTAGGTTTCATCCTTGCTTTTTGATGCTCGTTCTTGCTATGTTATTTGGTTGAGTTTTGTCCCTGTTCTTGATGTTCATCCTTGTGTTGAGGTTTGTCGATGCTCCGTCTTTAAACAAGCCCCTTCTCATAAGCACCAAGCATCTTAGCCAACCAGCAAGGACAATCCTAACACTAGACTCAAGGGAAAAGAAAACATACACTTACTACAACAGCTAGAAAATTTTTAGCATAAAATTCATATTAAACAAACACATCATTTATAAGACATTTGGACTTAGCACCACAATCTAGTACCAGCCTCTCCTGCAGAAAATCATGTCAGCAGGGTAAAGGTTTTCTAGCATGTTGCTATATATTTAAATTTTAATCAACCTAAATGTCCATCTGCAACGACAAAAGATAAAACATCATCCACATCAAATTCAAGCATACAATCAGTGCTCATAAAGAAAATAAAAATGAAAGGCACACACAAGTACAATCGGCCTAACTTAGATCTAGGTTTGTGAATGTCTAATAGTGTGGTACATGAGGTAGTCATTTTGGTACACTATCAACCGATAAATTTTATATTAGCTTTTAATTTCTCAAAATTAAACATAATCTCACAAAACATAAAATTTATCAGTTGGTTGAGAATATTATCCTTAACCTACTTTACAAAATTTAATAACTTTTTATATTATTGTTAGTAAGTTATGATTTATTAAAGATTTAATTCAATATTTAAGTATTTAAAATTCAGATATTATTTTAATTGACAATTTTTTTTTATATATTTTATAATTTTCTATTCTATTTAATAAGTCTATTGTTAGATTTTCATTAAATTTTGTAAATTAAATAAATTCATATGAATTTTAGAAGTTTAACTATTTTTATTAAAACATTATTAATTAATATTTAGCATTTATATAACATATTTTATTTAATAAAATATTTTTTTATATATTTTAATACTTTTTTCCTGTATTTAATTAGCATATGGTCAAAATATCATTTAGAAGTTCAGATTGGTTTTATAAAAAAATAGTTATTAATTAATATTTATCATTACAGAAAATATCTTCCTACTAATAAATATTCTTTTATGTTTTTATAATATTTTCATTTATTTAATTAGTATATGGTCAAAAATTCATTATTTTTTGTCAATTAAATTAACTCTTATGGATTTTAGCAGTTTAGGTACTTTAAAAGTATTTTTTTAATTTAAAATTAATAATATGTAGTATTTAGTATTTACTTTATTACTAGTAGAATCTGAAATGAATATTACTTATATTTATTCTCATTATTTTGATTTTAAAATCATAATGATCAGGACTACATATAATAGAATATTTATCCAAAATGTTTGAGTTTAACTTTTGGGTTAATTGATAAATTAATTAATTATCTTCAATCAATTGGCTTAAACTCTTAATCCCTTAATTTAATGAAATTAACCTAGAATTCTCTAAGTCTTATGAAATTTAAATTCGAGTCAAGTTGGACATGTTCTTGGATTTAAATAATTTAATTATTCCAAAGTAATTAATACTAATTAATTAATTTTTTAACTAAGATTTTTGTGAGAAATTTTGAGAAAACCCCCAAATTGACCTAAAAAAACATCTAGAGTTAACACTAATTAATTAATTTCTTTAACTAAGTTTTTGTGAGAAAATTTGAAGAAAACACCCAAATTGACTCAAAAATAAATCTAGAAAAATTATTCAAAGTCTCTTTGGACATAGAAATCCTTCCATAAAAATTGCAGAACAAAACCAAGTCTAATTAATTATTATTTTTGAGTTCCATTATTTTCGATATTTATCAAATTAAGCTCAAATTCTATTATTAAATTAAGGCTTTTAATTTTCGAAGAAAGTGCCCTCGATACAAACATTTCTTTTTTTTTTTTAATTATTCATATTTTTATATTTTTTTATTGATTTTTTTTATTTTTGTAAGTTTAAGACTAATAGTGTAAATAGTTAAATCATTAATTTTTGTTTTATTACTCAGCATATCAGCCATGCATTAACTGAATAGAGGCGAGATCCAGCACGAGGGCCACGATTTTAAATAGAATCTACTTGGATCAATCATAACCATTCATTTGGATAAAGGAAACGGACGATTTGGATTTTATCTTCTTCCTCCAACCGATAAGAGCAGCCCTTCCTCTATAAAATTCGTGAACTAGCCACTTCAGTGGCGGGAGCTTAGCCGACAATGACCGGGGTGGTCTGAGGACAAAAAGGATCCTTAACCCATGTAAATGGCCCTATAAAAGTCAAGACTGAAAATACAAAAAGAGGAAAAAAACAATGATATACCTCATACGTGGAGGTGAATCCTCAACGCAGCAGCGCTGAAATGTTTGGGTGAATGTTGTGAGCATTTCTCTTTCAGACAGCGGAGGTGGGGTTGTTTCTGTCGTCTCCATAGACCAAGCTAGCTGGAATCCTTGCCAAAATTGATTTTCTGAGCTCTCCGGAAGATTAAAATAGGTGGAAATGCAAGTGGTGAGTTCCTTCGGGCTCAAGGAAGCTCTAAGGAAGAAGAAAACGAGACCATTCACACTGATTTCGATCTTGGATATTCTACTATTTGAATTTTAGGCCACCTTGGGGGGAGTTCAAAAATACACTCTTGGCCCTCTAGAGAGAAAAAATATTAGTTCAGGATCCGAAGTCCAATGGCGGGGCATCACGTGTCAAGTGGGCCCCACCGCCATACACTCTGACAAATCAAAATATATGGCGGTGGGGCCCACTTGGTATGTGGCACCCCACCATTAGACATCGAACCCAAAATTGCATCCGGAGTGCAGAGATAATACGGGCTCCTCTAGAGGAGGCCAATCTGATGGTTGGGGGGCGAGACGGCGATGAAGGTGCTGTGGGGATTGGAATCGTCCATTTCCATTGCCCCTCAGAGCTTCGAGTTCAGACCAACGGTAAGAGAGTGGGGATGGTGGCCAAAGGGAAGTGAATTTGTGATTTGATTTTCTCCCAAGCTCCAATTCTTCGTTTCGGTTGGGTTCAGAAGGAGTTGGGGAGGACCACAACTCAAGAGATTTTTAATCTATTAGGTGAGAGCCTAGGAAGCTAGGCAAGGGGGCTTGTTAAGCCACTTTGGGAAGTTGGCCCGTGGGGCAAAAAGAGAGTTGATCGTGGGGAGGAAGTAGCCATCCCTGTGAAGACTTGCCTATCCAATGGGGAGTCACCCAAGGGCCCGTTTGGGGCAGCTTATAAGTGCGGTGGTGTTTTTGAAAACACCTCCTAACTGTTTAGTTCACCCGTTTTTAAAAATGTTGCCTACTGCGTTTGAGTTTTTACATGAAACGCAGGCCGCGGGTTGACCTCTGCGGTCGACCCGCAAGCCGCGTTTCATAATAAGCTGCTTATCCTGAAATACACAAGTTGTCCCAAATAGACCCTTAATCTGTAAGGGTTGATTTGGCTTGGACATGGTTAGGGTTGGCTTGGATAGACTTGTGTTTGTTCCAATTCATGCATGGTTTTATTTTAGTTTTAAGTTTGTTACTTAGAGTTTATTTGAGTTAGTTTATAATTTGTCTCTTGTTTGATTTTTTTTTTATAATAATTTATTTAAAGTTTGATTAGATTAAGGTTTGCTTTTAGGTTCAAAATTTTGTTTCAACTGACTTTGTTTGGGCATTTTCATTAATACCACCCGATCCACATTTAAGAGAAAACTGGCATATGTAAATGTTTCGTTTTGTTTTGTTTTCATGTATTTATTTAATTGATTAGTTTTTTTTTTAGTTTTAGGTTTATATTAATTCATACTTAATTTTGTTTTTTTTTTATATTTATTTTATTATTATTTTAATTTATTTTAGATTTAATTTTGGTTTAATTCAATTTAAATTAACAATTTGGTTTTAGTTTAAATTTAGCCTATGCTTGATTTAATTTTATTGTCTATGTTATATTCTTATTATCTAACTTGTGCTTAATCTTAGTTGAAGTTTATATTTGATTTAGTTTGAGTTCATGTCTTTGTTCAAATTCTAATTTTAAGTTTGAGAGTTCAATATATTTAATTTTAATTTAAAATTTTAATCAAGATGAATTTAGACTAGATATTAGTTTGAGTTTAGTTGTGTTTTAATTTACATCTTAGTTAATTTATGGAATTTTATATTAATTTCATTTTAATGTTAATGTCTTATTTATTTTATTATTATTAATATTAATATTATCATTCCTATTCTCAAAATTATTGTAGCCTCGTCATTTGGACGGTTTAGACAACATGGACACACTCGAGCAATCCGTTTTCGAAGCATCACTCTAAAGAAAACTTTTTACGTGAGAGAGAATTTCATAAATGAAAACTTGTAATGCACAAACCTACGTAAATTATTCTTTCTTGCGTAGTAAATAATGAAATAAATGTATCTTACGGAATTGAATTTGGAGTGCAATAATGAGCTAGAGAGGCCACGATACATTTGTGTCTATTTTTATATTAAATTTAATTTTGTTCAATTTTTAATTTTAAATTATGTTTGTTTATTTTGATTTATATATTTAAATTATATTTAATTACAGTTTTATTAATTTAAGCCAAGCCCAAATCCATCCGACATAACTCATGTCCTATGTCGGGCCAAGGTCGACCAAGGAATAAACTAGGCCTAGATGGAGAAAGTGGTGAGGAAAAGTATCAACCACAAATGAGTTCAACATATAGATTTTTAAATATCTAAGTCACATATTAACAATCAGCTCATTGAGTTGAAATGGCTTTAAATCGCTCAGTTAGAGACATTTTCTTTCTATTATACCCAATCGATATCTAGTCGAACCAGGAAAGGATTGAAATTTGTTTTTTAATAGCCCAACATTGATTTTAACATTGAATTTGTAATTAGATATGTAAATAAATATGAATTGCGTATAGTAAGTCACATGGTTATTTGGTTTATATGAAAGTATGAAAGTTATGTTCAAAACTTTAATAAAAGATTTATAAGAACTCAGTGGTTATATGTAAGCTGATGTCATTTCATACTTGATTCACATAATAATTATATTTGTTGGATATACTCTAATCTTGCATCAATATGGAGTATGATGCTTCATTTTTAAATAAGATATGATAGAATTTAATTATTTAGGGACTTAATTGCATGCGATTTTGAATGCAATTTATGAATTCATTTCTTAAATGTATGGGTTACTTAACTTATATTCACACTATAAGGTCATTGATGTACAATATACTATATCAATATTAAAAAAAGATTCACTATGGAGTCCTTGAACGGTGTTGAGTCATTCATGCAAGTGATATCTCAGTGATCAAAATGAGTAGTGATGCAAGAATGGGCAAGGTTTTGGGCAGCACACGATGATCCTTGTCATGAGCTCAAATTAATTTAGAAAAAACAATATTGTTATCATCCGAACTACATCTTTTGCTTACAAAGTTGATAGCCTAACCATTCCACAAGACAACCTATTTGTACAAGTAATATACATTTTCCAAAGACAATAATATTGCACATCTTTTATAATTAGACATTTAGTTGGTCTGTTTAAACTATTGTCTATCCAGTAGTTTGTGCGGGATCAATGAATTTGCTGGATTGATGTACTTCTTTTATGACATTCATACTTGTGATTCAGTTGGTAGTCTCTGGACTTAAATATTCCAATTGCTGTTTACAAGCATGGCATCTAATACCTTAAGTGGCTACCTCCTGGCAAAAGAAAAGGCAAAAAAATTTGAACTTTGTATTCTCTTGCAGAAACCATATGGTTCCTTCTTTATGTTGCTTCTTCGTGTAGGTAGGAATTCCAAATACACACTCTTCCGAAATTCCAAGCAGCAATATTAAACCAACACTAGCATTGTTGCTAACATTTGTCAGGCCACTACCATGGCCACGAAGAATAATTGCTCTTGTGTGAGCAGAGAGAGGGAGACAAGCTGGGTGATTGACTTGGAGAATAAACTAGAACACAACAATCCAGCGGAGCTTTCCGACGAAAAGATTGAATGGACGAAACCGTCTATTTTTAGATTGCCAGATTTCGTGAGGATGATGATGCCCGATGTGTTCACGCCAAAAGTGGTTGCAATAGGTCCCTACCATCATCACAAAAGTCATCTTCAACAAATAGAGTCTCACAAGGAAAGGGCTCTCCATCACTTTTTGAAGAGGAGTCACAAGTCTCTGGATGTTTATGTGAGAGAAATTAAGAGTGTAGTGAAGGAGCTGCAAGGCTCATACGTTGGCCTTGCGGAGGAATGGAGGAATCAAGATAATTTCATAAAGCTTATGATAATTGATGGCTGCTTCATGCTAGAAGTAATGAGGCTGGATCCGAAGCATTGTGAAAATTATTATGCCCGTAGCGATCCTTTCTTTGGTCTCCATGCGTTGCAGCACAAGATTCCTTACATGAGGAGGGACATGTTGATTCTGGAGAACCAACTGCCTATATTGGTGTTCAAGAAGCTGGTCTCTGTTGAAAAAAACGTAGATGAAAATGTAAAAATAAAAAATTTGATGTGAGATATATATAAATGCATAAGAATTAGTGCTGTGTATGGAAATTTCAATTTATTTTTTGGCTTATTTGATTGGATTTACTTAAATCCTTCTTAAATCCGGCTAAAAATCAAAACTTGCATGTTTTTAAAAATTTACGTTATTTCAGGAAGCGGAACGTGAAATCACAGAACTTGTCGTTAAGTTCTTTGTGCCGAGCATCTACGGAGACAAAACGCACCTCAAAGAATTCACAGAGGCTACCCACGGCTTCCATGCCTTGGACATCTATCGCCGTATCAGACTCTTCAATTTCTCCTGGGCTAAACAACAACAGAGAAGTCCACCTCATCCTAACACGGAATTCGCCCTGATGCGCTCTGCCACTCGGCTCCATGAGGCCGGCATCACCTTCGAACAGAGCCCTTCCAACGCCCTCACCGTCATTAATTTCAACCCAAGCAACGGCATCCTCACGCTGCCCTGCATAACGGTAGATGACACCACCCAGTACGAGTTTCTCAACATGGTTGCCCTGGAACACTTACATGCCGGTTGCGAAAGCGAAGTATCTTCCTATCTTGCCTTCATGGATGCGCTAGTGGACTCAGCTGAGGATGTGCAGCTGTTGCACAAATATGGACTAGTCAACAATGGGCTGGGGAGTGACGATGACTTTGCGAGGCTTTTTAACAGTATGAGTAGGGAGGTAATAGTGGACCAAGGAGGAAGTTTGGGGTCAGTGCAGGTATCAGTGGAGAAGTATTGCGGGAAAAAGTGGAATAATTGGAAGGCGAACCTGGTGCATACATACTTTAGGAATCCTTGGTCATGCATATCTGTTATCGCTGCTGCCTTTGTCATCTTGCTCACTATTCTCTCCACCGTCATCTCTATCTTCCAGTGGAAAAATGTCTGATGCATAGAGTTTACTTGATCAGTTCCTGAGCGTCAACTAGCATGGTTTAAAAGGAAAAGAAGGCCAATAATCATTCTAGTAAACAAATTCCAATGTGATTTATATGTTCACTTATTTTGATTTGAGATATAATTTGTGTTTTATTTTTTTTAATACAAGTTTTCATCTTGATAAGATCTTAATTGACAAGAAATTTTGGGGTGATTCCTTTGTATCTGTTTGGTTTGAAGAAAATAAATGAAATGTAAATTTGTTATGTTATAATTTACTCGTTCATATTATTATTTGATTTCAAAAAAACTCTTCAGTAATTGTATGCTTCTTAAACGATGTGCAATACTATTGTCTTTGGAAAACGTATATCTCTTGTACAAATAGGTTGTGTCTGGTGGAATGGTTAGGCTATCAAAATTGTAAGCAAGTGATGTAGTTCTGATAATAATAACTATTTTTCTTTTTAAATTAATTTGAGCTCATGACAAGCATCATCGTGTGCTGCCCAAAACCATTCCCACTCTTCCATCACTACTCATTTTGATCTATGATCATCTTCATCATACACATAGGCACCATTAGCCAATGCTTGATGAGATTGAGGTTCAAACCTCACTTTATTAGGAATTGACCCTAAGCCCCATATGTTGTGTAAGATGTGAATAATTCATTGAAATAGATTCGATATGTCCAAAGAAAAACTTTCAATAGAAGCACTCAAAAAATAAGAAACACAAAAAACACAACCTTTAATGTGATAACAACATAAGAAAGGGAAAAAATCACACGACACAAAAAATCCACTATCAAGAAAATAATGAGAATCATACAAATTATACAACACTCAAGCCTCTCCACACTTTGGAATACTTTAGAACACTTCTTTCCTTTGGACAAAAGAAAACTAATAATCTAAACTCACACCCATCAACAATTTTCTAATAGGTTACGAGCATCGGAGCTCCACGATATGACGCTGCATCAGGGGCGCTGCAATGTCGTGCCCTTGAGTTTTAAATTTAGACTCAGCGTTGCAGTGCTGCTGATCTCAGCCTGGGTCACTACATCTAAGCATTGCGGAACTCCCCTCTGAGCGTTAGGGTGTTGTGATCTCAAGTTATGAATTTGAATTGGGCATTTAGGTTTTATAATTCAGTCACTAAGGTGCTATCTACAAAAAAAAAAATAATAAATATTAAAATAGAAAAAATAAAAAATAGGGCACACCACTTAAACAAATATAAGGAACACCACCATACCCTCCAACACTCACCATCAAACTAGATTGGCGAAA